>CAMZMU010000128.1:67520228-68720228 GCA_947311845.1 Poa pratensis | reverse complement strand
CTCGGAACCCACTTATCATTCAGCACAGCCTATCACCCTCAGACCGGAGGACAGACTGAGCGAGTAAACCAGATTCTGGAAGATATGCTTCGTGCATGTGTCCTAGCCTATGGCTCTAAATGGGAAGATTGCCTTCCGTTTGCAGAGTTTTCCTATAACAATAGTTATCAGTCCAGTCTGCAAATGGCCCCATTTGAAGCACTTTACGGCAAGAGGTGTCGTACACCTTTGAACTGGTCCGAGACCGGAGAAGGAAAAGTGTTTGGACCAGATACCCTCCGTGAAGCCGAGGAGCAAGTCCAACTTATCCGTGAACGTCTCAAAACAGCCCAATCCCGTCAGAAAAGTTATGCTGATTCCAAGCGTCGTGATGTCACCTTTCAACCTGGAGATTTTGTCTATCTTCGGGTGACACCACTCAAGGGGATGCAACGTTTCCATGTCAAAGGAAAGTTGGCACCCAGATATATTGGACCTTTCAAGATTCTTGCCCGTCGCGGAGAAGTAGCCTATCAGCTAGAGTTAACCCCAGAGTTATCGGAATTTCATGATGTCTTCCACATCTCCCTGCTCCGGAAGTGTCTCGAAGTTCCTGACCAGCCAGACGTTTTCAAGAACATTGACCACCAATCCATCGACCTGAACCATGATCTGACTTATCGTGAGAGACCGGTCAAAATTCTCGACGAAGATATTCGTCTCACCCGGAGGAACAAGACAAGTTTTATAAAATCCAGTGGACTAACCACTCCGAAGAGGAAGCAACTTGGGAACGGAAGACTATCTTAGGAGCGAATTTCCCCACCTCTTTAGCACCTAAGCCCAGCCAATCTCGGGACGAGATTTATTCTAAGGGGGGAGGATCTGTAACATCCCAAATTTGTAACCCAGCTTTATTAGTCAATTTTGTGGGCCAACAAAAACTTTTGTTATTTTTGTGTGTTTGATGTTTGTGCTTGCTTGTGTTGGTTTGTTTGCTAAAACAAAAATGTAAAGAAAAGAAAAGAAACATAATAAAAAGTTCCCACATAAAATCTTGTGACAAAAGTCACACAAAATTCATCCTGTCAAGAAAATAAAATTTTATTTTTAAAACAAGTTCAGAGGGGTGACATGTGATCACTCTCTCTTTGTTCTCATATTCTTTTCCCTCCCAAAAATATTTCTAAAAATCCTAATTTCAAATTCCATTTCTTTCTTTATCTTACCCAAATCACAAAATGTGCCATGTTGCACATATCCAATAAATTCTAGCACCCTACCAAAAATCCATGCTTTATACTTGTGAATCAAGTATGGAATTAAATTCAAGAAATTTGAATTTAATTTTCATTGAGACGATTCATCGAGCACATGGTGGGCACTGCCCGTGTTCATCCTCCGATCCACGAAACCGAGCTCCAATCAGTCGATTGGATGGATCCCTGCATCCATTTCTTGCTCCACACTCTCCCCCTCACTTCCCTCACTTGCCAGAGCACGAAGGGGGCGTGCCATTTGGTCGTTTTGCTCGTGGCCGCCGCTGTCCGCACGCCACCGTGCTGTCCACCCCTGGCCGTCGATGAAAACGTGCGGAGGAGGCACCCCGCTGGCCCAGCCCTGCACCACTGCAACCCCTCGCCCCTCACCGCACTCGTCTGGACGGAGGTGACCGCGCCCTGTCACCCTGAGGCGCCGTGCGCCAGCCGCCATGTCAACGCTCGCCAAGCTCTGGCCGCGCGTGGACACCGACGCCGTTCCTCTCCTCCACGCCACCCCAGCTCGCGTGGCTCGTCGCAGACGCGCCTCTGCCACCCAGCAACCTCAGGGACACGTCCCCGTCAGCCCTCGTGGCCTGCAGCAGCCGAATCGATCCGTCCACTCCGCGGACGCGCCATGGACGCCGTGCCGTGTCGAGCTCGCTCTCGCAGCCGCGCGTGCACCCCTCTACCCCTAAACCCTAGCTAGACACCCTACGGTCGTCGCCGTGCAGCACCGCCACCAATGGCGTGCTATCCCCCTCCCTAGACCACTCCTGCGCCCAGTCCACCGCACGCCATGGTTCGGCTATAAAAAGCCACCGCACCCGTGCCTCCACACCTCCCCACCGCTCACTCCAGCACCCCTCCCTCACTCTCCACCCCTCAGTGCACCGCTAGGAGAGCGGTGACGCTGTCCCGCAAGCCCAGGCCGCCTCGAGCGTCCTCGATTTCTCGCCGGAATCGAGGAAGAGGTCGAGCACGGACAGGTCGTTGCTCGCGTCCCCTCTCCCCTCTCTGGCCCATCCCAGCCTCACCATTACCCCCGCACTTACCCGCCGCCGTTTCCCCGTGTTTGGTGCACAGACGCGGAGCAGAAGGAGCACCGGAGTTGCAGCACGGCCGCGGAGGTGGAGTTGCTCGCCGTCGCCGCCAGAAGCTTCCCCAGCAAGCACACCTCATCCCAGCAACTTCCCCACGATCTCCGCCATCGATCCACCTCTTTCCGCAGCCTCCCGAGCCCTAGGTGAGTTTCCCCGTGCTTCTCGCCGTCGCCGGAGCCGCGGCGCCGCCCGTCTGAGGTCGTCGATGACCGCGAGCTCCAGGCGCCGTTCGATCGAAGATCAACGGTAGCTTACCGGTTCGCGTAATCAGTCGCTGACTGGTGGACCCCACCCGTCAGCATTTTAAATTTAAAACGCGCGCGCGGAACGTTCCGTTGAGTCACTGACGGGCGGACCCCACCCGTCAGGGTTTTCTTCTTTTCCAGCGTTTTAGAATTTCCAAATTCCACTGCTTTTCAGTACTGGTTCCAGATTAGAAATTCAATAACTTGAGTTCTAGAAGTCCAATTAAATCAAACCAAACTGCTCTGGAAAGCTTATAAAATTCTTTAACTCACCAAAGTGGTCTCATCTCATTTAATTAAATAATAAAAATGCAATAATAAAAATGCTCCAGAAGGTTTAAAACACCAAACCCTTTGTTTCTGGAGTTACATTAATCCAAATGACTTCAAACAAATTCTGGTAGCTTTGTATTAGGATCCTTTAGCTCACCAAATTTTGGTATAATTAATTGAGTGGTCTAAAATCCTTAGCCTTTGGTTGAACTTCAGTGCACCCTTCTGCACTAAACCAATTAGTGTGATTTATTAGTAGGTCCAATTAAACTCAAACCAATTTTGTTAGATCACTTACAACCAAGGTTAGTTATCCCTAAAAGGATTTAATTTTTGGAGCAACCTAATTTGTTTGGTAGCTAAAACTTGATTAAAAACCTTCTGAACTAAAACCAATGTGTAGGGAGTTTGGTAACTCCAAATGACCCCAATCCAATTGGGTGATCTTCTACACATCAGTAGCTACCCATAGAATTTTAGTTTGAATTTTTGTGACAAACATAGATTAATTGGTGAATTAATTGGTGTACAACTAGTTTCTGCCTTAGTTTGAAAATAACTAAATAAAGATTAATTCAATTAAAATTAAAAACCATCTTGTGTTGCTTGATGTGTGCAGTAGCTAATTGTGGCATTTATGATTGTAATGCTGTGTTGATGATTGAGCTAGAGTAGTGATGGTTGTTTTGCTTGCTTAAACGTTTAGACGATACCGCTGACGGATTCATCGAGGAAGGAGGTTTTGCTGAACCCGAAGATCAGGACCAGTACCACTTTGTTGAGCAAGGCAAGCTACTTCACTGAGCTTGCATTTATATACCTCTACTTTAATCTCTAGAGTTTTTCAAAAGTATCGATGATTTTGGAAAAACCCCTTTTCAAAACAATGAAAACTATTTTGCCCCCTATGTAGAAATATAGGGTAGTTATTTTACAACTATAGGATGGGAAAAACAATGTTTACTCAAAACCCCTTTGAAAGTACTTGAATGAAGGTGGAGTACCGAAAGGTCGGTATGAAGGTGAAGAACCAGAGAATGGTGTTGTTTCTGGAAAGAAAAATGCACATTGTGTCCTTGTACTTACATCCCCAGCCAAAAATCTGTGCGACCACATTTACCCACATATGGGCAAGGGCGTAGTCATATAATTTGCTCGTGTTAGTACTGGATGCCTCAATAACGAGGAGAACCTCGTTCCATGAGGGGATGGTCTGAGGACCTACCCCCTGACCTGGGTCCTCTTCATTGTAGTCTACCGGGAGCCGGTATGAACGTGTCGGAGGAAGAGGATTGAAGGGCTCCCTTGGGTCCGCCGGGCAGAACTACGAGTCCCCACACTTAGTTTCTGAGGATTTGAGTGTCGGTGGAAAGTGTCGTAGCGGCAGGGTCCTATACTAGCATGAGCAAAGGACAGGCTATGGCCGGGAACTCAACTTCGCATACCTCTGGTATGGCGGGACGTGGCTGACACGATGAGTGACCGGATGGGTGTGGGAAAAGCGTACTACCTCTGCAGAGGGTAAAACTATTCGAATAGCCGAGTCCTCGGATATGGACAGTTGGGAAGAACTACTAAGGCCATGTGCAAAGTTTTGCAAACTCTGGAGTTGTGTTGAGGAAATTGACTTGAAAAGGGTTATTTCCCACCTGTACCAATGAGTTGGTACGAGGTGGTGATGGGTTTTGGAACCATAACCAGGTTATGGTTGGATACCGGAGGAGTTCCGGAGAAACAGCTAAAATGGCGTTTTCTTAAAGGATAGTTATAAACTTCTTCTCACCCCCTTTTTATTAAAAAGATTTTTGAGAGTTTTCAAATAAAAGTTTTTAAGGAATAAAAGCTAGTGCTTACTCAAGTTGGGGTAGTTTGCGAGTACAATCAAATGTACTCATATTGGTTTCGTCCCTGGCTATTGTCTTAGCCAGATTTCGAGGAACCCTACGTTGAAGAGGAGTTTGGCGACGTCTATGCGAACTGAGATCTTCATAAGTCAGCTGCCTGTCGGGTGTTGTTAGGATGGATTAGCCCTACTACCGTAGCTTCCGCTGAATAAAGATGATTGGCCCTTGAAGGCACCTATGTATAATTAGGCCTGTATGGCCCGGTTTGTAAGACTTTAAACTCGGTATTGTATGGATGTAAACTTGATATTCAGTTCGGATTATGTGCAACGACAGACTGATCACGGGATCGTTGTGTTAAGCATAATCGGGTATTTCGGACGGCTAGTCCGGGGTCCCCACAGAGCTGGTATCAGAGCCATCCTGACTTTAGGAGACCTTAGTTAACATGGGCGTTAGTCAAGAGTTACAAAAGTTAATTTCTAAAACAAGGAAGTGAAGTATTTTCGAAAATTTCTTATCTCCCCAACCCCCCTATTTATTTAAAACCCTACACTCATTAAGAGTAATCTTTTCTTGAACCTTTAAAAATTTTGCACACTTGTTACTCCATTAAGTTTACATTTTGCACTCATGTCCCTTAACTAACTTAAAATTTTGCTTAAACTTGTAGATGGCACCCAACGTCACCGAGTTCGTCCAAGTTAGGAAGGACGGCCTGCTGATGTTCGAGCAGGACTTGTACGAGTTGAGCCAGATTTTGGGACGCCCTGTTCCAGAGTTTGAGGGAACTCAGGTCGATTCCCTCGGTGATGGGAACCTGTCCTGGCTCATCAAGTCGTCCGTCCGAGGCAGGATTCAGCCACCCCGCTCCAAGGACTTGATCTACTCCACGATGGACACTACCTGGGTTGACGGTCTGACCCGAGTTATGCAGAGGCTGCTAGCCCGCCTTTGTGAGGAGCACAAGGACGAGCTGGTTGGCACTCGTTTCCAGTACTTCGGGAGGCGTGACGATGATGGAAACCCCACTTACCCCGCACAGCACACTCTCTTCGGCGAGTACATCACCGACATGGAGGTGCTACTTCACGACACCCAGGAGAACCTGCGCGATGCTAGACTCAAGGTTCACTTCCAGCGTAGCTCCCTCGACGATGCCCGAGTCCGTGAGACCCAGCTGAAGTGGGAGAATGACAATCTCCGCCTAAAGCTGGCCCGTCAGAGGAGGACTATCGTCAGGCTCCGCAAGAAGGTAGCGGAGCAGAACGAGATGATAGACGAGATGGAGCAGCAGGCGAACGAGATGGAGGAGGAAGGCGAGGATCTCCGCAAGGAGAACAGTGCCTTCATCAGCGATGATGAGGACTACCTCGAGGAGATGGATTACGAGGAGAGGACGACGAGGAGGAGTTAGTTGACGAGGAGGAGGAGCCGTCTGAGCCAGTTCTCGAGGAGGAGGATCCCGAGGAGCCACCCTACGACTCAGATGTTGAGATCGTCGAGCCTGAGGTTCCACCTCAGTAGTTGAGCAACGAAAGCACTACCCTAGGACTGTGTCGACCCCTATGCGAGTAGAGTTTATGTGTTGGTTCCTAGAGAAACCATGTTGTATGTACATTAAGGGTAGTAGGATGTTGTAAGCTTGATGTGTGAACTCCTTGATGTGATGATTGTGTTGAATAAGTGTGATGGTCTTGTTTGACTAAGTGTTTCGACCACCCCCAGCTCCACGTCCCAACTATCCCAACCGTCCCAACAGCAACAACAATGTCCCCCGCCCAAACATCAACAACAACTACCACCCCAATGGCAACAATCGTCCCGGAGGAACACCCACACTTTTACCCCTGCTGCCAGCGTTGTCTGCTTTGAATGCGGCAACAAGGGTCATTACTCCCGAGACTGCCCCAATCCCAAGAGGAATGCTCCACGCCCCAATGCCCCTGCACCTAATCCTGGACAAGGCCGAAATGGGAATGGAAATGGCAAGAATGCTGCACCCCGTGGCAATGCTGCTGTTGCCAGAGGCCGCCTCAACCACATTGATGCTGCCGAAGCCCAGGAAGCGCCAGATGTTGTGCTGGGTACGTTCCTTGTCAACTCAGTACCTGCAACCGTCCTGTTTGATTCTGGTGCTACCCATTCCTTTGTTACCAAGGAGTTTGTTGTTAAGGGAGGTCTAGTCGGGAGTCTCTTGTCCAAACCCCTGCTTATACAAACCCCAGAGTTCCTAGTAGAGACCAAGCTGTTTTGTCCCGACGTCTCTCTTGAGATCAAAGGAGAAAACTTTCCAGCCGATCTAATCATTCTGGGAACCCAAGGCATAGATGTCATTCTGGGCATGAATTGGTTAGCAAAGTATCATGGTCGTATCGACTGCGCCAGAAGAGCAGTATCTCTCACCACAGACCAAGGAACCGAAGTGGAATATGCACCACAAGCCAATCCATCTCAAACCTGTTGTCATGAAGGTATAGCCCGACCAACCCTGGATGAAATCCGTGTTGTCCACCTATTCAAGGATGTTTTCCCGGAGGAATTGCCTGGTATGCCACCAGACCGGGATATTGAGTTCGTGATTGAACTTATTCCTGGAACAGCCCCTATATCCCAGAGACCCTACCGGATGAATCCAAAGGAACTGATGGAATTGAAGAAACAGTTAGCTGATCAGCTCAGCAAAGGTCTGATTCGCCCAAGCGCTTCACCTTGGGGATCTCCCATCATCTTCGTGGACAAAAGAGACGGTACCACACGCCTGTGTGTGGATTATCGCAAGCTCAATGATGTAACCATCAAGAACAAATATCCTCTGCCCAAGATCGAGGATCTGTTCGATCAGATGAACGGAGCCCGAGTCTTTTCTAAGATCGATCTTCGGACAGGTTATCACCAGTTGAAGATTCGAGAGTCTGACATTCCCAAGACCGCCTTCACCACCCGATACGGATTGTTTGAATACACCGTTATGTCCTTTGGCTTGACCAATGCCCCTGCTTATTTCATGAATCTCATGAATAAGATCTTCATGGATTACCTCGACAAGTTCGTGGTTGTCTTCATTGATGATATCCTTATCTACTCCAAGACCGAAAAGAGCATGCTGAACATCTGCGTCTAGTTTTGGAGACCCTCAGAGAACACCAACTGTATGCCAAACTTAGCAAGTGTGAGTTTTGGCTAAGTGAAGTGGCATTCCTCGGACACGTCGTGTCTGCAGGAGGAATCTCTGTTGACCCCGAGAAAATCAAAGCCATTCTAGACTGGAAATCACCCACCAGTGTGACGGAAATCCGAAGTTTTCTCGGACTGGCAGGTTATTACCGCAAGTTCGTTGAAGGATTTTCCAGTATAGCCAAACCCATGACCCAGTTGTTGAAGAAAGATAAGAAGTTTGAATGGACCCAGAAGTGTGAAGATAGTTTCCAAGAACTGAAAAAGAGACTGACTTCAGCCCCAATCCTAATCATGCCAGACGTCACCAAGAGTTTCGACGTGTATTGTGATGCTTCACGTCTCGGACTTGGTTGCGTTCTGATGCAAGAAGGGAAAGTTGTGTCGTACCTGTCTCGACAATTGCGACCGCATGAAGAGAATTACCCAACCCATGACCTGGAGTTAGCAGCTGTGGTTTTTGCTTTAAAAAAATGGCGACCCTATCTTGTGGGTCATCGCTGTGAGGTCTACACAGATCACAAAAGTTTGAAATACATTTTCACTCAGAAGGAGTTGAATCTGAGGCAGAGAAGGTGGATGGAATTGATTAAGGACTATGATGTCGGAATTCATTACCATCCCGGAAAGGCCAACGTAGTTGCCGATGCCTTGAGCCGGAAGCCATGCACCCTGAATACCCTAATCCAAGCAGAGCAGCCAACCTTATTTAAGGAGTTCGAAGATTTCGGACTTGAATTGGTTAGCCATGGATATCTTGCCAACCTAGAGTTAGCCCCAACCCTGATGGATCAAATCAAGGAGGCCCAGAAAGGTCATGAGAGTATCGAGGGGATTAAAAAGAAGATATCCCTCGACAAAGCACCTGGTTTTGCCGTAGATGCTGAAGGAGTTCTGAGATTCAAAGGACGCCTGTGTGTGCCCGATGAAAGGAACTCAAGGGTCTGATCCTAAAAGAAGCCCACAATACCCCATACTCGATCCACCCCGGAGGAACCAAGATGTACCAAGATCTTCGTGAGAAGTTTTGGTGGCATGGAATGAAGCGAGAAATTGGTTCTTTCGTGGCCAAGTGTGATATCTGTCAGCGAGTCAAAGCAGAGCACCAGCGCCCTGCAGGATTGCTCCAACCCCTTAAGACCCCCGAGTGGAAATGGGATGAAATTGGAATGGATTTTATCACCGGACTTCCTAGGTCAAACCGAGGCCATGATTCAATCTGGGTCATAGTCGATCGATTGACCAAGGTTGCCCATTTCATTCCTGTCAACACCACCTATAGAGGGAACCAGCTAGCGGACTTGTATATTTCCAGAATAGTAAGCCTGCACGGAGTGCCTAAGAGGATTGTATCTGACAGAGGCACGCAGTTCACCTCACGATTCTGGAAAGCTCTTCATGAAGCCCTCGGAACCCACTTATCATTCAGCACAGCCTATCACCCTCAGACCGGAGGACAGACTGAGCGAGTAAACCAGATTCTGGAAGATATGCTTCGTGCATGTGTCCTAGCCTATGGCTCTAAATGGGAAGATTGCCTTCCGTTTGCAGAGTTTTCCTATAACAATAGTTATCAGTCCAGTCTGCAAATGGCCCCATTTGAAGCACTTTACGGCAAGAGGTGTCGTACACCTTTGAACTGGTCCGAGACCGGAGAAGGAAAAGTGTTTGGACCAGATACCCTCCGTGAAGCCGAGGAGCAAGTCCAACTTATCCGTGAACGTCTCAAAACAGCCCAATCCCGTCAGAAAAGTTATGCTGATTCCAAGCGTCGTGATGTCACCTTTCAACCTGGAGATTTTGTCTATCTTCGGGTGACACCACTCAAGGGGATGCAACGTTTCCATGTCAAAGGAAAGTTGGCACCCAGATATATTGGACCTTTCAAGATTCTTGCCCGTCGCGGAGAAGTAGCCTATCAGCTAGAGTTAACCCCAGAGTTATCGGAATTTCATGATGTCTTCCACATCTCCTGCTCCGGAAGTGTCTCGAAGTTCCTGACCAGCCAGACGTTTTCAAGAACATTGACCACCAATCCATCGACCTGAACCATGATCTGACTTATCGTGAGAGACCGGTCAAAATTCTCGACGAAGATATTCGTCTCACCCGGAGGAACAAGATCAAGTTTTATAAAATCCAGTGGACTAACCACTCCGAAGAGGAAGCAACTTGGGAACGGAAGACTATCTTAGGAGCGAATTTCCCCACCTCTTTAGCACCTAAGCCCAGCCAATCTCGGGACGAGATTTATTCTAAGGGGGGAGGATCTGTAACATCCCAAATTTGTAACCCAGCTTTATTAGTCAATTTTGTGGGCCAACAAAAACTTTTGTTATTTTTGTGTGTTTGATGTTTGTGCTTGCTTGTGTTGGTTTGTTTGCTAAAACAAAAATGTAAAGAAAAGAAAAGAAACATAATAAAAAGTTCCCACATAAAATCTTGTGACAAAAGTCACACAAAATTCATCCTGTCAAGAAAATAAAATTTTATTTTTAAAACAAGTTCAGAGGGGTGACATGTGATCACTCTCTCTTTGTTCTCATATTCTTTTCCCTCCCAAAAATATTTCTAAAAATCCTAATTTCAAATTCCATTTCTTTCTTTATCTTACCCAAATCACAAAATGTGCCATGTTGCACATATCCAATAAATTCTAGCACCCTACCAAAAATCCATGCTTTATACTTGTGAATCAAGTATGGAATTAAATTCAAGAAATTTGAATTTAATTTTCATTGAGACGATTCATCGAGCACATGGTGGGCACTGCCCGTGTTCATCCTCCGATCCACGAAACCGAGCTCCAATCAGTCGATTGGATGGATCCCTGCATCCATTTCTTGCTCCACACTCTCCCCCTCACTTCCCTCACTTGCCAGAGCACGAAGGGGGCGTGCCATTTGGTCGTTTTGCTCGTGGCCGCCGCTGTCCGCACGCCACCGTGCTGTCCACCCCTGGCCGTCGATGAAAACGTGCGGAGGAGGCACCCCGCTGGCCCAGCCCTGCACCACTGCAACCCCTCGCCCCTCACCGCACTCGTCTGGACGGAGGTGACCGCGCCCTGTCACCCTGAGGCGCCGTGCGCCAGCCGCCATGTCAACGCTCGCCAAGCTCTGGCCGCGCGTGGACACCGACGCCGTTCCTCTCCTCCACGCCACCCCAGCTCGCGTGGCTCGTCGCAGACGCGCCTCTGCCACCCAGCAACCTCAGGGACACGTCCCCGTCAGCCCTCGTGGCCTGCAGCAGCCGAATCGATCCGTCCACTCCGCGGACGCGCCATGGACGCCGTGCCGTGTCGAGCTCGCTCTCGCAGCCGCGCGTGCACCCCTCTACCCTAAACCCTAGCTAGACACCCTACGGTCGTCGCCGTGCAGCACCGCCACCAATGGCGTGCTATCCCCCTCCCTAGACCACTCCTGCGCCCAGTCCACCGCACGCCATGGTTCGGCTATAAAAAGCCACCGCACCCGTGCCTCCACACCTCCCCACCGCTCACTCCAGCACCCCTCCCTCACTCTCCACCCCTCAGTGCACCGCTAGGAGAGCGGTGACGCTGTCCCGCAAGCCCAGGCCGCCTCGAGCGTCCTCGATTTCTCGCCGGAATCGAGGAAGAGGTCGAGCACGGACAGGTCGTTGCTCGCGTCCCCTCTCCCCTCTCTGGCCCATCCCAGCCTCACCATTACCCCCGCACTTACCCGCCGCCGTTTCCCCGTGTTTGGTGCACAGACGCGGAGCAGAAGGAGCACCGGAGTTGCAGCACGGCCGCGGAGGTGGAGTTGCTCGCCGTCGCCGCCAGAAGCTTCCCCAGCAAGCACACCTCATCCCAGCAACTTCCCCACGATCTCCGCCATCGATCCACCTCTTTCCGCAGCCTCCCGAGCCCTAGGTGAGTTTCCCCGTGCTTCTCGCCGTCGCCGGAGCCGCGGCGCCGCCCGTCTGAGGTCGTCGATGACCGCGAGCTCCAGGCGCCGTTCGATCGAAGATCAACGGTAGCTTACCGGTTCGCGTAATCAGTCGCTGACTGGTGGACCCCACCCGTCAGCATTTTAAATTTAAAACGCGCGCGCGGAACGTTCCGTTGAGTCACTGACGGGCGGACCCCACCCGTCAGGGTTTTCTTCTTTTCCAGCGTTTTAGAATTTCCAAATTCCACTGCTTTTCAGTACTGGTTCCAGATTAGAAATTCAATAACTTGAGTTCTAGAAGTCCAATTAAATCAAACCAAACTGCTCTGGAAAGCTTATAAAATTCTTTAACTCACCAAAGTGGTCTCATCTCATTTAATTAAATAATAAAAATGCAATAATAAAAATGCTCCAGAAGGTTTAAAACACCAAACCCTTTGTTTCTGGAGTTACATTAATCCAAATGACTTCAAACAAATTCGGTAGCTTTGTATTAGGATCCTTTAGCTCACCAAATTTTGGTATAATTAATTGAGTGGTCTAAAATCCTTAGCCTTTGGTTGAACTTCAGTGCACCCTTCTGCACTAAACCAATTAGTGTGATTTATTAGTAGGTCCAATTAAACTCAAACCAATTTTGTTAGATCACTTACAACCAAGGTTAGTTATCCCTAAAAGGATTTAATTTTTGGAGCAACCTAATTTGTTTGGTAGCTAAAACTTGATTAAAAACCTTCTGAACTAAAACCAATGTGTAGGGAGTTTGGTAACTCCAAATGACCCCAATCCAATTGGGTGATCTTCTACACATCAGTAGCTACCCATAGAATTTTAGTTTGAATTTTTGTGACAAACATAGATTAATTGGTGAATTAATTGGTGTACAACTAGTTTCTGCCTTAGTTTGAAAATAACTAAATAAAGATTAATTCAATTAAAATTAAAAACCATCTTGTGTTGCTTGATGTGTGCAGTAGCTAATTGTGGCATTTATGATTGTAATGCTGTGTTGATGATTGAGCTAGAGTAGTGATGGTTGTTTTGCTTGCTTAAACGTTTAGACGATACCGCTGACGGATTCATCGAGGAAGGAGGTTTTGCTGAACCCGAAGATCAGGACCAGTACCACTTTGTTGAGCAAGGCAAGCTACTTCACTGAGCTTGCATTTATATACCTCTACTTTAATCTCTAGAGTTTTTCAAAAGTATCGATGATTTTGGAAAAACCCCTTTTCAAAACAATGAAAACTATTTTGCCCCCTATGTAGAAATATAGGGTAGTTATTTTACAACTATAGGATGGGAAAAACAATGTTTACTCAAAACCCCTTTGAAAGTACTTGAATGAAGGTGGAGTACCGAAAGGTCGGTATGAAGGTGAAGAACCAGAGAATGGTGTTGTTTCTGGAAAGAAAAATGCACATTGTGTCCTTGTACTTACATCCCCAGCCAAAAATCTGTGCGACCACATTTACCCACATATGGGCAAGGGCGTAGTCATATAATTTGCTCGTGTTAGTACTGGATGCCTCAATAACGAGGAGAACCTCGTTCCATGAGGGGATGGTCTGAGGACCTACCCCCTGACCTGGGTCCTCTTCATTGTAGTCTACCGGGAGCCGGTATGAACGTGTCGGAGGAAGAGGATTGAAGGGCTCCCTTGGGTCCGCCGGGCAGAACTACGAGTCCCCACACTTAGTTTCTGAGGATTTGAGTGTCGGTGGAAAGTGTCGTAGCGGCAGGGTCCTATACTAGCATGAGCAAAGGACAGGCTATGGCCGGGAACTCAACTTCGCATACCTCTGGTATGGCGGGACGTGGCTGACACGATGAGTGACCGGATGGGTGTGGGAAAAGCGTACTACCTCTGCAGAGGGTAAAACTATTCGAATAGCCGAGTCCTCGGATATGGACAGTTGGGAAGAACTACTAAGGCCATGTGCAAAGTTTTGCAAACTCTGGAGTTGTGTTGAGGAAATTGACTTGAAAAGGGTTATTTCCCACCTGTACCAATGAGTTGGTACGAGGTGGTGATGGGTTTTGGAACCATAACCAGGTTATGGTTGGATACCGGAGGAGTTCCGGAGAAACAGCTAAAATGGCGTTTTCTTAAAGGATAGTTATAAACTTCTTCTCACCCCTTTTTATTAAAAAGATTTTTGAGAGTTTTCAAATAAAAGTTTTTAAGGAATAAAAGCTAGTGCTTACTCAAGTTGGGGTAGTTTGCGAGTACAATCAAATGTACTCATATTGGTTTCGTCCCTGGCTATTGTCTTAGCCAGATTTCGAGGAACCCTACGTTGAAGAGGAGTTTGGCGACGTCTATGCGAACTGAGATCTTCATAAGTCAGCTGCCTGTCGGGTGTTGTTAGGATGGATTAGCCCTACTACCGTAGCTTCCGCTGAATAAAGATGATTGGCCCTTGAAGGCACCTATGTATAATTAGGCCTGTATGGCCCGGTTTGTAAGACTTTAAACTCGGTATTGTATGGATGTAAACTTGATATTCAGTTCGGATTATGTGCAACGACAGACTGATCACGGGATCGTTGTGTTAAGCATAATCGGGTATTTCGGACGGCTAGTCCGGGGTCCCCACAGAGGCCGCCCTTGTCGGCCTCGAGCCAGACGAGGACTCGGACCTCGACTGAGAAGACGGCGCCGTCGACGACGACCTCGGCCCCATGAAGATGGAGGAGGAGGACCCTGCGCCGCCCAACTTGGCGGCGTACAGAGGCGCGGCCCGGAGCCGCCCGTCGCCGAGGACGCCGAGCTTCAGGCGGCCATCGACGCCTCCAACCTCGAGGAGCTAGTGCAATGGCCAGACATTGCGCCCACGCTCTGCGCGTCGGCGGAGGAGGCGGCAGAACGTGCCCGCCTGGAGGAGGAGGCTGCGGCCGCCCGAAAGGGCATGTGTTGCCCCATGCGTGGTTTTGGTAATTAATGACAATCCTTATGAACTAATGTTTGCATTGAGATATACTTGTAGATCTTGTCCATAGGAAAAGATTGGAGTTCATGTGTTGGATTCTAGAAGATTTCATGATAACCAAGATTCCATCCAAGTGTTTATATGAAGAATGGTCATGTGAAGAGTTGAGCTTATTGCAAACATGGCTTGGAAAAGAAGATTGAGTGAACTTCATGTTTATATCCAAGCCATCATCTATATCAAGATAAGAAGATGAAGTGGAAGTGGATTCATGAAGACGGAGTTTAGCAAGGCTCTCCCATAATGGTGTATGGGGGAGTATTTGGAGAAGTCTTCATTAAGCATGTGCTAGCAAGCACAATCAAGAAAGGTGTTCCAACTTGAGAGAGTCAAGGTCGTCATCATCGAGCTCAAGTGGAATGCACAAGGCAAAGGTATGATCTTGATAGGTTTTCATTTTACCGGTCTCGTGGTGTTAGTGGGAGACCGGGTTATAAGATAGACGGCGTACTATCAAGAGGGGCTCTCAAGTGAGTAACTTGATCGCACCTTTGTGGAGAGCTCAAACCTTTAAATATTTGGCATATCATCTTTCTTGGTTCTTATGTGGCTTTTATTCATGTGTGAATTTAGAGCTTGTGTTCATCTCCATACCAAGCTCTAGTTCACCGAAAAAGGATTTCGTATTGAAAACTTGTTGCGTTTTCGGTTTTAAAGGTTTTGCCGGTTCATCTTTTTATAGAGAGGTTTTACCTCTCTACATTTGATTTCCTCCTCACATGATGGACTATGATGTTTCTATGCATGATCTTGTAATGCTCCTCATTGCGATTCCAACAAACCCAAGATCATCGAAATCGGAGTCCGGATGGAAAACTTGTTGCATTCTCGATGTTGGAAATATTACCGGTCCTCCTCGAGATAAGATCCACACCTCCCATGTGTGATATCTCCTCCATATTTGTGACCCTTAATATCTCGTCGTTATCTTTCCAACAAAGTTGATTTCATCGCATTTGGATTTTTATTGAAAAAGATATGGGCTTTAGAATGTTCTTTTCTGCGCAGGCCGGCTTCCAGGCCGGGCTCCAGGCCGGGCGCGTCGGGCTCCTACCGGCCCCAGGCCGGCCCAGGCCGGCCTCCCTGCGCTGCACAACAGTCACTTTTTAGGGGAACCTATTTAAGGGCTTTCTTCCCCAACGGTTCCCCAACCCTTTTGAGCTCGTTTTCCCTCTCTCTCTCTCCTCCATTGTTGATCTTTGGAAAAGTTTGCCTTCCTCTCATTCCCTCCCATGATTCTTGCATATCTTTGAGGGAAATTAAGAGGAGATCTAGATCTACATATTCATCCAATCCATTCCACCTCTAATTGAGGGGAACCTAGTAGATCTTGATCTTGAAGTTCCATTTGTTGTGTTCTTCGTTGTTCTTCCTCTCTTCTCCCCCATAAGCATTAGTTGCTTGTGGTGGGATTCGAGAGTGAAGGATTTGAGCCTTGTGCTCTTGCCATTGCTTCGTTGCATCGGTTTGTGCTCTCCACGAGGATTCGTGGAAGTTGAAAGCTTGTGAACTTGTTACTCTTGGGTCTTTGGACCCTAGACGCCCGTGTGGTGGTTGAGACCCTTGTGTGGTCACTTGTAGCTGTTCGGGAGCCCCCAATCCCATTGTGGGTTGTGCCCCGGATCGTTGTTGAAAGGCTCCGGATTTCCGCCTCGAAGGATTCCGATAGTGGAAGGTGAACCAAACCTTTGTGGTGCGGTTCATCGGAGAAGAAGGCGAAACCTTTGTGGTTGTTGAACCATTGTATTGGTTCACACCTCTCCAACGAGACGTACTCCCTTAACAAGGAGGAACTCGGGAATACATCCTCGTCTCCGCGTGTCTCGGTTATTTCTATACCCGAGCTTTTTACTTATGCACTTTACATTGTGATAGCCTTCGTGCTTGAAGTATTCTATATTGCTATCACCTTGTTGCTTGTCTTGCTTAGCATAAGTTGTTGGTGCACATAGGTGAGCCTAGTTTATTTAGGTTGTTGGCTTGTTAATTTAAACACATAGTTTTATTCTGCAATTATCAAGACTAAACCGGAAAAGTTTTAATCGCCTATTCACCCCCCTCTAGGCGACATCCTTGTCCTTTCACCGCCGAGCGTGCATGGTGGAAGGTGCCGTGGTCACCGTGGCCACATCACGGGGAGGGCCAGGCGTACGCGCCGCCACCGACGTGGCCGCAGGATCCCGAGGCGCCGGGCACGCCTCCTCCCGTGGCGCCACCGTCATGGCTGTACGCGCCGCCGCCCTACATCATCCTCTCCGACGATGAGGATGACTAGGAGGCCACCGTCAAGCCGTGACGCCAAGGGGCCAGCCCGTGCCACCCATTTTCCCATACGACGGCGCCGGCGGCACCTATTCCCCACCGATGGAGCCTGTAGCTAGGCTCCTTTTTTTTAGTTTGTGTCACTGGCCCATGGGGCCTTCGAACCTAAATATGTGTAATATTAATTTTATTTTGTCTTTTTTTGCTTATTTGTTTTGTGCTGGGCCGTTGGGGGCACCCCCACTCCAAACGGACAGAGTCCCAAATTCTATCCGCGGTCCAATCCAAACGGACCGAATCGGTCCGCTTTTGGTGTCCGTATGCGGGCCTCGATTGGAGGTGCCCTGAAGCACCACGAAGTATTTTCTCTTTGCTTAACTTTTCTGGTTTTGTTGTTTCTATAGCATTTCTACGTAGACGCTAACAACCATTTGACCTATACATAAATATTTTAATAGAATTATAAGATGCAGAATATTTTATCTAACAACTGCGAATATAATTGACAAGTGCACTATTTATAAATCGTCCGAGAAATACATCCTAAACCACATCTCCTCTGTCTCGTAGGTGACGGGCCCGCCCTCCTCTGTTTGTTGCTCTAGCGAGTGGGTCGATGCTCGCGCTCGTGCGGGCCGGTTGCCGCTGCTCGACAACTACGAGGACCGCGGCACAACTGGGTTCACGTGGGTGCATCTCCTACACAGGGCTTGCTCCTTGTGGCGCCGACGGCCATCTACGCGACGGCGGCGGTGAATCTCGCAGGGAACAAGAGGAATACGACCGGATGGTGGCGAAGACTAGGCGAAGTACGGCAGTGAGAGGTGCTGGGGGTCGAGGTAGGCTAGGGTCGCCTTCTGCGGCGGCTCCAGTGGCCTGACTGGCGAGCAAGTAGGGCGGCGTTGGGGCGTAGGCGTGATAGTTCGTTCATGTCGTGCACGCTTCAACTAATATAAAACTGCTCCGGCTGTAGATTTACAAACATATTCTAGACAGAGCTCAACTACTTACAAGCGCACTGTATTTCTAAAAAAACTTACAAGCGCACTGCTTCATAAAACAACAGTACTCATAATAATTACAATATCAACATGCAAATCCCTGCCATAAAATGATCAATGAACCCCACACTCGGGACCAATGGACTATTGGACTGTAGAATCCAAAGCTGCAGATGATAGCATATCATTCCACTCCGAGCAAACGGAATCTTATGTTCTTTAAAATGATCGACGACCCTTGATCGTCAACAAGCCATGCGTATGAGATCAATGCTCCTGCACGTACGTGCACAATGAGATTTTTTGGGGAGATCCAGTGCATCCTCGCGATCTTTATCCCTGCCATCTTTCTAACGGTGACCACGTACGCACCGTATTTAGTGCCATTCCGATCTATGCTTGCTCGCTGACTGGTTTCTCTCTCGCTGAGGTAGTATAGTATGGGCATATGAACATGATGAATACGGCCGACGCTCGGAACAATTAACTCAAGTGACAAGCGGCGCCCCACATGCATGGCCGTTTAATTAAGCACGGCAGTTCGTACTTGCATCGGAGCCATGAAGATACAGACAGACACAGTACTCTTGGGGGCTGCCCCAAGGAAAGAGTACAGCTGGGTTCGTTTTCAAAAGTTTCCGGAGGGAAAGATCCAAGCAGCGAAGGCATACTCCTCCTACAAAGCGCCCCGTTCTTCCATTTTGGCTAATTTTTTTTTAATAATACATTTTTTTAATTAAATTGAAAAATATTACGTAAAATAACGAAATTGCAAAAATAATACGGACTCGGCCCAGCTTGGGCCGATTAGGGCCGTCGGCCTGGCTTGGGCCGATAAGGCCTGTCGGCCGCTCTGTGCGTGTCAAAGCAGCCTGTCGGCCAGAGCTGGGCCGACTGGGATCTATCGGCTTGTACTGGGCCGACAGGATGCAGTCGGCCCAAGCTGGGCCGACTGCTCTTGCTTTTTTTTTTCACCTCTCCCTCCTCTTTTTTAGCCACAAATGCAGACAAATTACAGATGAAATCAAACTCCAAATTTAAATCACTGATCCACACATATTACAGATAAAAATATAGTCTACAAACACTGATCCACACATATTACAGATAAAAACATAGTCCAATTTTAAAACATTGATCCTCATTATTACAAATAAAAGCACAGTCTAAATTTAAAACATCCTAGTTTCTTCCCCTTCCTCTTGGTCCTCGGCTGCCTCGCCACGTGGAGCAGCTGCTCTAGTTGGAGCAGCATTCGTAGGTGGGAATTTTGTACAAGCAGTGTCCCTGTGACCAAAATCATTGCACAAGAAACATTGCACTGTCGGGCCTCCGGCTTCAGATTCATCCATACCATTTCTGATACGCTTGCACGGTCGTCTACCTCTACCAGGACGCAGTAGCCTTGGGTCGGGGATGTACTGCCTTTCATTAGGGTCAACCGTGTTAAAATTACCCACAGCTCGAAATCCCACCATTTCACCGGTCCAGGTATTAAGAACAGACTCGTTCAAATAGTATGGTGAAACGAACGAGATGGCTGATAGTCCGAGTTGCCCACACGCAGCCAATACATGGGAGCAGGGCAGGTGAAGCAATTTTGGTTTATTGCATGTGCAGTCACATGTTGGTCGGGCTTCATTTCCAATTCTCACCTCATGCGTTCTGAGCTGATTTCCGCAACCAAACTTGTCAGAAGGTAAGCGTACCTCGAACCTCCTTTCTTGATTTCCTATGGCCTGCACAGCATGAGTACGAGCTTTTGCCATCTTCCTATCCATGTACTCCGTAATCTTCTCACAAAAAGGTGTGTTTGGGTTGTTAACGATATGCATGTGAGCTTTCTGGCGTCTTTCTCTGAAGTACTTGACTGTGCCCTCAAAAATACCCTCCACAATGGCTGTAAGTGGCAATGCCCTATTTCCTCTAAGAACAAAGTTGTATGTTTCAGCAAGGTTGGTAGTCATAACACCGTACCTGGCTCCATAAGTGTCGTGCAGCAAAGACCACCTCTCAAGAGGCTCGTGCTCTATCCACTGCTGAAAGTTTTTGATCAACCTCCCAGTCTTTCTCCTAACACCAGGCGGATCAAATCCTGGCAAGTCACAAAGCCCAACAGGTACATCCTCAGCTGGTGGAGGTCCGGTTGCTAGCTGTTGCGCCACAAGTTGCACATGTGCTGCTACTGCAACATTTCGTGCAGCTCTCCTCTGCCTAACATGCTGGTTAGTGAAGTCATCAAGCTTACCACGTACAAATGTGTATTTCCAGAATTGGTTCTGCTTGCACAGTTTTTTGAATAGATTCATCAAAGCCTTATCTCGGAACTGTGAGAAAAAATTGGCCCCCAAATGGCGCATGCACCAACGACTCTGCAGGTCTAGCCATGGCGTTTGTTCCGCGGCCACAGGGTTTGTGAGTGCCTTGACGGCGTTCAGTATACCAGCATGGCGGTCATGAAGGATGCACATTCGGCTTATCTTTTACTACTGCTATTTTAAGCTGCCTGAAGAACCAAGTCCAACTTTCAGTGTTCTCGCTCTCCACAAAAGCAAATGCAAGTGGCACGATCTGATTGTTGCCATCCTGACCAATGGCAGTCAAGATCTGTCCCCTATACTTGCCAGTAAGAAATGTACCATCAACACAGATAACTGGTCGACAGTGAGTGAAAGCTTCTATGCATACACCGAAAGAGAAGAACACACGATGCAGCACCTTTACGTTTGGAAACTCTGCCATCCAAAAGTGTTTGACGTCAACATATGTGCCTGGATTACGGGCCTGCAATGTGTAGAGGAGCCGAACAACTGAGTCATATGAGTCTAGGAACGATCCGAATCTTTTCTCAAGTGCCATCTGCTTAGCCCTCCAAGCTTTGCCATAAGATATTTTGTACTTGAACCTGGTGAACACCTTATGTATAATAGCCTTCGCTTCCATAGCTTTGCCCTGTACTATTTCTGAGTACAGCAACCGAGCTATAAGCGTCGACGAAATGTTACGATGATCTTGAGGAATACTCTCAATTCTACATGTGTGCTGTACTACGTCGCTCACTTTCCAGTTTATGCCGAAGTGAGGACGATAACCGTGCACCCTTCCAGGACACCCTGCTACCTCACATTCCATTGTCAGATATTTTTTACTCGACACCTTGGTTTTGAATGTCTTGCAAGTCGACATTGCCCACTTAATGATTGCATCTTGCAAATGTTGCTTGTCGGTATATAGAGCACCCGCAGAAACCTGGTTCTGATGGTATTCCCAGGCAGAATCATGACCATCGTTCACTGTCATTGACGACGAGAAATCATGACTCCATGACGCAGGATTTGGCACCACATGTTCGTCATCCGACTCGTCGGAATCATACCCATAAGCACTACCACCATCTTCGTCTTCCTCTTCCATCATTTCTTGGAATACATCGTCTGCTGCTGCCTCAGCAGCATCTTCATCTCCCTCTTCCATATGCTCTGTCTGACTATTTTGGCCAGATTCATAACTACCACCTCCAACATCTATCTATAATCATGTTCAGCAAATTGCATCTCCTGACTACCTCCAACATCTCCCTGATTATAATCATGTCCAGAAAATTGCATCTCCTGACTACTCTGGCCAGGATCGTGCCCTCCCTCGCCTTCAGGCGGAATCACCTCCTTCGCGACAGGTATCAGTAAGGCATGAGGGGTACATCCCCTGCTTGCGCAGCCTTGCAACCATCGCACCATCTGAGAGGTCCGTTCTATCGGCCTCAAATAAAAAAACACCGGGGACCTTGTCTTCGTCCACAGTGCATGCACACCGACGGTGTCTGTTTCAGGAAGCCCTAAACACGCTGCCAACCAATCTTTCAGCTGACTTATAGACCATGTTTCTGGGTCACTCAGTTCCAACTCTGACCATCGAAACTCACCCAAATCAGCTCCATGCTCATTTACTACAACTTCGCCAGGACCGTAGAAAAACAAACATTTCACTAAATTACTCATCTCAACAACCTAAAAATGTGACACCAATTTACTGTTACAACCGGGAACAACTATATACTTAATATTACTAGCAAAATAAACGCATACCCTTGAAGTGCCGATTCAATGGACCAGCAACGTCACCACCACCGCCAATGCAACACCGCTGCACCACCACCACGCTGCACCATCCACCACCCTACAGCAACCTCCACCTAAACTCCACCATTGCTCCAACCAAACAACACGAAATCACACAATAATCCAACCATCTGTAGATCTGAGCTGTCTTAACTCTCTAACAGTTCTAGGGGAAGATTTGGTGGCTGGATGGACAGATCGCCGCTGAAACGCAGCAAGGAGCTGCTGGTTTCGAGAGGAAGAAAAAATGAGAGAGAGGACGCGAGGAGGAAGATGTGGCCGCTATGTGGCAGGGCTGGCCTTATCCAGCGCCCTGTCGGCCTAGCCCTGGCCGACAGGCCTGTCGGCCCAGTTAGGGCCGATTAGTGCCCGACTGTGACGCGTCACGGCCTGTCGGGTGCAGGCCTGGCCCACAATCCGAGCTGATCGGCCTAAACTAAGCCGATAAGGCCTTATCGGCCCAAGCCAGGCCGACGGGCCCTAATCGGCCCAAGCTGGGCCGAGGCCGTATTATTTTTGCAATTTCGTTATTTTACGTAATATTTTTCGAATTTAATTAAAAAAATGTATTATTAAAAAAAAATTAGCTCCATTTTGCGACAGCCGGCAAGCACGTGCCGGCGAGAGCCTTGCCTCCCCGCTCACCGATGCGCGGCGAGGATAATTCATTCTAGGGCGGCACAGACAGAGCGCATGTCCTTTGCCACGGAGGAATTAACAGGAGCGGTGCACGGAGAACCGGTACAACGCTCTGCCATCATGGATGGTATGTTGCTGATTAGTGGTCATTAGAAAGACTGGATGGCGATTTTACCCAAGACGGTCACCACAAAGACCGGGGAGTGGCATTGCAATGTACTATCGGTGTGTAGCGAGTGCTGTTTGCTTCCTACGCGTGCATCAGTGCATGCAGCCTACGGCAGCCACGGTTGCCGCCACCACTGTTGTCGTTGAGGGCATCATCGCTCTTGCTCCTAGCAGTTGGCACCAACTCATCACACCCAGCATCTCGATCTTACCCGACCGGACAATGGAGGCAGCATTTCGTTTCGAAACGTCTGCTCGATCATACGAAGACCTGTTGTCGTGTACCCAGTCGGCGTCAGCCCGGAAAAGATACGTGCAGCGGCGGACCGGAACTGGCGAGGGCGAGGTGAGACGACACCGGCGTGTTTGGCCAAGGATCAGGGGGCCTACGAGCGGAGGCGGAGCGACGCGTGGAGCAAATGAATGCGAACGAACGCGAGCGAGCGGCGCGGCGCGCACGAGGCGCCTGTGAAGCTAGTGAGCGGTGGGCACGCACCTCACAGTACTGTACTACTACTACAAAAAAATAAAAAAAAATACTACTACCAGGAGTAGTATTCTTCTACCGCCCGACCGTCACGAGCCCACCCGCCACCGGCACCGCTACAGCACGCGCACGCGGTAGTTTAGTTTTGCCCACAGTGATTACGTGGTACCCACGTGTCGCGCGGCAGGCGCTGTCTGACGTGACGGACCACGCAGGTAACGGCATCGCCTCCCGCGAATATAGCAGATTATCCTGAATCCGATGCCCATTCATTTCCCACTGTCCAGTAAACTGTGGCCAGAGGCTAGCTTCTACTCATTTCAAGCAAATCAAATGGTCAAGTTGCAATTCCACTTGCAACTCGCATGACGTCATCAAATCCCAGTTGCAAGTTGACTTGCAACTGACGCACGAATCTCAACGCACGATCAAATGGTTAGCGAGTTGACTGAGCACTAAGTTAGCTGAGAATTAGCAAAACCGATAAATAAACAAGGAGTGGTAGTGAAAAGAGAATCACGGTGTCCCTCCCCTCCCCTCCCCTCTGCTACTGTTAGAGAGAGGCGAAAGGGAGCTTGTCCAAGTTCCTCTTCCCGTCGACGGCCGATTCGTCGGTCTCCTCCCTCTCCGGCCGCCGGCGCGGCGGTGGGAGAGTGGGGGAGGCCACGGATCTGTGCCCGAGGCTTGTGGATAGTAGGTTAGGTTGTCGGGGCGTTGCTGCCGAGGTGGGTGCTGCGGCGGCGCTTTCGAATAAGGGTTCCGGAGCTCGATCTCCACCTCGACGGCGGTCTGCGGGGCGGCGTCGACGAGTTTCCGGCTTGGTTCCCTCCCGGATCGACGGATCCGGCGAGGTTTTGTGCTCTGAGGGCGGTCGCCGTGGCGGAGGTGGCGGCTGGCTTCCGGAGTTTTGGTCCCCCGCCCCCGTCTTCGTCTTGGCATGGTTTTTCCTGGCCATGTCTTGGGGGTGTTGGGGGTGCTGCGGCGGAGTGCTAGCGCCTCGCGCTGGTTGCCTCCTCTGCTTGTTCAGGAAGTGCTTCTTCGGGATCTCGGAGGTCTTCGTCGACTTTTGGTGCGCGGCGTTGGTTTCTCCGGCTGGCCATGGTGGTCTGGGCTGGAGTGTCTTCGTCTGCGTGCTCTGCTTCCCCTCCGTCTTGCTCCGTCTTGCTCTGGCGGCCGTGGAGGCGAGGGGACAAGGTGTGATCAAGGTGGGGCTGCGGCGGCGGCTCGGCAGGTCAAGTTCGAGCTCAACGCAGGGAGTGGTGGAGGAGTGGTGGTTGCGGGAAGAAGAAGCCTTGGCCGTGCTCGTTAATTGTGCTTCGGTTCCGTTGCTTGCAGCGGGCGGCTCCTGCGGCTTTCTTCATGAGTGGGCTCTCTCCTTTCCGGAAGTGGTGGTGGTCTGGGTTCTTCGTCTCCGGCGGCTCTGCGGCGGTGAAGATCTTCTCCAGGCATCGCGGTGGTTCGGCGTTTGCTCTGTTTCGGCAGGCTTCGCCGTTATGTTGAGTTTCTTTGCCCTGTTCGTCTGCGTATTTCGGTGCTTTAGTTGTTTCTGTGTTGTAATCTGTGGAATACACAGTGTGGATCCTATCAAAAAAAGAGAAAAGAGAAAAGAAAAGCCCCTGGCTAGACATCCGAGACGGAGACACGACGAAAAGGGAGGGCGAGAGGAGAGAGACGGGTGAGTGAAAGGGAGGGAGGCACCTCGCAACAGGCAGTGTTATTAAATGGGGCGCGGCCATGAATAAAGAAGCGAGGAGTAAATCCTATAGGGTGGTGGACTGGTGGTGCTGTGTGAGTGTGGGGAGCCCTTGTGGTTTCATTGGGTTGCGGTGGGGGCGCGTCGCTTCCATAGCGTAGCGTAGGGTTGCTGGAGTGAGAGAGGGAGATAGGATAGGCCAGAAAGGGGCAGCGTCTATGTGTGTGTGGGAGAGAGAGGGAGAGGAGCGACATAGGTGTGAGGGGAGGAGGGAGGCCGCTCTCATTTCGTCTTCCTCTTTTGCTCCTCGTGATGCGCGCGCATTGCTGCTGCTGCTCAACCTGACTGCCGCCTCTGCCCTTGCATCCCTCCTCAGATTCCTCCTTGTCCTACTCGGCGCGGCCCCTTCAAAACCCTAAATCTCGGCTCCGACGGCGCCACCGCCGCCGTCCTCCTGCCGCCGGTAAGGTTCTCCCGCTCCAAATCCCCGGTTCTCTTCTGGGCAAATCTGTATTTTTTTTTCTTGTTGTTACAGTCTGTGCGTGTTGGTCTTTTGGCTAGCTCTGAACTTAATCTCCGATTTTTTCGCCCATCTGCTTCTGTCTTCTTGCCCCTTCAAATCCAGAGGTTTACGGATCTTGCTGCATCATTTTGCTAAAAAAAAAGGGACCAAAACCCCACCTCACCCACCACATCTATGTTCCTTTTGCTTTCTTTCTCTATATTTCTTTTCAAATTTTAAGTACGGGGTCGGGAAGCGGGGACAGTGGGCGGAGGATATAATGAGTAGTAGGGCACCAAGATCGGCTCAGGTTCCAGTTCTTTTCTTGAGATTCATATGATTTTTTTCCTCCACTATGTATGTTAGTGCCAATAAGGTTCCTTTTTTGTCTGAAAAATATCCACCTTCTGATCCAGTTTGTGCCTACTCTCTTGCAGGGCCGCGTGATGCCGGTTCCCGATCCGGGAAAGCTGCCTCTTTGGTCACCAAACTGCGGGCACAAACGGTCCTAACTTGAAGTGCATCGGCCGTTTTGTGGCCTCCACCCAGATGCGGTTGTTGGTTGCAAAGCTCTTTAAGTAGGAGCAGCTCTGGAGGCGGCAGTGCAGGAGAGGATGGGTTCTTCAGGGTGCTCAGAGATAGTCGAGATGGCGGATAAGATCAAAGATTCCAGTCCGGGCAGTGGCGTCACCCACCTGAGAGTGAGGGTGAAGCCGGCGGGGCAGGAGCATGGGGCGCGGTCTTACTCGGTGGAGGATGACCTCGACCGTCTCCTCAAATCGTTCAACGTGCGGACCTCGGCCCGGGCTTCTGGGCAGACGAGCACGGACAAGAGGCTTATTGCGCTTGGGAAGGCGCCCATGTCGAGCTCGGAGATTATGGAGTCGGTCAGCTTGAAGCAGGCCCTGAGGAAGATGTGCATCTCCCAGGCGTCGGAGATGGCCGCCATGAAGAGGATGCCCAAGCCCGCAGCTGTGTCGAATGCTTCTGAATCTGGGGCGGTTAAGAAGCTTTATGCGTCTGTTGTGGTTCAAAACAACGAGGAGCAAGGTGGGAGGATAAGGTTGGGAAGGCTTCTGTTCTGCCTGAGAAAACTGAAGTAAGTTCATCGGTTAAGTCAACTGAACCAAGTAAGAAGGTGCCCAACAAGAGCTCAGCTAACAAGCATTTGCGATCAGCTTCTCCAACGAAAGCCAAGGTTCAGAAGACCAGAATCCAAGATGTGATCAGTAGTAAGTCATTGGAGGCAAGTGAAGATCCATCTGCAGGAAGATCTGTGGCAAAACAGAGAACGGGAAAATCTCCAAAAGCATCTAGCCCGCGGGCTGTTCCAGTAGGTGGTTCACGCCTGGTGAGGCCAATGTTCCGCAACAAGTCCTCCACTAAGAAGAAGGTTAAACCTGAACCACCTGCAGCAGTGTTGTCCCATAAGCATTGCGAAGCAAAAGGTTCTGGTTCTCACAGCAATAAACAGCACGAGGCCCTTCAGGATGAACCCAGAACTCCAGCACCAACCAACAAGAAGGGTGCTGATAGCTCTCTCGGTGCCGAAGGAGCTGATTTTGGCAAAGGATGCAGTGTTAATGGGATTCCTGGTCCACAGCCCGGTGAGTTGTCAAGATCAAAGGAAAAGGGTGAAAGCTCCCAAAGCTCGAAGAGCAGCATTGGTGACTATAGCACCAGCACGAGCATCAGTGAAGATAGTTATGGAAGTTTCAGTGGTAATAATGGCAGCAGGCCTCACATGTCAAAAGATGTGAGATGGGGAGCCATGAGGCGCATAGCGATCCAACATGGGAGCCTAGGACTGAAGAACTTCAAACTTCTCAAACAACTTGGCTGCGGAGATATCGGAACTGTTTATCTAGCCGAGTTGGTCGGCTCAGACTGCATGTTTGCATTGAAAGTTATGGACATTGAGTATCTAATAAGTAGAAAGAAGATGCTGAGGGCTCAGACAGAGAGGGAGATACTCCAAATGCTTGACCACCCATTTCTACCTACTCTGTATTCTTATTTCACGACAGACAATCTGTCATGCCTAGTCATGGAGTATTGTCCAGGTGGCGACCTGCATGTCCTGAGGCAGAAGCAACCCACTAGAACCTTTTCAGAAGCCGCTGCTAGGTATGTAAATCCAGTGATGGTTTTTGTGTGTTCTCTAATGACATTCTGCACTTGAATTTGCCACGATCAAGCTGCTTTACACTATACCAAAGTAGTATCAAACTGACGGGCTGACATAATCTAGCTGAAAATTTGCATTTTAAGTTAGTTAACTCACAAGGATTATTACCCTTTGCAGGTTTTATGTGGCTGAAGTTCTCCTAGCGTTGGAGTATCTGCATATGTTGGGGGTTATATATCGTGATCTGAAGCCTGAAAACATACTTGTTCGGGAAGATGGGCATATCATGCTCTCTGACTTTGATCTGTCCCTGAGGTGCTCAGTTAGTCCTATGCTTGTGAGGTGCTCATCAGTAGGAAGAGACGAGCCTCCTAGGCCTTCAGGACCTTGTGCAGAAAGCTGCATTGATCCACTGTGTATCCAGCCATCCTGGGCCAATTCTTCTTGCTTCACACCACGGCTGGTACCTTCTACCCCTTCAAGGAGACCCAGAGTCGAGCCCCCGAAGAAACCGTCACTTCCGCAGCTTGTTGTCGAACCAACTGATGCGAGGTCAAATTCGTTTGTTGGGACCCATGAATACCTTGCCCCGGAGATCATCAGAGGAGATGGCCATGGCAGCTCGGTCGACTGGTGGACTCTTGGCATCTTTCTATATGAATTGCTCTATGGCAAGACACCATTTAGGGGACCTGGCAATGATGAAACACTTACGAATGTGGTCTCACAGGGGCTGAAGTTCCCTGATAGCCCAGCAGTCAGCTACCACGCGCGCGACCTAATCAGAGGGTTGCTTGTGAAGGAGCCAGAGCACCGGCTAGGCTCGAGGAAAGGAGCTGCTGAGATCAAGCGGCATCCATTCTTCCAAGGTCTGAACTGGGCCTTGATCCGTTGGACTGCACCGCCAGAGACCCCCAAAAGTGTGGACACATCAACCCTTACGGCAGCGGTGGCACGCAAGAAGAGGGAAGGCAAGTGTCTTGAGTTCCGGATGAACGGAGACGACATCGAGTTTGAGCTTTTTTAGTGGTGGCAGTACTAGTAGCGGTAGTACTTTGTATTCTGATGAAGAACATCCATACCATGGTAGCTAGTAGAAAGTAGCAGTCTCACACTCCCCACTCACCTGCAGTTTTTTTCTGTTGAAAAATGAGTTATCTGCTGTCTCCTGCCAATGTTGGGATGTAGTGTAAGGTCGGCTGTTATGCCTGTAACTTTATTCCTTGTTAATACCATCAGATATCAGATCAGCACGGGTAGTTGCTATGGGCTTGTGCAGGCATTTTTACGTTTGAACGAGTCATGGTCTTGGAAGCCATTTTACAGCTGATAGAACATGCTGTTGTGCTGTACTGTACGCAGCACTAGTTGCACTAGTTACAAGTAACTCAAGTAGGGTTGACGTTCAGTAACAAGTTGTGTAACAACGGTCCTTGATAGGTAACATCATAAAGTTAGGAGCACGGATTTAGCAGTTATATGTCTGTTACTGACTTCACAATTATGGGTTGGTTTCGTGTTGTTGATGAAACGCACAATAGTGCGCACCAGTTACTGCCTGCTGAGTAGTATAAATGTGCTGGCGTGGATGATTTCATTGCTGCAGTGACTGATGTGATCTGATCATTGGGAGGCCGGGTAGAAAACCTGGAAACTTTACTTTGTACTACCCTCTTTTTTTGCATAGCGAAAGACCAAAAAAACATATAAATATTGCAGTACTCCGAAACACTACAAATTTTTGTTGCAAACCATGTTTTTGCAAGCTGCACAAAAAGATAAATTCAGAGTTGTAGTATATGCTATGCGAGAAGAGAAATGTACGTGCAAGGGTTGGTGCTTGAGTTTACCTATTTATGCTTTTTTTATATTGAAAATTCATAGATGGGCACAATGTTACAAGAAGCACACACCCGAGTTTTTTCCGCACAGGCTTAAGATCAAAATAAGTTTTAGCGAAATGTGCAGTTATGGCTTCATACATCGCTCCCACAACATAAGTTTTTTTTCTTAAACTTGAGACGGACTTTCTGAAAATAACAAGCTCAGTGCAGCTTGGGAGCCAAAATTCCGTTTCCCGGAAACTTGCTAATAAAGATCATTAGAAGTCTAGAAGATCACGGTAGCATCTCAAAGCGGGCACTGCCTCTAGAAAAACCACTGTAACGTGTACAATCCTAGCGGTATATGCACGGTTCCACATAGCAAAATGCTACATCCATGAACCCCTAAAGGTTAGAACTGCTGTTTGACTTACACAATGTACGTCTTCGTCGGTGCTTTCCTGCCACGCTTCCTCCTCGGACTGGATGGATCAGCCATGAGACAGAACGCATTAAGAAGTTCCTCGTCTTCGTTATTCCAGAGTATTCTAGATTTTTCAGGGTTTTGTAGCAGCAGTTTGGCCACAAGGAAGCCGGCAATGGACCAAGTTTGGAATAGCCGGGCCTGCTTGCCGATGAACCGACCACGCTTGGTATCATAGTATTCGGGCCACTTATCCAAGGAAATACGGCTTTCAGCCACCTCCACAGCTCTTGCAGCAATCTCGGGCCGGTTCATTTTGATACATGCCACCGTGAGCTGCAAAAATGAAACAAGGAACTGATTGACATCTACAAGCAATAGCACCAACTGGTGCCAAGTAATCCAACTGAGCACTTGACAAGGTCCTGAGGTGCTAAACTAGGCCAATGCTAGTTATTCTAGATACATCCACATGTGGTGGATAGCAAGTCATCTAATTTGAAACGGAGGGAGTAGCAAATAAACATAAATCAAAGTTTTTCTTACAAACCTGCCACAACAATGTTGGCCATGAACCTCCATTATGGTATGACCAAGGTCTGCAGCAAAGCAAAACAAATGTTATGAAGAAATGCAAAAGGATCTGTAAGACTCGCAGACGTAGACGATAATCTAGGACTCACGTGTTCTTAGGATCGCTCCCAGTAATATATTTCCACTCTTGATCCTCAAGAGCAGGATAACCTATCTTCATTGGCATCTCTGCTACTAGATCAGACCATTTCGCTTCAACTAGATCCAGAATTGCATGAGATTGATCGGTCGTTGCCAAACTGCTTACTATAGACCACAAGTTCCCCAGAGAAAAGAATCGAAAATCCATGTGAGCTGGTTGCAGGTTTCCGATGAAATAACCCCCTTTCGGAGGGATCCATTCAACTAGCCAGGGAGGAATTTGATCAGGATATATGTTAAACTTGTTGACGGCATCATAAGAATATTCTTCTGTTTTGTATCTATAGATCTCATTTAGCTTTCTCTTTTCAAGCCAATAATACTCCCTAATATGAAAAGAGAGTGCCATAAGCCTGCTATTTAGGGCGCGGATCAAGTCAGCCGATCCATCTTCTGGGGTAAGCATCTCAGGTGCACACAAGAGGGCTGAATAGAACAGAGCCTACACCATAAATGGAAATGATATATGAAAATCATGCATAAATGCCATAAAGAATCCTCACTCATCCACCAGGATAGTGGGGAAGATCTTTTTTTTGCAGGAACAAGATGATAAAACCAGCCCTAATCTTAGAATGACCTGAATTAACATGTTTTGTACTGAAAAGTACTTCAAAAGGCAGAAATGTCTGGCTGGCCATAGGTTAGTGAATTATTTGTACATATATAATTGCATTCGGACTTTAAATAAGTTAGTGAATTCTATAAGAGGACAGGTTTCTGCCACGCCACATGAATAATTACAAAAAAACAGTAAAATCTTCATAAAAATTCTTGTCATCAGTCGTCGTACATGAACAACAAGTTTAGTGACGCTTCCCTAAAACCAGAAAGCGTCGAATGTTTCTGCCAACTTAAATTTATGAGAAATCCCACATTAAATCTCAAAGGCCTTGATACTGTAGCATGGGTGTAGTGCCAGCCCATAAAGATTCAAAAAGTAACATCCAAACGCAGAGTTACTCTAAGTATTGTTCTTCTTTGCTTAAAATAGCTCAAATCCACAAGAAGACCACTTGGGATCGAACAGTCTGGAGCATAGGTCCTGCTGGGTCTATGACCAGAAAATATTCTCTCTTTAATTGGCCAACATATGTAGCTCCGGAACAGGATTGTGCTCCATGCGGTGAAATTAGCAACACACAAAACGAACTTAAGACATGTCTAAAACTCAATTATTCAGTATGTAAGAAAAGATCAGGCTTCAATAATGTATTCCTATTTAGTGCTGCGCCACCATCTTATATGTTCGAGACTTGATATGGCTATATGTTATGTGCTGCTTCTTTTCTGTATATTTCTGATGTTTCACAATGTTATTACTTTCTTAACTTAACTGCACCACATGTTCGCGGGTACCTGAATTTCCAGTGGGTGTCCATGGATACCCATTCGACGATCCATCATGCAGGAGCCATCAGTGACTAGCAATGTGGGGAACATGTCAAACCCATCAGCTAAGCAGAGCTTCAAGATCAATTTTATTCCAGTCTGGACATCGACTCTCTCGTGGAATGACAGGTCCCCTGAACATTTTCCATATGCCCTCAGTAATATGATCCACCATAAACCTAGAAATCATCATTAAGGTGCTCTTAGTTTATACTATAAATTAACAGAGACGTCTGATCCAACAACATTTGAATTAAAATGTTTTGAAAAAACTCTACCTGAATCAACTGGTGCCACACGGCCTATAGCAGCCTCCCCAAAGTCAGGATCCAGGACTTCCTCAGTTGCTCCATCCTCACCACCATCAAGCGGAATAACACGCACCTTGAAACTAGCTGGCATTAACCCTTGGCCTGGACTATGGCAGTCAATCGTTTTCTCCCAGCTCTGTAAGTTGTAAACAATCAGTTTTTACAAATTAGAAGCATGGTGCATCATGGCCAGTCATAATGATATCCTATACTAGCAAAAAGGTATCTCCAAAAGGTATTTGCTAGGTGGATGCTTACTTAGGTAAATTAAAATCCATATCTATCGTCTTCGACTAATTTCTTATAGGTTGTGCTTTTCAAACTATACAACATCTTATCCACATTCAGGATCATCATTCATCAACATCAATTATTCAATTAACACAAGTAAGACGCTCTGTAGGTCTGAATTGACACCGAAGGACCCAAACATGAAGTGGCTAGTGCAAAGCGGGCATCACCTGGAGCTGGAGCGTGTGGAGGATGAAGTTGCGGACGATGTCGTACTCCCCCTTGAGCAGGAAGGCGATGCCCGAGGGCACGAAGTCCCGGATGAAGACTTGGTCGTAGTTTAGCGGGCTGGCGTCGTTGGGGTCGCACGCGGCGATCGTGCCCACGGGGCTGCCGCAGTAGGTCACCACCGACTCCCGGAGGAGGTCCCACGCCTCCTCCTCCAAGTCCCGCGGCGCGCGTCGCCTCTGGCTTGGCGGCGCGTGGTCAGGCTTCGCTCCGCCGTTCGAGCCCGTCCCGCCGCCAAAATCGCCGCCGGCGCCGGGAACCTTGAGGGCGGTGTCATGGTGGTGCGCTGTCGGGCTGCTGCTCGGATGCAGCGAGCTGGCGGCGCAGGAAGGGTTTCGCCTCCTCCTCCTGACCCCGCCCTTGCTCGGATGGGCTCCGACTCTGAGGGCACTAGCGGGCCGCGGCGGCGCCGCACCGGGACATCCGTGGTGGAGGTGCAGAGGCAGCGGGGCAGCCACTTGCCCGATCCCCATCATGCGCTGGACGAGCCGTGGTGGTCCGTGCGCCAAATAGGCTGCGATGGAGGAGAAGGATTGCGTGCAGGAGCGGCGCGGGGCACGTGAGACGGACGGCGAGAGGGCAAACAGCGGGAGGCAGCTCAGCGGAGGAAGCTGCGTTTTGGTTTGTCAGGGAGCAGGCTAGTGGCGCGCGGAGGCCGGAGGATGGCGACGGGGAGGAGAGGGAACCGGCCGAGAAGATATACGTGTATCCTTCTGTGCTTCTCTTTCTCTCCATCTGTACCTGATTTCCTTTTTCTGCCTTCATGAACGTGAAGTTATTTAGCATCAAATTCTAAAGTTTATTTTAACATCTAAAAGATTCATTGAAATTGTTAAACTGAAAAGGCAAGTGCACATAAAAAAGAATTCGTGAATTCATGAAGATGCGAGCAATACTATCAAGTCTATCCACTCAAAGGAAATGATAAAACCAACAAATTTTGTTGTCAATAGCACAAGTTACATGTGCACAAATTTGAATTTGGCATTTTATGATGCATCTAATCTCAAGGTTGCTCAAATGTTTCTGGTGGCTCCGTGGTGGTGTTGCATTTTCGTACATGGATTCGCAGTTTTTCTGACGTCAATTGCCGACTTCACTTCGCTAATGCAACGTTGCCACATAGATCTCCCGTTGGCTTGTGGAAGGAGTAGTATTTCTTGTCAAAAGACGCACAAAGGGTTTTGCATTTTAGCACATAAAAACGTGAAATCGTACTGGTGGTGTACAAGTCTAGAATGTTACGTTCTCCCACAATGCTTTCTAGCCCTAGCGTTAGATCCTAACATGTCTAATCGACGAACTATTTTCCACCCCACATTCTTGAACTGAACAGCAGCAGCAGAAGATTTTCAGATTCCAACTACATAGCCAAGAGGAGGATTTCAATGCGCGCTGTCATCATGATCATTGTCGTTGTCGCCTTCGTAGTACTCATCGTCACGGTGAATCTGTTTGTCCTGGGTATGCTCTGCAAAACATAATACAGTGTTAAAGTTCAGAAGGACAGAAAACAATACAGGCAAGGAACTCGCCGAATAGAAACAAATACAAAATATATAAGAATACATAGATAATAAAATGGATAACATTTCTTTAAGGGGAAATTTGTCATTATGTGCCATGCATATGCTTTGAGAGAGATTGACGAGTTTGCGCTGACAAATCATGAAGTTGTATCTCATAAAAATGAGCACTGTAAGACATGCCAGAGGTATTCCACTTACGGACAACACGTTCATCAGGGTCCAGCTCATCTTCATCAAAGTCCGGGACATAGAAATCAGGTGGAACCTGCAAAATGACTCGTTATGTACACGGTCTCTGTTGGGGAAAAAAGAAACCCCACATCCTGATGGAAGCAACAAAAAATAGGCAGCGAAGACATGTTCTAGTGTTCTATCCAGTTTCGGTTGGGATGTTTCAACATGTGAATGCAAATACAAACTAACCTCTTGCATCTGAACACCAGGTGCGTGTTGTATGGCCCGCAAACTTTCCATCACTTGCACTTTGATTGAACTGAGATAGGTCTTACTATTCAAGTTGTCCTGGTCCATTAATAAACACAAGAGGGCAATTTGTGATTCACGCATTTTACATATCCCTAAAGAAATAAATGGATGTTCTAGTTGATCATACTCAATATTTAAAAAGCATGACACACCAAGCAGCAGTTAAATACTTCTATAACACTAGAGACGCAGGAATAAAAGAAAAGCTCAATCAGAAAAGGTTCATACCATGTTTAGATTTGGTACTTTCAACGTATAGTCTGGACCGAAGTACTTAATATATTCATTGTCAGGGATCTCTGCAAATAAAATGTCATGTGAAACTCCGGACCATGGATAACCATTAAGGAAGAATCGCTTACAAAAAAGTACCAAGGTAAAGAGTATTAGAGCGCTATGGGATTTGTTTTCACTTCCCACCTTAAAAAACCAAGAAATATGGAAAAGAATACAGGAAAAAAAATTGCTACCACTGAAAGATTGTTAGCTACTGTCACTCAAAAATAGAAGGCTAAGACAGAACAAAGAAATGGATACCATTTGGTAGCTCTGTGTCTAGAAGGACCCCAGTTTCAACAGCCCAACAGCGTGCTACATTCTCTTTGGTGTATCCACCACCTCCTGTCACCTGCATGTTTGAAAATACATGGATATCCTAGAAAAAGCAAGTGAAATCATACGGTTACGGTTTTCTCCCTTACCAGCAGGGGAATTTTAAATTTCTTGACAAACTTTACACATTCAGCATGGCCTGTTTATGAAAACAGATCAAGTTAGTGAGTACAATATATTACTCAAGCGAGTTTAACTCGATGAAACTAAAGTACAAAGGACCCCAAACACCATCAATGCAAGAAATTCCCATAATACGGCAGTTCTACAATTAAGTGGAGACAAAGATTAACGTGGGTTACTTAATTATACATCTGGCTAACAGTTTTGCCAAATCTATGAGTAGCACTTAATATCCTTAAGAGCTATAGTACCTTCAATAGAAAGATTGAAACACCCTAGACGGTCCCGTGCTAATGAATCAGCCCCACATTGAAGAACAATAGCACCTGGCAGATAAGTCTCAACAACCTTGGCAATAATCTACATGATAGGCAACATTACATACCTCCATAAGACTAGAGAACAAGAACATGAAAATAACCATAAAATAATGCACATGGACTTACCGTTTTGAAGAGCCGAGTAAAGCTCGTGTCATCTATGCCATCTTTAAGTGGGATGTTGATGGCGTAATATTTTCCTTCCCTGTCTCCTATATCCTTCAAATGACAGTCATGCAAAACAATATGAAGAGCACGTCCATCTAAAATGAAGCTATAAAAAAAATTAAAGGTATCCTCATCATTACTTAACAGCATGTGATATTCAACTATTTAAAGGCAAAGCAAGATGCAGGCTTTTTAAGTGCCAACTTTTTTCAACATGTTTATAAACAGAAATGCGCATATTTCAAACCTTGCCTTTCCTCTATTTTGCGAGTTACAAACTCCAGCTATGAGAGATTTTTTATTGGAAAATTCACAGCTCAATCAAATATAATTGCATAAAGAACCGTCGCTTGTTCAGACCCATGCATAAAACATGAAAAAAATTGCATCACAGGCAACAGAAAACATAATGACCCATGGCAAAAACAACAAAATGAAGCTTCAAGTAGTACGTCAAGCATGACCGCAAGAGTGACTTCTAGTCTTCTCAGCTCAGATGATACACAATTTTCAATTAATTGCATGCATCAGAATGCAGAAAATCTTTTAGAGCGTGACCATTTATCAAATATAGATCATAAACCCAACTATCCCCAAATATTTCTCAACCTTTCTGACTTGCTCCTCCGGAACCAAATATGATGCTGTGTATTTGCCTATTTGGATAGAATACCGTGCCAAGATTTTCCAGTAAAGGAATGAGTGTTCAATGATAAATGTCACATGTTTAGATTTTAAAACTTCTAGGAGGACAGGAGACATTGAAGAAAACAAGGGACTGAACTACTGAAGTGTGTTGCAGTGGATCCTATAACTATTGATTACCTTCAGTACCATCAACTTTGAGTAACATTATGCAAACAGCCGTTGTAACTCAGTAAGGTTAATGTCTCTTATCTTTCATACAATTGAATTGAGAGTTCATATGCCAACTTTAACCAACATACAGTAAATAGTAGACAACAAACACCATACACTTCATGCCTAATAGTGAGCGATACAATTAAGGGTCTAATCCCTGTCTACATCATCAACCAAAAAAATGAAGTAACCTGCGAAAATAAATAAAAGCAACTACATAAGAATTATATTCATAAAGCTTGTCAGTGGAACATTACCTTAATATCACCTGTGCCAGGAAAGAACATGTCACCATACTTGTGGAAACTTACAGTCATTACCCTGCAAAAAGATATACAAAATCAGATAAGAAATTTAAAGGCTCTTGAACACACTGCTGCACAATTATACAGCACTGTCTGTCACACTACCCACATTAGAAGACAGAGAGTCAGAGATAGCCAGAGAATAACTAACTAACAACAAATTACACATGCATGCTTTTTATTCACGAAAGCATGAACCTGTCAGTGAAATAGAAGGCTTCTTCAACTCCATCTCCATGATGAACATCAATGTCAATATAGAGAACCCTAGCATGATACTTGAGAAGCTCCAGAATTCCCAAAACCAGATCATTAATGTAGCAGAAGCCTGACGCCTCACACTTCTTTGCATGATGCAGCCCACCAGCCCAATTTATAGCAATATCACATGTTTTGTGATTTAGTCTTCGAGCCGCATCTGAACAATAAAGAACAGTTTAGAAAGATCACAAAATAGAAAGAAGAGCAATTTTCATATTACCTAGCGTTCCTCCAGCATATATTTGGCAGAACTCAAACAAATCATCAAAGACCGGGCAGTCCTCTCCAAGATTGACTGGCAACAACAATGACAAAAATTAACTGGGTACAAATTATAAAGAATAAGAGAAACTCCCAGCACAGATTTGATCAATAGCAATACCATTTGGGTAATCAGGCATATTGTGGAAAGTATACCGGACAGTTTTTCATTTAAGAGGAACCAACTAAGCTTCAATTTGCATACAACAATTTTTTGATCGATCAGACCATCTTAATGTGTCCTGCTTCTAGACCTAAGCTAATATATAGCACTACCTTAGATCTAGGTAAGGTGGGGGTTTCCGTTTGGTGCCACTGCAAAGTTACACAAGTTTGACCAGCTGCTGATGGCGTTTGGTTCATATAAACAACTGTGGTGTGCCAAAAGTTCTTAGGCACATGGCCTACTCGTCATACACATTATCTAACCAATTTTTCACAGAAAATTTAAAGCAACATGTGGCTAGCAGATAAACATAAGCAGCAATACATGTGGCATGTATTTTCTTGTGAAAATAGCAAAGCTGGGAAAAGTAGTTTGCAGAAGAGAAAAATGTCATCATTCATACATCTAGTTAATTCACTTGCATACAAGTGCTGGGTATCAGGAGTTATCCGGTGCAAGAATTCCACATAGTCAGCAGAGTGGAACTGGGCAAGCTCTGTTGGATATGCTTTGTGGGGTCTCTGCAAAATCCATTGGGAGAAAAATAAGGTAAAATACACATTTAGACACTTTGTAAGTATTAAGAAAGGGAATAAACAAAATTCAATACCGACATATATCTCCATCTTCTTGTGAAGTCCATATGAAAGAACGAGATGATGTGTCATACAAAGACGATGCGGTTTCATCGGATGGTTTGGCCCAAAGTACACATTGCCAACGTCCCCTGAGAACGGTCACATAAAAGTAACCAAGTAAGCAATCATAAAAAATGGAACACGATATAAAACTAAACAGTGAAAAACTTATGTGCGAGTTGAACAAGGTGTGTGGACTTTTCTTCAAAGATCATAAATAAAGACCTTAAAAAAATGAACGAAGGCACTGGTCCTAAAACCGGTATCAAATAAATGTGAACACATGCTAATGTAATCCACCCTGCGCCTACCTTCTTAAACACATAACGGAAGCAATTTTACCATTTGAATTCCTTATCTGACCTAGAATGAAGTACTGACGCAAATTTATAACGCACCTAAGGCTAGGGTTGAACTACTGTAGGAATAGTAGGCCAATTAACAGGGTAGCACCAATTCTACTTGAACAAATTCCGATAGCCCATAGCATCCAGAAATTTCCCTTAGCCGTATAACCACTGCACAGACTTGGACGGAAATGTCCCATGATCACGTCTTGCCACTAACAAATCAGCGGAACAAGAACAAAATACCACTGGCCCATAAGATATTTTCCCCCTCATCTTCCAAATTGCCAGGTGAGGCACCCAGGAGGAGTAAGAGCAGCGACTTGCGACTAAGGGGAGAGCTAGGCATGTACAGTGGTTAGGAGGGTGCAGCCGAGAAGAGGGGGCGTAGTGAACGTACCATCGTAGAAGTAGGATATCCTGTCTTTCTCCAGCATGACCTCGCTCTCGAGCGGCCGCTTGCCGCTACGAGCGGAGGCAGCGGCGGATCCGGATGGGGTGAGCCGGTGAGACCGACCGCGACGGAGGAGGCGGCGGCGGAGGTGGGGGTGGTCGTGCGTGAGGAGGAAGAAGGGGACAAGACGGGAGCGAACGGAGCGAGGCGATGGCTCTGGAGAACGTTCTGGACCGGGTTGGACAGTCAGGATCGTGGTAGTACCAAGATCGGACGGACAAAATTTACTCACATCGTGGTCAGAATGTCAGATGGAGATGGACTCTTCTTCTTCAAGGTGTAGCGAAGAAACTAGCAAGCAGAAGTGGTCGGAAAGTCATTTGCTCCCCAGCTCCAGTGATTTAACGATTTTATAAATTTTAAAAATTGTACTTAAATGTTTCAAAAAATCTGAAAAAAATTCCGCATATTGTTAATAATGTATACTATAAGATTACACAATCACAGTGCGAAATGTTTTGCATTATGGGCTACGTAAAAATGACAAAAGTTGGAGATTTGAAACTCTACATTGTTCACTATACTCAGACTTGTACATTTATAATTTTTGTGTAGCTCAAAACATAAAGTATTTTACATTGAGTTTTTCACGCTTGTAGGATATTTCATTAAGAACATGCATGATTTGTTTTAAAAATCGAATCTTCTAAATATAATTTTAATTTTTTAAAAAAGAGTGAGATCACTGGATCTCGGGAGCACAAAATCTCCACTCTAGAGTGGTTAACTACTTAACTTCAGCGGGGAACCACATAAAGATCTGCTACTTTTGGTTAGGGGCAATTAACTACAGGATATAACCTTGATCTAGGCAATGGTACTACCGGAGAAAATGTAATAGGCAGCTAAAATGTTGACAAGTATCTTTATTTTTTATTTCAAATTACGGCAGGAGAGTTGCCATAGTCATTCATCAAGATAATTATAAGTTTGTAAAGTTTTACAAAGTGGGAAATCAGAGATGTTTGCCATAAAATAAAGGAGAAAAAGGCTAGTTTACAAAGGCAAATAATCAATGGTAACGTCAACGTTGTATATTGGCAAGGTCAGAAGACTATAGTGCATGGTGTGGCAAATGTGAGAACATTGATGTCGGAAATAAGTGGTTTACGCCATAATCTTATGTATTTGCACCACTTTCATTACACGACGTTCAAACACTTGAACACTTCCCGCCCGGGTGTGACCTACTTCTATAAAACTCCACCGACTTAGAAATATCATGTTGCGTCAAGTTTTTCAGAAGACTACCTCGCTACGGACTACATTTAAAAAATGCTACAAGATCAATACTTCACATACAATTCAAAGAGGAAACTCTTATTGTACAAGGCATGGACATCTAACGAAGGCTATATATATGAAGACACATCAATCTCAAAGCTCCAAGTCGCAACCTATCCGACGCTACGCATCTTTGTAATCGCCAAACCTCCAGCAGAGTACATCTATAAGCTCGGCGAGAACCCTTTGTACCCATCTTGTAGCCCCACCATGAATAAAGTTTGGGTAACTTTCATCTACATCGTGTACGACTTAAACCTGATGACCTGTGTCACCTACCGAACAAATAAAACTTTCTTTCATTCATTCGGATTGAGATTATCGTGGGATCATGAAAACTATCCTTCAACAATTGATGATGAATTTTCATTGTTAATAATTGAAATTTCTGTTTTATCATACTTTCCAATAAAACTTTCCCACAACTTGATGCATAACCAAAACATGTAGAAAAAAAAGTATAATAAAAAAGAAAATCTATAGTACGCATGGATGCAAAGAACAAGTGCCAAAATGTGAGACGGAAAGTTACTCCAAAGTCAAAATTAAGTTAGGGCAATACCTAGAAATATCAGTAACACCAAGAACCTACAAAGGTCTATCTTATTCTTTCATCCGGAAGAAGAAATTCTAAAAGATTAGTGACGTGGCTGTCAGTTAGCGATCAAAAAGCAGTTAAGGCCTCTCTGAATTGTATGATTTTTTAAAGATTTTGAAGGATTTGAATTTTAAGATTTTTTCTTAAGATTTTTTAATACGGAAGCCCTTTGAATCATTGGATTGGGCAATGGGGCTACCATATCTCTATGGAATCCATTCCTATGCCCCCTTATTCCATAGGATTGTTAGCATGAGTTTAAACCTTATTTTAATTTTTCTTTGAAAAGTCCAATTCATTCCATTTTATGTTGCAATTTTTTTTTGTTTTAGGATAATGTTGGAATCCATTTCACATGACATCCTACGTTTTTCATATTGCTATGTTTATAAAATTCTGCAATCCAAAAAAGCATCTAGATGATAGAAACCCCAGGTATGAGATGTTCATATACATGTGACACATGAACATGACTCGGCCATTCTGTATTACAGATGGTAATTACATCTTCCACTCCCGTGATTAAGCTCCAAGGAAATATCGGCAAGATCACACGAATAGGCTTCGCTAGCCAACAAAATTGCAGGCGATAGTTCCCCTGCGCCTCCTTATCCGTTCCCCTGCTACAGTGAAAAGGAGGTGAAGGAGAGGTGACCAGGAGCTCGAGGTTTTCGCCGGCGGTTGCGCTGCTCCCCTCCGCCTCCGGTCGCCGTCTTGGCATCGTGAGGTGGAGGGAGCCTCGGCCGTCCGTGCGTGTAGATAGGTCGTTGCTTTGTAGGTTGTGGTGCTCAGTCAGCGGCTCCGTGGACGGTGGCGGAGGTGTCGGCATGTCGAGCTTCGTCCTTCCCCGTTCTGGCGGCAACGCCGGGGAGGTAGTGAAGGTGTTTCGTCGAGGCTCTTCTTCCTGGCTTGCTTCTCTGGCCGTCCGTGGTGGTTTGGGGAGGAGCTGCTGGGTGGAGGTGTTCTCCTTTTGGTGGAGGTGCGGGTGGTGGTCCTCTTCGTCGTCTTTGCTCCGGCCGGCCGTGGTGGCGAGGGGAGCGAGCGCCTGGAGGTTGTCTGCAGGAGTTGGTGGTGGTCCTGGGTGGCGGCGCGTCGGCGGGAAGTGGGGTGGTGCGGTGGAGAGGGTGCTAAGGCCGTGCACGTTCAGCGTCTTCGGTTTCCGTCGCGTGGCGGCGGACGGCTCAGCGGTCATCTACAAGGCGTGGAGGTGCCTTCTCCCCGGCGGCAGGCGGTACGGCGGCGCCGGCGTCACCTAGGAACTTGGGGTTGCGGTGGTGGGATCTGATTGTGCTTTCTTCAGGTTGCTCGAGGGCCTCTGTGCTTATTTCCTGGAGTCCGTTGTAATTATTTCCTTTCCTTGGACCTCCTTGTAATTTGTGCTGGGTTTCCTATTTTATGTATCGGATCCTTTCAAAAAAAAATTGCAGGCGATTGCTGCCAAACAGGTCGATTTCGATCGGGCTCTGCTTCTGGGGGCAATTCCTTATAACCCCCGGTCACTTAAAACCCCACATGTCATAGGCAGCGGGGAGGAGCCTGTGGGCGATACATAAGTGACCGGGGGGGTTATCGTAGATTACCCCCGCTTTCTGTGGCTGTCCGCCGCGCTCTCCGCTTTATCTCCCGTCCTCGTTGGGCACGAGCAGTAGGGGAAACGACGCCGGCGCCGAGATGGCCCCTCCCCGCACGGTGATCTGCGTGGGCGACGTGCACGGCTACATTTCGAAGCTGGAGAGCCTGTGGGCGAACCTCCAGTCCGCGCTCCCCGCCGACGCCTTCGCCGCCGCGCTCGTCATCTTCCTCGGGGACTACAACGACCGCGGCCCGCACACCCGCCGCGTCCTCGACTTCCTCCTCGCGCTCCCGGCCCTCTACCCGGCCCAGCGCCACGTCTTCCTCTGCGGCAACCACGACCTCGCCTTCGCCGCCTTCGTCGGAGCGCTGCCGCCGCCGCCCGACGGATTCCCTTTCGCCGCCACCTGGGCCGAGTACATCGACAACGAGGCCCACGAGGGTTGGTTCCGCGGGCCGCGGCACGAGGAGATGCACGTGCAAGGGAGGAGATGGGGCGGCGTGATCAAGGAGAGGTGGAACCCCAAGAAGGGGCTCCCGTACAAGGGCTCTATCTACGATGCTCAGCCCACCTTCGAGTCCTACGGCGTCGCCCATGGGTCACCAGGTCAGTTCAGGAGTTCCCCAATCAATATGGTTTCGTGCTTCAGTAACTGGTAATGCCAAATTGCCAATCCAGGAACACGTGTGAAAATAAATTCTGTCTGTACCAACATTACTGTAGTTGGCCTATTTTTTTTCTTGAATCAAGGTAGTGGACCTAATTAAACAAAAAGACGTACAACAAAAAAATTATAATTTATAAATTTAAAATTGGAGACACACACTATCACACTATGCTTGGTGATTGCATGAATGATGTCGCTTTTGACAGTAGGCTACAGAACTTTCAGTATTAATACTTTGTTTCTGATCACTCTTGAGCAGTACTTTGATCCTACAAATTAAGTACCACTATGAGTATTATTTATAGCCTCCAAGTGAGTTTCCTATACAAGAATGGATTGAATGCCAAACATGTTTTAGCAATACAATGATCAACACCATAGATCCTCTTTTCATTAAAGGGTATACAATGTAGAATTTCAGTTCTGCAATATATTCTCCATCATTGGAGTTAACTCACGGAATGAATACCATTTGGCCCATCAGTGACACCCAACAACAAATTCGTTTTTCTTATCCAGAGTGTGTAAGCATACATTCATAGCTAGGAATGCTCCCTGCAGAATTTAACCAAGCAGCTTCTAATTTGCCAGCGGTTCTAATTGCACTGTAGATCTCACGAAAGCTGTGCCTGAGGAGCACAAGAGGTTTCTGCATGACTTGGTTTGGATACATGAAGAGGTATGTATCCTTTATCTAGTGCAAACTATAGTATATATGCAGGAGGTATTTCTACTGTAGTTTTTTAATGTGATGGTTGTTTGGCAGGAAAATGTGCCTATTGATATGGATGGAGGCCAGATTGTTTGCAAGCTGATTGCGGTTCATGCCGGCCTGGAGAAGTCCATGGATTTGAATGAGCAGCTTCGAGTTTTGAGAACCAGAGACACTAGGGTGCCAAAGGTCCAAATGCTTAGCGGGAGGCAGGATGTTTGGAACATACCACAGGTGAGCCAATATGTGATCATATTGCACTCAACTCTTCAGTTTACTTTCCCTGTTAGTGTGCTGACTAATTTATTTTTTGAAAGGAGTGCTGACTAATTTAGTGTTGCAGCTACGTCAGTGCCCTCTCGTGTAGTTGCTCAAAGTTTGAAACTAGATATAGCGTTCAGTGTATCAGATTATCATCCTTGGCTATTATATCTAAGAGACCAACATAGCCTGCATAATGCTTTTGTAAATTCTTTTAGATGTAGCATGCATTTTAGAGAAGTACTTCCCACTTGTGCCAAGAGGTCCCGGGTTCGACTCAGCCTCTCTACATTGCACTTTGCAGGGGTAAGGCTTGACTCGTATAATCCTTCCCCAAACCCCACCTGGTGTGGGAGCTTCTAGCACTGGGTCTGTCCTTTATGCATTTTAGAGAAAAGAGACATCGTATTCTTTAGAATGATCTATAAATACTATGAGATGTACATGCAGTCATGTATTTTAAATCATTTGCGGTAGTAATAATCCTGTCATTGGCTTAATTAATTGCACCATGTTAAGTTCCATTAGCACTAAAGTTTAACATTAATATTGGAGTTTAGTTTGTGATTTTCATACAGTTACTAGTCTGAGAAGCCTCCATAGTTAGCCCCAACACTGTTTGATTTATCACTCTGAACTGTGGAACTATACGCATTTTTCGTCAGCGATCTTATGCTTGTTTTTTGAAGAAAAGCAATTTTAGGCTTGGTTTAGACTAAATATATATATGACTACAAGCCAGTGAGATGTTGAAATGACTGGGCAGAATTTTCTCACCATATGTGTGAGCGCATAATCTTTGCTAGTTATGATGCAAGTACTGACCAGTACCAATTTCTCCATTTTATCTTTCAAATTGTTTTCACCTTGGTGATCTATAGAAAGAATAGTGGGGGGCATGCAGGATGAATGATTACAGCTGTCAACCTGGCATGCTTTGAATATGCTTTAAGCTAGGAACGAGGTACATTACATTTGGGTACAGTTTGGTTTCAGAAATCACACCGGTTTCTCTGCTGGAGTTTTGGATGGTTTAGCCCTTTTAACTGAAACAGCAAGCACATGGTGCATGTGCATAGGGGGCAGTGGATGTGATAGGATAGACTGCCCCGATGATTCATGACTGCATGGTGTGGTGTTAATGATCAGTACATGTGTCGACATAGGCCATGTTTTCTTCAGATCGTTCACATGTTACTATGCTTCTGCAGTTACCGGGACTAGAAATTTATCACATGACAGATATGCTGATATATGGATGTCCTTTTTCCAGGATCTGGTTGGCAAGCAGACCATCGTTGTAAGTGGCCATCATGCTAAGCTCCACATCGACGGTCTCAGGTTCGTCATCGACGAAGGTGGCGGGTACGCAGACAAACCTATAGCTGCCGTTGTTTTCCCTTCAAAGGAAGTGATCAGGAGCACAGATGAAACTTCGTCCCAGGAGTAATCTAGACATAGTCAGAACGACACGGATGCAAGTTTATTTCTTCTTACTGTCATAACATCTGCAGTTTGACGACTAATATGTACATTGCCAATATGGGATGACAGGTTTTGAACATAGAAATGGCGTTTTTTTAATTGTATAACCTTGAGTATAATAAATACAGCTGTAGTAAGAAGCAATAATGTGAAGCGATCCCACTTGGGCTCATTTCTTCTCTTTTTATTTTGGATTAGCACATTTCTTCGCTTGAGCATGTAAAGTGCCAACTCTGGGAAGGAATTTCCGTTATGACAGCATCATTAAACTTGTTACTTGGTTGTTGGCATGAATCATGAAATGGTACTGGCCTTGTTTCTACACATCAGATTTTTTTTTTGACTGGAGTAATATAACCCGCAGTTCATTTCCGGAGGGCGATAGACAGATCATATCATCATATCACACGGGAGTTGCTGAATGAACGGAGAGGGAGAGCCTCCTGGTAGGCCCCTTGGAGAAGGCCGGACCTTGGACCATGGGCCTACATGAGATTCCGAAATTCGGACGGTACCTCCGTCCTCGGCTAGTCAACAGTGGCTGCAAAGCTTCACGTACAAAATTCTCTCCGGTATCTGAGATCGTCGAGGGCTTAGAATAAGGGCACTAGGCGCACGGGTTCAGGTGAATAATCAGATAGATTATGCGTTCGGAACTTAATATGGACTAGTGGAATTTGGCGCGGCGGCACGCCGCGGCCTTGATGAGTTTTTTTTAATTACATGTGCACCGTAGCATCTCCAAGAGTTGCACCGTAGACAATCTTTCAAACATAGCAGGTCGAATGGACCACTACAGGTGCACCGTAGACTCCTCTCTTTCACAATTCCGTCGCAGTGCACATGCATACGTTAGACCTAATTTGTACTCCCTCCGTTCCAAATTAGATGACTTTCATTTATCCACATACGGATGTATCTATACTTGTAACATGTCTAGATACATCCACATGTGGACAAATGGAAGTCATCTAATTTGGAACGGAGGGAGTATCTTCTTACTTCTTAAGGGCAGCAAGCAACAGAACCTTTTCACAATAGTATGCAATATGTTGTATTTACATGATACCTTTGCTTCTGTATCATCATCTCATGGTCAAATTTGGGATTCTGTAGCCATAACTGACATCAAGAAAACTCAACTATATTGGATGTTCACGTGATTCAGTTGTTACGCTGCTTCCCCATGCATGCTTCTGGTCACCACCGTCCTCTGTAGACCTGAGAGCTCTACTGAGGCACCGCGGCGGTAGGTTCATTGTTACTGAAAAGGGATTATTCCAACCGAAATTATACGCAAACGAAGTCCTCAAATAACAATGATAAATACTTATTGAAAGCTAACTTTACCTCCAGGAGCTATAGGCAGACGAATTTCTTCATAACCTGTACAAAACAAAATGGAGACCATAAGGCACTGATACGACTCCTCAACTCTTATCAGAGCACATACATAAATTTAGACTAGTTGAAATGGGCGCGTCGACACGCCGCGCCTTTCATGAAAAATATTATGTATTGTGACGTTTGTAAAATGTTAGGTGTGAAAGACTTTTAAAATTGTAAAGTATTGAAATTTGGATTTTCAATTAGAATGTTTTGGTATGGTTGAAAATTGTTGGAATTTTTAAAAAGTTTGCGTCTTTTTGAAATGTTTATATTTTAAATTTGGTGAAATTGGGAAATTGTAACGATTTGAATTGTTGCCGCTTTTGTAAATTGGTTTTTAAAAAGTTTGCGCCTTTTAAGAATGTTCATATTTTAAATTTGGTGAAATTTGGAAATTATAACGATTTGAATTGTTTCCGCTGTTGTAAAATTGCTTAGATTTCAAAGAATGCTAAAATTTAGGGAGACTCAAATTCGAATTTTGGATCTAAATGATTTAATATGTTTGTCTACTTTTCCAAAAATTGTGTGCAAGTTGGGGAGTTAGTAAGATTTGGATTCGTTGTACCTAAGTAAAATATTTTGATTGTTTGTTCCTTAAATTTTGGAGAAATAAATTTGAAATTAGAATTAAAATGGAAGAATATGGGTGTAATTCAGATTTGGAAGTGTTCACATTGAAAATTGTCCAACTTTGTGAATTATTGGATTTTTTAAAAAGCTAACATTCTGGGAAATGTTTGGATTTTAAAAATTGTTCAATTTGGGGAGTTATTAAGTTTTGAATTCTTTTTACATTTATGAAGGGATAATTCTTGAAATAATCATTCTAAAAATGCTCGGATTTTAAAATTGTTCAAATTGGGAAGTTAGAAAGTTTTGAATTCGTTTCACATGTATGAAGGGGTAATTCTTGAAATAGTTTAAAAGAATTCGAAGGCTGGAATTTGGAATTTTGAAAGTTTACGTTTTGGAACATTAATATTTGCTGAATTGGAGTACATCCAAATATTGACCAATTCGAATTATTTAAATACGTTTTGCATTCACGTTTTTTGAATTATGACATTTCCAAATGTTGACTAATACAAAACATTCAAACATTTTTGCGAGCATGGTTATGTGTTGTGGAGTACCTCCAACTATTTAGTATTTTTAAATGGGTAAATGTGATTTTACTTTCCACTAATAATCACTGATTTGGAATATCTCTAAATTGTGACCAATTAGAAAGATTGAAACATGTTAACTAAAAAGATTAAAACATGTTTTGTTACTTGTCGTAAGTAGTTTTTTTTTCCGAACATTTTTTATGTTTTTTTTCTATTTTTCCCAATGGGCATTTATAGGATTGAGTCGTTTTTTTTTAGAGGAGACTGGCACGTGGGCCCATTGCGACGTCACAGGGACGTCAGCAATGGACGCACAGCGGCCACGGCGCAGACACGGCGAGCTTGCCGGCGGCGCGGGAGCGTGTCTTGAGGCGCGAGCGTGCACGCGACGGACGGCCGTGGACGTGGGGCGGTCGCAGGCGGCGGCGCCGCCGCGTGTGTGTGCTGCCGGAGCGTGGCTGATGCCGTCAAAACGTGGCGGAGTGAGCAGTTCGACGGCGGCGACAAATCCGGCGGTTTGTGGGCGTTCCAGCACGTGCGACTTCGCGAGGATGGAGAGCGGGCAACGGCGGAGCACGCCGTGGGGAGCGATTTGATCGAGGAGGAGCAAGACGGCGGGGACGCGCGTCGGCGGCGGCGGCGACTTTCGCCGGCCGTCGCCTCGCGCGGGAGAGACACGGGAGAGGGGGTGTTGTGTGTCTGTTTTGCAAGGAGGTCCCTGTGGTTTGTACTATTTGTGAATAGGTCCATTTCTTCATAAAGGTGTTGACTGCGGAGCAAGCTTTGGATTAGCGAGGGGCTTCTTTGGAAAAGCATCGTGGAGCTGCCGCTGTGTACGTTGGATCGAGTTTGGACGGTCCAGATCGAGTACTGTTCATAACTGTAGCACTACAGTACTTGGAGCTCTCTCAGCGCGAGAAAGTTTGCTCCCATTATATATAATAATAAAATAATAATGGATAAAAGGTGGAATAGCTGCAAACTGTACCGAATCGAAAACAATGTTCTATACAACCTTCACAACCAATTAATGCCAAGTGCAACCATCTTTACTGTTGTCTTCCCTGGCTAGAACAGAATAGAGAATACATGAATATTGTGTGATTGATCTATAAATAGTGAAGGGTGAGATGGCTTTGGAGATGCACGGCTTGCCTGCCCTTGTTATTTCATGGCAACACAGGGTGTCAAGTAATCTAACTGTGAATGAAATAACTATTAGGCAATCCAAATTTAATTTTGTTTGTAGAATAAAGCCATAGTATTAACTGGAGACATCCCCCTCATTTGGACAGGATGGCAAGAGAAAGTAAAATGGAACACATACAAATGCATTTTATCCTCTTTACAACTGTCCATGTATGCTGAGAACAAACAATACCTTCTCTGATTCAGTCCAGCAATATTTGGTGATAAACATCATGTTTGACATTAAAAACGTAAGCTAATGTTTATGAAACTGTTGCACTATTGAGAGAGATAAAAATGATTATGAGTAACTACATCAGGGATCATTAACTGGAGACATCCCCCTCATTTGGACAGTGAATGGCATGATCACCAGTATGCATCAAACAATTTGTAGTTGTTTCAATGTTCTGCCAAGCAAGGCTAATCGTTTACCCCAATGCCAAGATTTATAAACCGAACCAACATTTTTACACGAAATCAAATTGCCGGCTATGTTCTAACCAAGAACCACCTATCAATCTGGTGCAGATCATCTAGTGTGCAAAAAAAAAAAAAACAATTCCGAAACCTCACCTTTTTATCAAGAAACGCCCCGAGTGCCTCCCCGAGCGGCGTCAGCGTGATGCCGCCAACCAGCACGTAGTATCCTCCATGCTGCCCTCGCAGCTGGTCAAGAACCGACAGGAGCACCTGCACAAGAATTAAAATGAAAGTAGCTTCTTATTAAGACACATTATAAGGAAAAAGATCATATTATAAATGCATCAACATGACAAAGATTTTCAGTTGGAAGAAAACATATTTATTTACCTAGTGTGTCTAGTGAAGCCAAGGACATTGGTAGTTAGAACTCGACCACCCATAAGCAATCACCTAAGCGCAACCTCATAGTGGATTCTTATGTTGAGACTATCCTAAACTCAAAATTTACATTCAGTATGTTTTTCACTTCACTGATAGAGAAGAACAACCTCCAAACAAAACCACCCGCATAATATAGGAAGCTCATGGAAAATACAAAGATGGTGGAACCTTATAGTTATGTATGATATGATCCTTAACTAAGCCAATTTTTATCATCAATATAATTTAATCGTGCTGTGAAAGAATATAATCTATCATGTACTATAAAGATGAGTCTATAAGCCTAATCTAGTAACAATATGTAGAGCTAAGAAAATGTAGAGAAAAAGAGCAACAAACTGATAAGAACTTCTGCTCGCCCAGTTCATATAATATAATTCATACCATCCGATGAGAAAATATATGCTGACATTCTTTGTATCCATCTCTTCCTTCACTTTCAGATAATTTCAATTAAATGCAAGTATGGTACAGAAATAACAGGAAAGTCTAGGTGATAGAAACAGTAATATCACCAAAAATCTTCTTATGTAGACCATCTGAATTTTGATATGCATCACAGCTACTGAACCTAGGTACACATGACGCTATAGCCATCTACATCCAAAAGCAGGAAAAAATATCAACTTAGATCCACATGCAATTTTGTCTTATATAAACTCAATAAAGAGAACATACTGAAAATCGCTTAAATCCAAAACATGGATGTACAACATGGGCACAAGTACTATATTGTCAAAACATCACATATATGTCCAAATGTTAGCAGATTGCACTACAGGCCTAAAATTCTTGGCATGCTCACATTCTCTTTGTTTTAAGTTCTAACCATTTAACATTTGCATTCTCTGGACTCCCCCGAATAAACAGAGGAGAGATACATCCCAAAAACTTGGCAATTAATAGATGTCCATGTACCAATCCAAAATTTAGTAAATTTTTTGATACTGTGCCCAGCAACTCATGTGGATACGAATATCCATTCATTACCAATTTTTGCTAGATCTACAATATTTATCCAAGCAAATGAAGATGCAAAAAATTGAACAAATCTGCTATTTTGCCAGCACCGGATCAAGACCATTTAATTGATGAATAAGTTCTTGCGCAATTCCATTCATCCACATCTAGAGACACAGGCCGAGCCCTAGCCCTGGGTCCCCATCCATGAAACAAATTCATAGCAAAAGACATCTGGAGGAGGGAAGCAAAGGATCGAGATTCTTATGTTGAGACTATCCTAAACTCAAAATTTACATTCAATATGTTTTTCACTTCACTGATAAAGAAGAACAACCTCCAAACAAAACCACCCGCATAATATAGGAAGCTCATGGAAAATACAAAGATGGTGGAACCTTATAGTTATGTATGATATGATCCTTAACTAAGCCAATTTTTTATCATCAATATAATTTAATCCTGCTGTGAAAGAATATAATCTATCATGTACTGTATAGATGAGTCTATAAGCCTAATCTAGTAACAATATGTAGAGCTAAGAAAATGTAGAGAAAACGAGCAACAAACTGATAAGAACTTCTGCTCGCCCAGTTCATATAATATAATTCATACCATCAGATGAGAGAATATATGCTGACATTCTTTGTATCCATCTCTTCCTTCACTTTCAGATAATTTCAATTAAATGAAAGTATGGTACAAAAATAACAGGAAAGTCTAGGTGATAGAAACAGTAATATCACCAAAAATCTTCTTATGTAGACCATCTGAATTTTGATATGCATCACAGCTACTGAACCTAGGTACACATGACGCTATAGCCATCTACATCCAAAAGCAGGAAAAAATATCAACTTAGATCCACATGCAATTTTGTCTTATATAAACTCAACAAAGAGAACATACTGAAAATCGCTTAAATCCAAAACATGGATGTACAGCATGGGCACACGTACTATATTGTCAAAACATCACAGATATGTCCAAAGGTTAGCAGATTGCACTACAGGCCTAAAATTCTTGGCATGCTCACATTCTCTTTGTTTTAAGTTCTAACCATTTAACATTTGCATTCTCTGGACTCCCCCAAATAAACAGAGGAGAGATACATCCAAAAAAACTTGGCAATTAATACATGTCCATGTACCAATCCAAAATTTAGTAAATTTTTTGATACTGTACCCAGCAACTCATGTGGATACGAATATCCATTCATTACCAATTTTTGCTAGATCTACAATATTTATCCAAGCAAATGAAGATGCAAAAATTGAACAAATCTGCTATTTTGCCAGCACCGGATCAAAACCATTTAATTGATGAATAAGTTCTTACGCAATTCCATTCATCCACATCTAGAGACACAGGCCGAGCCCTAGCCCTGGGTCCCCATCCATGAAACAAATTCATAGCAAAAGACATCTGGAGGAGGGAAGCAAAGGATCGAGCTTCGCGCAGGGGTCGCCGGCTCCACGCTCTCGGAAGCATGTGCCGCCTTCTTGGCGTTCTTCTCCTCGAGCACCTTCTTATCCGTACGGCAACCACAGATGCACGAGCCGGATCGGATTGGCAACAGAGCAGACCTCCAATCCTAGATTCATCCGTGGTGGAACCAATTAGAGATCACGGGAAAAGGAACGGCGCTGCTGCGGTGTGAAGATGTCACCGCCGTTCTTGGAGTTGGGCTTCCGCGCTGCGGCACGCTCGCCGTATCTTTGTCCGCCGCTTGACGCTGGTGGAAGAAGAGGAATGCTCGAGCTTGACGCCACCGCCGTTGCAGCTCGGCCGGCTGCTGCCGCCGCTGTAGCTCGACCAGCAGAGACCCTCACTCACGGGAATAGCCGGATGGAGCAGGTCGACCAGCCACGGCCGCGCGGCTGCAGCTCGACCTGACGCCGCCGCCGCACGGCCACCCATGCCCTCCATGCTGCTGACCTCCGGCGCCTGTCAACACGTGCATCCGCGCCCCACCCGCGCGCCGCGGTAGCGCCGCCCCCATCCGCTACGGCAGGAGCGAGACCCGCGCCCTTCCCCTCTGCCGGGGGAGCGGCGGCTCGGGCCGGAGGTGGTAGGGGAGGTCGAGGTGACAGCGGGCTGGAGGCACGAACGCGTCGGGGAGGAGAGGCGGATGGGGAAAAATGGGGAGGATCAGGAATCTAGGGTTACCGCTTGGCTTATTATGTATGGGGACTTATACGTAATATCTCAATTACTCAGGGGCTTGTGCGCTAAACCGCAGGTGGTACTGGTGAATACTGTTCATCGTATGGGGACTTATACGTAATATCTCAATTACTCAGGGGCTTGTGCGCTAAACCGCAGGTGGTACTGGTGAATACTGTTCATCACTGTAGCTGCCTACAGTGACGCGAGCGCTCACAGCTCGCTAAATGGACTGTCTTTTATATAGTTAGTATTAGTATATATTAGGAGGATGAGATGACCATGGTAATGTGAGATATTTGTTCCTGTTTTGCAGTCAGAGAAACCCATCAGGTTGAGCATATGCTTCATCGCAAAAGATTTTTCTTTCAATTTTGTTGGACCAAATAACAATATGTTCTACGACTTGTTCAGGTTTAAAAAAATCATTAATGGATGACATGTTTAGTATTGATCCCCTTGTTGTATTTAGTTGGCACCCTAGAGGCTCCTATATTATTTGAGTATTTCCAAAAACTTGCAATTATTTTTTCCCCATAGGATTGATACTAACTCACACGTTGCGAAGAAGTCTCGTGTGTATTTGTGTTTGTATGAGAGAGAGATCACTTCATCTGACAAAATCACCAAAGCATATACCCAATTGTCTCTTTCATGCTCAAAGAATCAAATTAATCTAGATAAAATTACTTTGTGATTGTATGTCCCCTAAAGATGGTAGATGTGGAGTGGTGCCCATTTAATAATCATCAAAAGTATCGTGGAATTTAGTTGACAAACTGTACACTTCGATTTTAGAACATCAAAGTTGGGCATCCTAGGGGTCCATCGCGCAACCGGGTTTGGGTGCTATCCTATTTGAATTCTCAAATCCGGGTTTGGGCGCTATCCGATTTGAATTCTCAAATCATTGTGATCTATGACATATTCTGGTTGAAGTAAAAGATTAAGGAGGATATCATTGACATTGGTTTCTTATATTTAGGTGGCACCTCGAGATTGGCCTATGATATTTATTAGATTTTTCTGAATTTTCAAATGATTGGTGCCAACTGACATGTCACGAGGAAATTCCATGTGTACGTGACACACACACACACTTATACGCGCACGCATATACCACGCAGACGCGCACACACGCACTCTACACACATAGTTCCGGTTGCAACACCACTTACAAATAAAAATATCTAAAATTTGCGAATAATAGGTGCAAATCACAATGCATATCAGATGGTGTAGTACTTGAGTTAGCACTAACTTAATTCTCAACAGCAAAATCGTTTAATTATCATTAGAGTTGGTAAGCTTTGTTCTGTTTCTAAGCATAATTTTTTTTAAATAAAAATAAAATAAACGAGCAAATAAATGAGCATACTAAAATAAATGTGCAATGAGAACAGACAGGAACCCGTCTCTTCCTCGACTCTCCTCGCGGACCTCTCCCTAACCCTAGCCCCCCGCGCCCGCGCCGCCCCCTCCCCTCCTCCTCTCCCCCTCCTCCTCCCCGCGCGGGCGACCGGCCGCGCCGCCGGCCCTCTTCTGCGAGCTCCTCTCCCTCCCCTTCTTCGCTGCCGTCGTCGGCGCACGTCGCCGGGCTAGTCCCGGGCGGCGCCGGCGGCGGCCCCCTGCTTCTACCCCCGGTGTCCCCCTCGCGCGGGGCGGCGCGGCGCCGGGCGGTGCACTCAGGCGACGCCGGTCCGGCTGAACGGCGGAGGAGCTTCCTCTGCTGCGGATGGTGAGCACGGCGGCGCTGCCGCCGTTGGTGGTGACGGTGGTCAGGGCAGATTCGGCCAGGGCCCTACAGGCCCAAAGGGCCCAGATCTGGGTCAGGGCGGGTCTGGATCAACCTTTGCTATCCCGGTTTGACTGACGAACGAACCTTGTGACGAGAGTGGCGGTGATGACGCCGCGTCTGCTGCAACGTGGCGGCGGGAGCTTCGCGGACCCGTCGGGGTCCGGCCGGCCCTTTGGAGCCGAACTTGAGGGTAGCGGCGGCGGTGACCTACGTGTAGCAGCGTGGCGGCGGAGACTTCACGGGCCTGTCTAGGGCCGGCCGGGCCTGCCCGGCCTGGTGTGTCTCTGCTGCCGCGTCGGTCGGCACCCGCCAATGGCGGTGGAGGATGCCCTCCAGGTGGCTGTGTTGCTGCCGCCCTCCGGCTCCAATGTGGCTTGGTGGACTCTTGCCTGCTGCGTCCGGTCGGCTACCGTCTATGGCGGTGGAGGCTGATCCCTCCCGCGTGGATGTGGTACTGCCGGTTCCTATCTACGGCGGGTTCTTCTCAGTTCGGCCGGCCGTGCAGCGCTTACCATGGTGATGCGACAATGGTGACCTCAATTCCGTGGTGGTGTAGGTTGGTGGGTGGCAAGATGGGTGGACCGCTTCAGATTGTCCAAAGTTGTGGTTTTTTGGGGTCGGGAGAAATCTCTGTCATCTTGACACCGACGCGGTGACGCTTGTGAGTGTCGCCCTTCCTTCCTGAAGGGCGTCGGGTGTACCTCTTCCCCACCACCTGTAGCGTACCGGGGGAAACCCTACGATCAGTCAGGACAATAGCAACGTCGTCGTTTTCTTTCTTGGAGGTGTTATTTGGTACGCGACGTTTCAGAGTGCTAGGCTTGTGTTGGGAGTATGCCGGAGAGGACGCAACGGTTGCGAGTCACTTTCGTTTTCGTTGATCCGTCGATGTTGGCATTGTTTTCTTTTCTTTTTTTCTTTTTCTTTTCTTTTGATCTTGTTTGTACTGTTTGCCTCAGCAGTGGTCTTTTTATTATATCGGGTTGTTGTTATATTAATATAGCGGGACGAAAACCTATTTAAATGTGTAAATAACGGCTGTGGCCAGGCAACGCGCTCGCAGCCGTTGGTTTGCGATCCCGTCCTCCCTGCCCCACGCGGCGTCGCCTCTCCGCCGTTGGCACCTCTGCACGCGCGCACGAGGCAGGAAGAGGACGCCGCACACACTCCCGGTGGGCCCCCACCTGGCTCGGCGTCTATCTCCTCTCCCCCATCCCCATGCACTGCACTGTACCCGCCAGCTTCCTCCTCCGCCGCACACGTTGCTCCCCCTTCTTCTCGCTTCTCAATTAATATCTTCAATCACTCCTCACTCGGTCGGCGCGCGCAGCATTTTGGCCGGTGGTGGAGGGTTCAGTCTCAGTGAGATCTGGACCAGGAGGCGGGCGCGTACTTGACGACGTGGGGGATGGCGACGTTCGCGGTGTCCGGCGCCACGCTCGGCGTCGCGCGGGCGCGATCTGGTGCGGAGCGGAGGGGCGGGGTGGACTCGCCGGCACCGCTGCTCTTCAGGAAGAAGGACTCCTCTCGTACGTCTCGCTCGCTCTCCTCAAATCTCCTCATCTATTCTTAGTCCCCCTCATTCCCTCTCCCTGGCTGCGCGCGTCTGGCCTATTCGGTGCGCGATCGATTTTGATCAGAACTGAAGGAGTCGGACGAAGCGATCGCGCTCTCTGAATTGTGAAAACCCGTAAAACAATTCCTGCGTGAAAAAATGCGTCAGTGTTGCCATTGCTATGATCATTTTCTCCTTTATTTCTCCCTCTGTTTTTTCCTCACCTTTTTATGGTGCTGCTGTAACTGCAGGTTGGGGTATTGTTTCTGACTGTTGGTGTCTATCTTTACATTTGCAGGTGGCGCTCTCAGCTGCGCGGGCGCTGCAGGGAAGGTGCTGGTGCCTGGCAGCGGGAGCGACGACTTGCTGACCTCCGCCGAACCTGCCTCGGCGGGTCCAACGCAGACTGAAGAACCACAGGTATACACGCGCTTGTGCCAGAAAATCTCCATATCACCGTGATCAGGTTTTGCGCTTAGGATATCAGCATTGTGCAAAATGCTATGTTTTGTGCATTTTGTTAGCTAGCTCTGGCCCTGTGCTGGCTGGCTGGCTCTTGGACCAGGACCACTCAAAACTGAGCTGGATGTGCTATCATGCAAGGATTTTTCGAAAGAATGCATTGTGTTGTTTTGTTTTCGGAAAGTACTGCTAGGTTCTGTTAGTCAGTGCTATAATTGTTATGTTTATCGCGCTGTAGGTACCTGAAGATATTAAGGAGCAAACGGCTGAAGCAACACAACAGGTGGGGCTGAAGACAAAATTCAATCTTCAGAACCGACTCAGGGTATTCTGGAAAAAATCACTGATGGTGTAACTAAAGGAGTTAAAGAGCTAGTCGTGGAGGAGAAACCACGAGTTATCCCAAAACCAGGAGATGGGCAGAAAATATACAAGATTGACCCAATGCTCGAAGAATTTAAGAGCCATCTTGACTACAGGTAATGCCTACCCTGCTGCTTTCTTTTATTTTGAACTAAGGTCCTTCCATCAAGCAAATTTGGGGAACAACCAGGAGCTCACTGTTTCATATTGTTTCCTTCATGGTCTGATAGCGTTGTGGGACGAAGATGTAGATTTGTCGACTAGAATTTACTCATAATGTGTCTCTCATCAGTATAATTACAGAGTGGCAAACTGATGAAAATGTGTTAGGTAGATTATGTATTTTACATCGCTAATTCCTCTACTGATTCCGTACAAAAACATCCACTATTTGGGCAACGTAGTTTCTTATATTTGGTGCTTTTGTTGGAAACACGCTGCTAACTTTGAATGACTTTTGGTATGACTTGGTGGCTTCAACAGATACAGTGAGTACAAGAGGATACGTGCTGCTATTGACCAACACGAAGGTGGCTTGGATGCATTTTCTCGTGGTTATGAAAAACTTGGATTTACCCGCAGGTAAATTTAAAGCCTCATTGTTACGAAGCGCCTCCACCAGTCTAGTTGCAATAAAATTTGTAATTCATATTTCCCCCTTCTTTCCAGTGCTGAAGGTATTACTTACCGAGAATGGGCTCCTGGAGCACAGGTATTTTAGTCTTACCAGATACCTTCCAAGTTATTGTTTATGGTCACTATTCCTCAACTACTTTACTGCATTTATGAAATAGCTTACTGAAGTTACTGATCAGTTACATTAAGATTGATGAACTGACTCCTACATCCTGTTACAGTCTGCTGCATTAGTCGGTGACTTCAACAATTGGAATCCAAATGCAGATACTATGACCAGAGTATGTCTACAGCCTTGCAGTCTTCCACCTTTTCTTTATAACTATATTGATTTATCTATTTGGATTTAGTTTAGCTGTTTGCAAATTCATTCAAGTTGAGCCTCAACTATATCTTATCAACATGCTGTAATTCCAGTATCTTAAGCTTCTGCCAAAAGACTACTGAATTTAGAACACAGTACTACAATTACATTTCAATTGACAACCATATTTGTGAGATCCAAAATGGGTCTATACTAAGGAGTAAGGATAAGTGAATGTGTGTATTTGAACACTCCCAATTTTTGGTAGAACCTTTTGCATTTGTATACTTTTCATCCACAATATTTAATTACATGACATAGCAGGTTTGCTTTATAGCATATGAGCATATTTCCATACTATCAGTGAAGATTTGCTCCTATTGATGCTGATATATGGTATGATCTTTTCAGAATGAATATGGTGTTTGGGAGATTTTCCTCCCTAACAACGCTGATGGATCAGCAGCTATCCCTCATGCCTCGCGTGTAAAGGTAGGCTGGCCAATTATTTAATTGAGGATGTAAGCATTTTTAAGTCAGCCTACTGAGGATCCTTTTTTCACTGTTTTCTAGATACGGATGGATACACCATCTGGTGTGAAGGATTCAATTTCTGCTTGGATCAAGTTCTCTGTGCAGGCTCCAGGTGAAATACCATACAATGGCATATATTATGATCCACCTGAAGAGGTACGCATGTATCTATCTACCTTACATTATTGAATGAAATTTCCAGTGTTGCAATCTTTTAATACTCACTGATGTCTTTCTGACGTGAGAGTCAAGAAAATATTGAACCTGGGAGTGCATTAATTTCACATTCTAAGCGGCAAGCAACAAAAGTGATGCGTGTATGCAGTGTGACTTAAGCCTCTTATAGCTCTGCGATATGTTCTCTGTTGGTTAGGATGTTCCATTTTGATCTTTTCGGACCATTTACTAAGGTTGTTTTACATGCAAATGCAGGAGAAGTATGTATTCCAACATCCTCAACCTAAACAACCAAAGTCACTGAGGATATATGAATCACACATTGGGATGAGCAGCCCGGTATGTCATAAGTTATTTCACCCTATTTCTGATCTGATGGTTTGTTACATATAGTTCTGTAATTTTGTTACTAGCGTAGTTCTGTAATTTTGTTACTAGCGTAAGACAGGTTTTCCATTAGGAAGTAAGAAGTATCGCATTGGAGCATCTTGAACAAGCCATTTCTTAGCTTATTGATAAGAAATGAAGAATAACGTCATGGAAAATAACAAGCTCCAGTACATGGTTTCTTCACCTTATTACTAAGATTCTCAAGCTCACCAGTAGATTTTTTTTGGTGGAACCCACTTTAAGAAACAATAATAACCTCCAACGACAATTTTTGTTTCTAGCTCCTCAGCATTAGCAACGGGTCATTTCTTGTTTAATAACATCTTCCTTCTCTCTCCTCTGTTCTTTCCTCCACGTCATCAAAAAGCTTATGTGGCAACCACGAAGAAATGTCTGACATGAACTATTGGAGATGCTCCTAAAATTATAGTTACTCGTAGTAGGGATCTCCTCTACTGTTTCTCGTAAAAAGGATATGGTTAATTATCTGTATCTAGTTGGTACTACCTCTGTTCCTTAATATAAGACGTTTTGGCAGTTCAAATTCATCTGCCAAAACATCTTTATTAAGAAACAGAGGGAGTAACTTAGAGTTATCATTATTATATACTATCTTCATAGTACTTGAGGATGCAACTGAATATCTTAGTATGATCTTGCACAGGAACCGAAGGTGAACACATATGCTAATTTTAGGGATGAAGTTCTGCCAAGAATTAAAAGGCTTGGGTACAATGCAGTGCAGATAATGGCAATCCAGGAGCACTCGTACTACGCAAGCTTTGGGTATTCACACAATTCGTTTTTCTTTTGTTTTTTTCGTATGCGCCTTTTGACCCATTTGGATCTTTTACATCCTAATGGTTCATCCTAATGGTTCGTGCATATATGATATTTTGACAGATTTGTTTCATTAGAAAATGCTAATAGTACAATCGATAGTGTTTCTGACTTTTATAATAATTTTTAATTGTTTGCTTTTCCCAGGTACCACGTGACCAATTTTTTTGCACCAAGTAGCCGTTTTGGGACTCGGAGGACTTAAAGTCCTTGATTGATAGAGCACACGAGCTTGGTTTACTTGTTCTTATGGATATTGTTCACAGGTAAATTATTACATTTTTAACTTAGTCTTTCTTATGTTTATCTGGTATTTAAATGGCATGGTCCCAATGACAATTGTTTCTATTCTATGTAATGGTTCGACATGACTTTTTCTGAGTTGAATTAAGTCAACTTGATGTTAAATGTATTTGGCACCTTGTAAACTGATAGTCTCATAGAAGTTTGTGTTTTAGTGGTGACACAATTTGATGGCATAGATGTGGATGGACAAGCTATCGATAAACTTAATTAACTGGTCATGTACTCGTGCTGTTACGTTGAATTTACAAGTTGGAAAAATGACTACAATGCCTCACTGACAATTGTCCTAGGCCCCACTTGCCAGCTTCATATTTGAATCATACCTTGTCACTAAATATGCATTAGGACATCCATTTGCTTTAGCCACTTGCTTTCATATTTATGACATGATAGTACTTGCTTTTCCTTGGACTTGGTTTTGTTGGTTCTTTTAAGTTGCAATGGCTTTATCAATGACTTTATGTATCCTGCAGCCATTCATCAAATAATACCCTGGACGGTTTGAATGGTTTCTGGTTTTGTTGGTTCTTTTAAGTTGCAATGGCTTTATCAATGACTTTATGTATCCTGCAGCCATTCATCAAATAATACCCTGGACGGTTTGAATGGTTTCGATGGTACTGATACACATTATTTCCATGGTGGTCCACGTGGCCACCATTGGATGTGGGATTCTCGTCTGTTCAACTATGGGAGCTGGGAAGTATGTAGCAGTGACTTCTGTCACCATATTTGGTTAACTGTTCCTGTTAATCTGTTCTTGCGGATGCCGACATTCTGTTCTTATGCAGGTTTTAAGATTTTTGCTGTCAAATGCAAGATGGTGGCTTGAAGAATATAAGTTCGATGGATTTCGATTTGATGGGGTGACCTCCATGATGTATACGCACCATGGATTACAAGTAAGTTATCAAGTGATTCCAGTAGGGTATTGGAGCAATTGCAATTCATTGTAGCTTGTATTATGATGATGACTTGTGCTATGGAGCCGAGTATTGCTTGTACGAATTTATCTGATGAGATCATGGGAGAGATTATTATTTTCTCCTTAATTGGCTCTCTGGTTCTAGGTGACATTTACGGGGAACTACGGTGAGTATTTTGGATTTGCCACGGATGTTGATGCGGTAGTTTACTTAATGCTGGTCAACGATCTAATTCACGGACTTTATCCTGAGGCTGTAGCCATTGGTGAAGATGTAAGTGCTTACAGTATTTGCCTTTTTCAACCAGTCAATTTAGTAGGGATGAAGATGTTACACTTTTTATGAGTCATAAACATGTTTATGCCTGTGTTTTCATAAGAATGCTAATTTGGGCCATGTATGATAGTACATCACTTTGGTCTGCAAATTTGAAAAGTGCTAGGCATTCAATTTTGCAAGTGTATGCTTTGATGTTTGTAATTGTTTGACAGTATATACTTGTTTAGGTCTTTCAGTAAGTGTGAGTATGTGACTAATGTTATGTCATTTATTATTACTTGTGGAAGAAATGGGCAATCTTTCAGTAGCTTCAAAGACTACCTAAGATTCCATAAATTTCTATGGAAATGAGAGCTATACCCAAGGACACAAAAATATACTTCAATGTGTTATCTACATGTATTTGCAGGAGCAACCTGGTTTAACTTAAATTTCTACATGCTATGGAATATCACGGTAGTTTGTTATTGTACACATTCACTAACCAGTAATTTGGAGCTTTCAACTTGCAAGCAGATACGAGGGTCCACTTCCGTCAGCATAAACTGTTCAACATTTTAATCTGTGCAACTATAAAATTGTCCAGGTCAGCGGAATGCCTACGTTTTGCATCCCTGTTCAAGATGGTGGTGTTGGTTTTGACTATCGCCTGCATATGGCTGTAGCAGATAAATGGATCGAACTCCTCAAGTAAGTGCAGGAATGAACATATGCACAATGATCTAGATCATGGTTGCTAAACAAAATAAAGTATGTATCTAAATGGCTACTTGGCTAGACAACTTTCCTTCCATCAGGTTGAACATGAGAATGGTTCACATATTAATGCATGGAACGATCGTTGGATCATCAAAATACATGGTTTAAATAGCAGATCACAAAAATGTACTCCCTCCATTCCACAATATAAGCCGTTTTGGTTAGCTGTTTTAGCTAGCCAAAACGGCTTATATTATGGAGCAGACTGATAGTGATTTTTTTTATGCTGGACATTGCACAGACTTTACACTTATATTTTCAGAAACAATAATTATTTATATCTATAAATGTGAAAAGCATAAGACTTCCCTTTCTATCTAGGGCAGTAGGGTTATAGATCATGGTCATTGATATTGTTCACTTGTTAGTGCTGTGGTATTATGTAATAAATTGAGCCAGATGAAAAATTCGTTATTAGGTCAATAAATGTAATATAGAATGTCAGGTAGCATATTTAATTGTAATTGTTACAAGGGCAGATGAGAGGTTCAATAAAAAACTTTATGATGATCCAGATATGCACCAACTGGCTATCAACTGAAGCTCAAATATCTGTACTGGTTGCCGTAGCTTGCTTTGGACTTGTAACTTCACATATATGCAATAATTACACCGCAGCTGCCAGCCAGCCATGACCTGTCCTACTCCTACCATTAGGTGCTATTGGTCTATCTTAATTTTAAATGATAATTCAGTACAATATTACAATGAGAATATTTAACTTTATTCAAATTATTCGACCAATTTTGTGGATATGAGAGATCACTGCCCTCTTTTAGTAACGTGGTGCTCCTGCTCCCTGCCCTTAGAAAAGCTGTTTTCTGCTCTTTGGGTCATATCTTTTGTGGCAGTTATTTAGGCATGTCCTATGAAGCTGTTGACTGGTGGTGCTTCGTACATTCTCAGTACTTTCCAAACGTGCTGCAGTCGAAATTTAACATTTATTTAACACAGGCAAAGTGACGAATCTTGGAAAATGGGCGATATTGTGCACACCCTAACAAATAGAAGGTGGTCAGAGAAGTGCGTCACTTATGCAGAAAGCCATGATCAAGCACTAGTTGGTGACAAGACTATTGCCTTCTGGTTGATGGATAAGGTACTAGCTGTTACTCTTGGACCAAAAAATACATTGATAAACTTTTGCTGCCTCACTCATCACCAGCTATTTCCCAACTGTAACTTGAGCAAAATGCTGCTGAAAACATATCATGTGGTGACTTGTGAACTTTGAAAGGTTATTGTTTTAAAAGAAAATTCTTATTTGTTAATTTTTATGACATTGTTTATTTGTTCATTTCTTTCCTAGACCAGCCAAAAACACATGCATATGGAGGAAATATCTATACAGACCGAATTCTAACGAGCCATTTGCTTCAGTTTCTAAATTTACTGATGTATAATTACCTGGTACTTTCTGTAATGCTAAACATAGTGCCTCAGGGCTGAAACAGTTTTGGTGTCCCAGGAAACTGGACAAAGGTAGGCCAAATTCCCTATCCCTGATGCCCAAAGGAGTGTTTGTTTGATGGGTTGGTTCCTGGTTGAGCCTTGGTTTTAATGCCCTTCGGCTGGATATGCTAAATAAACTACAGCTCTGAGAAATTATTCATGAGTACATCTACATCCTCCTTTGCTATTTTTATTATGGTAGCATCTTTGTAACTGGCACCTAACAGGAAATAATCAAGCAAAACGTTTCTTCTGTTTTTACGGGTTTTTTTAGACTCCAGAGTAAACATAAGTGTCTTACCTTATACCTTCCTGATCAGTTCTAATTCGGGACGGTTGATACTCGGTACTCTGTTGTAAATTATTGATCCGATACAGAACGGCATGAACATCTCAACCTCTCTTTGCAGGATATGTATGATTTCATGGCTCTGGACAGACCTTCAACACCTCGCATTGATCGTGGCATAGCATTACATAAAATGATTAGGCTTGTCACCATGGGTTTAGGGGGCGAAGGCTATCTTAACTTCATGGGAAATGAGTTTGGGCATCCTGGTCAGTCTTTACAACATTATTGCATTTTGCATGGTTGTGATTTGCTGTAATTTTGAACCATAATTTTGTGTTTACATCTGTATCTGTTATGCAATCTGTTGCTTCAGAGCAGGAAGTTAACATATATTTTACTTGGCAGAATGGATAGATTTTCCAAGAGGTCCGCAGACTCTTCCAAACGGCTCAGTCCTCCCTGGAAATAACAATAGTTATGATAAATGCCGCCGTAGATTTGACCTTGTAAGTTTTAGCTGTGCTATTATATCCTCTCGCTAGATCTGTATTGGCCATTTATTTGTTGGTAAAATCATAATGTTGGTTAGGAAAGATCAACATTACTTTTGTCTTCCTGTAGACATGGATATGTGTCAGTATTGTTGACCGTTAAGAATATCGTGATTTTTCTTCAGGGAGATGCAGATTTTCTTAGATATCGTGGTATGCAAGAGTTCGATCAAGCAATGCAGCATCTTGAAGAAAAATATGGGGTAATGTCACTGTTTTCTCTTTGTTGCATAATAAGTCACAGTTTAACTTTGATCTCTTCAACCGTTCAATTTTTATTTTAAATAGGAAAATGTAAAATTAATTCCAGTAATTACATGAAAAATACGGAAAGGAGAAGCTGGAATCGCCCCAATTAAAACTGTTAAGCGATTGCATATTGATACCTGTCCCAGCACTAACAATGTAACTGCAGTTCATGACATCTGAGCACCAGTATGTTTCACGGAAACACGAGGAAGATAAGGTGATCATCTTCGAGAGAGGAGATTTGGTATTTGTTTTCAACTTCCACTGGAGCAATAGCTTTTTTGACTACCGTATTGGTTGTTCCAAGCCTGGAAAGTACAAGGTATGATTTGCTTTATTGTCCACCTTTCATCACTGAAGGTTGGGGGCTCTACAACTACAACTTCTATTTCAGCGCGGGTTGATCTGGCTCATGTACTTGCATGATTAACCATCAGTATAAATCAGAGGATATTTCTAAATATATTTTTTCTTTTGCTGCTCTAGATGATTTAGTCGATACAGAGGTTCTTAACAGTCTTCTTCTGGGCTCACTCTTATACTGAAACTATTTTCTGAATCTGCCCCAACCATCCCAGCAGTTTTAGAGCAGCCCCCTTTGAACAAGCAACCGGGTTTTGTTAACTAGTGACAGTTCCTGCTATTTTCTTTTATCAGGTGGCCTTGGACTCTGACGATGGGCTCTTCGGTGGATTCAGCAGGCTTGATCATGGTGTCGAGTACTTTACAACTGTAAGTCTGGCTGAAGAGCTGTTGTACTCGTCTTTACTCAATTGCTCAAAATCGGAAGTAACTTTCCATTTGCTGATGCCCTTGCAGGAACATCCGCACGACAATAGGCCACGTTCTTTCTCGGTGTATGCTCCGAGCAGAACGGCAGTCGTATATGCCCTTACAGAGTAAAACTAGTAGCTGGTCACTAGGGATAGAACTCTAGAGAGTGTGTGGTGCGATAACACCTTTGTCTAATGCAACCAAGTCGAGGCTGCTCCGACGCTGTGATTTGAAGGGGCTCGTGCTTCTTCACCGGATCAAAGAAACATCAGATGGGTGACTTGCGAAAGAAAATGGACGGACCTGGGTGACGATTTCTCGTGCTGCACTGAGCACTCTTATCTTTGCTCATTCCATGTTTCTTTTGTACATAACGATAGCAGCCATCTGAGGTCTATCTGCAGGAATCAAATCGTTATGCAGAAACATTAGTTTCCTTTGTATTGCGTAGTGCTCAGCAAGAATCTTGTTACCCCATTTTGGTGAGAGGAAAGTTGCATGGGTTTCACAAAACCCATCTCATGCAACTGTTTTGCTTACTCTTTTATTTTCTCCCGCATTGTACTATTCTTGGTATCCACTCGAGTAGATCTTGACCAATAGTGCCCTGTGTTACTTTCGTGTCTCTAAAATTGCAATATGGTAAGATCTTGGTTTATTCAAATTGCAAGGACTCCCAAGCACACGAATTAACTAGAAATAATCTATCTATATATAAAAGGCCTCCTTTTCAGCCTCCTCTCCGCTTGCCCACGTCACTAGAACACTGTTCACCTACAGTACCGCGTTTCTATGGTACGTGCGCGTGTCTCCGCGCCGTCGATTTTCGATTCAACCGTCCGTCTGGTCGTTTTGCAAAAACAACCCCAAAAAAATGAGAAATTCCGTCTGGTCGTTTTGCAAAAACAACCCCAAAAAAATGAGAAATTCCTCCGCAGTCCACACCTTCCCACTAAGAAGGATCTATCTGAAATTACCAAAAAACCCAGAGACCACGATGAAGACTATGCACACAACCCCCCCCCCCCCAATCTCCTCTCTCACGCGCGACCCCGCCGCCGTCGCCGACGCGCATCGCCGCCGCTCCGCTACTTCCCCATCAGATCGACGCAAACGGGAAGCTCCGCCGCCGCGTCCTCTCCATCCTTACCGAGTTTCGTGTGCCGGAACGCTGCGTGCGCACCGGAATCGACGCCGCCGTGCTCAGTGTCCGACCGCCGCGTTTGGTTGCCGCCGGCGACGCTCCGGCGACCAAATAGCAGCAGCGCCGCCGCTTGCGGGCACCCCGCGTCCACGCGCGTCCGATGCGCCTAGCTGCGCGTCCTACCTCGCACTGGATCGACGCCGGCGAGCTCGCCGTGCCCACTACGGCGACTGCTTACGTCATCGCGGAGTCAGCGTGGGTCCGACCTGTCAGTGTTTTTTTTCCAAGAAAAAACACAGAAAATATTAAAAACCTGACAAGTGGGCCCAATTTGTCTAAACAATTTGCAAAAAATGAATAAAACTACAAAATCAATACCTTTAAATCTACCCATCAGAAAAATATGGAAAAAATATCAAAATGATCAGAAAAATAAATGCTAACTATTTGTGGCATAATATAAACATATTTGAAGATTTTAAATCGATGAATATTTGGAGGAAATCCAAATTCATTTCCTCTTATTATGGATTGAATTTACTACATGCACATATAATGTATTTGCTCATTTTGTTGAGTTAAATTAACTACTTAAGGCAAAATACAAACATATTATATCATTTCAAAATGGTTCATAATTAGAGGTAACAGAACTGAACTCTCTCCAAATATGCATTCATATTTAATAAATGCTCAAATTGATGAATATTTTGATATAATCATAATATAACTCCTCTGATAATAAAGTTAAATAAAATATGTGTGGCAAAATATAAACATAATTTACCATCCCAATTTGGTTAACATATTAGAGGTAATATTACTGAACTCACTCTAATTGTGTACTTAAATTTTAAAAAATGCTTTATTAGATGGATATTTGAAGCAAATACAAATTCAATTCCTCTAACTATGGACTGAATTTAATAAATGCCATATTATATCATTTCAAAATCGTTCATATTTAGAGGTAATACAACTTAACTCTCTCCAAATATGCAATTAAATTTAATAAATGCTCAAATTGGTTAATATTTTGATATGACCATAATGTATTTTCTCTGGTTATGAAGTCAAATAAAATACGTGTTGCAAAATGGAAACATAATTTATCATTCTAATTTAGTTAACATATTGGAGGTAATATAACTGAACTCACTCTAATTGTGTACTTACATTTAAAAAATGCTTTATTAGATGGATATTTCGAGCAAATACAAATTCAATTCCTCTAACTATGGACTGAACTTAATAAATGCTAATACAATGTATTTCCTCCGACTATGCAATTCAATTACATATTCACGACAAAAAAAAACGAGCATATTTGATCAGTTCAATTTTTGGGGATAAACTACATATTTACGCCAAAAAACAAGTATATTTGACCATTCCAAAGTTTCTAATTACTTCGAGAAACCCTAAAAAATACCCATATAATGTATTTCCTTACATGCTTGATTAAAAAATGCTTGATTAGATGGATAACGATAAATTCCGACGGATTTCAATATTTCAAATTACTTCCAGACGATAATATTTGACCGCATGAGACAAATAAACATGAAGGTTATTCTTTTTTTAAAACATTTTTAAAAAATGGTAGATTTCTAACAGGCGGGACAAGTTAACTTAAACAATTTCCATAAAATGAAAAACGTTCAAAAATCAATAGATTCGAATCTATCCACCGAATAATATGAATAATACGTCCAAACGATCAAAAAAATAAATGCTAACTATTTATGACACAAAACAAGCATGATTGGATATTTCAATTTAGTAAATATTTCAAAAAAAATCCAAATGCACTTACTCTAATTATATGAAGTTAAATTTATTAAATGCTCATGTAATGCATTTTCTCCAATTACGGACTTAAATTGAACACTTCAATTTGGTAATTATTTGGATGCAATCTAAATGAATTTACTCTAATTATGGAATTCAATTCAACAAATGTACATTTCCACTTATTATATACTTACATTAATTATTAATGCGAAAAAAATTCTAACATTTCAATTCGCTATGTATTTGGGGATACTCCACACAACAAATTCTGGCGAATTTCAACATTTCGAATCCCGACGGGACTATTTCAAACTCGCTTACATTTTTCCCGATGACAGCTGACTTTCGAATTCACAAACCTTCTAAATTAGGCTTATATTTCCTTCTGCGAACATCGTCTCCCAATTTCTTTACTATTCCCCAAAAATAGCGTACATATATCCAATCCTCTAAAACTAACTAAACGAAATATTACTGTTGCTTCTAATAAATATAAACATTGATCAACAAACCAAAATGACAGCAAAATTTCTCACCAATGGCGCGGCGTGCCGACGCGCCAAATTCCACTAGTATAGATAATAAAAGGCTTGTTATTTAACAATATACCATAGCCTATATACAAATGTCAACCAAATCAGCTCAAAGCTTGGATATTCGTCAGGAAGAAGTGAGAGGGGTGTGGCCCTTCAAACGCAGGGCGTGGACCTGCGAGGCTCCAGAAGGAGAGGCACAGATAAGCAAAGGCTCCGAAAGGAGGGGAATGGATCGGTGGATCCTCAGGCTATGTTTGTTTCTAGAGTTTTTTTAGGGATTGATGGGGATTATCCCGGTCAAACCCCCAAATCCCCACATATACCAAAACATCATTTGTTTCTAGAGTATTGGACATGTTTATCCCCACCTTTCCCCACAAATCCCCAAACTCTTGTTCATTTTTCTCAATCCCCTAGGGGATTCAATACACTACCCCTATGACGAGGTGTGGACTCGGCAAATCCCTGGGTTATACACCCCGGGTTGATTGAGGGGGAGAGAGTTGAGCGCTGGTGATCACGACGGCTGACAAGCGAGGCGTTTTACCCAGGTTCAGGCTCCCGGAGGATAACACCCTACTTCCTGCTTGTCTGGTTATTGGTGGCGAGTTGTGGCTACAATGGCGAGATGGCAATCTCGCTAGGGTTTGTGGTGGCGGCTATGAGCGTACCCTAGAACAAGGGACCCTCCTAGCCTTTATATGGTCGGCTAGGTCTCGGGTGAACGGTGCTGATGGCACTTACAAGATAGGTATGAACCTCATGACCTAGTCGACTAACTTGGGCCGTACGTGTCCTTGCTGGGCTTTCCTTGGGCTTTTATAGTCTTGGCGTGACCCAGGTACCTTCACCGTGGGATAGCCGAAGGGTAGCCCCACGACAGGAGCCCCCGAGTGCTTGGTCGAATCGTAGAGTCGGGCAAAGGACTCCTTTCGCCTGGGCACGCCTTCGAGTTCCTGAAAGGGACAAGTAAAATTAGTCGACTCCGGCCGTTCAGGGCTTACGGAGGACTTCCTTAGTCGAACTGTCGACTGCAGGGTTAAATACTGTGAGTATGGCCTTAGTCGGATATTTTTCGACTGCTATTGTTCTGAGTCACTCGGGAGCGCGAACAGCGCTCCCGATGGGAGTAGCCCCCGAGATTAAGCTGAATTGCTTGCAATTGAGGTTAAACTCAATTTTTCTTCAGTCGAAAAGCCTGCTCCCGATGGGAGTAAAGAGGGGACTCGACTTGGAGTCGCGACTGGCTTTGTGTGACTTACTGTGTATTCGGCCGGTTTGGCTTACTGTACGAGTTTGTTCAGCACTTGGAGCTTACTGGATGCTCTTGCACTCGAATGAAATGTTCGAGTTCTCAATCAGCTCGTTGGCTTACTGTACGAACTTATTCAGCTCTGAGAGCTTACTGAATCTTCTTGCACTCGAATGAACTGTTCGAGTTCTCCATCAGCCCGTTGGCTTACTTCCTACGCCTTCGTGGTTGACGTCAGTGCTGACGTTTTTGACGCACTCTGTGTCCGATGGGACGTGACAGTGCGGTCCCACTGTCAGTATTGACTGGAGAGCGGTTGCCGCTTTTTTCTGACCGTTGGGCGCGAAAATTTCGCGGTGTGATGATGGCGCCTTAATTCCCGTGCGTAGTGGGCGGCGTGGCCGGCGACGGTTGCCCCTCCGCGCGACACGTGGACGGTCAGACGCTGTTGCGGAGAGTGGTTGCAGCAGGGACGGCCAGGATTGACTGACCGCGCGGTATATAATTTTCACCGCGGCGGTGAACAGTTCATCCATCCCCATTCTGTCATCGTCTCCACTGCTTCTGTTCCGCCATTGTTGCGCTGCGTGCTCTCTCTCCTTCTCCCCCTACCATGAGCAAGGTCGCGATGAAGAGGGGGAAGCCTGGTTCTGGCGCCGTCGCCGCCGCCGAGGCGAGCGTGATGAAGAAGCCCGACGGCGACTGGGTCAAATCGTCGGTGAAGAAGGCCGACCTCGAGGCCCTCCGCGCGCAGGGGCTGCTGCCGGTAGACCAAGCGACGGTGCGCGCTCCTGGGAAAGAGGTATTCCCCTCCCCTCGCGAGGGGGAACGCGTTTGCTTCGTGGATTTCCTTCCGCGGGGTTTCGGGTTCCCCCTCCACGATTTCGTCCGTGGTCTCTTGTATGCTTATGGGATTCAGATCCACGATCTGACTCCCAATAGCGTCTTGAGCATCGCGAGCTATTTCGTGCTCTGCGAGTGTTTCCTGGGAATCGCACCCAACTGGCTGCTGTGGAAGTCGCTATTCCTCGTGAGGAGGAACGTGGGGAAGAGCAAGCAGGTGTACCCAGTCGGCGGCTTCGGCATCCAGGTGCGTGGCGACACCTCCTACTTCCAGATGAAGAAGTCCGACTCCGTCCAGGGCTGGCGGAAGAAGTGGTTCTACATCAGGTGCGACCAAGCAGGGCTTCCTGAATTCGCGGCTGATCGCGAGTTGCGGAAGACAAACGCGTGGGCGCACCCGCTGTCGAAGGAGGACAGGGAGGCGACTCAGCCCTTGCTGACGCTACTTCGTGGCCTTCTGAAGAGTCTCGGGCGCGAGACGGGTGGAATTCACCTCATCGCCACCTTCTTCAGGCTTCGGGTGCAGCCGCTGCGCAGTCGCGTCCACCCGATGTGGGCGCGTGAGGATGCTGGCAATGAGCTTGATGATGACGCAGTCGAGTCGAAGGTGAGGAGCATCACTAGTCTCCGAGCCGCTGACCCGTGCAATGTCAAGTGCCCAGTCGAGCCATATGGGCCTAATAATCCTGTGCCTGAGGTGAGCTTTGCTTTGTTTGTCTTGCATCTTCTTCTGTCGAATCTTTTTGCTTGACTCAAATGCTTCATTCTGACAGGGTCGTTCGGCTATGTCAGTCTTCCTCCGTTGATGGAGAATGGACCTCATGAAGAGGCCGAGTTCCCTGAAGACGAGGTTGATGACGATGAAGTTCCCTCCGCCACCTCTCCGAGTGAAGAGTTGGAGGAGGATGATGAAGATGAGGAGCCGCTGCGGAAGCGGCAGAGGCGAAAGAGTGGCGACTCTGGTTCTGCCTCGTCGCCTGTGAAGGAGGCGGGTGTGAACGAGGAAGAGACGAGCGAGTCCTCTTCGGGCGCTAGGCATCCGAGTGACCTTGCTGATCCTTTGGTCGTGCCTCCACTCGGCTCTGCACCGCCAACCGAGTTCGCGAGGATGGCCTCCGTCTCCCTGGGAAGTGAAGATGATGTTGATGTCGTCAGGTTAGTCGCATAACCAGTGCTTTGTTGTTGTCGAGTGTGCTTCTTCGCTTGCGGGTCCTTGAATTGAGTTTTCTTGTCACAGCGACCGTACTGGCGCTGTTGTTTCCCCTCGTGAGATGGAGTACACTTCTGCTCCCATGATTGAGCAAACTGCGAAGACGACCGGAGAAGAGGCTCAGGCGGGTGACGCTTTGGCCTTGAGGACTTCGACCTCCTCCGTGCCGGAGAAAACGCTGATGCGACTCCGGCTGACGCTGGGCTGCTTGAGCATGTAAGTGTCCTTTGACTCGTTCTGCAAAATCTGTATCGGGTGCGCGAACAGCGCTCCCGATGGGAGTAGCCCCCGAAGATGTGCGTGACTAGAATAGTCGGGCGCAGATTGATGTCTTGTGTTTCCCGCAGCCATTTTATCGCCAGCAGGTGGAGGGAGCCGCAGCCTTCGTTCGCATGGAGCAGGAGAGGGATCAACTCCGCGCTGCTCTGGAGCAGGCGAATAGTGAGTGTGAACCCTTGTGCTCGAGGGGGCGTCGACTGCCTTTATTGCTAACTTTGCTCCGTTGGTCCGTAGGCGAGAAGGAGAGCATGAAGACGCGGGTCGCGGAGCTGGAGAAGTCGCTGGGTGAAGCCCAAGAGCGTGAACAAGCTCGGGATGATCTGGAGAAGACCCAGGTCGACCGCTTGCTCGCACTCGCAGATGTTGTTGGAAGTAAGTATTTCGGCTCAGTGCCTACTTTGCCTTTTTTCGACTCTGACGTCTTACGGGTGTGGATTTCTTTTGATCAGAGACTTGCGGAGGTGCTCCTCCAGAAGGGACTTCCAGCGAGAGTGTCGGCTTGGCGGAGGCTGTTGGCTTCGTCGACCGCGTCTGCGCGTATGCATCGGCAGCGCTGCAGCAGTCGACGGCGGCACTGCAGAAGTCGACGGAGGCCTTAGCGACTGTGCACCGGAATATCTTCCCCAACAAGCCGCCACCAGTTGCTGTTGACGCACTCGCGGCTCCATTCGAAGGCAATTCGAATGTCCTGGCGGACTTCACGCGCGCGCAGACGGTACGCGGCTCAGAGCTCACTTTCCAGCTGCTTCTTGGTCACCAAGTCGTAGGCGATTTTGAGAAGGTTGTCAGCGACTTCCCTCGAAAGCCTGATGGCAAGACCGCGTCCCTTAGCGGGGTGAAAACGCAGGCGAGCCAGTTGGCCGTGAAGCTTGTCTCCACCTTCGAGAAGAGGATTGCTAAGATGACCGAGTTGGCTGCTGCTAGGAAGAGCCGGTCCCAGTCGGAGTCTGTAGTGTAGACTTTTTCCTTTTAGGACTATGCTTCTGCTTTTGGGCTGAGTCTGTAATGCACTTTATATTGTGCGAGTGAACATGCTGATGATGAAATGTGAATTCGCTCCCTCGGGGGTGCAGTCGCCGAGTCTTTTTTGATATCTGGCTTGGATGAATTATGTTGATTCTTTTCCTGGCTTGACGCTGTCAATTCTTGGCAGTCTGATATGGGCGAAGCTCCTGATGTTGCTGGAACGACTGGCGCGGACGATGAGGAGGACACCACTTCGGCTGCGCCTACTCGTCGCCGCCGTCAAGCTCCTCCAGCTCCTGTGCGAAGCGTAAATGACCAGAGAGTGATCACCTTCATGAGGAACAAGGTTTGAGCTGAGTCGAAGCTGAAGAGTGCTGAGTTGGAGCTGGAGCGATTGAGGTCGCGGCCCGTTGCGCCGTTCTCCCAGCGTGAAGAGTTTCTGCTTGGCGAGATGGACTTGATCAGTCGACAGCTGCAAGGTTGGCCTTCTAGCGTTTTTGCTTCGGCTTCTGTGTCTTCCTGCTATGCTTAATGCTTGGCCTTGATGCAGATGTGAACTCTGACTGGAAGGCTGAGCAGCTTCGAGTGGACGAGCGAGTAGAGAAAGAGGCCGCCGGTGACTCACCCGAAGCGCGCCAGTTTTGGTCGAACAGATCCAGAGGTAGTGTACTGGCACGAATGCTGGATCGCACCTGGCGGGCTGCTGTGCTCTTGGAAGGTTGCAGAAAAACCCTCTGGCAGATCAACAAGGTGTACTTTCCTCACAACGAGCAGCCGAATGGACTGACTGCGCTTCTGGAGAGGTTCCGTGAAGGCAGTGCGTTGAAGGAAGTCGTGCACACTCAACTTGTTGCCGGGGCGAACGTGGCGTTGGCGTACGTTCGAATGCACCGGCCTAATCTTCCGCTGTACAAGGTGCTTGACGGCTTGCCTGGAGAGGGTGACTACGCCGATACTCTTGCGGCTGCGCGCAGATGATCCAACAGGTCCAGAGCTTTAGTGAGCACCTCGTAGGGCCACTCGATGCGCCAAAGGGCGAGCCTGTAGAATAAGAGTAGTATACTGCTGTTGTACAGCGTTAGCTTGTAAAAGCAATTTTTCCAAGTGGAAATATGAGTGTATGTATGCCGAGGTGGGGGTAGCCCCCGAGTGAGTAAATTGTATCTTGTAGACTTCAGTAAACCTGTGTGGCGCAACCCCGAGCGGATTGGGTGTGGCCTAGGACTTTGAGAGTCGAACCCGTAGGGCGCAGCCCCCGAGTGCTTCGGGTGGCGCCTAGGATTTCGAGTTGAACCTGTGCGGCGCAGCCCCCGAGTGCGTCGAGTGGCGGCCTAGGTTTGGACTTAGACCTGTGCGGTGCAGCCCCCGAGTGCTTCGGGTGGCGACCTAGGATTTCGAGTTGAACCTGTGCGGCGCAGCCCCCGAGTGCATCGGGTGGCGGCCTAGGTTTGGACTTAGACCTGTACGGCGCAGCCCCCGAGTGCTTCGGGTGGCGACCTAGGATTTCGAGTTGAACCTGTGCGGCGCAGCCCCCGAGTGCGTCGAGTGGCGGCCTAGGTTTGGACTTAGACCTGTGCGGCGCAGCCCCCGAATGCTTCGGGTGGCGACCTAGGATTTCGAGTTGAACCTGTGCGGCGCAGCCCCCGAGTGCATCGGGTGGCGGCCTAGGTTTTGACTTAGACCTGTGCGGCGCAGCCCCCGAATGCTTCGGGTGGCGACCTAGTATTTCGAGTTGAACCTGTGCGGCGCAGCCCCCGAGTGCATCGGGTGGCGGCCTAGGTTTTGTCTTAGACCTGTACGGCGCAGCCCCCGAGTGCTTCGGGTGGCGGCCAAGGATTTTGGGTTGAACCTGTGCGGCGCAGCCCCCGAGTGCATCGGGTGGCGGCCTAGGTTTTTTCTTAGACCTGTACGGCGCAGCCCCCGAGTGCTTCGGGTGGCGGCCAAGGATTTTGAGTTGAACCTGTGCGGCGCAGCCCCCGAGTGCGTCGAGTGGCGGCCTAGGTTTATGTTGCTTTTTGACTGAAAAAGTAAAGGGGAGAGCTTGTTCCACAAATCACTTCATTGATTTTTGCGAGCAGGCCGCCTCATTAAAACCCTTCCAGTCCCCTCAAGTACCCTGGTAAGGGAAAGAGTACGTCTGAAACCTGCCGCCTTGACATGTATGCTTTGTTACAACAGGGGAGTCGACTAGGCGTAGAAGCGTCGCAGCTGCGCAACATTCCATGGGTTGTGGCAGACTGTTCCTGTCTTCGAGTCCTTCAGGCGGTAAGCTCCTCCGCCAATTGCTTCTGTCATAATGTATGGGCCCTCCCATGGGGAGGCGAGCTTGTGCACCTTCTTCTGCTTGAGGCGAAGGACCAGGTCGCCTGAAACGAAAGCTCTTGGCCGCAGTCGCCGTCCGTGGTAGTTGCGCAGGTCCTGCTGGTACACGGCTGAGCGGGTGAGGGTGATGTCGCGTGCTTCGTCCAGGGTGTCCATGTCGTCCTCGAGTGCTTCTTCTGCGTCAGACTCGTCGTAGGCCACCACTCGAGGTGCGTCGAACTTGATGTCGCAGGGCATGACCGCCTCTGCACCGTAAACCAGTGGTGCCACCAGTACTGGGGAAGTCGTCAGGGTTTTCTTGAGCTGGTCGAACGCGTCCTGCGCTTCCTCGGTCCACTCAAACTTGTCTGTCTTTTTCATCAGTTGGTAGAAGGGCAGGGCCTTCTCACCTAACTTACTAATGAACCGGCTGAGAGCTGCGACTCGGCCGGCTAGGCGTTGCACCTCGTGGAGCTTGGTTGGTGCTGGCATCGCGAGTATGTTTTGCACCTTCTCGGGGTTTGCTTCGATTCCTCTTGCGGAGACGAGGTACCCGAGTAGTTCTCCGGCTGGCACGCCGAAGACGCACTTGTCTGGGTTCAGCTTGATCTGGTACTCGTCGAGGGCAGCGAAGACCTTGCGGAGGTCGGCGATGAGGGTGTCCTCCTTGCGGGTGGTGACGACGATGTCGTCGACGTAGACTTGGACTATCTGCCCGATGAGCCCTTTGAGGCATGCTTGCATTGTGCGCTGGTATGTGGCACCAGCGTTCTTCAACCCGAAGGGCATCGTCTGGTAGCAGAAAACGCCGTCGGGTGTGATGAATGCTGTCTTTTCCTCATCGTCGACGTTCAGTCTGATCTGCTGGTAACCTGAGTAGGCGTCCAGGAAGGACAGGCGTTCACAGCCTGCAGTCGAGTCGATGATCTGGTCTATCCGCGGGAGCGGGAAATGGTCCTTGGGGCAGCATTTGTTGAGGGAGGTGAAGTCGACGCACATGCAGAGTTTCTTCGTCTTCTTCTTCTCCACTAGGACTGGGTTGGCGACCCAGTCCGAGTCCTTGATCTCTCGGATGAACTTGGCATTCAGCAGTCGATCGATTTCTCTGCTGATTTCGTCTCGCTTGGGCCCGGAAAAGCGTCGCATGGCCTGTTTGACGGGTCTGGCGTCCTTGTGGACCTTTAAGGAGTGCTCGGCGAGGTTCCTGGGTATTCCTGGCATGTCAGAGGGTTGCCATGCGAAGATTCTCCAGTTCTCACGTAGAAACTCGACGAGCGCGCCTTCCTATGCGGGAGTCAGACTCGACGATACTTTGACCGTCTTGCTGGCGTCAGTCGGGTGGACCTGATGGGTCGTTGTGTCGTCAGCCGCGTTGAAGGCAGCGTCCTTGGCTGGTTTCTTGCGGGCTGGGAAGATGGTCTTGTCGTTGTCGACTGCCATTGCCTCGAAGTGCTCTTCGACTCCGAAGAATTCGGAGATCTTGCTGAACTCGCGGTCGCAGCTGTTGGAGCGGTCGAAGTCGCCAAGCACCGTGATGACGCCCTTGGGTCCAGGCATCTTGAGCATGAGGTAGGCGTAGTGAGGTATCGCCATGAATCTGGCAAAGGTTGGGCGCCCGAGTATCGCGTGGTACTGCGACTTCCAGTCGACTACCTCGAAGTCGATCGACTCCCTCTTGAAGTTTTCGGGTGTGCCGAAGATGACGTCGAGTGTGATCGTTCCCATGGGCGTGACTGCTTGCCCTGGTACTATGCCATGGAAGGTGGTCTCTGATGCCGCCAAGTCCGTCGTTGGCCTGTTTATCCTTCTGAGGGTGTCGGCAAAGATGATGTTAATGCCACTGCCTCCGTCCATAAACACCTTTTTCAGGGTGTAATCTCCGATCAGAGCTTCGACTACCAGAGCGGCGTGCCCGGGTCGTGGTACTGCAGGCGGGTGATCTGCTCTGGAGAAGGTGATTGGTGTTTCTGATCCTCTCAGGTAGTCTGGTACCGCGGGTGGACATGTGATGGCTTGGAAGACTTGGCGGGTGATGAGCTTCTGAGCCCTGTTTGAGGGGCGTCCCTTCTGTATCATGTTGAGTTGTCCGCGTGCCGCTGGATATGCGTCTTGGACCACGGTGGGGCTTCTTGCTGCTGCTGCTGCAGGAAGGCTCCCGCAGCCTGTGCTGGATTAGCGACTGCGGGTGGGGGTGCTGCCTGGATGGCCAGTTGCGCGAGTGGCTGTGCTGCGGGTGCTGGAGTGACTATCTTCTGCATGGCCTCATATATCCTGCGTGCCTTTCGACAGTCCTTCAACAGGTGGTTGGATCCCCACTTGCCCGTTTCCGGGTTCCTGAACATGTGGTGTCTGCAGGGTTGTTCCAGCTCTTCCGCTGGGCTTAGTGTGCGTTTCTGCCACTCGCGTTTATGGCCTCCGTCGCTGCGGTAGCTGCTGCCGCCGCTTCGGTTGTATTGACCCTGGCTGTATTGGCGACTCTGGTCACCGCCGCTTCGACTGTACTGTGCGTGGCTGTACTGGCGACTGCTGTCGCGCGCTTCATCCTCACGGGGGGTTTGGAATCCCGCCGCTACTAGCTCGATTGAGTCGTTGTTGTTGTAACGCGGCTTCTTCTTGTGGCGTCCTTCTCGCCAGTTGCTTGGTCCGGCTTCGTCCTTCGGGGAGTAGTGTGAACTATTACGGACCGAGTCCTCTCCGTCTGCCCACTGGTTTGCTATCTTCATGACCTCGATCATATTTTTCGGCCGGAGCCTACCAAACTCCTCGCGGAGGTCGCGGCGAGAAACGCCGTGCATGAAGGCATCCATCACTCGGTCTCCGAGGCGGTCTCCATGGTGTTGCGGAGCAGGGTCCAACGCTGGATGTATGACCGGAGCGGCTCGTCCCGTCCTTGTTTGCATGCTTGTAGCTCGACGAACGTCGTCGGTCTCGAGTACGTCCCCAGGAAGGATTTAACGAAGGCCTCCGCAAACTCGTCCCACGTCCTGAAGGCGTTCTTGGGTTGAGTGTTGAGCCACCGCGTGCAGAGCCTGTGAGCATCAGCTGGATGTACTGCATGGCCGTAGTCGAAGTGCCGCCCTGGCAGCTGCAGGCTATGAGGTAGTCTTCTAGCCAGAGTCTCGGGTCCTGCTTCCCGTCGTACTTGACTGCTTCTGCCGTGAGCTTGAAGCCCTTGGGCATTCTTGTGTCGCGTATGTTGAAGCTGAAGCATGCGGCGCCGCACGGCTCGTAGTCGCCGTCGTTGCGGTCGTAGTCGAGGTTGGACGTGCTGACCGGCCGCTGGGTGCGGCTGCGGTCTACCGTCCTTTGTGTGATGACGTTGCGGAGGTCTTCGCCTGGCTGTGGCTGTCGCAGTTGTCTTGCCGCCGGGGCTGCGAGTGCTGCGGGCTCGCGGTCGCGGCGATCTCGATCTTCTCGCGCTTTTTCCGTTGGCGCCTTGTTTATCAGTGCGTCTTCGAGTGTCTTGATAGACATGATCTGCTGCTTGTGGAGGAGAGCGCGCGAGTCGCCCTCAGGCGGCTGTGTCAGTCGCAGGTATGTTTCGACCGCCATGAGTGCGGCTCCGGGTGTTTTGGGGATGGGTATCCCGTCTGCGTCTTCTATGTATGATGACTCGAGGTTGCGAGTGACTCTAGCGCGGTCGGCCTCCGTCATCAGAGGCACGCGGGCTCTGTGGCGCCTTGCTCCTTGTGAGACCTCTGTTGAGGCAGTGAACGAGTAAGCGGCCCTCCTGGCGCTCGACGCGTCAGCCTCGTCCTTGCGTCGAAGTAGCTCGGCCTTCTCTGCGCGGAGTCGTTCGCCTTCCTTCCGTAGCAGGTACTGGACCGCCATAAGGTCCTCCCGGGGTGCGTGTGGTGGAGGGTACGTGCCTTCCTCGACGTGCTTCAGGGCTTTGATTGCCATGTCGCGGGTGATGGTGAGTCGCGTCACCTGGTCCGGCATGACCACCTCCAGTGGGTATGCGGGTTCGTCGTCGTTGCCCTGCGGCCTCTGGCCGATCATGAAGACTTGCGCGGGGTAGATCTGGGCAGCGGGATGGACGCTGCCACTGCTGCTTCCTTCGTCGAGCCGTGCTCGGAGTCGAAAATGGCCGCAACGTGGTGGGTACCACAGTCGCTGCCGCGGCTTCTTTCTTGGAGTTCCGCAATTTTTGCCGCGGACACGAGCGATGTCGTCGTCATCGATGCAAGCGTGGTTGGCTCGGTGAAGACCTTGCGGGTCGGTGGAGATGCGAGTGGCACGGACGAGGACGGCGCGACCTTGGTCACCTGCGAAGATGTGGTCGACGCAGTCGAAGCTGATGCAGATCTTGGTCTTGCCAACGACGCGATCGAGGTAGTCGGAGTAGACTCGATCTGCGCGGTGGTCGCCGAAGTGGTCGATGTAGTCGACGCAGATGCGATCTTCTCAGCAGTCAAAGATGCGATCTCCACAGTCGCGGGGGCGCGATCTCCGCAGCAGGCGGCGGCACGGATGGCACAATCGCGGCAGATGCGGGTGCCGCCACCGCGCGTGGTGCGATCGCCGTGGATCTGAGTACTCCACAGCTGTCTACGAAGTAGTGCATGGTATCGAAGGTGAGGCACATACCTACATGCAGATCGGCGTACACCGAGCGGTGGGCCGGCGGGTGGAAGGTGTACTCGAAGGAGCCGAAGCAGATTGGCTCCTTGATGCAGACGTCGGTCTTCAAAGTCGATGGAGCCGGTGCGACCATGTTCCAGCGCTCGTTCTTTCCCACAGACGGCGCCAATTGACGAGGTGTGGACTCGGCAAATCCCTGGGTTATACACCCCGGGTTGATTGAGGGGGAGAGAGTTGAGCGCTGGTGATCACGACGGCTGACAAGCGAGGCGTTTTACCCAGGTTCAGGCTCCCGGAGGATAACACCCTACTTCCTGCTTGTCTGGTTATTGATGGCGAGTTGTGGCTACAATGGCGAGATGGCGATCTCGCTAGGGTTTGTGGTGACGGCTATGAGCGTACCCTAGAACGAGGGACCCTCCTAGCCTTTATATGGTCGGCTAGGTCTCGGGTGAACGGTGCTGATGGCACTTACAAGATAGGTATGAACCTCATGACCTAGTCGACTAACTTGGGCCGTACGTGTCCTTGCTGGGCTTTCCTTGGGCTTTTATAGTCTTGGCGTGACCCAGGTACCTTCACCGTGGGATAGCCGAAGGGTAGCCCCACGACACCCTACCTAGTGGATTATCCCCACCAATCCCCTAGCGGATTGGGTGAAGTTTGGAGTTTCACCCAATACACTAGAGGATTATCCCCACCAATCCCTAAAAAAACTCTAGAAACAAACATAGCCTCAAGGGGAAGCACATGAAGGGGCGGGGACTCAGGACTGGTGTGCGCAGTTGAGGGCGTTGCCCGGTATGATCTTTTGATCGACGGGATAACGGACCAAACATCGTGGGTGGCCCAACACGGGCTTGGAAAAGGCCGTCCGACGAGGGTATCCTACGCGGTAGCAGGGGCAAAAACCTCGGCCATGACTTTTCGTGCATTGAAGCAAGCTCTGGTTGACATGGTAGCCCTACCGAGGCCACGGTGCAACCGACGGACGCGAAGTCTGATGAGGTGGAAGGGACGGCATGGCAATGTCGCCACGAGGCGCTCGCCAACGATAGGACGGCCGACGGTGGTGTGGAGGAGCTCCTCCCCTCCTTCCTCTCTTCTCTCCTCTCTCTCTTCTCACCAAAGGGGGGACATGAAGTGGGTGTGTGTGTGGGATGTGAAGCCACCTTGCCTTCCCATGAGTATGACTTTGGAACCCACTGGTCCATACGATGACATATATATGGGAGGAATTATGGGCAAGACTCAATATGTGTCACAACTTGCCATGTATACAAATTTATGTGCTACGACTTGTCATATGGAGTATAAACAAATTAGCGCCGACGACTTTAGGTTGGACTCGAGCCATCGCTTAACCCTCGTGAGTAACTTGGTGTCGGTCTCGAGGAGTCGAGTGTGACTCTGACCCCTCACTCAGCCTCCCACTACTTTCTAAATTGATTTTGTCAACCTTGTTAGCATACAACGACCTCCGTAAGGCCGTGGTATACAGCCCCTTATATTGGATTGTGACCATCAAAGAAATAACACAGCCCCCTTATATTGGATTGTGACCATAAAAGAAAAGACACCCTTACTCGGCCATTGTTCCATAACAATGACAATGCTATTAAGATATGATAGTATGACCGTTAAAAAAGATATGCTAGTATGATAATGGAAATGATATCTTCAGAAAATACAGACTACTTTTTCAATTTTCTCTCTCTTCCAAGTCAGCCATTATACTGTGTGCCATTGCTTTAAGAAAGCTAACATTGTAAAATTGTACATGCTGCCTAGGTAAGAGTATCATAGCAATCTTAAGAGAAGGCACTGCAGTGTAAAACGGAGATAATCAGTCCTTAAGCAGTCACTTAATTGTGTGGCCAGTGGCTCATTGAGCTTCAGACCAACTGCAAAACTTCAAGTGTACTAGAAATAACACCATGGATCCGCAAAAGCCAGATCAAGAAATGTTAAACTTTCTGTTCCACGAGACTAAGAACCTAAGATGGCCGGGTACCTACAATACATGTCAGAAACACGTCTCGTGAAAGTTTAGTTAATCCCCTTAAAAACATGTAGTTGATCCATCGTGTAGATCTTATGAATCCGATGGAACGGCGGTGGCAGCAGCAACATCCGTATCTTTATCCTTTTCCTTCTTTACCTTTACGGGGAAATCTTCCTCCGGCTGCCGGTGCCACCGGAAATTTGAGGCTTCAATCCAGCGGGGATGGACCAAGAACTTGTCGTTGGCAACCGCCCAGCGGGACTTATCTGTTCCAACATCCACAGAAACAACATGGGTGATCATGGAATCCACATCTGCGCAGCAAATGGCTCCCAACTGTTCGGCCATCTTCCAGATAAACTGATCTTGTGGACGAGATTTGAATGGGAATACCCGACTGAAGACTAGTTTGCAGCCTTGCAGCACTTCCTGCCGTACCCTCTTGATTACCTACAGAAGTGGATATGTAAGTGACTCCATGTGTGTGTGATACTCCAGAGGATCTAGTTAGCAGCCTCTAGTTCATAGTGATTTCAGAACTTATCAACATAGCTGAATTTGTTTGTACATTTATAGTGATTCCAAAACTTATCCACACTGAATTTGTGTATATTTTTTCGTTGTAGCTTTTATGACCACTGGATCATATCCATCAAAAGTAGCTTTACAAGTAAGAATTGGATAGGGTTGTCCACATAACACAGAATGGTGATAGTGCAGGGCTGAGACTAAAGAATAAATCTCATGGTGCATAAAATACAAATAATTTCCAGCTGAAGTATGGGAAGTGTACCTGCCTTACATCCCGTGAAGAAATAGCAGTTTCAACAGCCTACAGGAGTGCCAGAGATTAGGTAAAAACATCAGTGCTTATTGAAGTCACAGCAAAAAGGCAATAAATTGTGTACTTTAGTAACCAACCGAGTCAAAGAAATTTGTGTGTATACGCTTCAGAACATCTAAAATAGTAGCCAAAGCACCATCAATCGCCCTTTCATCTTGCATCAACTCTGACAGAGATTGGACACTGAACCCAAATTGGCGACAGCTTGAAGCAAAGTAATGATATCTCTCCATCAGAATCAAGTTTTCTTTATGCTTCTGCCAGACCTGAAACAAAAAATACCATTCAGGCTAGACACACTATGCTAACAAACGATGACGGGCAAATCTACTAAACCAGGAAACATCAAGCCAACCACAGGGGTCTGGAAAAAAACAGCCCGTAGACATCCAAGTATTATCACTGCCCGGAAAACCTAGCGACTGAAGTATAACACTATAAGGACATGCCTTGAGCAACAAACTCAAGGCCAATAATAAGTACTGAAAGTAGTATCGTAAATGTGTGTCAGGCATGCTCATCAAGAAAAGCACTTACATACTCAGTGTCATCAAGGATCACTGCGACGCTTTCAGCTCCAAGAACCATATCAAGACCTTTCTGATGTCGCTGAGTGCAGTCAGAGTTTGAAATTACTTTGGAATCAAAATAGACATTGCGAGGGTCGAGAAGCTTTGCTATTTCAATTGCGTAAGCCTTGTCACCCATGGTGTATATATACATCTCAAACATAGTGCTTGCTTCTTTTAAAAATTTACGGACAAAGGGTCTCAACTTTGTAAGCATCTGCATTCCTTCTAATGAGAACAAGCTTCCGTTTGGATCGTCTGCATGGGGCATTTTAGTGGTTAACTATAGTTCTACATTCATGGATAAGCAGAAACGAAGTTTTGCAAAGATCAAAGCCAGTAATTGTTCACAATAGAAGTCTGCACACACTAGGTGGAAGAAACTAATCATGTACAATAGAAGTCTGTATACAGTAGAACCGGTATCAGAAGACTGCTGTTTGCATCATATAAAAAGCTTTGCTATTTGAGGTCAACAACAATTGCCAGGTTGACTGCTAGGTTATACCAATACCAACTTGCAGACTAAAATTTTAATCAAAATAACCAGTGATGAGGTACCGGAAAATAGCAATCTCTAAATGAAACCATATAAGAAACATACCAAAACAATGAGAGTTGCCATGAGTGCATCAAATTTCATTCATTATCTGATTGCATAAGTGTTCGATCTACCCTTCTGTCATGGCCTTCGAAACTAGGTTAGCGGAGTTACAAGATGATACTGGGGGCATGTATTGGATTGCAAGGGGCAGATTGGGTGGTGGAAAATCGCCCTCCAAGTATCTGTGGGGCATGGTTTTTGAGTCGCCGAATAGTCGCTGTATAGTCGCCGACTAATCGCCAAGTCGTTTTTCAAAAACGGCGGCGACTCGCGACTATACAGCGACTTGCCGCGACTATACAGCGATTTTAGTCGACTATACACTGAGTCGGAGGGCTGGCGACTTGGTTGCGACTCGCGACTCAAAAACCATGCTGTGGGGTTGTCCCAGCCAAAGCTTAGAGGTCTAAAACTTACTTGGGGTTTGAAGTTTCTTATTGCATTAACAGATTACAGGGACTGGACTTGAATAATAAGCGCCCTTATGCAATCAGGATACGCAATAGACTGACTTCCTTAGCACAACTTGGCAACATGGCTTACTAACGGACACATGCCGACTCTGTTAAGAGTCTGACTAGGATTCTAACTACTAACCCATGGTTGCTGCTAGAAACGTTGCCAAACGTGACACTGATATCACCTCTTCGTCCAGCCAACGCCTTTTCTTACATAACCGCGCTCCAGGTAAAAAATCAACAAATATATACGTTTTGGCCAATATTCTGCAAGAAGCAACTACAACGGCTAGTTTTGCAGTTTGCACATAAGATGTTTGTGCATGTAGCAAACTTACAGTCTGGTGCCGTGAAAGTAGTTGAAAACAGATCTATTAGCATTTTCCCATGGACTTTAAGCAAATTCAAAATATTAGTGGTCAAAACTAAAAATTGTTGATTTCACGCGTGTCCATAGCCACACATATATTGTAGACCGGCGGTAGTGCTCCTATGATCATGGTCATAAACTATCGCATTGTGTAGAAAAATAGCTAGAGGTTCTTAAAACTTAAATACAAGTAGGTACAACTTACCTTTTGATGCAGCATTTTGAATTCCCAGGTTATTTTCAGCAGCAGAAATATCCTGAAGTTTTGTCGAGTTAATCAGTGTATGATCCAAGTCTAAAATAAGTATCAGTTTTCTTTCACGCAGCAAGTTCTTTAAATCAGATCCACGTAGTCTGTCCATTTCTGAAGTACCTAGCCTCAATCCCTGCATTAGATAGCTCCAGTATTCAGAAAACCCTATGGAAGGCACTGTGCAAGCACACTGGAAACGGAAAATGATTTGAAATATCTGAAAATGAATTGGAGATTTAATGCTAATATTGGCCTCAGAATATGGGTCTTGTAGGCAAAAGGAACAATCACACCTCTCATGTTAGAGAGAAGGTCATACATCTACGTACCTTGTGGACGTAACCAAAAGCAACTCCTGGAACATCTTCCTCGTCTTGTTTTTTCCCACACCTAAAGCAAAGTCCACCAAAAAATCCAGGATGTGGAGGACATATCTTGATTTGAGCATCTGTAGATGAACCTTCTACAACATATATTAAGTAATTCAATATATCATCTGCTATACTCGTGAACACAAATGACTTAAGATAGGATATATTGAGGTGAGGAAAAGACAACTTCAGTAAAACAGAAGTTTGATATAAGAATAACTTTTAAACCTTTGGGGAATATTTTTAAGGCAAAAAAGGCATACCAGACTTTTAGGCAACTGGGCAATTTGAAAATCATACATGACATAGCTAAAAGTTTGTGTGTCATACATATACTAAAATATGAACATACATAAGGATAGCCATTCTGCTATTAACACAAAGGGCAATGTGCATTTTTTATGATCCAGACGAAGGAAATAACTTGGACTTTAGCATTATGAAAAACCTAACAACCAACAGTAAAACAACCAGCCTTGCCAGCGTCAGATTTAGCAGCCTTTCACTTAAATTTTTGATTTAGCTTCTACACTAGAGTGGAACTTTTTTATTTGAAACTTCAACCTAAGGTTGACATATGCATTAATACGCAGCATCTTTGGAATGACGGTAGAAATAATATTTCCTTTCAATTGTCAACATGACAGCACCAATATATCCCCAAAGGTATATATTCTGCACCAATATACCCCTTAAGAGAATGGGGCCTGCCGGCCTGGAAAATCCACAGATATCTAAAAATGCATCTTACTTATCAATAAAATTCTAATACACAATTAGTGCAGAATCATATCCCCTTGAGTTGCTACATTCTTTTGCAGAAACTTGAGCTGCTAATGTCTAATGCTTTGCAAAACAAGATTAACAAGCATACCAATGGCATCTTCATCAAGCCTTATTGTTGTTCCTCGATCTTGGTCTTGGTGTTGTACCTCCACTTTATGCCTTTTAGTACTGCAATTTTCATGGAGTCAGCAGTCAGATCTATAGTACAAAATGTACAAAACGAATCATGATTTTTCTGAACACAGCATCATCCATATTCTTGTCTCCAGTTCCATACTCTTACCCAAGTATTACTAGTAGGACCCTTCATCAAGAAGTAAGCACTCTCTCCACCCAAAAAACGATAGCGCTGGATCTAAACTATTTGACGCTGTGGTTTCCCAAATGGATGATTTGTATACTACAAGCTATCTTCATATTGTTGTACCTGATCACTTACAACCCTACCAATGTAACGTGAATCTGTTAAGTTAACGAACAGTACTAACGAACATGCTTAGTTAACGAACAGTACTAACACCAATAAACCCTAGGAAGAAAAATCTGCTAGTGAGTCAAATGCTGCACTCATATACGTGAATCCACCAGTCACCACATTGCAAGTAGAACAAAAACATTAACTCCCAAGCATCTGTCTGACTGACCGAACCTACCACAACGCTCAGATAAAATTGGACCAAATCTGCTAATGACTACACCCAAGCTGCATATTCAACATTAGAACAGTAAAAGCTCCTGATCGCACATCCGAAGTAAGCAAGCCCAACAATTCGGTACAAAGTGGGGATTGCAAATCGCGTACCTGCTCTGTTCCGCATCTTCTACCTCGACCACCACGTCTTCGTCATCGCCATCCTCTTCGTCGTCGTCGTCATTCTCTTCGTCGTCGCTGCTGGTGAGTGACGTGGACGGATCAACGGGAGAGGCGGAGTCGACGGCAGAGGCGAGCTCGAGCTCCGAGTCTAGGAGCGCAGCGAAGTCGTCGCTGCCGCTGGAGGACGACGGGGACGGCGAAGGCGACTCGGCTGCGAGGCTCATGGAGAACGACGGGGAGAGGGGAGCGACCACTTCGCGAATGGACAAATCGGCAGCGGGAACACGGCCTAGGGCGAGCTAGGGTTCTGGATGAGGTCGGGAGAGCGGGACTGAAACGGCGGCGCTGGCGACGGCGGGGAGGGGGGCGGCTCGCCAGCGGGCACACGGACGTCAGGCGGGGAGAAAGGAGGAGAGACGGCGACAGGAACAAGGCGGGACGGGAGAGGAGGGGTTGGATGAACGGCGGGAGAAGCGGCGCGGCGGCGCGTGACCAAGGCGAGGCGACGGCAACGCGTGCCCTCGACAGATGTGTGAGTCGAGCCGTCGACGGTGGTGTTTGTTCCAAAAAAAAAAAAAAAAACCAACACAACAAAGTGAACGGGAATAGAAACAAAACGATGTGAGAACAAAATGTGTATTCTTTTTTGCGAAAAAAAATGTATATATTCAAAGTCTAAAAAAGAACAAAATTTTCTAGTATCTTCAAGCTGTGACAACAAAATGTGTAAACGACAAAACAATGCATTGTCTAGCCCGAGTTGGTGAGGAAAGGTCTGTAGTGTTGCTGTTGATCATGTGCTATGAAATTATGAGGTTCATATCGTTGAAGTTGTATCGAGCGGATGGCTACTTGTGTTGAAATGTGTCTCTTTTGCATCGGATGCCCAAGGATGTCCGAGAAGCGCCATCCAGCTACCAAAAAAGTTGATGGCGCAACAGAGCTCTTATACGGTGTCCGATCTCTAAATCGAGTGATCATATTGCATTTTCATTCTTGTAGTCTGTTGGTTGGACCATGTTCGTGCATTTTATCTCGTCTACAAAATTTAGGCATCTCTTCCATTTCTTGTTACATCCAACATATGTACTATGAGGTCTCACCTATGGTTTGTAGGGGTCTCCTTGAAAGAATGTACCCACCGACAATATGAATGCAGCTTCGGGGCCTTACCCAATAAAAAAAAGTTCCTCGATGTCAAGAACTGTTAAGTGAATCTAAGTGACAATTTTTGAATTTGCTAGAACCTGTCCGGTTCCTAAGGTGAGCTCATTAGATCATGGAATTGACTTAAAGTTTCTGGTTGAATTAAATAAAAAATGAGCTAAATATTTTTTTAAATATGTCCATTTTTCTCGCCGAAAGAGAAGCGAGTATAGAAATGAAATATAATGTTTGCGTTTGTCAAGAACGTGAACGTTTGTAGAATAGCCGTTCTCCAAATTCATTTCGAACGATCATCCAACAAAAATCAATCAGTAGTCCCCAGCTCCAATTCGACGACTCGTCTATGTACCGAAATTCAGCTGGGCAGCACCCAATTGGAAAAAACTAGTAGCACCGTCGATTCCAGAACAGAAAATATCAGGACCGTCTCTGTCCACTACCACTACAGTAGCCACAAAAATATCTGATCCACCACCATTCCCAAACATCCTACCTGAAAAAAAAAACTCACTATCCCCTCTAAAAACCCGAGGATCGCGCCGCGGCGAACGCCGGCGAGATGGCAGCGGCGGACTACATCAGCGAGCTACCGGAAGTCCTCCTCTCGGACATCCTCTCCCGCCTCGGCACCGCAGAGGCGGCCCGCACCGTCGTCCTCTCCACCCGCTTCCGCGACGCGTGGCTCGCGACCCCCCTCCGCCTCGACGACCTCGAGCTCCCCACCCCCGCACGACGCAACGTACCTACAATCGAGCCCTGGACGGCGCGCGCCGACGCCGTCACCCGCGCCCTCGCCTCCCACGTGGGCCCCGTCGCGCTCTTCCGCCTCTCCCGCACCACCTTCCGCGGCCGCGTCTCCGCGGCTGAAGCCTGGTTCCGGGACCTCGCCGCCAGGGGCGCCCGCGAGGTCTCCCTCCGCTGCTCGCCCGAGTGGTGCCACGAGGCGCGCGCCGACCCGCTCCTCGTCTCCCGACCCTCGAGGTCGCCCTTGGCAGGTGCCGCCTCACCGACGCCGGGGCCTCCGCCGCAGCCGCCGCCCGCCTCACCGAGCTCACCCTGTCAGAAACCAGCCTCTCCGAGGCCGCCCTACAGAGCGTGCTCTCCGGCTGCCCCGCGCTGCGGAGCCTGATGCTCAAGCACGTCCACGGCATCCACCGCATCCGCGTCTGTTCCTGCCGCAGCCTGGTGCTCCTCGGCGTGTGGCATTACAAGCAGCTGGAGGAGATCACGGTGGAGGACGCCCCTTGTCTGGAGCGCCTGCTCGGCAATATTCGTCTGAATGCAGCCATTACGGTCGCTGGAGCACCAAAGCTTACTGCTTTAGGCTATGTCGTGGCTAGCATCCCGGAGTTGTTTCACGGAGAGATTGCTCCGCCTGTAATTTCTTTAACTCAGTTCTCGTTCGTAATTCCTTTACGCTAAGTGAAGTGATTCACTGTGCACTTCAGGTGATTAACAAGGGTCTTCGTGCTCCCATCCTTGGTGTGAAGATGTTGGCCATTAGTGTCAAGTTCTCGAAAAAGGAGGATGTGGAGAAGGCTATAAACTTGCTCGATTTATTTCCATTCTTGGAGACATTACATGTCCAGGTGATTTCAAAAACTTGAGCTGGTGTCTTGCTTTTTTTTGTTTTGAAACTGCTGCCTTATATTACTCAACTAGAATTGTTGTGGTTGCATTCTCGCTTGATCAATTCAGGATACTAGCAGGACCAAAAATTAAAATCTGGCATTTCATTGTGTGCCATGTTTCAGTAATTCATGACCATGCATGATACATTGTTACCTTGCCAGTTTGGAGATAAGTTTTGACAATGTTAATATGGTCACCCACAGGATAATATTTGAACTTTAATAACCTCGCACAGAGACTATCCGCCATGCCAGTTTTGACATTTCGGTTTCGTCATTTTATCCGACGCCGTCCAATGGACTCTTCTTCGATCCTCTTCATCATCCCACCAGAAATTTGCGAGAGTTCATCACATAGACCAGCCGAAAATTTTAAAATGCTCGTGGCATATGTAGGTATTGCTTGAGCCACTGATTTTACCAAGGTTTCTTTCAGGGCGATCAACATATATTTCTCCGACCAGTCAGAAAACTTATTCGATAATTTTGCCTTTGTTGGCTGGAACTTTTCTTCCTTCGGGGAATTGGAAGCCCTAAGTATTTGTTGTCAAAACTAGTAGATTTTACTCTCAGAATAGAGGCAATAATCTCCCCCGTTTTGTTCTAAGCAGTTTTGTCCCAACATTTGTGAGCATTTAGCTGGGCTTAGCCGTTGCCGCCTTGCCGGTGCTTTTCTCATAAACACGAAGCACATTATTTCATCATCCGTAAATGAAGTGCAGAGAACATCGTTCATTTGTGCATCAATCATTGACTCCAATAACTGGGTTAAGTAATAAAATGCCCTTTATCGGAAAAAAAAACTGGGTTAATACATCAGGCTGCACTGTCGGATCTGCAATGTAAAGTTCACTGAAAAACTCATTTGGCGTTTATATCTCCTCTGTATCTGCAGTCACATTTCCCCCTGTCTTTGTCAATTTTTCAGTTCGGCTATTTTCTGTCGCCAGCTTGCTTTCCAGTGAAATAAATTGGTGTTCCTCTCTCCCTCTTGAAGCCAGAAAACACGGGACCTTTGCCGCCAGCGTATCTTGTCTTTCTTTGGTAGATCATCAATTTCAGCGCATAGCCTTTTAGGTTTCTCCTGCTAGCTGCATCGTCACACATTTGCAATCTGTCCAGCTCCTTTCGTTTCTTGTCCAGGTGCTTTCGAATAGAGCCATTAGTCCGGTCACCCCATGCATTCGACGAATTCATTACTCGTTTAAGATTATTTGCTGCATCAGCTAGGTCTTTTGTGCATGTGCCAAGCACACGTTATCTCCTCAGTCAGAGAAGATTCTCTCCCCCAATAAGATTCATGTCTGCGAACATGTTTCTGGCGCTTTGGAGCAGCAGTGTGTTCCAGGGTAACTAACACCAGACAGTGGTCAGACCTCTAAGAAGTTAGGTGGTGTACTTGAGAATTAGGAAATATAAGTTTGACCTTGCCGTCTGTCCTGCTTTATTTCTGTGGGTACTATCTGACAAAGTTAGCTGAACTGAGCTTGCACTGATTCATCATTTTGTGCAGTCCTCCGATGTGGAATATGAGTCAGCTGCAGACGAGAATGACACCATTGTCTCTGACTACTACCAACAGCGTGGTCCCATCAGGTGTCTTACCAGACATCTCAAGAGAGTGAAACTGGAATGCGAACACCACAACCACAGGATGCTTGAATTTGCATGTTTTATCCTTGCTAGAGCAGATGTGCTGCAGTCCATGAAGATTCAGTCCAAGATGTCTGGCATTCCAGAATGGGTTACGAAGCAGCAAAATCTGCTGAGGCAATGCAACATGGCCTCCTTGGATGCCAATGTTGTGTTTGAGAATATGAAACGCCGCGAGAAGTTCACCATAGAGGGTGTCAATTCTCTGTCTGACTGTGACCCCTTTGACAGTGACATCGACATTTTGGGCTATTAGAATGAACTCTGAACGTTGATATTTCACTCTGAAGATGATTGTCATCCATGATGCGCTAGCTGGCCTCTTTTTGTTATGCTTAATTGATTTCTGAATCTGGATTCTAGACTATGAATTGGGCTGAACTTTGTGGTTTATGTTGAAGAAGCTTGTTATTTGTGACATGACTAGTTTCCTCTGTCTCATGTTTAGTTGATTTTCTGAGTGGAGTTGTAAACTTTGAATTAGGCCAGAGTTCTCTGGTTTTACTCTGAAAATTGCTGTCTGCGAAGCTGCAGACAGGACTTCTTGTGGTATGTTAGTTCTGAACATAGACTATAAGTGTATCACTCCTTTGCTTGGTTTTGGTTTGGCAAAAAACTTTGTTCTTGACGAATTTCGGTGTGCTAACAAAACTTCCTGCGTATTTCTCTCAGCCTTTTTCCAGAAAAAAATGATTTACTTTCTAGAAAATATTCATGCTTAGGCATATATTTGGGGGGCGGTGGGTGTTTTGGAGGTGTCTCTGCAGCATAAATTCTTCGTCCTGACTCAGATGCTTTGGTGTACGATAATTACGTGGACGGCCAATGCAATATTACCTTCGGAATATAAATTGAGAAACTCCTTATGTACCACTGACATTTTGGTTAGTTCCTGATATACAGTATATCACGAAAAATTCCGATCTTGAATAAACTGCACTGGAAGCTCCAATCGATGCCGAGCCTGGAAGCTCACCTGACGCTCCTGTACACCTCACAGAGTCAAGGTCTTCGTCTGGTTGGCTTGGCTGAATCGCTGCTGGGAGATTGACTGGTTGGAACGCCGAGAAATCTCCAATAAAATTCACGAAGGGCGTGTTTGGTTTCATGCCTGCCTTTTAGCCCTTTTTGGCTCCGTGACTCCGCAGGTCAGGCATAGAAAAAACGAGAAATGAACCATGTTGTGCAGCCCGTTTGGTTGCCCACAAAGAGGTCAAGCTACTCATCGCTCCTCGATCGGTTCCGTGTTCCGAAAGATCGACGCAAGGGCGCTGCTTCCATGGCCCTACTCACTAGTTGGATGCATTGGGAACATCGTAATGATTGCACCTTTGAAATTGCATACTTATATAAGACATACCAAAGCATCAAGAACCAAAATTGCTTTCTTCCTTATCCCCGGTGGCGGAATTAGAGCAAAGCGGACCATGGAAAACACATGATGCCACATCACATAACAATGTTGGTTTCAAGGTGCACACATGTTGAAAATCTGTTATCATACAAAGAAAAATAAGTTTTCCCATTGTCCAGTGCACCCCTTGGCCCCATAGGGATCTGCCTCTGCTTATCACATCAGTATGAGGTAAGTAAAAGGGGTAAAGACACTTCTTATTCTTTTATCAGAGAAAATCGCAGCTGCTAATGAAGGAGGGGACATGTGTTGTGGCAGTTGTGCCATCACTAATTGCTCATGCGATGCTTCTTGCCGATTCTAATTCTTGTGTCAGGTAAGTTACGATGTAATCTAAGTAGGCATGCCCATGTATGGAGATGAGGGAGGGACCATGGTCTCGTCTTGCATGATACCAACAACAACTTATGTCATCTTGGTCGTGCATGCTGAACTCTCTGAACATGACTGATGGATGTTCGTTGGAAATTCATGCAGCCAGATCGAAGATTCACACTCAGTGCATTCTCAGCCATGAGTGAATCCATGATAATATATGTCCATGTTGTGTTGCAAGACTGCTCGATTGCCTGCTAGGTGGTGGCCATGGACGTGATCTTTGTGTGCTCATCGGGAAAGGCGCCCTTCAAGATGGAGGTGGGCTTCTTCGACACTGTCCAAGACATCAAGCAAAAGCTTCGGGGCTGCAAGGGATGGCCTGTCGCCACCCTGTCGCGCTCCCAGGCGAGGACATGCTCGTGAACATCCACGCTGGCAATACTGGGTTAGGGCGTCTCCAGTCGTTCGGCCCCATGCCGATTTTTGGCGCTAAATTGGGCCGTCTGGGGGCCAGCGGCGCTATTTGACGCCCTGGGGGCGCCGATTCCCAATCGCGCCCTAGCCAGACCACCCAGCCGGCGATTTTCGCCCCAAATTCATACAAAAAATCACACAAATAGTTCAACATACAAATTCATACACAAATAGTTCAACATACAAATCCATCCACAAATAGTTGAACATACAAATCCATCCAAATAGTTCAACAATGCAAGCAAATAGAACACATCAAACTAGCCGTTGGCGTTGCCTTTGCGCGTCCACAAGTGATCCACCAGATCATTCTGCATCTGTGTATGCATTAGTGGGTCTCGAATCTCCTGGCGCATAGCGAGGAAGGCTGCCCATGTTGCCGGTGCCTGGTGATCTACATCTGCAAGAGGATCCTGTCGGTAATATGGCTTTCACCGGATCATCCCGCTCGCTCTCAATAATCATGTTGTACAAGATCACACAACAGTTGATCACCTCCCACATATTAGCTTTCGACCAAGTCAGAGCCGGGTACCGGACAACACCAAATCGAGACTGTGGCGCACCAAATGTCCGCTCGATATCCTTTCTGCAAGCCTCCTGACACTGAGAAAACCAAGCTTTCGCAATTCCTGGCATAGGGTTGGAGATAGTCTTCATAAATGTTGACCATCTTGGATAGATGCCATCTGCAAGGTAGTAGCCCTTTGTGTACTGGTGTCCATTGATCTCGTAGTTCACCGGGGGAGCATGACCTTCAACAAACTTGCCAAAGACATTCGAGCACTGCAGAACATTGATGTCACTGTGAGATCCTGGCATGCCAAAGAAAGCATGCCAAATCCAGAGATCCTGTGTAGCCACTGCCTCAAGTACCACACTGTAAGATCCTTTGTGGCCTTTGTATATCCCCTGCCAAGAAAATGGACAGTTCTTCCATGACCAATGCATGCAGTCGATACTTCCAAGTATCCCAGGGAAGCCTCTTGCTTCATTCGTGGCTAGGATCCGAACAATGTCTTCCGCATTGGGTGATCGTAAGTAGGTTGGCCCAAACACTGCAACCACTGCCCGACAGAATTTGTTCAAGCAATCAATGGCAGTGGACTCGGACATGCGCAGGTAATCATCTTGCGAATCACCGGGAGCACCATATGCAAGCATTCTCATCGCCACCGTGCACTTATGAAGTGAGGTAAAGCCTACCGTGCCGACACAATCCTTCTTGCATTTGAAGTAGGTGCCGAACTCCCGGATGGCATGCATAATGTCGATGAAGAGCTTCTGTTTCATCATGAAAACAACGCCGAAACACCGTCTCGTCATGCACCGGATCATCGGCGAAGTAGTCGGAGTAGAGGATGAATTTGCCTTCCATCTGTTGCCTCGGCTTGCTCTTGCGGCGGTCGGGCACCGAGCCACCACGCCGCGGCGTCGCCTCGTTTGCGAGTAGGTCGGCAAGATAGCGGAGGATCAGCAAGTGCTCTTCATCATCGACGGCGGCCTCGGCTTCCTCTTCCAGCAGATCGGCAATCAGCTCCTCGTCATCGGAGTCCATGGCTGAGCGAACAAAACGCCGAACACCTCACGGGCAAGGTGGGTGCGATTCTTCCCGAGAGTCTTCCTTGCGGCTAGATCACGGTGGAGGAGGGCAGGGGCGGCGCCGGCGGCGTGGAGGGGTGGGGTGGTGGCCTTCCTAGCTGCTTGTGCGCGGCAGAGGGGGGAGGGGTGGTGCCGACGGCGACAAGGCGGCGAGGGGAATGTATAGAGGAAGGGGGAGTCTGGGTGGGGAAAATACGTTGTCTCGCCGACAGTACTGGCCCACGCTTGTTATTCCTTCCACCGGCTCCCCAGGCGGAACCCAATGGGCTGGGTTTGGCCTGGGTGCGTCGGCGCAAACTTCGTCCAAAAGCGGCGCTATTTGGGCTCTTAGGGGCGACTGGGAGAATTTCGGCGCTATTAAGGCCATCGACGCTAAAAAAGGGCTCCTGGGGCGCTGGAGGGGCACGTCTGGATATGCCCTTACAGAGTGGTACGACATGGTGGACGAATTCGTCATACAACGATCATCGGCGGCGGAAACAAGTGATTTGACAAGAGACATGAATAGAAGAAAAAGGCTATGTCGTTGCGAGCCGCACTCCATATTACACGTATTTGTTTTTGTTGAGATACTTATTTTTAGCTCTATTGAGATGTGGGCATGCCGTTGGTAGCGCTAGCGCCTGCCTCTACTCAGGATGAGATAGGAATAATCCAAGTTTTTGGTGGTGGCATTGGTATGTGAATAGTGAGAAGTGTGACACCAACGACCACAAATTATATCAAACACTCATGCATGAGTCACTCTTATCCTCTCTCCCTATCTCTTTTTTTTTTTTTTTGAGGACGGATCCGAGCCATATATTAGGATACTCAGCACAAAATACACACAGGTCCAGGAAACAAAGAAAATTACAAAGAGACCCTGGAAACTTGCATGAAGCACCCTGAGTAGCCTTGTCAAATCACGATCGGATCCACAGCCGGCTCCCAAGAGCCTAGACGAAGCCGCCGTCGCCGTACCACGACCCGCCGGAGAGAGGGCGCCGCCGCATGTTGTAGCTAGTCGCAAGAGTCGCCCGCCGCCACGCAACGGAGTCTTGACTCGATGAACGCGCACGACCGCAGCGCGAGCTCTCCAGCACCTCCCTTCTTCCCGCCGACACGGCCACGTCCAGGCCAGCCTCCACGCGCCCCCTACCACCTCCAATCGCCTCTCCCCTCGCCACCGAGGCCGGCTGGAGCAGAGACGACGGAGGAAAACCACCTGCATCAACAGCAACAAAACGGGAAGCGCAGCTCCACCGACTCCTCCCTCGCCGCCACGGCCGGCCGGAGAAGCAGAAGCGGAGCAGCACACCCGATGAAGCACCTTCACGACCTCCCCGGCGGCGAGAACGACGCCGGAACGAAGCACGGAGGGGAAGGACCACACCCTAACCACCAGCGCCATCGCCGCCGTATGCGACACCGCCAGGAAGCACACACACCTAGTACACACCTATCTACACGCACACACGATAGCCGGAGCTCCCCCCACCTCCCGGTGCCAGAACGGCGACCGGAGGCGGAGGGGAGCGACGGAAATCGCCGGCGAGAGCTCGACGCTTCGAGACGCCCTCGAGTCGCTTGTCTCGACTGTAGCAGGGGACACGGGGACCTGCTAACCACCGAAATAACCCTCCCTATCTCTCTTGATCCATAGGGCCACATCATTCACCGGCATAGTTGGTACGACAATAGATGCATATCATTCACCATGAGAGCACCCAACACGTACTTCCTCTGTTCCAAATTACTTGACTTTTGGTTTGTCTAAATGCGGATGTATCTAGACACTAAACAAGTATAGATATGTCCGTATTTAGATAAAACCAAGTCAAATAATTTAGAACGGAGGGAGTAATTGGCAAGTGAAACCAGCATGACATGCTGAAAACAAATCTGAATCATGTAGTACAACATCATACACTCACGCGAAGTGGGACACTCGCAACAAACCTGACGTGTCCGGAATTATGTCACGGCCCGAACAGGATAAAAGAGGAGATTAGATGACGTGGCGTAGAAACTTCCAAACTAAGCGGCCCACAGAACCCACGCGAGGAAGACGTCAATACGGGCAAACAAAAGGGGGGAGATCGTAAGAACGCCGCAGAAAAGTCCCAGCTGCGCGCAAAGGTGGGTTTTTTTTAGGAACCCACAGATCCTACGATTCGTCCCAGCTCCCGTGCTCTCCCCCTGGCCTAATCCACCCAATCTTTTCGTTTCAGAAGGAGCGGAGGTCGCTGCCTGGTCCAGATCTCGTGGCCGCCATGGCGGAGCAGTTTGCGGAGTCGGCGGTAAGGAATTTTTCTGCGAGTTCTTTCTTCTTCGATGCGTTGTTTGAAGATCGTTCTCTGTGTAACTTAGATGTGAGATAGCGAGAGAGGCAGTGTTCGGATCCGCCTTGTCACCTCCCCCCGCTCCGGCGGGCGAAGGCGGTGCTTAACCGAGTCACCGTGGCTTGCCAAGCGGGTTGCAGCGCGCGGTGGCCACGGCGTTTGCCTTGGCATCGTCACGGACTTTTGCGCATCTCACGTGTTTTTTTACGGGTAGAAAGTTAGATCTGCAGAGCTAGTGCAACAGTTTAATGTCTTATGTCATCTTGGTAGTTGTAATTTTAATAACATGTCATGTTGTTATACCATAAATAAAGAATGATTGCAAAATGCTGAATTGCTTTGAATAAGCTTTGGTTTTTCACTTGCTAAATGTTGCGATTGTTGACTGCTCTGAGTGGTGAATTTTAATTTGCTTCAGAGCTGAAACTATGTTAGGTCAATTTTCTGTTCATGTTTTAATTTTGTGGCCTATCCCTTGCTGTCTTATGTTAATACCATAGGATAGCTTAATGTGACTATTTATGTTGTTATGTTTACATATTTACAAACTTCACGAGTTCTACACTTATCTGTCTCCATTATTAAATTTGTGGCAGGCCAATTTGTGATATACGCATGATCATTCAGTTATTGCCGTAAATTAATTTCGCATTGTGTTATCTTTTTCCTTTTGCTTCGTGTGTGTAGTTGTTGTTTTATCATCAATTTCACACCCTAACTTCACTGTTTTTGTTATTTCTATCATATGAATCCAGTGAATTGATTGTTTGCATGAATTGCTTTGCTGTTTTAAATGAATATATGTAGTTTCTGACACTGATAGATGTTTTGGATATACATGTGCATGTTTGCGCCAACTAACCTGCATATCTCACTTAATTTAGTTTCTTAAAAAGGAAGATTGTATTGTGCTCCAAACCTTAAAATGTTATTATAAGTTTACCACTAAGCTCCAACCATCCTGTTTCACTTCGCTTCAGCCAGGGCTACATGTATTCCTAAGATATTCCTGCTGCGAGTGTAGAAACATGCAAATATATAAAATTTCAGCCTTATTAATATATTCAAATTAAGATTCAATATGTGCTGTTGTCAAACTGTGTAACTGTAGACAACAAGCTTAATAGTGGAAGTGAATTGTTATATGTTGGAAACGATCATTGATAAGCTGCCAATTAGCATTGTTTGTGAAGCTCTGAGCACACCAATTGTTACGTTTGTGTTTTGTTCTTGTTAACCTTCTGCAAGCTCCGTGCAGCTTGAATTGGTTGCGCTTGCACTATTGATTATAGCTTCTCATGGTTTATCTCCTTTGTCTTCAGAACAATGTAATCATTGAGGAGGCTAGCAAGGGCCTGAACCCAGGAATGATAGTCCTGCTTGTGGTTCTGAGCTTCCTGGTGCTTTTCTTTGTTGGGAACTATGCGCTCTACCTGTATGCGCAGAGGACGATCCCTCCAAAGAAAAAGAAGCCAGTCTCCAAGAAGAAGCTCAAGAGGGAAAAGCTGAAGCAAGGTGTTTCCGCACCAGGAGAGTGAAGAGACCCATCAGTTCCTCATGTTAATTACTTTTATCCTGGGCTCCTTTTTCACCTGATAAAAATATACCAGCTGGAGCTGCAGTGTCTGTTTATGTAGAAGCTTTGTATTGAGTGGTACATTGGTATCGGACACCTTATTTCAGCAAACTGATAAACCTTAGCCTAAAAGTGAGCTGCTCTGCTGGCCCTGTGTTATAGTTTTTCCTTTATTTTAAAATTACTTTGCTGGTGTTTGTTTGGAGCAAATTTGTGAAACCTGTGTAGTGCTTCGTAATCTGTTTTATGTAGTAGTCCGACATCTCTGTCGAAGTCTTCAAACGCTTCATCAGCACTGTGCCAAACTATAAGAGGGCATGAATAGCTGGACCGTTTTGATCATACTGCATCTGCAACACTTCTCTGGCTTTATCCAGTTTCCTAGGCGTCTAATTTTATTCAGCAAAAGAACTAGTACTTTCTTGTGTTGAATCCCAAATGGGGACTACCATGAAAATGGAATAGGAAGAAAGAATTCCACTCTACCCCTCAATCTAGCTGTCTCAAACTATGAACCACCCAAACTCCATTGCACTGCACCCGTCTCAAGTCCTATCATCAGACGCAGAAGCACGAGCTCTGCAAACTGTTGGGTCTACAACCTCTAATATTCTGTTTGGGATAGCGGTGATGGGCCAAAGGCAATGATGTCAAACTATATAGCTTCCATCTCCCCCTTGACTGGATCAGGCTGGTTAACTTTGTGGATTAAGACGAGGGTTTCTCCCATGCATCTATCTGACTGGCTGATTAAGATGAGAGCGGCACACCATCGATCGGTCTGTTGCACCAACTCAACAACAAAAACCGACTCCACACAGTACTATTTGTGTGTCTTCCAAGCCTCGTGTTGCAGACGACTTGTCCTGGTCGCCTTCCTAGCTACTCCTTCCGTTCATAAAAGATGTCTCAACTTTGTCTAAACATGCATGTATCTACACACTAAAGTATGTCTAGATGTATGCATGTTTAAAAAAAGTTATGACATCCTTTTATGAACGGAGAGAGTAATTCCTAGCTGCCGCAACGCCGCCTAGCTTTAGTTCTTTAGCCTTTCGCTAGCCACTCCAAAGCTAATTCCAACGGTACCTAAAAGATACGCAAGGCGACATGCATATGCGATGCGTCGGCTCACCAAAATCACTTCCCCGGCACTGCACTGCTCACTCTGCTCGATCCCGATCGAGAGCGCAGCGCCAGAGAAAGGAGAGGAAGAGTTCCTTGCACTCGACCCCCACGACAGGGGCTCACCTAACGCCAACTTCCCGTAACAATACAGTACGTCCAGCCGAGATGGTTTCTGACAGAAGCGATCGTCGGTTCGGCGCACGTACGCCGGCCGCTCGCTCTCCGTCGCACCGGCCCCCACATGCATGCAAATGCAATGGCCAGATATTTTTTCTATGCAAAGGCCAGATGAGATGAAATGATGCCGTCTGTCCGTCTTTAGATAATTGTATCCTCCCCTTTGGCTTTAGCCCCTGTGCGATGCAGCCGTTTCACCCTCCCTCTCCCTTTTATACACTGATCGATCGCATTCGCCCGCGGCCAAGTTGCACCTTGCGTAGAGACTCGGCATGCCAAGGTTAAAAGCGACAGGGACTCGCCGGTTGGTGATATAAGTGGCAGCCGGGTGGGTGCCGGGGAAGAGAAGAGGAAGAAGAGAGAACTAGCTATCGTCTACACAGGGTCGTCCTCCAATCCTGTTCGTTCGATTACGTACGTACGTTCAGTGCGTCGAGCGAGGATGCAGGGCGAGGTGGCCGGCGGGGATCAGCAGCCGATGCAGATGGTGCTGCGGGTGAAGCACCCCTCGTCGCTGTCCTCCTCCGAGGAGGCGGCGGGGGAAGGCGAGGGGTCGTCCAGGTCGGCGCTGTCGGTGTTCAAGGCCAAGGAGGAGCAGATCGAGAGGAAGAAGATGGAGGTCAGGGAGAAGGTCTTCGCGCAGCTCGGCCGCGTCGAGGAGGAGTCCAAGCGCCTCGCATTCATCCGACAGGTACGGAATCCGGTTACCAGGAGTCTTCGCACTACATTGTATACTCAGTATTCCCATAGAGGAGGATTTCTAGCAAGAGGTTAGGCCTCTTGGAAATTTTCTTTATATTGACAACTATGTCATGCAGTAAATAGCTAAAGAGAATCATCATTCATATGTCTATGCAACCGAACAAATTCTTCTGAGGATTCATCATTCATATGTCTTCGATCCCTATGTGATTGCACATGTCATAACATCATATGCATTTTTCTTACTCCCCAGTTTTCACATCATGCAAATCAAAGAAGAGTACAATTTTATTGCCCTCCCAAATATGCATACCCAATCAATTAGTCTAGCTTATTATTCTTGTTGTTGTTCTGGTCGCCACTACGCACTACTACTCATGAGTAAATCATGACTAAGGCCTTGCTTGGAGTTGTACTATTGTGATGTGCTAAGATATTTTATGGTTCCTGGTAGAACAAATTAGCCAAGAAAACAACACATGGATTACCAAACACGAAACTGGATAAAAATATGGTTGAAAAACCTATATAATCATAATCCATCTCAATATCAAACGCAGCCTAACATGGTGACAGTTCTGTTTCACCAAGGAAACTTTGCTTCATCGCGAGGGATGTCTTTGGCTGTCTACAGTCTACACTCTCTTGGTAACAAGGTCTATGTGGGCCTATATATTAAAATATAGTCTACATGGGCCTAGCTCGTAGATGCCCATTGAAATGCTACCCAAACCTGGTCCTGGAGAGATAAGGCCTACTGAGCCCAACCGAGCAGCTACTTCCCTAAAAAGAAACAAAAAAAAAAGAATCATGCACCTTAGTGTCCTCGAAACAGGCTTTCGCCCCGCTTTATAAATAAAGCAACATGCCAAGCAAGTCCAAACACAGTTACAAACATAAGAGCGGAAATGCCGCTTGCTGGGGGCGCAGCACAAGTAAGCCCACATGAAAAAAGCAAGAAAGAAGTGGTGGTGGGGGGGGGGGGGGGGGGGTGGTTGTGTGTGTGGGTGGGGGGGCGAGCGATACATCAAGAAAGACAGAAGAGAGCGAACACAAAAAACTAAGCCCCTCTGGCGCTAGCTGGAAGAAGACACGGAGACGCGCCGAGCGGTCTCCACAAGTCTAGTGATCATGGCGTCCAGCTGCTCCCTGTCCCGCTGCCTAGACAACGGGTGCCACTGCTGCAAGAAAGCCAGAAGTTTAAACATCGAGTCAGAAGCACGTCGGAGAAAAATCCGCTCGATCACCATCTTATTGCGAATCGTCCATAGGGTCCACATCAACGCGGCAAACACCAACCAGAAGAGGCGTCGCCTCTCCCCGGTACGGTTCGCCTGGATTTCTAGGAACTCGCGAAGGTCTGAGACCTGCCAAGCAGGCCCCAGCGCCTCGTGAACGAAGTTCCATAGAAACCTGGCAGCGGGGCAGGTGAAAAGGATATGGGTTCCCGTCTCGGGGATCCCACACATGGGGCAGAGCCCATCACCCGGCCCCTGTCGCTTGCGAACCTCCACCCCTGAGGGGAGGCGGTCCCTAAGAAGTTGCCACACGAAGATTTTGATTTTTAACGGTATGGGGGACTTCCAGAGTGGGGAGGTCCAAACTCTAACTGGGGTACTAAAGAGACTCCGATACGCCGACTTTACAGAGAACAACCCAGACGGTGTCAGGTGCCATGACACGAGGTCACGACCGCCTGGCAACGACTCAGGAAGCAAACTCCGTAACTCTGTCCAAGCTGCAGCCTCGGCAATACCGAATGTTCGTCGGAACGAGATGTTCCAAGTCCCATTGGGTATTGCCGAAGCCACAAGCTGCATCGGGTCCGCGCTGATAGCAAAAAGAACAGGGAACCTATGCTGTAGCGGGCTCCCAGCGAGCCACGGGTCCAGCCAAAAAAGGGTGTCCTCTCCATTACCAATGGAGAAGCGGACCCCCTTCCTAATCTCATGCTTGATGGATTGGATAGATCGCCAAAAATTGGGATCCATCCTGGCGGTCACAAGAAAAAGAGGGGGCGACCATGCAGATATTTCGCTTTGATTAGCTGCAGCCATAGGCCCCCTTCCTCTCTAAGTATCCGCCATACCCATCGTAGCATGAGCGCAACGTTCATCTTACGGGAGGAAATGATACCAATGCCCCCATGTCTTTGGGGGTGCACATATCCGCCCATTTGACCATGTGGTACTTCTGACGCCCATTGGCCCCCTGCCAGAAGAAGCGTGAGAGATCCCTGTCAAAAGAGGCGTGCGTGCCTTCTGGGAGTATATAAACTCCCATCAGGAACATCGGTAGACTAGAGAGACAGGCGTCAATCAGGACAGTCTTGCTCGCCTTAGAGGTGAACGCCCTTGCCAAGGCTCCGCCTTGGATTTGACACGCTGGGTGACCGGATCTAGGTCCTTAATAAGGATCCTAGAATCACTAATGGGCGTCCCCAGGTAAGTAACAGGGAAGGTAGACAACTTGCAATTTAGGTTGTCCGCTATCCGCTGTCGCTCATCAGGGGAGTATCCCACGATCATGACTTCGCTCTTGTCGAAGTTAATCTTGAGGCCCGACATGGCCTCAAAGCAGAGGAGAAGGAACTTGAGATTAATAATGTCAAGCTCCGAACCCTCCACCATGATCATGGTATCGTCCGCATATTGGAGGTGGGTTATCCCACCTCTAGGAATAAGGTGCCCTACCACACCAGAGATGTGACCGGCCGTCTTGGCTTTGTCCAAGATGGCCGCCAGGGCGTCACCAGCGAGGTCAAAAAGAAGGGGGGAAATCGGATCCCCTTGTTTCACCCCACGCGAAGACCTAAAGTAGGGGCCAATGTCTCCATTAATGTTTATGGCCGTGTTCCCGGACATGACGATCTGCATAATCCACGATATGAAGCGGTCGTCAAACCCACGACGCTCGAGGATCCGGCGTAGAAAAGCCCAGTCCAAACGATCATATGCCTTCTGGAAATCTAGCTTAAGAAAGACACCTTCAAGGTGTCTCGTCTTGACTTCATGAACAACCTCATGAAGAGGCAGATCCCATCATGGATAAATCGTCCCTTGAGAAAGGCGAACTGATGTGGGTGAGCCAGACGCTCCACAACTGGCGCCAAGCGTGTTGCACACACTTTGGCGAGCAGACGCATGATGACATTGATCACCGTGATCGCCTAAACTGACGAACATCCGTGGCCCCTACAACTTTAGGAATTAGGGTAATCACCCCAAAATTAAGGCGGGACATAACTAGTGTCCCAGTATAGAACTCCTGTAACATCGGCATAATCACCACGTTAGTGTCCTGGCCAAAGAAAACGTGCATGCAAGCACCTACTGAGCCCAACCGAGCTGCTACTCCGTAAAAGATTGCATTCTTGTACGAGTTAGGACTGGCAGGATTCCACATTTCCACCACAACTTTGTAAGAAAAGAAAACTAATATGAGTGCTATGACATAAATCAAATAGTTCTGTTTGTAGGAGCTGGAAGGGATGGCGGATCCTACCCGGAAGGAGGTGGAATCGATACAGAGGCGGATTGACACGGTTAACCGCCAGCTCAAGCCTCTCAGCAAGAGCTGCGTTAAGAAGGTGAAGGCAAAAATTCTTCCTGAACGCGATATCGTATTTTCACTGCAAGTGTACATATGATGATGTTGAACTGAAAAACAAACAAAAAAATACAGGAGAAAGAATACAAAGAGATTCTTGAGGCGTACAACGAGAAGAGCAAGGAGAAGGCCCTGCTTGTCAACAGGCTAATAGAGGTGAACTGAACTGAATATCATCACCTCATCTCTGTTAGTTACAGATCTGTCAGCCAATCACTGTGCTCTGACTGTACACCTGGAAAATCTTCAGACATGTATTTTTTTTTTACTTTATAAGAAACTTTTAATTATCTGACTTCTGCATCACTGGTATCGTTGCAGCTGGTGAGCGAAAGCGAGAGGATGAGGATGAAGAAGCTTGAAGAGCTGAATAAGACAGTCGATTCGCTTTACTAGACCTACACCAGTTAATGTTAATTAACCCGGTCGGCCGGGAGCTTCATTTCTCTGTGCAATCTCCATCCCCATGGATTTGTGGCATGTTCATGCATGTATGTGATGTGTGTCAGCTTGTAACTGACGATGTCGTGAGCGATTCTTGTTGATTTTCCATCTCTTCTTTCTTCTCATTAGATGGCTTGAGTCTTGTTGCACTGTCAATGTCGAGTAAAACTGACGTATTTAAACGAAAGGGATCAAGGAACAAGACTGATTCAAAAAAAGTGAACACGACGGGGTGTGTCAACTATATATTTGGTCGTAGTATCATCACTACTTGAAGAGCCGACGCACTGTAGCATCCTGTAGCAGGGTACAGTAGCTGCAGAGCCTGCGCTACAGTAGCCCTTTTTTTCGCAGATTTTTTTAGAAAAAAAATTCGCGTTCTCTGAAAATTATATACATGAAATATATGCGCGCCGACGAGTAGGTTCCATTCCCGTGATCGCTTTTGAGTTTGATCAAGTCTATCTTCTTAATTTCGGATCCAGATTCACACAAATATTTGACAAATTTTGTCAAATTCGTCACACTCGGTCATCCTTTTGAATTTTCATTTCACAAGTAGATGTATATCACCCTACACAAATCGGCCCTCGGAATAAAACTTTATGCAAAAAAGACCCCGCTTGCCACTTTTTGCCCGCTCACCACTTTTTCGTAGAAAAGGACTTGCGTTTTTCTAAAAATTATAAATCGGCCTCCCGGCCAAAAATATAAATTGGCCCTCCGGAATAAAACTTTTTGGAAAAAAAAAACCCCGCTCGCCATTTTTTGCAGAAAAGCCCACGTGTTTTCCAAAATCGGCCTCCCGGAATAAAAACGTGTGGTTCTTTTACGCAAATGTCCTTGCGTTCTACGGATATTACAAACTAACTATTATCCAACTATATACAATGGCGCGAAGCGTCCGGCACTGTAGCTATTGTAACAATATGTTTTAAACTTTCTATTTCAACGGACATAAATATATACATTTCTCTTCAAACTTCAAATTCGTTGTAATTTATACCGTGCAAAAAAGGCAAATTCTGACAGATTTCAAAATTCATTAATCTTCAAGATTAGTTAAACAAAAAAAGAATATTTTTAAACGGTACCAAATAATGATTTTCACCAGGCAAATTTGCTACAGTGTAACAACAGCTACATTACCTACAGTGTTACTATAGCACGCTACAGCAATCGGTTTTTTTTCCCCAAAACCGTCAGAAAAATTATACATGAAAAATTTACGCGTCGACGAGTAGGTTCCATTCCCGTGATCGGTTTCGAGTTTGGTCGACTCTAACTCATTAATTTGTGATCCAGATTCGCACAAATATCATCGAGTTTTGTCCAATTCGTCGCGCTCGGTCACCCGTTTGAATTTTCTTTTCACAAATAGATGGATATCAGCTTCCCAAACACTGTTACGCACGCTACAGCAGTCTTTATTTTCCCAAACCGCTAGAAAAATTATACATGAAAAATTTACGCGTCGACGAGTAGGTTCCATTCCCGTGATCGGTTTCGAGTTTAGTCGACTCTAACTCATTAATTTGTGATCCAGATTCGCACAAATATTCGTCGAGTTTTGTCCAATTCATCGCGCTCGGTCACCCGTTTGAATTTTCTTTTAACAAATAGATGGATATCACCTTCCCAAACAATTTTCGTGTTTTAACCTTCTTATTTTGACAAACATATAGATATGCACTTTGCTCGCCGCTTTTTCGCAGTAAAGCTCTATCATTTTCCAAAAAACCATACTACTATATATAATAGCCGGACGGATTCACGGCCTCTCAGGCGCCCGGGCACTGTAACGCCACACACCCGGGCGAGAAAAATATAACAAACATATCAACACGAACACAAAAATAAACATTGCCTATTTATGGCATATGATCAAATTCCAACATTTGAATATTTTAAAATTTTAGATGCATTTCACATCTTAACATTCAAAAACGTAAAGAAGAAATCAAATACGAATAACTTCTCACTATTAACAATTTTAAAATTCTAACAATTTACAAATGTAATTTTTTTTCAAAAAAAAATTCGATACATTAAAATCTGAACAACTTTTGAATGTGGACATTTTCAAATTTAAATTTTTTACTCCACGATATTTACAAATGTGACAAATATGTCAACATGAACACAAAAAAGAAAAATTTCTCACTACTTATGGCATATGATCAAATTTCAAAATTGAATACTTCAAAATTTTGAATGCCTTCCAAAACTAAGCATTTCATAAACGTAAATACAATTCAAATATGGATAACTTCCCAATTTTAATAAATTTTCAAATTCGATCAATTTATAAATGTAAACTTTTTCCCAGTTCCAACTGATCTAAGTCTGAACAACTTTAGAGTGCGAACATTTTCAAATTTGAATTTTTCACACCACGGTATTTCTTCTTCTAAACTATTTCTAAAATGTGCACAATTTTTAACCATAAACTTTCTTTGCATTTCAATAATTTTCAAATTTGCACGATTTTTAAATGTACACATATTAAAATTTGAATTTTACCACACGTGCACGACACACAAAGTTGAATATTTCAAAAATTAAATGCCTCTCAAATCTAACCATTTTGTAAATGTAAAAGAAAAAAGAAAAAAATCTAAATAATTTCCCAGTTTGAACAATTTTCAAAAGCTAAGCAATTTTTGAACGTAAACTTTCTTTGCATTCCAACAATTTCAACTCTTCACAATTTTTAAATGTCAGCATTTCAAAATTTTGAATTTTTACCACACATACGCGCATACGCCGCGCTAAGTTACCTAGTTTGTTCAGTGTTGTTCTTCCATTGTTGTCGCTTTTTGTTGTAGATAAACAGAGAGATAAAGTGGAATTACTGTTGAGAAATGCATTCTTTCGTTAGTATAGTGGCTAGTTTGTTGTCACAAAAATGGGGAGCTAGCTTTTGGTGCAGAGATTCAGGTTTGAAGGATCAGCAGCTCAACCATGTTGATCTTACCTATATCTAACCTCCCTACCCCTGTGCCTTTGAACTCATATAGAATGTACGTTGCCTGTTCTCACAAGTTTTCACTTTTGTCTCTGAACCATGGCCAGAACCCCAGAAGTAACAAACACAACGGCATCCTGATTAGCAACCACCTCGCTCATATCGCATTCGTTAAGTAGGCGGCTGCTGCTAACCAGGAGTTAAACCGTCATGTTTAACGCGTTTTAAAAAAAAACGTCATGTTTAGCTAGAAAGGTCCATCGGATCAGTCTATGTAACATTTAATTAAGCACGAGCAAATGAAGAGCCCTTGCTTCTAGGTAGCTCAGAATAGTGGTGTTACTTCCTGGATCACTGAAAAAGTACCCAGTTGATGGTGGTTGTCCGAGCTATCTTCAACCAGTGTGGCTGGTAGCATTCTAGACGGCTGCAATATGTTTAGAAGTATCTTTTGTCGGTATTTTGTTGCTTAATTCATGTGGCCACTTTGACTGATCCTTGAGTTGTATTTTTTAATATTTTACAACATTTTAATGCAATAAACGGCTATATGCCTCACTCGATGCAGAGGCCGGATTCTCCCATTTTCTAAAATAAACAAAATGAAGGTTGTGTACATCGCTACGATGCAGAGGCCGAGAGTCCCCCATTTCGAAAAAAAAAATCTAGATAGCTGCATATGCCTTCGTAAGAGAGATGAAGCCATGATGCTGAAAGATAGATATAGATAGAAGATTAGACAGGCCACGCAAAGGTCCAAGACTACAAGCCATGAAGCCATATTTTGGCTCCATTCATGCCGGACCCTGAACTAGTAATGAGCATGACCGGATATTCATGACGGTCATGGGTCTAGATGCACCCACTATGTATTTTATTTTTAATTTTTTTTAGAATATCAAAAAATTCTGAAAAAAAATCCGGATGCAAATTACAGCGTGATGTGTTAGCACAAAAATTGGCATGGTGAAAAAACTTTTTTTTCAACCGTACAAAAAAGACAAATTTCGGACACGTACATATACTTTTCGGTATGTCCGAATTTGTCTTTTTTGCACAGGTTGCAAAAAAAAATTTCACCATGCCAATTTTTATGCTGAGTGCAAATATGTTGGACTACATGCAAAAAAAAAAAATCGAATTTTTTGACATTCGGATTTTTTTTTCTGGCTAACGGGTGCAGCTGCACCCGCTAGCCAAATCGCCGTGAGCATGACAAGCTTTTTTATTTGATAGCATGAGCATGACAAGCTGTACCATAACAGCACGAATAAATGTCACTCACTATAGTCAGGACGAATAAATGTCACTCACCTAGTACTTGAGGCTCCAGCCATGCCGCCATTAGGTGTTCAATTAGTATATGCATCTTAGGTGAGTACTTAATTAGTACTTGTACGTCCATCAGGCCAATGTCATGTCACCCATCTGTAGATTCACTACAAAAATGATGCTAATCAGCTCAGTAAGTACACTGTACAGTACCTTTGGGTTGGTTATTGCACTGCAAACAGTACCAGTAGGAGTACAACAAACAGAGAAGGGAGCAGGGTCGTAGTAATGACGATTGGACATGAGTTTTAAGACGGTTAATAATTGGCGCGCCGTGCTGGACCCAAAACCTACTCCCTCCGTCCAGGTATTTAGGTAAGGAAAAACTATTTGTCCACCAAAATAAGACCCGCTTGCTAATAACTCCTCCCACTAATTACTCTCCACCTCTCCTTTTTTCATTTTTTATGGCTTGTGGAAAACGCACGCAGATGGAATTCACGGAAGATGAGCATGCATGCTGTGGGAATTGGCTGGATAGTCGCATGCGGTGGGCCTGGACGTCTGTTCATTTGCTCTCATTGATGGCCGAATAATTAAACGATTCTTAATTAGTGCTGATTGGAGGAAACCGTAAGGCTCCTAGCCAGTAGAATTTTACTCTACCTTGGTCTCGCTGCGATTTCGTAGAGGTCTTAAAAACCTGGACGGAGGGAGTATATAGAACAGTCGGCAAATGCAAGAGTTGGGTGCTGCATAGATGCATCGATGCGTCCATGCCCCTCCAACTACTAGCTTCGCGGAGCAGGCAGAGTAGAGCCCGGAGTCATGATGGACGAGGACGAACTGCAGTCACATTAGCACACACGTACACGGCCGCCTGCAATAATGTTGTGTTGCATGTCTCTAGTGCTGCTAATTGAGGTGATACAGGGACAGACACGTGGAATGGAGCCATCTCATCCAACATTGCGATCGCTATCAAGACGGGCTTCCTCATGAAATATCTTGGCTCCTGCTCGGCATCAGCATCACAAGACTAAAAAGAAGAGACCTTCAACCTCTCGAAGATAAAATAGGCAGAAAAATTGCCACAGACACTTGGAAGAATGTCAACATGGCCGACGTCGCGTCCTTGTCCGGGCGGTCCTCACTTCGCAAGCAATCTTCCACCTTGCCTCTCTTAATCTTCTGGTGGCTCTCCTACGAGCGTATCTTTGCGCGGGTTGCGACAAAGTCACCGGAGGAATGCAAGGTGAATTGGGAGACCGTTTGTGGACCTACAAAGGTTGGAGGTCTTGGGGTCCTAAATATGAAGAAATTAGCCTCCGCGTTGCGCCTACGTTGGCTTTGGCTTCAATGGATTGATGAATCCAAATCTTGGCTAATCTTGGGACACCTTGTACTGATCGCGATAGAGAGCTCTTTGCAGCGGCCACGGTGGTCACCGTTGGAGATGGGATAAGGCCCTTTTTTGGAAATCTTTGTGGCTTCTTGGTCAAACACCCATAGACATTGCTCCTAGAATCTTCTTCCTTGCAAAAAAGAAGAATTGCACGTTAAGAAAGCACTCGAAAACAACTTTTGGGTCAACAACCTAGACCTCCAAACCGGACTACAAGTGGAGCATATTCAAGAGTTCGTTTCCCTTTGGTAGTTGGTCTCCAATACTAACCTATCCCCGGAAGAGCAAGATACTATTCGTTGGAAGTTCATGAAGGATGACACCTACTCCGCTTCATCGGCCTACAATATGCAATTTGAAGGCCTCATTGCCACCAACTCTAACAAAATCATTTGGAAGACTTGCCCCCCCCCCCCCCCCCCCCTAATGCAAGATCTTCGCTTGGCTTGTCATGCAAAATAGAATCTGGATATCGGACCGCCTACAATGGCGAGGTTGGCAAAATTGTGGAAATTGCCCTCTTTGCAACCAAACTCAAGAGACGGCGACTCTCCTTCTATTCCAATGCCGGTTCTCCAAAAGGATTTGGACCTCCATTTTGCCATGGTGCGGTTTCCATGATGTTTTAGCGGCGCAATTGAGAAATGAGACCAATGTCAAGTCATGGTTACTGAGCCTTGTTCAAAAAAGGGATAGAACGCGCAAAGCTATGGCCTCCTTACTCATGCTTGTTGCTAGCGCTAAGTTGACGAGGGAATATCTCCCCGGCAACACGCCAGAAACTATGCTTGATGCGTGTAACGTCACACGTCAGTTGGGAACCCCAAGAGGAAGGTATGATGAGTGCAGCAGCAAGTTTTCCCTCAGTATGAAACCAAGGTTTATCGAACCAGTAGGAAAACGAGGTTGCTTCGAAGGTGTTGGTGAAGGAGTGTAGTGCGGCGCAACACCAGGGATTCCGGTGCCAACGTGGAACCTGCACAACACAATCAAATTACTTTGCCCCAACTTAACAGTGAGGTTGTCAATCTCACCGGCTTGCTGAAAACAAAGGGTTAAACGTATCGAATGGAAGATGATGTTTGTTTGCATAAAACAGTAGAGAACAATGATTGCAGTAGATTGTATTTCAGATGTAAAAGAATGGACCGGGGTCCACAGTTCACTAGTGGTGTCTCTCCAATAAGATAACTAACATGCTGGGTAAACAAATTACAGCTGGGCAATTGACAATTGATAAGTGCATATAACATGCATGTGTGAGTTGTGGTGTCTACTATGAGATTCATTTGGGCATTACGACAAAGTACATAGACCGCTATCCAGCATGCATCTATGCCTAAATAGTCCACTTTCCGGTTAACATCCGTACCCCTTCCAGTATTAAGTTGCAAGCAACAGACAATTGCATTAAGTAATGTGCGTAATGTAAACAATACATTCATCCTTGAATAAAGCATTGCTGTTTTACCCCTAGTGGCAACAACACATCTACAACCTTAGAACTTGCTGTCACTATCCCAGGTTAAATAGAGGTTGAACCCAACTATCATGCATAAATACCCCCTCTTGGAGTTACAAGTATTCACTTGGCCAAGGCTTCAACAAGTAACGGAGAGCATGCAAGATCACAAATGACATAGACATGATAATATAATATTCAGCTCCACATAGGTATCAATATAAGTCAGATCCCAGCAAACACAACATGTAGCATTACAATAAGATGATCTTGATCATGATAGGCAGCTCACAAGATCTAAACATGATGGCACAAGTGGAGAAGACAACCATCTAGCTACTGCTATGGACCCATAGTCCAAGGATGAACTACTCACGCATCACTCCGGAGGCGGGCATGGCGATGTAGAGCCCTCCGGTGATGATTCCCCTCTCCGGCAGGGTGCCGGGAAGAGCTTCAGAACCCCCCGAGTTAGGGTTGACGACGGCGGCGGCAGCGAATATGTTCTGGATGAAAGGCTCGGTGTTTTAGGGTTTTCACGTCTCGGGGAATAAATAGGCGAAGGGGCGATGTCGGCGGACCCCCGAGGGGCCCAAACCACCAGGCGGCGCGGTGGGCCCCTGCCGCGCCGGTGGTTTGGCCACCTCGTGGCTCCTTCGTCTCTCCTTCGGACTCCGTGTACGTGTGGAAAAATAGGGACTTGGCCTTTTGTTTCGTGCAATTCCGAGAATATTTCCAGAAGTAACTTTCTGAAACCAAAAACAGCAGAAAACAGGGAACTGGCACTGTGGCATCTTGTTAATAGGTTAGTCCCAGAAAATGCATAAAAGTGATATGAAGTGTATATAAAACATGTAGCAAATGGTATAATATAAGCATGGAACAGCAGAAATTATGGATACGTTGGAGACGTATCAAGCATCCCCAAGCTTAGTTCTACTCGTCCTCGAGTAGGTAAAACGATAACAACAAATAATTTCTGAGGAGACATGCTTTCACACAATCTTGATCAATATATTGCAAGGCTCATGTCATGAATGAAGTGACTCAAAGCAATGATCTATAGTTTGCTAACAAATAGATAAAGAGTAAACAATGAATCATATAAGCAAAAACTTTTCATGAATAGTACTTTCAAGACAAGCATCAAAAAGTTTTGCATAAGAGGTAACTCATAAAGCAATAGATTCAAAGTAAAAGGCATTGAAGCAACACAAAGGATGATTAAGTTTCAGCATTGCTTTCAACTTGTAACATGTATATCTCATGGATAGTTGTCAACATAAAGCAATATAACAAGTGCAATAAGTAAACATGTAAGAATCAATGCACACAAAGTTGACACAAGTGTTTGCTTCTAAGATAGAAAGGAGTAGGTAAACTGACTCAACATAAAGTAAAAGATAGGCCCTTCGCAGAGGGAAGCAGGGATTAAATCATGTGCTAGAGCTTTTTAAGTTTTCGAAAGCATATAGAGAGCACAAAATAAGTATTTGAGAGGTGTTTGTTGTTGTCAACGAATGGTAGTGGGCACTCTAACCCCCTTGTCAACCAGACTTTCAAGAGCGGCTCCCATGAAGGACGTTATCTCTACCAGCAAGGTAGATCATCCCTCTTCTCTTTTGTTTACACATGTATTTTAGTTTCTTTATAGATGACACTCCTCCCAACCTTTTGCTTACACAAGCCATGGCTAACCGAATCCTCGGGTGCCTTCCAACATTCACATACCATGGAGGAGTGTCTATTTGCAAATTAAGTTGCTTACTGATAAATCAGGGCAAAACATGTGAAGAGAATTATTAATGAAAGTTGTAATTAATTGGGGCTGGGCACCCCGTTGCCAGCTCTTTTTGCAAATTATTGGATAAGCGGATGTATATGCCACTAGTCCATTGGTGAAAGTCTGTCAGAAGTAAATGACAAGATTGAAAGATAAAACACCACATACTTCCTCATGAGCTATAAAACATTGACACAAATAAGGAGTAATAAAGTTTTGAATAGTTTAAAGGTAGCACATGAAATATTTACTTGGAATGGCAGGAAATACCACATAGTAGGTAGGTATGGTGGACACAAATGGCATGGGTTTTGGCTCAAGTTTTGGATGCACGAGAAGCATTCCCTCTCAGTACAGAGTTTAGGCTAGCAAGGTTGTTTGAAGCAAACACAAGTATAAACCGGTACAGCAAGAATCACATAAAAACATATTGCAAGTATTATAAGACTCTACACTGTCTTCCTTGTTGCTCAAACATTTTACCAGAAAATATCTAGACCTTAGAGAGAACAAATATGCATCCCAAGTCTCAACAAGCTCTACGGTAGTTCTCCACTACTAGGCTTTAACTACATGATGCAAGAGCTTAAACATGATCTACTTGAGAGCTCAAAACAATTGCAAAGCATCAAATCAAAACAAGACAATGATCTACAAGAATGCATATGTCTTTTCCAATACCAACTACTACATGTAGCATTTTCTTTCTTCCAAACAAACACCAATCAATTTATTTAAACATAAACTCTCCAAATGATAATATAATGCAGCAAGAGAGTATTTATAAACAAGTGCTAACAGCTCGAAGAGATGCATGAAAAACAGGAGCTAAAAGCACTGCAGTAGCTAGTTAAGAATACTCAACAAATATAAGTGAAGAACATGAGTATTCACATGAAAAAGCGGAGCGTGTCTCTCTCCCACACAAGGATTGCTAGGATCCGAATTTATTCAAACAAAAACAAAAATAAAAACACACAGACGCTCCAAGTAAAGCGCATAAGATGTGAAAGAATTAAAATATAGTTTCACTAGAGATGACCTGATAAGTTTGTTGATGAAGAAGGGGATGCCTTGGGCATCCCCAAGCTTAGACGCTTGAGTCTCTCTGAATATGGTTGGGATGAACCACGGGGGCATCCCCAAGCTTAGGCTTTTCACTCTTCTTGATCACATAATATCACCCTTCTCGCTTGATCCTTGAAAACTTCCTTCACACCAAACTCAAGACAGTTCTCATTAGAGGGTTAGTGCATAATCAAAAATTCTCATATTCTGTAATGATACAATCAATCCCAAAGCTTCTGGACATTAGCTACAGCCACCAATGCTTTGTGGAGCAAAGAAATCCACACAAACACAGTAAAAGAGCGAATGCAAAACAAAAGGCAGAATCTGTCAAAAACAGAACAGTCTGGAATGACGAATTTTTTCGAGGCACTTAAGTTGCTCAGATGGATCTGGCCTAAAATAATGAAAGTTGCGTACATATCTCAGGAATATGCGTGATTTTTTCAGAATTTTTTGAATTTTCTACAGGGAGATAAGCTCAAATCCGTGACAGCTAAAAATCTGTCACTGCGCAGAAATCCAAATCTTGCATCAACTTTCAATATAGAACTTTACTTGGCACAACATTGCGATAAAATAAAGATACAAAGGAGTTGCTACAGAAGTAACAAAACTCCTTGACTCAAAGAAAACAAAAATAACAGCAAATAAAAACGATGGGTTGTCTCCCATAAGCGCTTTTCTTTAACGCCTTTCAGCTAGGCGCAGAAAGTGAAAATCAAGTGTCAAAAAGTGGAGGAGCATTGACATCAATACCAAGGGCCATGCGCCTACCTCTCTTACCCTTAGACTTACTCTTTGGTTTGGGGAATACATGGCCGCACCTTGGTGTGGAGGTAAGATTCAGAGTGCCTTTTCCCACATCTATGGTTGCTCCCATTAATTTGAGCAGAGATCTTCCAAGTGTAATTTGTCCTGTCCCTGCACATTCAATAACAAGATAATCAGTGGACACCGTTCTCCCAAGAAAGGTTGTAAACACACCCTCAGCTATCCCCTCGGGAAATATAACAGAGTTATCAGTAAGATTATTCCTTCTCCTCCTTCAGCAAGTCCCCAAAGATTCAAAGTTTCATAAATGCTTTTAGGCATAAGGCAAAACTCAGACATAATATCACAACGAGCATAAAAGGTTTCACCACAAATAGCAACCTTTACCGTAGGGACCCACATCGAAGGTTCAAAATTTGTTGGAACATAGTCAAAATATTCCCGAATTTGATTATAGCCATCCTTTAAACAAGATATATGTGTCTCAAGAGTGTTTAATCTAGCATGGATGCTAACAAGGGCCGAATCAAATTTATTAGTTGAGCTAGAAGTTGCAATCAACTTTTTTATGGCATTAAAAGCTTGATCCCCATCACAGTGAAGGAAATCTCCTCCCACAATAGCATCTAAAGCATATCTATAACAAAGGGCTAGACCAAAGTAGAAGCTAGTGAGAAGCAAGCTTAAAGTCATTTTAGGATCAGTTTTACCAAAGGAATCATTAATTCTAGACCAAGCTTCTTTAAAATTCTCCTCACTCCCTTGTTTAAAAGTGAAGATCAATTCCTCAGGTGACATAGCAACAGGCATGGAACAAGACATGATGGTGACAAGAGACAAAACAAAACCGAAATAAACAAGTAACTAATTTTTTTGTGTTTTTGATAAAGAGAGCAAACAAGACTAAATAAAAATAAACTAAGCAAGACAAATAACAAAGTAAAGAGATTGGGTGTGAGAGACTCCCCTTGCAGAAGCAATTCGGTTTTCCCCGGCAACGGCGCCAGAAAACGTGTTGCTGCTCTAAGTTGACGAGGGAATATCTCCCCGGCAACAGGCCAAAACAATGCTTGTACGTCACACGTCAGTTGGGAACCCCAAGAGGAAGGTATGATGAGTGCAGCAGCAAGTTTTCCCTCAGTATGAAACCAAGGTTTAATCGAACCAGTAGGAAAACGAGGTTTGCTTCGAAGGTGTTGGTGAAGGAGTGTAGTGCGGCGCAACACCAGGGATTCCGGTGCCAACGTGGAACCTGCACAACACAATCAAATTACTTTGCCCCAACTTAACAGTGAGGTTGTCAATCTCACCGGCTTGCTGAAAACAAAGGGTTAAACGTATCGAATGGAAGATGATGTTTGTTTGCATAAAACAGTAGAGAACAATGATTGCAGTAGATTGTATTTCAGATGTAAAAGAATGGACCGGGGTCCACAGTTCACTAGTGGTGTCTCTCCAATAAGATAACTAACATGCTGGGTAAACAAATTACAGCTGGGCAATTGACAATTGATAAGTGCATATAACATGCATGTGTGAGTTGTGGTGTCTACTATGAGATTCATTTGGGCATTACGACAAAGTACATAGACCGCTATCCAGCATGCATCTATGCCTAAATAGTCCACTTTCCGGTTAACATCCGTACCCCTTCCAGTATTAAGTTGCAAGCAACAGACAATTGCATTAAGTAATGTGCGTAATGTAAACAATACATTCATCCTTGAATAAAGCATTGCTGTTTTACCCCTAGTGGCAACAACACATCTACAACCTTAGAACTTGCTGTCACTATCCCAGGTTAAATAGAGGTTGAACCCAACTATCATGCATAAATACCCCTCTTGGAGTCACAAGTATTCACTTGGCCAAGGCTTCAACAAGTAACGGAGAGCATGCAAGATCACAAATGACATAGACATGATAATATAATATTCAGCTCCACATAGGTATCAATATAAGTCAGATCCCAGCAAACACAACATGTAGCATTACAATAAGATGATCTTGATCATGATAGGCAGCTCACAAGATCTAAACATGATGGCACAAGTGGAGAAGACAACCATCTAGCTACTGCTATGGACCCATAGTCCAAGGATGAACTACTCACGCATCACTCCGGAGGCGGGCATGGCGATGTAGAGCCCTCCGGTGATGATTCCCCTCTCCGGCAGGGTGCCGGGAAGAGCTTCAGAACCCCCCGAGTTAGGGTTGACGACGGCGGCGGCAGCGAATATGTTCTGGATGAAAGGCTCGGTGTTTTAGGGTTTTCACGTCTCGGGGAATAAATAGGCGAAGGGGCGATGTCGGCGGACCCCCGAGGGGCCCAAACCACCAGGCGGCGCGGTGGGCCCCTGCCGCGCGCCTATGGTTTGGCCACCTCGTGGCTCCTTCGTCTCTCCTTCGGACTCCGTGTACGTGTTGGAAAAATAGGGACTTGGCCTTTTGTTTCGTGCAATTCCGAGAATATTTCCAGAAGTAACTTTCTGAAACCAAAAACAGCAGAAAACAGGGAACTGGCACTGTGGCATCTTGTTAATAGGTTAGTCCCAGAAAATGCATAAAAGTGATATGAAGTGTATATAAAACATGTAGCAAATGGTATAATATAAGCATGGAACAGCAGAAATTATGGATACGTTGGAGACGTATCACTTGTTTCTTGGAGATTTGGAACGAGCGCAACGCGAGGGTTTTCTGACACCACGCCACATCGACAAATGCCATCATCGAAAAGATTAAGGAAGAAGCCAAACTTTGGAAATTGGCTGGTGCTTCATCTTTGGGCAATGTAATTTTGGGAGGGTAGGCTATTCGAAAGACCTAGGGCGTGTCCTAGGCACTACGATCAAACCTTCAATAGTACAAAACCGTAAATTAGAGCCGACCCCAGAGAGTCACCTCAGCCGGTTAACTCCACCGTCTGTAGGCGTGGGCTTCTAATGTACGCTTCATTAGAGCCAGTACCCTGGGCCGGCTGTAATGATTCCTCTCCTCAGACGGCCAGGAAAATCAACCGTCTCTAACATGGAGACGGCCAATATACGCACCCGTCTGTAAACATGACTAATCAGAGACGTACGTAAACACTGGCCGTCGCACAACCCGTGGGGTCCGACATATCCCTCCGAGCGTAATATTCGTTGCCTTCGGGAATATATCCGGGGGTCTAACTTGGTGAAACAAATTAAAATAGAATAATTACAGCAACCTGGCCGGTTTAGCTAGCTAGTTATACAAAGCAGAAAGCTACCATTATTGAAATCTGTTATACAACATGTACATGTAGAAAATGTTCAGGGAACTTGCTAGAGAGATTGTTGAAAACTGCATTTTCGTGCAAACAAACTACCTAGAAAATTGATCAACAATCTAGATGAAATATTGTTCTATACAATCTGCATCTCAATCATGACCTCCAAGCTTAGGTGATTGGTGTTCCTCATAATGATCAAAACAGGTTGATTGATTTTAAAATGCTTGCCTTCAATGAAATTCTTCCACCTCAGCTTGTCAAACTCAATGCGGCCATCATTTTTCTTGTTGTATGTAATGGTTGTGATGGCCCCAGCTGATCCAAGTCGTAGTCCAGCTTGGCCATGAGTTGGTCGGCCAGCGCCTTGCACTATGGTCTTAGGTAGTTTCTGCGCATAAAGGACATCATATACAGTATATTAACTTAGGAAAGAGGCATATATATCGGTAAAGAGGCAGTTCTTCTTGAATTTTAACTTTGGAAAGAGTCATATATATACCATATCATGTCTCTTCAAACTTGTGGTCACCAAACGGGTCACAAAAGGAACACCAACATCGGCCGTTATGGGTAGAAGCTGAACCAGGTGGTCGTTCTCATCTGTCTTCAGATAAACTCTTGGGGAAACTATGTAACTGGCCCCTTCGTCACTCCCAACAAAACTCTCAAAACAATAGGCAGAACTTTCACAATCCTCCTCATTGTGTTCTTCATTGTTGGCATATTCCATAAAGGCAACAAAGATCCTGGGATTTTGTCCTGTAATAGTAAAAACAAGCAGCACTACTCCCCTGTGAACATTGGTGTGCTGGACGAAGTGTTTCCATCCTAAGCCGTGCAAGCGGGTCGTCCTCCGTCCTTTGGTCACATACATGGTGTAACTTTTCTCAAGAGCACGAAACAACATAGCGTCGCCTACTACCCGGTTGAACGCTTTCCGAGCGTTGCATGGTACTACATGTGCAACAGAAACATGATAATAAGCGGTATTATACAGTACTATGCAACAAAAACACGTTAAAGAGAATATTAGAAGTTGTCGTCCTACTCTGGGGCGTAGCCAGGCCCCAGGCTACCCTGGCCATGGCCTGGGGCGTGTGAGCTAGCTTCTTCATTGATTCAGCTACATCACCTACTGTTTTGCACTGTTCACTACTGTTGCATGAGGTTGACCTGGGGCGTTAGCTTATCCTGGCTACGGCACTGGTCCTACTTACGAATGATTTGCTGTGACGACTCTCAGCTTGCAGATGAACACTAAAATTGGCTTCACTGAGGAGGCTAGAGCACTCGTGCTCGCATAATGGGCATGTCATTTCCTGGTAATTAATTAAGTTAACATTTGCATAATGAATTCCTATATCATAGCAATTCAAGCTAGTTTTCTAACAAATATGAGAAAGTGGTACAAATGTGGGCATCAAAAATTCGTAACACATGATATATATGCAAACCAAGAAGCTATCTAATTGAGAACTAATTAAAACTAGACAACATGCAGCACAAATTCCTAAAAATGCGCAACATGCAGCAAACCAAGGAGTTAGCTGCACAGCGAGGCAAGATGTGCTGTGGGGACGGGCTGGTTCGGAGGGCGGCCGGCAGCGTCAGGTAGAGTAACGTACGGCGGCTGGAAGGCGCAGCGACGGGGGACGGCGGTGGACCAGCGCAGCGACTGGGAATGGCGTCGGGGAGGCGCAGCCACGGGGAACGGCGGCGGACCGGCGCATCTGGGAACGGCGGCAGGGAGGCGCAGCCGCGGGAAATGGCGGCGGACCGGCGCAGCGACGGGGAACGGCGGTGAGTACGCGGGCAGTGAGGAGGACGACGGCGGGGAGGCGGGGAGTGAGGGGGGTGGCGGCGGGAGGTGGGCGAGATTTTGATTTGTGGCGTGGCGGCAAGAGGAGAAAATTTCACCCTCCCGTTATCGATTTGGATCCCGAAATGTTTCACTTTGCCGCCAGTTATTCACAATCTGCACCGTCCGAATATGTTTGTTCACTCCGAGATTTACCATAATCCCAAATGCTTACAAAATATTCAAACAAAAGTGATAATAAATGATTTATGCATCTTAATTAATGTTTCACTGAGTTGTACACGGAGAAATAGGTTCATATACCGAAGATAATTTATCAGGTAGTAGAAAACTTGTAGCTTACACGGAAATGTCTGTTTGTATTAACGATGATGTTCTTCTCTACAGCTGCACTTCAAACCTATGAAAGAACTTTTCACAAAATATGAGAAATTTTTGTGGTTTCGGATAGTGGGCTCATAGAGTTATCATAATACGGATTATTCATCCATGTACATCATTTTTGAAGAAATATTACTTCGGTATATTAAATTAGCAAACATTTGGATCATAGCTGGACCCTCCGGATATTAAATTAGCAAACATTTGGATCTCGCGCAATATTTGAGCCATATAACGACGAATAGACAATATGGATGCATACATATAGCTCAGAATTCATCATGTATATTGCAAATATATCAAAATAAATCAAAACTTGATCTTTCCATACTTTTAAAACCCTCCGGACTATTTGAAATGGATGACCAGATCGCATGGATGTCTGCATGCGCAGGCTTTGACCACATTTTTTCCAGTGTGAACGGCGCAGTGTCTGAACCTCCGGATTAATGGACATGACCTTCGGGTCCCACCCGGTACCGCGGCCGACCGGCGCCGCGCCCGAGATTCCCCTCCGGACTTGTGAGCTTTATTAACTACGGTGCCGGACGGTAGAAATCCATCCCCTCCAATATTCCCCTTCATCAAACCCTAGCTAGCCTTATCCACCACCTCCATATGCCTCTCACCGGCAAATGATCCGCCGCCGCGCGCATCATGCCTCACCGCCTGGCCACGTCCCACTCGAAGCTCACGCGTGAGCGCTACGCCGCCATTACGGCGGAGATGCGCGCGGCGGCCAACATCCCAGATGCGGCGGAGACATTGGCGGCTGCCATGGCGGAGGCTGTGCAGGAGATGCGCCCGCCCGCCGGCTATATTGCATTTGTCTTCGCCATAGCGAAGGCCGTGACGGAGGCCGTGGTGGAGTTCTTGGCGGTCCGCGCTGGCCGCAAAGGCGTGCCGGTGCGCCTGGCCACGGCGGCGGCAGATAACGACGCGGGCGTGGTGGAGAGCCAGGCTTCAGCGGCGGGCAATGGCGGCGAGGCCGTGGTGGAGAGCCAGGCCTCGGCGGTGGGCAATGGCGGCGAGGTCGAGGGCCAGGCCGTGGCGGCGGCCGATAGCGGCAACGCGCCGGCGCCTAGGGCGCTCGCCCGTCTGGAGGCCGTCATGGAAGAGAACCGCGCAGCCTGATACGTCCAAAACGTATGTATAATTTTTGATTGTTTCATGCCACTTTTATGTTTTTAACACTTTTTATATTAAGTTTATGATTTATTTGGACTAACCTATAAATAGTGACAAAAGTGCACAATGTTCTTATTTTACACTTTGATGTGTAGGAATTATCAAAAATACAAGAGGAACCTTGTTGGAGTCGAATTGGGACTTTCCTGAAATCTGTCTGGAAACGTTTTTCGAAGATGGTCACGTTACGGATAGAAGACAACGTCAAATGGCAAAAGTCTATTCGCGAAAGTTGTGGCCAATTTTCTGCTAATCGATCTGGACTTAAAATGCGGCCCAATTGAAGTCCAGACGCTCCAGATATCGCCGTGCTACCGAAACCCTAGAGGGGATGACGGAAATCCGAAAGGCTATATAAAGGGAGGAAATCTAGGTTGTGGAGAACACTTCATACCCACGAATTTCCAGCCACCAAAACCACATTCTTGATCCATGAGGGAGGGCTCCCAAGAAGCCATGGAGGAACGGGGCTAAGGGGTTGCGCATCCCCTTGATGCCGGCGGCACGGGAGGAGTTCCCCGTGCCACCGCCGACGCCGGCGCCGCCCTGCGCTCCTCGTTGCCCCCTTCGTCATCTTCACCGCCATCTCCATCGCCAATTCCTCCTTGTATACAGTGGTTCATCCTCCCACACAGCTCTATACCGCTCTATGTAAACATGGTGTTTGATGCTATAAAGTATTATCCTATGATCTATGTCATGTTTGTGTAGTTTCTTTGTTCTTTGATTACATTATTGAATGTCTTTGGTTCATTAGAGTTGTATGTTGATATGGTACAGTCCTTTGGTGTCCATTATATTTGTGCTCGCATGGATCAAACATCATAGGGTTTGTAGTATGTGTAAAGGAAGGGGCAGTTCTGCCGGAGTGACAGAAACCTGAGGACTCGAACCGGAATGTTGCACGTATGGGAGTAAGAGGACCGTTAACTTAATGCTATGGTTGGGGAAACCTTAATGAATTGTTAGCATTCACGGATGTCCGCTAACAATACAATCATATAGTATGTGTAATCGCAAGTAGTCGAGTGCATGTATATTTAGCCTCTCCCACATGGAAAACTGCATTGAAGACAATGAACTAAGTATCTTCACTAACTAATCTTGGACAATTCCATCGCACTTTTCACCACTTTTCCACACTCGTGGTACTGGTAGTTTATGGTTCTTTAGTGTACTTTATTGCTGCAGCAACTAACATTTACTTTCTTGTTATTTATTATCTTGCAAAGCTATCTTTTATACCCGTATTGTTACTCTAGTGTTATTTCCTATTTAGAGCAAATGTTTAGTCTGCGTACAGTTGTATCAGTGGTTGATAGAACTTGAGAGAATACTTATCCTACCTTTAGCTCCTCGTTGGGTTCGACACTCTTACTTATTGAAAAGACTACACACGATCCCCTATACTTGTGGGTTATCATGACCTTTTCTGGCGCCGTTACCGGGGAGCCATAGCGTGGGGTGAATATTCTTGTGTGCACTTGTTTGCTTTATCTCTAAGTAATTTTTATTTTCAGTTTTAAGTTGTTTTCTATCTTAGTATGGATTGGGAATGCGAATTAAAAAAAATTAGTTGTACTTGTTATCTGAAAACATTTTCAAAAAGAGAGTGATTGGAAAGATGAGCAATGATTAAGCGGGGCTCGACCTTGAACACTTGTGTTCATGCCTATGAAACCAAAGCAAATCTTTCCATGAAAACTTCTCATCTAAAAACATGTAAATATTGTGTATATACCTCTGTACATAAAAAAAAGTGCTAATTGTAGTCTCTAGTTACTTGAAAATTGAAAGTTTTGCTTTGCTGTCGAGAAACAGATTTTCTGTGCTTCACCGTATAAAATGTTTAAAATCACCGGAACATGATATTGATCTGAAATTTCTTGACAACAAAGCCCTGCTTTTTATATTTCTTTCATTAGTTTTGACTTTTCTGATTTGAGTTACGTAACTGTCTCTAAAAATTCAATCTTCACTGACTGTTTAGTTTTAACAGATTTATGTGCTTCTCTGTAAATAAAATTGTGATAAATATCAGGATAGTATTTTGATCTGAAAATTCTTGTGCGTAAACCTGAGCTTATTATCTGTCTTTCATTAGTTTTGAGTTTTTTCATTTGAGCTACGTAACTATCTCGTTGAGTGTCATCTTTATAGACTGTTCAGTTTTGACAGATTGTTTTGGTTATTTACTATTGTGCTTATACTCAATGTTTATAATCTTTATTTGATCGATAAAAGTTATAAATTGTCTAGTATACAGTAGGTAATGCTAAATTTAAATTATATAACTTGCCAATACTTGAACATGAGTAGATTTTATTTAATGAGTACTAACCCTACTAATGAGTTTTGTGAAGTTTTATGTGGATATAGTTTGTAAGATCTAATCAATATGGTGATATGAGATGAACAAGAAGATGCAAGAGCTCAAGCTTGGGGATTCCCAGGTGCACCCCAAGACCATTATTCAAGTAGATTCAATCATTTAAGCTTGGGGATGCCCGAGGTATCCACCTAATGATCAACTAACATGAGGTTGTCTCGTTCATAATCTATATTACCCATCCACGTGACATGTATTGTTTTAACTTGTATTATAATTTGTTTCTATTAGTTTTTGTTTTCTCTTATTCGGTTTTAATTGATTATTTATTTCTTTTTTATTGCTTCTTCTTTTGCTTTCACTTATAAATTTAAAACAACAAAAATATTTTCTTTTCTTTTGCTTCTTTATTTGGTTCGTTGTTTGAATTCTATTTGTTTTTTTTACTTTTGGTTTTATTTGAAGTTTTACTTGTTGTTACTAGCAAGTTTAGGTCTTTTTTATACCCTCTGATCTTTTAGTTTCTCAAAAATAAAGTACCAAATTTTACCCATTTGGTTTTAGTTGATACATATTAAAAAATGGTTTTTCTGTTTTCAGTATCTGCTGCTCACTGTACAATTTTTAATATTTTACTGGAAACTATAAAAAGCATGTAAATTTTACATATTACGTATCACCTAATCCTCTACACGCACAAAAATTGGCACAAATTTCTGACATGTGTAATTGCACATAAAAATTACGTTTTCCAGCTGCTGTTTTTCTATATAGATTCTGACTTTTGTTGCAAGAGTGGCCTCTTTGCGTTTTCATTTGATTCTTAATGGTTCTTACCTTTCATTTAGAAGTTGAGCACTTAATCAACCTTTCTGTAGCTTAAAAAATAAAATTTGATTTGCTTTAATAGCAGCACTTTGGGAATATTATCTATTGCACTAATGTCTAACCGCAGAAAAGAACGGGAAAGTTTTTGTGTTGAAATTTTTTCACAGAGAATGAAGGAACACCAAACTGAGAGATATTGAAGAATGGTCAAAGCCATAAGCTTGGGGATGTCTCCGCATCCCTCTTCATCAACAACCCCTCGGTTTGCAAACATTTAAACTTTGTTTTTCGAGCAACATAGAAACTTGCATAAACTTGGAGCTTCTGTATCTTATTATTTATTTATCTTAGCATCAAAACACCGGTTACATTAATGAGTTGATTATCATATCTTTTATTTACTTAGTTGCCGGACTATTTAATGAAACTTAAAAATGATGTGTGCATAATATTTAGTAGTTTATGTTTTCTTATGGTTAGTCTCAACTAGGTAATAGTGTATATTATGTTATTTTGATGTTAACATGCATTGTCATGTTCATGACATGGTATGATATTGTAGTATCCTCCTCTGAAGAATTTATTTGGATTGACTTGGCGCATGCTTAGACATGTGTATGACTACAAAGACAAGCCTCTGTGAAGTTTTGTGACTCAAAGTGGTAATATCTTTTCTTATGTCTTGGTTAATATTATTTTGTCGCAAACATGATTATGACAGTTATTGCTCTCTTAGTTGTCGCTTCCCAGTCTATTGCTAGCCTCCATTTGTACTGAGTCAGAATGCTGCTCGTGCATCCAAAATCCTTGAACCCAGTTTTCCATAAGAGTCCACTATAAATTTCTATGCATGGTATTTCAAGCCATTCTAAGTAATTTTTTCATGCGCTACCTTTAAACTATTCAAAATTGTTACTACTTCTTATTTGTGTCTATGTTTATCAGCTCATGAGGAAGTAGTAGATGATCTTTATTACACTTGTCAATCAGACTTTACTCCAGACTAGCAGCTTACATCTGCTTATCTATAATTTTGCAAAAAGAGCTAGCAGCGGGGTGCCCAGCCCCCTTAATTTACAACTTTCATCATAAACTCTTCTCACATTTTGTTCCTGAGCACTCAGTCAAACATCTGCATGTGTAAACAAAGGAGAAAAGAGGAATGATCTGCTTGCTGCAAAAATAACGTTCCTCAATCGGAGCCGCTCTTAAAAAGTCTGGTTGGCGGGGGTAATAGTGCATTGTTTGCTACCATTCGTTGACCATTAACATGCACCTCTCAAAATATATTTTTACTCTCTATATGATTTCAAAAACTAGAAAGTTCTAGCACATGACTTAATCCATGCTTCCCTCTGCGAAGGGCCTTTTATTTTTATGTTGTGCCACCATCCTTTTATGTTGAGTCACCATCCTTTCTTTGAGCAATTCTTTGAGGGCATAGTTGTCATTCTTAGTGTAATGTGTTTGTCCCAAAATATTATTAATTGTGGCATGGCTGTGATGTTTCTATCTTTGATATCTTTATTTCTAGTCTCTACTTAAACTTCAGAGGTGCTCTACCATTTATGTTTTACTCCACAATAGAGGGCAAGCGAGATACCACTCTACCATGCTTTATTATGATCATTATAATATTGTTGATGTTTATAAGTTTCATATTATGAACTCCTAGTTCGTTGATATCTTTTCATTAGGTAGCATAATTGCATACATCATTTGTCATGCAATTGTCAAAAACCTGATCATAGCATTCAACATCAAAAATTGTCTTTGTTATCGTTTACCTACTCGAGAACGAGTCGGAACTAAGCTTGGGGATGTTGATACGTCCAAAACGTATCTATAATTTTTGATTGTTTCATGCCACTTTTATGTTTTTAACACTTTTTCTTTTATATTAAGTCTATGATTTATTTGGACTAACCGATTAATAGTGGCAAAAGTGCACAATGTTCTTGTTTTACACTTTCATGTGTAAGAATTATCAAAAATACAAGAGGAAACCTTGTTGGAGTCGAATTGGGATTTTCCTGAAATCTGTCTGGAAATGTTTTTCGAAGATGGTCACGTTACGGACAGAAGACGACGTCAAATGGAAAAAGTTAGTCGCAAAAGTTGTGGCCAATTTTCTGCTAATTGATCTGGACTTAAAATTCGGCCCAATCGGAGTCCGGACACTCCAGATATCGCCGTCCTACCAAAACCCTAGAGGGATGACGGAAATCCGAGAGGCTATATAAAGGGAGGAAACCTAGGTCGTGGAGAACACCTCATGCCCACGAATTTCCAGCCACCAAAGCCATGTTTTTGCCTCCCCCATGGATCTCATCTCCATGGGGGAGGGCTCCCTAGAAGGCATGGAGGAAGGGGGCTAAGGGGCGGCGCATCCCCTTGATGCCGGCGGCGCGGGAGGAGTTCCCCGCACCACCGTCGGCGCCGGCGCCGCCCTGCGCTCCTCGCTGCCCCCTTCGTCATCTTCACCGCCATCTCCATCGTCAATTCCTCCTTGTATACAATGGTTCATCCTCCCACACACCTCTGTAGCACTCTATGTAAACATGTGTTTGATGCTATAAAGTATTATCCTATGATCTATGTCATGTTTGTGTAGTTTCTTTGTTTTTTGATTACATTGTTGAATGTCTTTGGTTCATTAGAGTTGTATGTTGATATGGTATAGTCCTTTGGTGTCCATTATATTTGTGCGCGCATGGTTCAAACATCATAGGGTTTGTAGTATGTGTAAAGGAAGGGGGTAGTTCTGCCGGAGTGACAGAAACCTGAGGACTCGAACCGGAATGTTGTACGTATGGGAGTAAGAGGACCGTCAACTTAATGCTATGGTTGAGGAAACCTTAATGAATTGTTAGCATTTGCGGATGCCCGCTAATAATACGATCATATAGTATGTGTAATCGCAAGTAGTCGAGTGCATGTATATTTAGCCTCTCCCACATGGAAAACTGCATCGAAGACAATGAACTAAGTATCTTCACTAATTAATTTTGGACAATTCCATCACACTTTCCACCACTTTTCCACACTCATGGTACTGTTAGTTTTATAGTTCTTTAGTGTACTTTATTGCTGCAACAACTAAATTTACTTTCTTGTTATTTATTATCTCGCAAAGATATCATTTATACCCGTATTGTTACTCTAGTTTTATTTCCTAGTTAGAGCAAACGTTTAGTCTGCGTAGAGTTGTATCAGTGGTTGATAGAACTTGAGAGAATACTTATCCCACCTTTAACTCCTCGTTGGGCTCGACACTCTTACTTATTAAAAAGACTACACACGATTCTCTATACTTGTGGGTTATCACGGCCTGGCAGCAAATCCAGGCCAGCACGTGGACGCCACACTCATCGGGCAGATTAGGGCCGACCCCGGCCTTGTCGAGCAGAATCACGACATCCTGGAGGCCGCGGCGGCGGTCGCCGGCGAGGACCGTGAGGGCGGCGAGGACGGCGACTTCGACGAGGACATGCCGGACGCCGAGGAGGGCGACGACGACGACGACCACGAGGGCATGCCGGCGGCCTTCTATGAGGACTACATGCCCGACTCTGATGAGGACATGCCCGACCATGAGGACGGCGTCTGCGAATCCTCAATCGAGGATGACGACTAAATCTTCCAGCCCAGCCCTTTCGTTTAGACCGATCGATCTTCGAGCGGTCAATCTAGGAATAGGTAAGCTCGATCTCTAGCTATAGTAGTATATTAGAGCTCGAGATCTGGCTATTAATTAGTACATTTTGCTAGGATAGCTAGCTTTGATCGATCCGCCGCGGCCGGGGGCCGGGATCGATCGATCAGCATATTCGCCCGCGAGTTATGCAGGGGCGGCGCGCGGTACATATTTTAATTAGCACTAGCTAAGATCGATCGAATCGGAGGAGTTGGCGCTAACAGCCGTGTGGTGAAAATTTGATACCAAATTCACTGTATTTTGCTACTAATTATAATAGTAAGTTATGAAATCTGATTAAATATCTGTTTAACTAATTCTCAGTTCTCTGTTCATGATTTTGTTCACGTTTTCGCGTGCACTTTGTCTTCAGTGTACAGTTCCTTTCATTTAGCGCGGGAGAGCTATTTCTCAGACGGCGTAATTTTCCAGCCGTCTCTACTGGTTTCTACAGGCGATGAAGATTTCTAGCCGTCTCTAATCGTTTTGTATGGGAGACGGCTAGCAGTATCAGTCGTCTCAGGATATATTAGACTCCCACAAAATAAAACCGCTTGAGAAGATATGTCCCAAACGGATGAAAATTTATTTTGGTTTGACCGACTCTAGCTCCCGTCTCCCATTTGAGATTTTGTACTAGTGCTTTAAAACTTCTTATTTAATGAAAATGGCAAGTCTTTTACCTCGTTTCAAAAAATATATATAGCTGCGATACAACAACTTGGATACATATATTTCTTCTTACAAAAAAGGAGGTTGTACCCCGGACTCCGCATCATAATAGCGCACACAATTTGTTTTTTTATATATTGTTCAATAAAAGGTGCGATTCAAAACAATCTCAAAGAACTGTACAACCAGTATCTAGGAAGTAGAAAAGGCTATGATGGTCATCCATGTCAACATGTTAATTGAAACTCAATTCTGTATGCGAGATGAAAAGACATGTATTCGACCCGGCTACTAATTTTGTGGGAACACATTATTTTGTCACATAACTATTAGAAGAATATTTTAAAATTATACCCAAGCCTAACTAAATGCATATATAACCCCTAAAATCTTTAGAACTTGAGTTTTGCGGATTTGCTATCTCTCAATCGCCTGATAATTAGTTAATCTGTGCTGAGACCAAGGGCTGCCAATCTGGCGTTGAGATATGTGCAAGATTTCACATTTTTCTGGACAACGATAACAAACCATAATTTTTTTTGTCTCGATGAAATAATCAAAAAAAAATCGCGTTGTTAGATATGTAAGAACATAATTGTAAATCGACTTGGAATTAGTTAATTTTGAGTCGATTGAGATAATATTGTGTTCATTTTGTACTAGATGAACATGTTTTTATAACATGTGATCATTTTTAGATTCGTATGAAAAATTCTTTAACAGTGATCGAGAATTAGTTAATTCTCAATGTATGCATGGCGATTTTTGGTTGACATGTCAATGGTTATACGAAAGACAGCTAGGGGGTGAATAGGTGACTACAAGTGCTCATCTCCTTTGATAATAAGTTCGGTGAAATATAGAATAACAAGGTTACTCTAGTGCTAGATACATTAGTAATTAAGATAGAGGCAACACAAAGTAAGACAAATAGCAAGGATATATATATAACAAGGTGGGACAAAGTAGAAATCGATGTATCCTGAATTTCAAGTCCTTGTGGAACTCTAATATCTATTGGAGTGGCCGTTGCAAACAAAACTCTCACGGTCTCAATGACCTGGCCTTCTTTTCCTTGAAGTTGACAAAGAAAGCTCACACTCAACCACTAAGGGTAGATATTGATGTGATAAAAAAACTCTTGGGAAAAAACCACAAATCCGGTGCTCATGGTGCTCCCCAACCACCTAGGATCCTCAAGCCAAGACAAATGAGTGTAGCATAGCGAAGGCTTCAAGAACTTGCTCAAATGCTCTTGAGAAGGGGGGAGAACTTGGATTCAAAATTTAGCTCACTCCCCCCCTGAGTTTTACTGACTCTTCTCATAGGGTGAGCTCCGGCACGATAACTCTAGCCCATCGTGCAACTCTCCCTCCTTGGTGTAGTTTGCCTTTGGCTCTGTTCGTGCCCTTTGTTCAGGGTTGTCGTAGTCTCCTCAGGTGTCCTTAGTTTGTGTGTGTAGTCCTTCATTGTAAACTGGGTTTATCTCTTTGTATCATTTTTCGAAGTTGAAGGCGTTATTAATTTAACGTCGGGCTTTTGACCTTTTGTCTAGAAAAAAAAGGCGTTCGAGTGCTTCTCCCTTTCATGTTAACATAATGAAGGTACTACAATGCAGTTAATTTAGCAACTGTTTACTCCTACTATTTTAATTCCTTTGCAACGTTAGGGCGGGACAAATCAAATTGCATAGCATTAGAGGTAGAGAGACCATGCAGCAACTCTCAACATGATCCGGGGCTAGCCTGCCCCTCGATGTGGACTGCATTTCTTTCTTTCTTTTAGCGGGGAATCGTGACTACATTTCCGTGCATGCCATTTTTAAAAACTGTTTAGAGCGTGTCATGTTCATGTAGCTGCTGAATCAGCAAGGGCAGCACGATCCGTGTTTAGCTCAGCGTGCCCTGGAAAGATGGAGGTAGCTCCATCTCGGTCGATGGCGCGCCTGAAAATGTGGTTGGCAGTGGTACGCGATCGAGAGCATTGAAATCTCTCGTGCTAGCTACCACGTGTATAAGCTAGAAAGCCCCATCTGGCATGCATACGATCTCAGTAATTAGCACTATCCCGTAATATTTTCGACCGGCAATGAGAAGGAAATATTTATGGTTCAAAGTTCAGAAAAACGAAACTATTCCGAGTAGTAGATGTGGATTAGCTGGGTAGGGGTCTTCTCTCTGATTTGCAATTCAGTTTGCCAGGGCGGCAAGATCGCTGGTGCAGTCCATAATACCTAGGAAGAAGAGGAAAGGGGTTATCCATCTACTTTGTTGAAATTACTTGCTGAGTGCACATATGTGTGAAGTCTGACAGTGAAATATGCAGAACATTTTTAGAGCAAAAAGGTGTATAAGAGATCTTTGGTTGGTTCTTAACATGGAACAGCTCTTGCTGTACAGAACAGGACATGCATGCCGGTCATGCTGTCGTACGTTGTATGATTTCAGCAAGCAAAGATCGAAAAATGGCTCTAATTAAGATTGTTGGCACCAACCTAGCTTATGTATGCAAAAATTTAGATGGGCGGCCCATTGGATCCGCGTCTAGATCACATTGGTTCAGAGACACTTGCAAAGCTTTTCACGAAACAATGAAAGACATTAATCACATGAGCGTTTAATAATCTGCGACATTTTGTAAACGGGGCATGCTACATGAAAAAAAAGGAGGCGACAATTCATGAACGGAGATGACAAGAAGGTGGAAAGGGCAATTATCATGCAAATAAAAACAAGTCTTCAAAATCATACAAACTCGCGCGATCGTACATGTCCATGCATACATACAACGCTACGTACGTGGCACACGTAAGCGTGTATACCATGCACATCAATATATAAACGACAAGCACAAGTAGGCCGGAGACTTCTTAACTCGTACTTCTGGAAGTTGGTAGCAGTAGCTAAGTGGTAGTACTTGGGCAAGCCGCGTGGCTTACGGCCGGCCGGAGTTGTTGCATCGGCGCACATGCATCAGAAGGAGATCTTCCTGGGCTTCACCATGGCGAGCAGCGGCTGGTTCATCACCACCGTGAACTCCACCTTGTCCTTGAAGTCCAGCGCTGGCTGGGACGGGTGCGCGTGCCACTCGAACTCCTGCAGCATCCGCGCCACCATCAGCGCGATATGCGTCGTTCCCATGGACAAGCCCGGGCAGATCCGCCGCCCGGCCCCGAACGGGATCATCCGGATGCCCGCGGACCCTGTCATGTCCGCGGTCTCGCCGCCGCTCAGGAACCTGTCCGGGTCGAACTCTGTCGGCCGCTCCCACAGCTTGGGGTCCTCGGAGATGGTCGGGAGGAAGATGTCCAGGTTCGCGTCCGCGGGCACGTCGTAGCCGGCCAGCTTGCTCCCTGGTTTCGGCGGCGTGGGTGAGCGAGAAGTACGTGGGCGGGTGCTTCCGGAGGAGCTCCTTGACGAAGGCCTGGAGGTACGGCATGTTCTCAGTGTCCTTGTCGTCCACCGCCCGGGCGTGTCCCACCTGCTGCACGATCTCCTGGTGGATCCGGGCCTGGATGGATGGGTTGTCCACGATGCGCGCCATGGCCCACTCGATGGCGGTGGCCGTGGTGTCCGTGCCGCCGTTGATCAGCTCCGCGCAGAGGGTGACCAGCTCATCGTCCGTGCAGTCATGGCCCTCGATACGGAGGTCGAGCACGGAGTCCAGGTACGAGAAGGGCGCGGCGACGTTGGGGTCTGGCCACGAGCTCTGCATGTCGCGGAGGATGGCACGGCGGCGGTTGATGAGCGGGAGGAGCGTGTCGACCTGCTCGCGGCGTACGGCGAGCACCCGGCGCTGCTGCCGCCAGAATAGGGGGCGGAGGAATGGGAGGTAGTCGTCCATGCGCACGCCGACGGCGAGCAGCACGCGCTTCATGACGGCGTCGATGTGGACGATGTGCTCCTCGTCCAGGTCGAGCAGGCCGAAGGTCATGTCGAGCAGGATGCAGAACACCGCGAAGCGCGCGTTGCGGAGCACCCAGACGGAGGCCCCGTCGGCGGACGCGGCGGCCTCGGCGCGCATCCGGGACACGAACCGGTCCATGGCGCGCAGCCTCGCCGGGCGGAACTCCCGGAGCCGCGCCGTGCTCAGCATCCCGGACACCATGTTCCGCCGCAGGGAGCGCCACTCGGCGCCGTACACGGCGGAGTTGACGGTGAACTTGTTGGAGGAGAAGATGTTGCGCGTGGTGTTCTCGGCGGGGCGGCTGGCGAACTCCTGACCCTTCTCGACGAGCGCCTCGTGCGCCATCTCGGCGCTGCTGATGACGACGAGCGTGCGCACCCCCATCCGCAGCGTCAGGATGGGCCCGTACTCGCGCCGCAGGTCGCGGATGTAGTGGATGAAGGGCTTCCCGGAGAAGGCCACCTGGAAGAGGTTCCCGACGACGGGCCACCCGGGCGGGCCGGGCGGCAAACGAAGGCCCCTGTACTTCCTGTTGTACCTCGCCACGGCGACGACCATGGCCAGCGCCGCGGTGGCCACGGCGGCCGTGAAGGCGAGGCTGATCAAGGAGGCTGCCGGCATGGTTCCGGGAAGGGTGGCACTACGCGTCGGTTGTTGCATGGACATTGGCGCGCGATGAATGCAAGTGCTGGACGAGATGGAGAGATCATGCGTAGGATTTTGAGTTGGTTTGCAGATATTATAGGATGGCGGGAGAGAGGGCCGCATTCAATGGGAGGTGTAAAATATCGTTGGCGAATTGAATAGCCCAGCAAGCCGAGTGACCACACTTTGCCTCGAGTAGCCTGAGTTGCTCGGTGCGGCGTCGCAAACTTGCACTGGCCGGTCGGCGCGGCACGATGCGAGGAGCAAGCTTAATGCTCAAACACTCAACCGCGCTAGAGCATTATTTCAGCAAACAAAATATATACTGTACAGTTAATCTGTTGGTAGCCAAGGCTTCGCACAGCATACAAGGACGGGATCGACTACGCAATGCCATGCGTGCAGACAAAACCGTCGCGGAAAGTATGGCAGGAGCTTGTAGTTTGTTCGACGCGTATTATTGTTTAGATTTACTCGTTTCTATCCTAATATAGTCCCTATACTATCGGATATTCATAACGGTGCATGGGTCTAGATGCACCCACTATGTATTTTATTTTTAATTTTTTTTCAGAATGTCAAAAAATTCCGAAAAAAAATCCAGATGCAAATTACAGCGTGATGTGTTAGCACAAAAATTGGCATGGTGAAAAAACTTTTTTTGCAACCTGTACAAAAAAGACAAATTTCGGACACGTACATATACTTTTCGGTATGTCCGAATTTGTCTTTTTTGCACAGGTTGCACACAAAAAAATTCACCATGCCAATTTTTGTGCTGAGTGCAAATATGTTGGACTACATGCAAATATTTTTTTTTTCGGATTTTTTGACATTCGGAATTTTTTTTTCTGGCTAGCGGGTGCAGCTGCACCCGCTAGCCAAATCGCGGTGTCCCTATACTATGAGATATCTAAAACATCTTATATTTTGGTACAGAGGGGTACAATTTGAAGCAGCAAATAGGTATTAGTAACCAAGATATATGTGTTCCACACAGTTAGTTGCGGCTTAATTCAACCAAACATTGGATATCACTGATGGCAGCGAGAGGCCTACGTGCCTAACCTAATGGAGCAACCCAGCAAGATGCATCAGGTGGATAGTATGACAGACTGTTCGTAAGGCAAAGAGAACGTGGAGCTTAGGTGTTTGCGGTGCTAATTCTGCCATGGTCACTTATGTTAGCTATAAGACATATCTGTCACCGAGGCGTAAAATTCTTGCACGTATAGTAAGACGTTGTTCTAGCAGGAACACATGAAAATGTCTACAACATGCAAAATAACGTCTTTTTTTTTATAGAAATGGGAGCCCGGCCTCTGCATCATGATGGTGCACACAACATTTTTATATTAAATAAAAGTAGCAAAAGAGTATCAATCAGTTATAATAACTCACGGATCAGCAAAGTGGCTACATGAATCAACCAGCGAAACAAACCTATTAAGAAAAGACTATTCATTGAAGTCTTCTAGTATGCAAAATAACGGCTGCAACAATGGAGAAACATCTGTGAAACATGCGTACATGACTACATCTATTTGAAGTAGACATCTGGAAAATTTACAGCATGTCAAGAGTGCATATGCACCAAACCGCATAAGATCTTGTAACATCTCGAAGCAGCTTGTGCAACATAATTAAAAAAAAAACCTTTACCATGAACAACTCGCAGCACCGACCTCGTCGCATGAGGGCACTAGGCTTGTTGTTGACAAATTCACCTCGTTGGAGCCCTCTGCTCCTAGATCTCATGAGGCCAGACTTATCATCCCACTATGTCATCTTCCCGAGCTCAGCATGTAGTGTATTAGGACCACCATTATGAGCTCCAACTAGAGTTGTCATGAGAATTTTATGACAACGAGATCTACAACCTTTATCCAAGGTGGATAAAGAGGAATGGTGGAGGAGGAGTAGCGGGTGGAGGAACTACGAAAGAGGAGAACCTTCCATGGAGGATGAGTAGAATATGGGTGTGTACTTTGATGTAGTAGTGGGAGAAAAAAAATAGGAAGAGAGAGTAGAAGCTGGGATTATATTATTACAAGGTGAGCAAACAAGACGACATGACGAGCCATAAGGAAAATAGTTTTCTTTTTTAAAAGTTGGGCTTCATTAACACGATAGTGATTTTGATTATTTATATGGTGTATTTGTTTTGCATAATGGCCTACACGATGTTACGTTGTATCTTGTATGGCCCTCTTACGCATTTCGTAAGAGGGGGGCGGTGAGGTTATTGTATTATGTATTCAATAAAAAGTAGTTAGCCCAAACCCTTAATTTTTACAAATAAGAGACTTTACAACAAATTTTAAATTTACAAGCCCCACATGCTCTGAATTTATGTATGAAATCACTTTGTCGACAACATCCAGGAGTTCCGAGCAAAAACGTAATATCATGCACAACAAGTTTAGTCCAATTCATCTCTAAATTAGTTCAAGGAAAAAAAAACACATTTGTTATTACAAGAACTAAAAGGGGTGGCCCTCTTAAATGTGAGGGTATCATGCATTTTTTGTGTGCCAAAATTGTTAGAAATTATGCAGTGCTAGTGCCACCGTGAATGTAAAGCTAAATATACTACCAATCACGCTGGAAATAGATTTCACTATTTTTAATTGTAGGTAAATTATGATTATGCCACTTGAAAATACCATATCAAAGCCCATATATGGTATGTGTGCATCATATTAAATCAGTGCACACAAACCAAATTTCTTGGTATTGACATAAAAGGATGTTTTCATGTTAACAAGAAGCCAATTAAATCTAAGTATCCTCATGTTACTTTATGAAAATATTTCTTTCTTTTATATATATATACTCCCCATATCGAGATAAAAACCACTATATATCTATTCTGGAGTAAAATACTCCCCCATATTTTAAATAAATTACATATTGTGTGCCTCTTATGGTCAACTCGTGTCTGGTGCTTATCAACCCCATCTATGATACACCAGATGTGTTTTGCGTGAATTCAATGAGGAACTCACAATCTTCGTCCGGATTTACACACACGAGAAGCAAAAGTGTAAATCGGTTGAAGAATTGTTTTGGATCGAAAACTGCTCCGAATACCACTTGCCACGACCTAGATCATTGCCCTCACGTCACACACAGGTAGCTAGATCACAGTCTCAAATTATACAGAGTTGCGTGATAGAGAGGAAGAACGCGAGAGAAGCAGGTAGGAGATAGAAATTTGTTTATTTATCGATCTCATGAAAATGGCGACAGCAATGCGGTTGGCAGCGAAGGATGCCGGCTGCCTGCATCGGGGAAAACTAGGATGCCCAACAATTACTCGCCGCTTTTCTTGGGCAAACCGGCACTGCCGGGATAGGTCCATCGGCCGGGCGGCAGCGCAGTGATCTCCGCCTTGCCCTCGAAAATCTGAAAATCCCGGTTTTGCCCTGCTCGGCGCCTCGGCTGGCATTCTGTGAGTGCGTAAATGCATGTGACTATGTGAGCCCGCAGGGAAGATCGAGCTAGGCTACCGACGGGCATGGGTACGTCCGCCCGCCGTGTTACTGTCTACGGTGGTTTTCTTTTGTTGCTCCGCCGGGTGGCGAAAGTAGGTGGCTTCTAGAAGCTGGCCGCCCCCAGCCGGTGGGCAGCGCGAATTTTAGTCCGGCGATGGCCGGCGTTAACTGTGCTTGTACGCGCCATAACTGGTGAATAGTGTAGGTGAGCTCATGTCGGCAGGCTTAGTGGCTAGTTAGCGTCTTGCCGTCTTACGTGGCGGATTGTACTTGCTTCATGTTTTGATTTATCTGAAAGTCGAAAGGTGTCGGTTCGATCTACACCGCACGTCCGCACGTACCATCCACACTCTTCTGCAAGCAACACGAATGCACTGTCCCTCGCCGCAGACGACGTGTCCACGCGAGGCGAATTCGGACAGCATCGATTATTTTCTGCAACTTCATCTTGATTCATATCTAATTTTTTTTCACAATCTAACTATTTTCATGGCCAACAGTCGAGGGGTGGCCATTGTAGGCTTGCATGGTGTGGGTAGAGCGCCATGGTACATTACGTGGCAGCTTGACCTATGACGATTTACGCCCTCATGGTCGTCATGCGACAAAGTCGTCCTAGCCCATGGCACCATATGCAATGTACCATGGAGCCCAACCCATGGCGTCATGAAAAAAAAAAGGTCAGGTTGTGATTTTTTGCGGGCAAACCCTATACATCGACCAGGTCGATGATAGGGTGCCATCGCACACCCCGCGCGTATGGGCCTGGCCCAGTTCCCTCTGTAGTGTTATTCGTCCCCGTCGTCTCTCCCGGGACTCTCCCCTGCTTCCTCGTCGTCATTTCCTATAGGAGCTCCCCCCCCCTCTCTGGCTCTCTGTTTTCCAGCAGCAATCCCCTCCTCCACCCAAGCGCACCATGGTCAAGAAGCAGGAGCCCTCCACCCCGGCCGCCATCGAGATGCCGTGGAAGGGGCGGCTGCGCTCGCGCCACGCTACTCCCCTCAGCTCCCCCTCACCGTGGGTCCCTTCGCGATCCAGGATCCGGGACGGGGACGAGGATGCCCGAAGGTTCAAGAAGCAGGCCGCCCCCAAGACCCCGGGGAGCCGCCGCCGCTCCCGCGACGAGGGAGGCAGATCCGTGCGCATATCCCGGATGGTTCCTGCGCGCCGGTCGACGCGGTTTCAAGCCGGCCGGGATCCGGAGCACCCGATTGTGCTCGACGTGATGGACGAGGTAGGGGGTAAACCTATTCTCGATCCCTCCTCCCTGCGCGTTGTACTCGTCTGAGAAGGCGCACATTTGTTCAGGTCTTTCTTGACCTGCTAGAGAAAACCTATTTTTCTTCCCCAAATTTGTCACCATTTCTTGGTTTCTGGAAATTTCCTAGCAACGATCAACCATGATGAATAGTAACATATTTCAGGCTGTCATGCTACCAAGCGAAATCTTGTTCTGTTAGTACTTTTCTAACATAACATTAGTTCATCTGCCTCTTGATTTTTATCAATTTCCATGCTTGGCCGATGATCATATTAATGTGCTTGCTAATTGGAACGCTCGATTGATTTCGCGGTTGGCACTTGATTCTAAATATCATGGTTTACTAATTGATGGTTATTTTGAGTTTTACCTTTTGTTGCAGGAGTGTGAAGTAAGGAATGTGAAGATCTCCACGGTTCCATCAAGGCGATTATGCGCTGTTTTCTTTTTGCTATAACCGTGGAATGATGTAATATGTTGGCCAAAGAGCTTCGATAACATAGTTTATCACTTTTTTTGCTTGAAAACTTCACTACTAGCTTTGAAAACTAGTTTATCCTGTTTGGTATATGTCAGTGAAAATGCTTGTTGTGTTTATTTCCTTTTGGGATTTTAAGCTTTTTCAAATACCAAATATTTCCGTTGAACTGGATTTCCAAATATCGTTCAAGACCAAATCCCGTCCAACGGGTATTTCAAATATCGTTCAAGACCAAATTCCGTTCAACAGGATTTCCAAATATCGTTCAAGACCAAATCATGTTCAACGGGCTTTTCAAATATTGTTCAAAACCTAATTCTTCGAAACTAAATTCCGTTCAATGGGTTTACAAAAATCCTTCGAGACTAAATTCCGTTCAACGGATTTTTCAAATATCATTCAACACCAAATTCCGTTCAACGCATTTTTCAAAAATCGTTCAAGACCAAATTTCGTTCAACGGTTTTTTCAAATTTCATTTCAATTAGTTTTTCAACAATCGTTCGAGACTACATTCCGTTCAACGGTTTTTTTCAAAAATTGTTCAAGACCAAACTTCGTTCAATGGGTTTTATATAAATTCCGTTCAACGGGGTTTCGAAAATCTAGTTCAACTCTAAATTCCGTTCAACGAGGGTTCCCAAATAAATCGTTCAATACCAAATCTCGTTCAATAAAAGTATCGTTCATGACTTTATTCTGTTCAACGGGGTTTCGAAAATCGTTCAACTCTAAATTCCGTTCAACGAGGGTACCCAAATAAATCATTCAAGACCAAATCCCGTTCAAAAATCGTTCAAAAATAATTTCCGTTCAAAGACTTTTTTTGTTCGCCTTTTAAAATCGTTCAAAAATAATTTTCGTTCAAATACCTATTTTTGTTCACTTTTTTGAAAATCGTTCAAAAATAATTTCCGTTCACGGACTTTTTCAGTTCGCCTTTTAAAATCATTCAAAAATAGTTTCCGTTCAAATACCTAATTTTGTCCACTTTTTGAAAATCGTTCAAAAATAATTTCCGTTCACAGACTTTTCCTGTTCCCCTTTTAAAATCTTTCAAAAATAATTTCCATTCAATTACCTTTTTTGTTCACTTTTTGAAAATCGTTCAAAAATAATTTCTGTTCAAATACCTTTTCTTCACTTTTTTGAAAATCGTTCAAAAATAATTTCCGTTCACAGACTTTTTCTGTTCGCCTTTTAAAATCGTTCAAAAATAGTTTCCGTTCAAATACCTTTTTTCACTTTTTGAAAATCGTTCAAAAATAATTTCCAAATGTGCTAGTACCCTACACATGATTTCTGATGCTTCTTTTTTGTTATATTTTCATCATGTAGAGAAGATGTTTTGTTCAAATCTGCATGTATCTACACATGAAGACGTGTATAGTGAGGAGTATAAACACGTTTAAACATACGGTATAAGATTATCTCGTATATGACTGTCGAAACAAAAAAGTTACTACTTGAAAGTTGTGTGAAACGTTGACATTAACCTACTCGTCAAAGGATATTTCAAACGATCGACCGAGTGCGACGAATTTGATAAAAATTGTCTAAAAAGATTTCGAATATCGATTCAAAATTGAGAAGTTACAATCGACGAAACTCGAAACCGAGTACAGGAATGGAACCTATGCGTTGACGCGCATAAATTTCGTGTACACTTTATTTTAAATTCAAATATATTTTGTGTAAATATATGTTTCAAAAAATACTATTCTGTTCACCTGAACCAGTAGAAGCAATCAGCGAACAAGTGAATCAGTAGAAGCAGCCAACCAGCGAACAATGCGAACCATGCGAAGCCCATTATGGGCCGGCCCAAATAGAGCGAAGGAGGGTGTGCGATGCGGAGATATCCTCGCACGGGTCGCTGAATAGGCGATCCCTTTTTTGCGGGTCTGGTTTATTTGGTATTGAGGTTTTAGAAAAGGGCCGGGTTTGTTCATTTTACTACAAAAACACCATGGTGGAATACTGAGTAATTTTCAATAATCTTTATAAATGTGCTAGTAAAACAGACGACATTCGATTAACTAGACATGTAGCCAAATTTGTATCCAAAAATGAAAGGTACCTACCCGGTTGGAGAGTACGGTGAGATATATTTTTTGTCCCACATGGGTGACAGCGTGATATATATTCATTTTGACCCTCTAAAACCATAGACGTTCTAAAATATCCATCTAATTTACACATCTCCTTTTATACTTTTTTAATCTTTTTTTTGATGTGTGCATCCTATCTATGCAGAGGCCGGGTGTAAGTTACTTTGTATCCTCGCGATCTTTTAAATAATAAATTGTCCTTTATCAAAAAAATACCGGCCGGGCATCGGTGCACAAGGTAATGGACAAGATATTGAGCAACACATGCAATTGAGAAGCACATACGTTTGTAGCCCCACATCAAGCAAATTTTCATGATATATATAGGAAAATGGTTCTATATCCCTAGGTGTATCTACTCCTTTCCAAATAAGGTGGTTTAAGTTTAAAAAAAACATCCATCATACCCCACGCCCTAACGGGTTTAGCAACTAAATCCGATTACACGTTCGATTTGAAATCTTGTTAACTAGATCCTATTTTTTAGCACGCAGCCGTGACTCCTCTATATAGAAACACGCGGAAAACAAATAATACGTTCCTGTAGCATGTCTCGATCCCATCTAACCAGCTAGGCCGCCGCCCTTTATCTCATCGAGCGCTACTGCCGCCGGCGACTAGGACGACTACGGCGACTCGTATCTACTGCGATACAGCTCTCTCCATCCATCGATCGGCATGAGTGACCAGGTCATCCACGTTCCTTTCCAGCAGGCCGCCGGCAACCATCCATCAACTCCCGTCGGCGAGTTTGACATGGGCCATCGATGATTACCTCCGGCTACTCCCGTTACCCAGGTACGTTCCACTCCCGTTGTATGTGTGAAGCGCTTTTTATCAAGTATGGGTATGAAGCTCTGCTCAACTCGTCCACGTTCATGTCAAGCAGGCCGGCAACCATCAGGCCACTCCCGTCGGCGAGAACGAGATGGTCCGAGCTCGGCCGGGCCTACTGCCCTACTCCCGTTACCCAGGTATATGCTGCACTCACGTGGTATGAAGCTAGTTTTTAATTTCTGCCGATGATGAATACCAAGGTCATTTGCTTTTTGGTATAAATCTGTCGGGTCATTTGGTACGAATCTCACGCTGTTTCTCTGCCTGCAAGGCACCGCTAGCTCGTCGGACTCGACGACGGCGATGAGATGCGACGTGGCCTCCGGCGGCTGCACGGAAAAAAGTATATACCACTCCCTCCGTTCTAAATTAGATGACTTCCGTTTGTCCAAATGTAGACGTATCTATACTTGTAACATGTCTAGATACATCCACATGTGGGCAAATGGAAGTCATCTAATTTGGAACGGAGGGAGTACATTACAAAAGCAGTATGTACTACTGTAGAAGGCGGAGAGGACATGTGGCCAGCGACAGCTCGACGACCTCGGTAACGGTGACGGCATGCGGATAGTAGCAGGACGAAGACAGAGACGACGTACGGCCAGCGGCAGCTCGACGAAGGAGACGACATGCCGCGTCGATGCAGTGTGCAGAGACCGTGTACTTCTTGTTTTGGGGCAGCATATACCTCCCTGATCTGCAATATACTCCCTCCGTTCCAAATTAATTGACTTGGTTTTGTCTAAATATGGATGTATCTATACTTTTTAGGTGTCTAGATACATCCGTGTGTAACCAAGTGTGTGTCAATTAAATCCGAACGGAGGGAGTACTTCCTACATCATTTTGCTAGTGATAAAAGACGCATGTGTGGATGTATGTAAGCTAGCTTCGACCTTGCATGGACGTATTCCATTTTATTGGTAGGTGCATACTTCATTGCCAAAAATGGGGTATATACCTCGTTGTGCAAAATGTGGTACAGACTCAAGTTGTATATACTCCATGGCAAAAGAATGCAGTATATTCTATATTTGAAAATATTAGCGAATTTAATAAAAAAAAGCACGCGCTTCCTGGAGCACGCTCTCCGTCGCATGCGCTGCCAGCACGTGGTGCAGCCTGGCGCATGGTTCCCTCCCGCACATCATTTCCCTGTTCGCCACGTGTTGGCCCATCATGCGTCGCTTGTTCCTTAGCCGCGCGCATGCTGCGTCGCTCCTTCCTGGCCGCTCCTTTGTTTCTGGTAGGCTTGTTCTCATTTTCCTTTCTAGTTTGAACAGAAAAAATATAATATTTTGCGAACCGAGTTTCGAAATCAAGATCCGTTTTAAAATGGGTTAATCGTGTCGAGATCTTCAAAACTAGATCCCAGGTTGATATGTTTCGACAAACTTTTTTTGTGCACTGCCTGGAGTGTGTAGGTTGCACTGCCTTTTGCCTTCTAGGTGCAGTGAACTGCCTTCTCTCTTGCAGTGCACTGCCTCGGATGGGCAGTGCACTGTCTTCTCTTTTGCGGTGCACTGCCTTCTCTTTGGTGGTGCACTGCCTCGGCTGAAAATGTACTGCCTTGGATGGGCAGTGCACTGCCTCGAATGGACATGCACTGCCTTCTCTTTTGCGGTGCACTGCCTCCGATGAGCAGTGCACTGCCTTCTCTTTACGGTGCACTGCCTCAGATAGGGCACTGCCATCTCTTTTTACGATGCACTGCCTCGGATAGCCAGTGCAATGCCTTCTCTTTTATGGTGCACTGCCTCGGATGGGCATGCACTGCCTTTTTTTTGCAGTGCCTTAGATGGGCATGCACTACCTTCTTTTTTGCGTTGCACTGTTTTGGATGGGTAGTGCACTGCCTTCTCTTTTACGGTGCACTGTCTTGGATGAACATGCACTGTCTTCATTTTTGCAGTGCACTGTCTTAGATGGATATGCACTGCCTTGTTTTTTGCGTTGCACTGATTCGAATGGGTAGTGCATTGCCTTATGTTTTGCCGTGCACTGACTTCTCTTTTTATATTGCACTGTTTTTTTAGCACACAATAAAGTTTTTTTAGCACACAATAAAGCGTACAATTATTTTGTAGTGTCACGTAAAAAAAAGAAATGAAAAGCATACATAAGAAGCTAGCTGGCTAGCGCTGGTTCGATCCGATCGATCCGATGGATAAGCTAGCTAGCTAGCACGCTGGCCGACTCGCTCGCGTCTCGGGCGGTCTCGGACGTTCGCCAGCCGTACCTACAGAGGCACGCGGCTGCCGTGCGGCCGGAAGCGCGCGTGCTTTTCCTAGTCGTGCCCAGGTATATACTCCATGGCAAATGTGGTATATACCTTTTAAAAAGCAGTATGTACCTCTCAGCAAATTATTGTAGTATATGCTCACTTGAAAAAGTAGTACATAATGTGGTATACGAGCCCTTTTTTTAACAAAAATACGAAATTACAAGTACGAATGGGGTATATAATTCTTGGCAAAAATGTAGTATTGACAAAAAAAGTATATACTACATTACAAAAGAAGTATATTTGTATACAAACCACATGCATAGAGCAATTCATATACGGTCTAAACAGCATCGTTCCCAAACCACGTCACAAGCCAAGGTAAAGTAGTTGCATGCGTGGTTTAGTTTTTTCTCCTTTTTATCGGTTAGTTTGCTAGCTCCCTCTGTTTCAAAATATAAGCCGCGCTATTTTTGTGCTGTTCTTCGGTGGTCAACTTTGATCATTAATATATAATAAATTATGTGGATCTAGAATGTATAAATGGTATCGTTAGATTTGTCTTGCAAAATTCTTTTATTTCATATATTTTTATAATAATTGTGTGGTCATATTATAGGTACAAATCATGGTCAAAGTTAGACGCCGTTGACCAGCGAAATTAAAGTGCGCCTTGTATTTTAAGATGGAGGGAGTATATATTCATACCTATATAGGGCAGGACTAAACAGGAACCTACCCCTAAGAGTTCCTATTTAGGTTAAGTAGGAACTATTCCTAATTAGGGAACCGTCCGGACCAAATATATGTGTCGAACCGAACCCATGTCCCCGACCCCGACCCACTTCCCCCGATCCCCACCACCTTCTTCGTTGCCGACGCCGGCGCCGGAGAGCCAGCGGCGGCCGCGGCCGACGCGAGGGAGCCGGCGACGGAAACGGCGAGGATCTCCCAAGAAGGCCACTGGGCACGCCATGCCCAGGCCCTGCCGGCGACCTCGCAGGACGCAACGGCCAGTGACCCCCGCGCGCCGCCCCCGCACGCCGCCCCCGCCCCTGTCGGCGACCCCGCACGCCGCCCCTGCCCCCGCCGAAGACCCCGCTCGCCATCCCCGCCGTCGGCCGTTCCCAATCTACCGCGGCCCACCTCCTTCCGCGCCTTCGGCCCGCCCTCCCCTTCATGCTCGACATCCCGAATCCCACACCACTGGCGCCCTCTCCTCGACGACGGGCGCGTCCCCCGCCACCTCCCGCCGGCGTGCCCCTCCAAGGCTCCACCTCCTGCCCAGGAACCGGAGCGACGCCGCTCCCAGGCGAAGCACCACCGCGCGCCGCCGTTGACTACCGTGCAGCGCCCTCTAAACTCCTCCATCCCCGGCGACTCGGCGCCGCCTCCATCCCCAGCGGCCGGCACATGTGCCCTCCGGTTCCACCCCATCAGAGCAAGGCCACCGGCGCCGCCATTGCTCCTCCCAACGACAGCGGGCACCGGCACATCCCTTTTGTCGTGCGTCTGCACTTCCTCTTGCAACAAAAGCAGCATGTCGAGTTCAGTTAAAACAATTTTAAAGTTCAGTTTTCAGTTTCAGGGAGTTCGTTTTGTCAGCGCTGATATCTCTGCCATAAGCAAATACTAATGCTGAAAGTGCATTCCGTCAGCTATTAAAGTTCAGTACCAAAATCTTTCAAAAAAAACCTCCAGTACCAAAAAATGCAGCAGCTAACAGATCGTGGTGCAGTTGACACTAGGCCATGGAGAACTTCATTGTTGTGCTCCCATTGATGCATTAACTAATTTAAAAAAGGGTTAGAAGTTAACATTGAAACTGTCGCAAGTTTAATTTTTCTTTTTCAACGTCCGCTTGGAACACAAAAAAGGTTCACATTACTTTGTCACAGAGTTCACCTTTTTTTATCTGGAAAGAATGAATGTGTCGGTGGTTCACATTGAACGTGCTTGAATTGGTTTTGGTGCTTTCGCATGAAATTGCTACAGGTATAGACATGGATGAACAACGTCGGTGAAAAAGTTCACTCCCCCCAGAAACAAAGTTCACATTAACAAGAAAAAAGGTTCACTTAATTCAGAAAAAAGTTCACGTGCAGTTCAGAAAAAGGTTCACTTAGTCCAGAAAAAGAAGTTCACTTCGCTCAAAAAAAAGTTTCAGCAAAAAAGTTCACATCGTTGAGAAAAAAATTCATGTGCAGGTCAGAAAAAAAGTTCACTTCGTTCGGAAGAAACAAAATTTAGGAAAAAGTTCACTTCGTTCAGAAAAAAAGTTCATGTGCAGTTCAGAAAAAAAAGTTCACATTGTTCAGAAAAAAAAGTTCACCTCGTTCAAAGAAAAATTAAGAAAATTCATTCAGAAAAAATGTTCATGTGCAGTTCAGGAACAAAGTTCACTTTGATCAGAAAAAAGGTTCGTGTAGTTTAGAAAAAAAGTTCACAGTTCATCCCCTGTACAGTCATGAAATCTCCTGATCTGAACCGCTTTTTTCCTTTTTCTTTTTTACATTGGATTTGAACAAGTATGTGAACTATTTTTTAATGTGAGGTTTATAAATCTTAAAAAAAATGCACTATGTTTGAAAGTTCACTACGCAAAAAAAGAAAGTTCACATCCATATAAAAAAAAGTTCAGGTCCTCTGTTTTTCCTGGGGCGGAAATTCTACACATAAAAATCATCCGTACAATTTTCGTTTGTCCAAATAGATCATCACTACATGCAATTAGCAACTAAATAAGTCTAATTTGGACCGAGTATCAAAATCATGCCAATTTCAAATACTTCCCGTCATAACGTGTTTTGACGTTTTCGGTAGATTCAAAATTAGTCCCAAGCCGTAAGGAATTTGGAAAAATGATTAAAACACAAAAGTTGCACCAAGTCAATAGCTTTCCAACGCCATATCATTTGTCACATTTGGATAAGCGGTTCGAAATTAATTGCCAAAATACCGTCCGATGGACTAAAAGTTCAGAAAACAAAATTATTTAGATTCAAAACTGCTATTAATCCGTAACGAATATCGACATTGTCTAGAGATAGCAAAGTTGCGCATTTTCCATAGCTTTCCAACGACGTATCGTATGCATCAATCCGATGAATGGTTTGAAAATGGCGGCCAAAATACAGTGAAAAAACGGAAACATTCGTGAAAACTGTGTTTCATATATTCAAAATTGTTTTAAAATCGTACCTAGTCAGGACTCCTATTATATACTCCTGGGTGTACATACTCACATACTCAATATACCTCACATACGAGGGTATTATACCTCTTTATAATTTTTATATACCTCATTAATTATTCTTAGATTCCTCAATTCAAATAGTATGAAAAAAACTATCATCACAGTCCTCAAATTTTTTATATACCATTATTACGTAAAAAAACACTATATGTGCAAATAATATAAAATATATAGATTCAAATGAAAAAATTCATGTAACTCACTTTGGGGTATCTACTATTAAATAATGAAGTATATTAAAAATGATAAAGAGGTATATATGATTCACCTATGCGGTATATTGAACGCGAGAGTACGTACGCCTAGGAGTACAGAACGGGCAGGACTAAACAGGAACCTACCTAAGAGATAGGGTTGAAAACGGAACGGAAACGGAAGGAAACATGAATTATCGTTTTTGTTTCCTTTCATCTTGCCGGAATCGGAAACGAAATCGGAAACCCCGGAAACGAATACGGAATCGGAAATCGCCGGAAATGAATAGGGAAAGGATATGGAACGGATACGATACGAAAGCGGATATTTGTCGGAATACAATAGCGGTATAATATGTTGGTGCATACTCACAAAATATAAATATAAGTAGCTAACAAGACAAGAATTGTCCACCGATCGAAAGCGAAGGCGCGAAACGGGGCACGGAGGAGTCGTCGGGGGATCAAGGAGTCGAGGCGGCTATCCTCCAAGCGATTGTCGAGGTGGTGTTCTGGGCTTGTGATCGCACGCTGCATGTATGTACCTAGATTAGTTAGGGTTTAGTATTAACTAATGGACCTAACTAGCGATATAGGCAGGCCTCAGTTTGCACTTGGGCTGTGGGTGGCTCGAATCCAGAGTGTATTGTTTGTGCGGAAATATTTCGTATTTATATTTCCGGAATTTTCCGTTTCGTTTTCGTTTCCGTCGGAAACTGCTAAATGGTTTCCTTTGTCATTTTCACTTTTGAATATGCCGTTTCCGTTTTGTTTCCGCAAAATGCCGTTTCCTTTACCATTTTTGGCTCTTCATTTCCTTTTTCTACGGAAACAGCCGGAAAATTTCCTTATCATTTTCAACCCTACTAAGAGATTCCTATTTAGCTTAAACAGGAACTATTCCTGTTTTAGGAACCACGCCCCCATACCGGCCCATTAAGAAAGTCTTTCTGAAACCCACCTTCGATCTATGTCACGCGAGGCTCCTGCTTGATCCCCACCACCTCCTACTTGGCCGGCGCCGGCGAGCGAGCGGCGGCCGCGGCCGACGCGAGGGAGCCGGCGACGGAAACGACAAGTACCTCCCAAGAAGACCACCTCCTTCCATCTCCTCGACGTGACCGAGCGAGCGGCGGTTGCAGCCGACGTGAGGGAGGTCGCGGCGGAAACGGCGAAGTCCCCCCGACAAGACCACCTCCTACCTGGCCGACCACCTCCTCCACCCGGCGCCGCCCAGCTTCCATCCAGCGCGCTGGCTTGGGCCATCCATCCGAGCGCGCCGCCGCGGGCGTCCACCCGAGCGCCGCAGCCCTTCCCAACTACAAATGCGGCGCCGACGGACACCCGCGCCGCCTCCCAACCTCTGCGTGCCGGCCGCCGCACTTCCCCACCTGCTGCGCGTCGCCCAACGGAAAGCTGCGCCACCTCCCAGCCTGCTGCACGCCGGCCGCCGTGCTCCCCTGACCTCCTGCCTCCCGTGCCGCCACGGCGACCTCCGCCTCGCACGCCTCATCTGCTCTGCGCTGGCCACCGCCAGCCTCCATCCTTCTCGGTGGGCCGGCGTCGCCGAGCCCTGCAGCCTTCCTCGACTACGAAGGTTCCTGAACCCCAAGGGCGCTGCTCTGAACCGCGAGCTTCCCCGTTGACTCCTCAAGCACCTGCATCGGGCCTCGCGTCGCCATGGGTGCTTCTCTGAACTGTGAAGGGGAGCATGTCTGAACCTTCACAGGCCGCCATCTCCACCGCTGATAAGAGTCCCTCCTCTGTAGCGCCTGCTCCGGCCTCAATTTCTCTCTCAATCTGGAGTATTATGCTGGCCCCAAATCTGCTCCTAGTACCTCGCTCGCGCAGTCGTGCTCGCCGGACATGGACGGCGAGGCCGTCGCCCATATACAGGAGCACCGTCGCCTAGCCGAAAGCAACACTGCTCACCCCCTAGACTTCCTCCCGTGCGTCAGCGAGCACTCCCTCAGTCGCCAGCGTGCAAGCATGGAGTGCAAGGAAGTCTGCCTTTCTGAACCTGGCCTCGTCGATGTGAACTGCAAAAATAAACTGATGGTTTCTGAATTGCTATGCTATCCCTAATGAAACGCTGTGTATTGGCTCTGAGCATGGAAGCAGCTACACACATTCGATCAGATTGTGCTTCGTTTTCTCTTCCTTCGTGCTCTCCTCATATTTTATTGTGGTGCTGATGTTGCTGCTAGATGCACAAAATTCTCTTTAAACCTATCTGAACATACACGGCACTCTGTCTGAACTTTGCTTAGATGTTACGCACCCACAGATAATAAAGTACAATTGGCTCTATTCCTGTACGTGCTGGTAGTGAAGTAAACAAAAAAAGGTTCACTATTGAAACTTCAAAGGTTCACTGTATGAAATCTCAAAGTCCAATTTACAAAACAGCGTCTATTTTCCATTTTATTAATCTTGTTGATTAGCTACTCGATTTGTTTGCCGGTGGAAAATAACATTCAATTTGTACAATTGGTTGTTTAGCAAAAGTTCATTTTGCGGCACAAAAAGGTTCACTTTTAATTTGCGGGCAGTTCAATATATCAACCGGATGGTTTCACTTAAAAACCAAGCACACAAAAATATTAACTTCTTCAACTCCGGCGCCGAACTCCATTTGTGTCCCACGGGCGCTTAGTTAGTGAAAATGTAACACCCCAATTTTTATAGACTTAGAATTGTGGTGTTAAGCTAGATTTTTCAGAGTAGCAAAAACTTTTGAGTGTTTTTTTTAGTCAACTATTGCATGGATTGTTTTTGTGATCTTAATTTCTTTGCTTTAGCCCACTAACTTGGTTTGAGGCCTATTAGGACCACTTTTACAATTTCTTCTAGTAAAAAATAATAATAATAAGACTGTGGTTTTGGATCTAAACTCTAAACCTACCCGAAAATCAGCCCCTCCCTTCCCTCCAACGGCCACCCCTCTCACCCCTCTGACCTGTGGGCCTGTCCTAGTCAGCACTGGCCCACTTGTCATCCCCGAGCCACCCCTCTCCTCCACTCTTTTCTCTCCCTTTTTCCAACCCGACCAATGGGAGCTCACTCCCTCACTCCCTACTGGCCAGAGCCCCTCCTCCCGACCAGCACACCCCTACCCACTCCTTCACCGCCCTCCAGAGCCAATTGGCGTGCCCATCGTCCCTCTATCTCGCCCCCACACCCGAAACCCTAGAAACGGACTCCTTGTCTAAAACTCGAGCCCGTGCCCTCCCCTTGCTCATCCTCACTCCCCAGCGACGCACTCAGACCCCCTCCCCTCCCTCTCGAATCCGAGCTGGAGCCCTTGCTCTCTGCTGCCCAGGAACGCGCAAAAACCGCGCCGGTCGCCGTCAGGAAGAAACGGCCGTAGCCATTGTTCCTCTTCTTCTTTCCTCGCCATTTTCGGCCCGCCGAGCTCCCCTGTGCGATGGCTAACTCCTCCCCCTTTCTTTTGCCCTGAGGCAGCTCGAGCATGCCGCATCCATCCGCGACCCGAGGAACACGCCGCCGTCGCCGCCATGAACTCCGGCGCTACATGCGGCAGCTGAGGACACCGCCGAGCCCGCCGTCGCCTTCTACCTCGACCTCGACCTCTCCCGCAGCCACGCGTAGCCCCTAGTTGAGTGCTCCGCCGTCGCCATTTCTTCTCCGCCCCTGGTTCGTCCGCGCTCGTCGCGTTGAAGACGACGAAGGAGAGCCGTAGATCTCCAAATCTACGGCCATGTTTGAATCCCGCCCGTCGCTGGCCGTTTCCACGCGCGCCGCGCAGCGCGTGTAGTTGGGCCGGCCCAGCCCACGGACAGCCCAGATCCGCGCTGACCGCGGCCAGATCTGGCCCAACCTTGGCCCGCTTACGTTTTTATTTCTAGATTTTAATCTTTTCCAGTTCCGGTTATTTTTATGTGTTTAGTTTAATTCTTTAGTGCTAGATCTGTTTGTGCTAATGTTCTAGGATTACTTTTGTAGAATACCTATGTGTTTTCCTAAACGTGCAGAACTGGATTTGTCCAAAAATTATTTTTATTTTGTGCTGTACACAATAGTTTGTTAAATGCTTGTCTTCCACTAAAACTTGAATAGATGGAGCTAGGATTTTCCAAATGGAGTAAATCCAATTTCTACAGAAAGCTAAAATCCATACCTTTCCATAGAAATTAACTTTGCATGCAAGAGATTCCTAAAACTGAAGCTGTAGTCTTTTTGGTTTTAAGACCAGTAGCATTTGTAGGATTTTTAATTCCTAGTTGGTGATAGATTTTGTTGCAAAACCATTTGTACTGGGGTAGAAGGATTTATTTTTAGGAGCTTTATTCTAGGACGGGTGAATTATTTCCCCAAAATAGCAAGTTTTCCACTATTAAAAAGTCTTAGGTTAATTCACTGTTTTTAATTGTTTTGTTTTGTGAAATATGATTATTCCATCTCAAGTCCAGAACCTTGAGTTACCTTGTACTAACCTAGTTCAAACATTCTAAAAGTATTGTAGTGTCACTCACTACTCAATTTTAGCATGTTCATCTTAGCGTCTAGTGTTTGCACTTATTTTGTTCTATGCCATGTTTGTGTTTAGGATTGTTTTAGATTTATTTATCCAGAGGTGTTTGTGTTTGAAATGCTTGCTGCATGGTTTTGTTACTTTAGATTGTTGTCAACACGCTCCTTTGCAGTAACGTTGCGGTGTTCTATTAAATAACCCACCTGCACCTTTTTAGCTCTTAATCAACAACTTGTGTGAGCAGTGGTGTGAACCTTTGTTAGTTGGTTAGCTACTTAATAGTATATGTTCCTAGAGTTAGTAACATGCTTGCAAGTGAGTGTGCTTAATTGCTAGTGTTAATGATTAGATATTAAGATACTTTTGTCTGAAGTATTTCCTGAACTATGGTAGCAGCCCTTGTTAAATGACCTAATCACCCTAAGGGGAGTTTTGCTTTAGGGTTTAGTTAAAACTACCTATTCAACTTTAGGGTTTTTGTGTATACTTTCTTAGGTGTGTTTGATGTTTGTCTTAGCTTTATGGACTTGTTGCTTGTTGTTGTATAACTAAGTGAATTGCTTGCTCTTGATTGTTAGCTTAGTGTCTTGTGCAATGCTTGATGTTTGTTATGTCCTTGTGGCATTGTCTTGTATTTTGAGTGTTGTTCCTTTTCCTGTTTACGACGTTAGATACGATCGGGAAGAAACTGGAAGTGAGGAGTGAACCTGAGGGACATCAAGATCAAGACCAAGGACATATTACCAAGCCAGGCAAGCCACCTCACCACCCTACTGAAATCCTATTATTTGTACAAAGCATGTTTTGTTTTCAAAATAAAATAATGCATGTTTTCTTTCTTCTGTGTCCATTTTGCCACCCCAAAACTATTTTACAAAATGTTGTTTGGCCAAAGATATATCTACTAGTGCATAATAGATTTTATAAAAATAAGTTCGCACTTGAGAAGCCTTCTACTGAAGGCGCTATCAAGAAAATTATATTTTCTAGTAATATATCCTTATACTCTTACCGCAAAACTATAGGATGGGAGCCGGTTTTTGGTAAACTGTTTTCGGAGGAAAATCCGAGTCGCTGGGAGCGATCGGCGAGAAAGTGCTTTATAAAACCCATGTTGCTGGGAGCAAATGGAGATGTTTATCAAAACCCGAGGTGTTGGGAGCATTCGGTGGTGTTTGCGAAAACCCGAGCTGCTGGGAGCAGTCGGAGATGGAGATTTGTTTACGAAGTCCCTGCTGCCGCCTGAACAATTAACCCGTGCAACCACATTATCTGAGATGGGTAGGGCTTAGCCGGAAGCTTGTCTACTTTAGTACGGAGGATCTCACACTCTATAAGGGCAAGGCCCTCGAAGCCGGGTTGTCGTCTGAACGAGGCAATACACAAGCGGAGGACCCGCAGCCGGACGATTACGTTGGGTCCCCTGCCGTGGCGGTGTGGCGTCCCGGGAGAGACCAGGGGTCTAGTGGAGCACACGGTGCCGAGGGGAACAAACCTATCGGGAGTCCTCTGTGCTAGAGCGGATATAGTGGAAAGCTTTGATCTGGTTATCCGAACCACCGCATACTGTCGTATGGCGGACCGTGGCTGAACACGTGGAATGACCGTTTGGTGTGGTGAAAGTGCACCACCTCTGCAGAGTGTATAACTATTCGAATAGCCATGTCCGCGGTCATGGACGGTTGCAAAGGCCACACTGGGCGACCTGGAAGAAAGAAGAAAAATTGGCTTTTGGTTTGGATTAAAAGAGAATCAAGGAGGTACCCGGGAGGTACGGAATTGGGTGAAGATGGTTGGTCTCGTGAAGACAATCAGTCAGACCCCGGCAAAGAAAAAAGGGGTATCCCCATCCTAGTGTCTTTGAAAAGTTCTACGAAAATGGTTTAAAAACGTGGAGATAGCTCATGCTATTTCTATAAGAGAGAATTCTATCTCTAAATGTTTCTTTTTAAACAAAGATATAGAGATGTCGTATTCTCTATGTCTCGACGCATTGATTGCGAAAACTAAGCCCTATAGTCGTATATAGCAGGTACCCCAGTTTTTCAAAAAACGTTTTTATTGCATTTATCATGAAAACTTAAGTCTTGAGGTGGTTTTGCGAGTACGTAAATGTACTCATATGGCTGTGTCTCTGGATATTCAAACGTCCAGATTACAACGAGGAGAGGAACGACGAGGAGGAGGAGTACGCCGACGACTACGCCAACTAAGTGTCACCGGTCAACTGCGCTGTGGGAATGCGTCTGGTTGTGACGAGGGCCGACGCTAGCCGAAAGCTTCCGCTGTGTCATAGTTAATTTCGTCTTGTGTGACGATGAATGCAGACTTGGTCATGTAACCACTATTTATTTGTGTAAGACTTGTATGTACGTTTGAATGATGTAACTTTGTATACCATGTTGGTTATGTGATCGCGATGCACTGATCATTGGGATCGTGATCTGTTTACATAACGTGGGCACCTCGGACTGGTAGTCTGAGGGGTCCTCACAGAAAACTTAAAATGAAGGTTCACTTGGTTAATTTTTGAAGTTAACAACTATTTTTGTTACAGTTCAGTTCATCAGCTGATGAAGTACCATGTCCACTCATGAAATCCCCCGATCTGAACTGTTTTTTCTTTTCTTTTCTTCGCAGAAAAGTTCTCTTTCTTCAGAAAAAAGTTCATGCCCGGTTTAAAAAAAAAGTTCACTTCGTTTACATAAAAATTTCTCTTCATTGAGAGAAAAAAAATTTAGAAAAAAAGTTCACATCGTTCAGAAAAAAGTTCATGTGCAATTCAGAAAAAAAGTTCATGCCACCCCGTCCCTCCCCTGCTTCTGCTGGGCCGGAGATGGTCTACATCTCGCAGGAGGTATCCCTCCTTGCATCATTTCCAAGGACGGAGCACAGGTTGCTCACCGCCATGGCGCCCTGGACGAGATCGAGAGCTGAAGCCTATTGCGTGTGATGTAACTACTGTGTGTGATGTAAACTATCAATTTGGGCTGTTTTGAACTGCTTTGCTACCTGTAAAAAAATTACTGGAAGGGTCATAAAACTTAATATGAAGGTTCATAAAGTATAAAATGAAAGTTCATAAAGCTTAAAATGAAGGTTCACGTCCACCGCTAATTTTGCAGTTCACTTCATCTACTGATAATCCCCGATATGAACTATTTTTCTTCTATTCGCGGCAAAAAAAAATCATTTCTGAGTAAAACCGGAGTTCATATTTTTGAGAAAAAAGCTCATTTCGTTCAACAAAAGGTTCACTTCGTTAAGAAAAAAAGTTTATGTGTTGTTCGGAAAAAATTTCACTTCGTTTAGAAAAAAAGTTCGCTTCGTTCAGAAAAAATTCATGTGCTGTTCAGAAAAAAGTTCACTTTGTTTAGAAAAAAAAGTTCACTTCGTTTAGAAAAAAATTCATTTGCAGTTGAGAAAAAGTTCGGGAAAAAAGTTCACTTAGTTCAGAAAAAAAGTTCACTTCGCTCAGAAAAAAGGTTTAGGAAAAAAGTTCACTTTGTTCAGAAAAAAAGTGTCAGAAAAAAAGTTCATGTGCATTTCAGAAGAAAAAAAGGTCACTTCGCTCAGAAAAAAAGTTCACTTCATCCAGAAAAAAGTTCATGTGCTGTTCAGAAAAAAGTTCATGTGCATTTCAAAAAAAAAAGTTCACTTCGTTAAGGCAAAAAGTTCACATCGTCCAGAAAAAAAAGTTCATTGGCAGTTCACGAAAAAAGTTTAATTCATTCTGAAAAAAGCAACGGTATATTATTTGTACTTCGGACAAACGGTTTAAAAAGAATGACAAAAACAATACATGAACAAAAACAAATGTATATCACGATTGAAAGTTCACTGACATGTAAAAAGCAGTTCACAGTCATATTTAAGTCATTTCGGTACTCTTTTCTTTTCGGTGCGGAAATTCTATACATAAAACTCATCTATGTGAGTTCCGTTTGTCAAAATTAATCGTCCCTGCATGCAAATAGAAACTATATGAATCTAATTTGGCCTCCGCTGCAGCCACGCTGGACCAGAGCATCAAATCCATGCCAATTTCAAAAAAAAATTGTGATGAGAGTTTTGACGTTTTCTGTAAGTTTAAAATTAAACCTAAACCGTATGAAATTTTGGAAAAAACGATTAACATGAAAAAGTTGTGCCTATTCAGTACCTTTTCAACGCAATATCATTTGTTATGATTGGATAAGCGGTTTGAAAATAATTACAAAAATACTGTCAGCCGGATTTAAAGTTCAGAACACAAAATTATTTATATTTAAAACTGCTCTTAATTCGTAAGGAATTTCAAAAATCCTTTAGGGATAGTGAAGTTGCGCATTTGACATAGCTTTCCAACGGCGTATCATCTGCATCAATCTGACAAACGGTTTGTAAATGGTGGCCCAACATTGTACAAAAAGGACAGATTCGCGAAAATAGTGTTTTGTATATTAGAAATTGTTTTCAAACCATAACTAATTTGCTAAACCTGTCAAGACGAAAAGTTGCGCAATTCCCGTACCTATCCAACGGTATATCGTATGCGTCATTCCGATAAGCGGTGCGAAAATCGTGTTAAAAATACTGTCCGCAAAAAGAGAAAATCCGTGTGTTCCGTTTGAAGGTTCACATATCAAGGTGCGAGATGGTTCACATAGCTCTGCTGAGACAGTTAAGAAAGTTCCTGTTTAGCTTAAACAAGAAAGTTCCTATATATATATATATATATATATATATATATATATATATATATATATACATCTCAGCTATTCTACAACCACATGTAGAATAACTATTCTACAACCCTTCTGAACTTCGGACGTCAAGTTAGTGAACTTCGCCATTTTTTTAGTTAACTTCATACATTTTTGAATTGTTTTCCTTCCGCGGTTTTCAAACCGTTTATCGGATTGACACGTACAATATACCGTTGGATAGCTATGAAAATTACGCATCTTTTTATGTTTACATGATTTTGAATTTAGTTACGTTTTAAAATAATTTCAAATATAGTAAACGATGTTTTCGCGGTTTTTTTTTGTTTTCGGACGCCATTTTCAAACCGCCCGTCGGATTGACACAAATGATACGCCGTTGGAAACGTATGAAAATTGCGCATATTTTTTACTTGAATAATATTTTGAAATTCGTTACGATTTTAAAATAATTTTAAATACACACAACGCTGTTTTCACGGAGTTTTTCGTTTTTGTTAAGTATTTCGGACTTTATTTTCAAACCGTACATCGGATTGATGCAAATGAAACAACGTTGGAAAGGTATGCAAATAGCGCACCTTGGCTATCTCTAGTCAATTTTTGAAATTTCTTAAGAATTAAGAGCAGTTTTAAAACTAAACAATTATGTTTTGTGATCTTTAGATCCAGCAGACATTGTTTTTGCAATTACTTTCAAACCGCTTGTCGAAACGTAACAAATGAAATGGCGTTGGAAATATATTTACCAGACGCAACTTTTTCGTATAGAAATGTTCACCAAATTCTGTACGGTGTTTTGTTTAATTTTGAAAATACGAAAAACGAGAATACGAGATGACATGGGACCGTTTTCAAAATTGGCTCGGTTTGTGCTGCTTGGATTGTGCATGGGAGAGTTAAATTTGACTCATATAGTTGACAACTACATGCGGCTGCGGTCGATTTCGACAAACGGAGCTTGTAGTGATGATTTTAATACGTAGGATTTCCGTTTTCAAAAAATATAGCATATCAACTTCATGCAACGTGTGTAGTGAACCTCTGTTTTGTTCGTAGGTGAACTCCCGCTAACCATATTTTTCTTGGCTAACCATATTTTTTTCTGAACTTCGCTCGTCCCATGTGAATTTCGGAACACCACGTAAGTGAACTTCGGCTTATTTTAAGTGAACTTAAAAAAAATTACAAATGAATTTCTCTACTAACCATATTTTTCTAAACTTCGCTCGTCTCATGTGAACTTCGTACGTAACGTAAGTAAACTTCGGCTTATTTTAAGTGAACTTCACAAAAAAAATTACAAAATGAATTTCTCGGGAGACAATATTTTTTCTTGAACCTCGCTCGTCCCATGTGAACTTCGTACGTCACGTAAATGAACTTCGGCTTATTATTAAGTGAACTTCACAAAAAAAATACAAAATGAATTTCAACTTAGGCTCATTTTTAAGTGAACTTAACAACAAAAAATCTGAACAGTTTGATTTTTTTAGCGCAAAATTTGGGCCAACCGTGTATATTAAAATCATGCATGGTTCTCAAGTTGATATTATTTTGAAATTTTTAATGGTTTAAGAGCAGTTTCAAATATACTAAAATCTGTTTTATTTGCGAACTTTCTCTATTTTTTTTGGATTGGACTTCAAGATTATATACATTGAACTTCGGAATATTCCGAGTGCTACCTTCTAACAATTGTGCACTCCTCGATAAAAAAATTGCTAATCTGAACTTCGCAAAACACAGATCTGAACTCGCACATTCACAAATGTGAACTTCCACACGGAACACTCAGATTTTCGTATGGACGATTTCTTTGTGTAAGATTTTTATATATGGACTTCACGTTGCCACAGTTCTGGAAAGTAACTTCGGGTCATTCATTAAGTGAACTTCACGTTGTCACAGTAGTGGGGAACTTCACAAATTTTCTGCAAATGAAATCGTCAGTTGACCATAATTTTTTTTAACTTCGTTCATCACATAAGTAAACTTCAGAGAATTTTCGTTAATGAATCCTGGGTGGATCATCATATTTTCTTAACTTCTCTAGATACGCAGATGAACTTCAAGTAATTTCGCAAATGAACTCATTTTGAAGTCAACTTCACAAGAAAAGCAACCAAACTTCACATCATATGAGAAGCAAACTTCATGTGAGGAAAAAGCAAACTACCAGAATTTTCGCAAATGAACTTTTTGCTTTAAACAACTGATACAAACCGAACTTTCATTCAGAGAAACAACTTAACTGGCACGAACCTAACTTCAGAAGAGAAACAACTAAACTTTAAAAGACAGTATAGACTGAACCGCACACAGGTAACAAAGATTAATCCTAGCAAGATAGGACGGGGGTGGCGCTCGGTGGTAGGCTTCGACGGAGGCGGAGCATGGAGACGACCAGCGAGATGAGGCCGCCGGTGCAGGGGCAACGCCCGGCGGAGGGGCCCCGCCGGGTTGGAGGCAGAAGGGCGGCGCCGGGCGGAAGGTGGTTGCCACGATGGCCCACCCACCTTCTTCCTCTCCCGATCCTCCCACGAATGCCACTCCGCTCGATCCACTCCTATCCACAAACCGCCGTCGGCCCGGGCCTCCGCAGGCCTCCTTCTTCCCTGTCGCCGGCCGGCGGCGGTGCGCGGTGTAGGTGGAGAGCCTCCCGGCAGCTCGCGGTTGTGGAGCCGGGTGGCGTGTCAGGAAGGAAGTGGGGTGCGAACGAGGATGGAGGCGGGGCGGGCGGCCGGGGCCCTCCCGGGGCGGCTGGCGGCGCAGGTGGGGGCCCTCCCGGGCGGCTCGAGGCGGAGGTCGAGGTCCTCCAGGGTGGCGTGGTGCGGAAGCCGAGGGCCCTCCCAGGGCGGCCCACGGCGGAGGACGAGGCCCACCCTGGGCGGCAGGCGAGGCGGCGCGGGTAGGGGCTGTCCTGGAGGTGGCGACGATGGCGCTGACGCGGTGGACGCCGGAGGTCATGGATGGGGCGCCGTGGCATGGAGGTGGGCCGGCGCGGGCCATGGTGGCGGCGGAGATCGTGTGGAGGAAGGGGATCGGGAGTGGGAGGTGGGTGGGGGCTGACGTTACGTGCTAGGTGGGGTCGGGAAGTAGGTGGGGCCATCGGGTGGGGTTAGGGAGTGGAGAGGTCGAGTGGGTTCGAGTTTAGAAAATCTTTATTTTGGGTAGGATTGTAGAATACTCTTAAGGGGTTGTAGAATAGTCCTGCCCTATATATATATTCCAGCTATTCAAGAATACCTTTCTGAATAACTATTCAGCACAACTTTGTAAACTTCCGTTCAAATACTATGTTAACTTTCGAACGGAATTCAGATAATCCTTTTTCCGTGATAGTATTTCCATCGTAATTTTTTAACCACCAGTCCGATTGATACAAATGATATATCGTTGGAAAGGTGTTAATATTGCGCATCTTTGCTATCTCTGTCACTTTTTCGAAATTTGTTACAAGTTGTGAGTAGATTTTGAAATATATATTTCTGTTTTTCGAACGTCATATAGACCGGATGGTTTTTTGGACATCATTCTCAAACCACACGCCCGAATGATACAAACCATATGTCCTTGGAAAGATAGTGGTTAGGCGCATATTTTTCGTCTATAAATGTTTTCCAAATTGATTACAGTTTTTGATTAATTTTGAAAATACTATACTCTGTTTTCGCAAATTTTCATGTTTCTGTACTGTGTTTTGTACGCCATTTTCAAACCGATTGTCAGATTGGTACACATGATACGTCGTTCGAAAGCTATGGAAAATGCGCATCGTTGTTATCTCTACCAACTTTACGAAATTCCTGACGGTTTAAGAGCAGCTTCAAAAATTAACAATTCTGTTTTCTGAACTTTTATATCCAGCGGATAGTTTTTTTGGCAATTAATTTTAAACCGCTTATCAAAACGTAACAAGTGATATTGCGTTGGAAATATATTGAATAGGCACAACTTTTTTATATAGAAATATTTTCCAAATTCGATACGGTTTTTGGTTAATTTTAAAAAACGTAAAATAGATAAACAAAATGACATTTGAATCGATTTAAAATTGGCACGTTTGTGGTGTTCGGATTGGGCGATTCAGCTAGGAGTGTCAAATTAGACTCATATCCTTGCAAATTACACGCAGTTGCGATCGATTTGGAGAAACAAAACTTGTATTAACAATTTCTATTCGTAGAATTTCCGCCCTAAAAAATAGAGCATCCGAACTTCCATTTAAACGTCGTGAACTTCTGGGTGTTACGTAGTGAACTTCCGATCGCCAAATTTTTTGTTCCGTATCGTGCATTGTTTTTGTTGTAGTTTTTAAACCGTTTGTTCAAACGATGCATCTGATATACCGTTGAAAAGGTATGAAAATTCAGCATTACCATTTTTTAAATTATTAATCGTCTAAGAGTTGTTTTTAATATACTAACTGCTGAATTTTTAGAATTTTCTATTTTCATGTTGTTATCCGAACTGGATTTCAAGATTATATAATTTGTACTTCGAAATTATCTGAGAGTGAACTACAACAAAGTGTGAACTTCGCGATAAAAAATTGCGAATCTTTTTTCCACTCTTATGATTTAGTTTTTTACCGACATAAAGATAAACTTGTAGCGTGTAGGAGGTGTACTTCGGATGAGTTTAAAATAAACTTCTGACATGTTCAAAGCGAACTCCCGACAAACAAGTAACGTACAACACATTTTAATATAATTTTGCGACGTGTTCGAGGTGAACTTCTGCTTGGTTAAAGGTGAACTATTCAAAAATTAAGAAATTATTCGTGGTTTGAGAGCAGTTTAATATATACTATGGAGCAACCGTTGTTTTTCAGTATTTTTCATCGTGTTGTTATTCCGAGTGGACTTCGATATTATATACATTGAACTTCTAATTTTTTTGAGAGTAAACTTCTAGATTTTTTACTCGTGAATAATTTGAACTTTTCGTTAATGAGAAAGTGAACCTCTGACATGAATGATTTGAACTCGCCGAATTAAATTTGCGATTAAAACATTGAACCTCCTTTTTAGAAAAACACGAACCTTTTTTTTGGCGGACCATCTCTGTTCCAAACTTCTGGAGATACGCAAACTTCCGGCGCAGTTGAGATGAACTTCCGATACACTTAAAGTGAACTCCGAACACGGTCAAAGTGAACTTTGCAAAAGTAATAAAATCAACACATGAGCTAATGTGAACATTTTTTTCTCGTGAATGAATTGATTTTTTTATAAACAAAAAAGCGAACCTCCTGTATGGACTATGTGAACTCCCGATTTTTAATTTCTAGATTTAAAGTTAATTTCCGTCAACATGGTGAACTTCTGAAGTACGAAGAGCGAACGTCTTTTTCTTGATGTTTTTTACTGGAAACGTTTGTGATGTTTTTAGAGGAAACATTTTTATTAGTTTTTAGACAACTCGTGCCACTCATGGGTGATCTAGGTGCATATTAGAATTTTAACAGTTAATTATGATTTTTCTAACGAGGCTGCAACAAATATTTTGGAGTTACCAAAATAAATAGGATGAAATTGCGACATGTTCGAGCCAAACTTTTGGGTACTCCATAAGTACACATTCATAAGCATACGACATGTACTGCCGAATAGGTTTATTTGAACTTCCCAAAACAAATCGATAGTGGATTTATACGTATACAAACTGAATTCCCGATTGCGGTAGCTATAGTATGTGTCGTTGAAGAACTGAGGTGAAATAAAAAAACTCGGTCTAAGAAGGCGTGCCGTTAGATAATTCTGAGTAACACATGTGCAATCGACATTGAACCACTATACAAAAATCAATCTCCACTTCCATGCACAATAACATCTAAACTCCTCACATACAGGAGGTCGAGGTGCAATGGATCAGGTCAGAGTAAGCAGTAGCCACATCTGACCTTGTATCCGTATACAAAAGCTTCACGGGCTAGGAAATTCAGTTCGTACACATCTGATGCAGCACCTACGATGTAGGGGGCTCGCCGGCGTGTACGGAGGAGGTGGCGAGGCAGGAATCGATGTAGAAGATTGGCGATCCTCCACTAGATGAGATTCCAGACCACCATCGACGGACTCCAATGGTTGCCATAGGTGAACTCCTAGGCAGGATTCTGCGGCCACCATGGTCAGAAATTGAACGAGAGGCCGCAGGGTCGGTCCTCCAAAATAGATTTATCCGAACTCCTCGGCTGCTAGGGACAGGCGAGGAGGAGAGGGCCTCACGCACGAGCTACAGAGCCTACACCACGACGAGGTGGCGTGAGGTTGCAGGGGAGGGGCGGGGCAGCGCCGGCTGGTCGAGATGCAGGGGAGGTCAGGGGCGGCCCCGTCCGCGAGCGCTGCAGAAGAGGGCACGCGGTAGGGGAGGACCTTCGCCGGCGGCCGGAGATGGAGCGCGACGGCGGCCTCGCACGGAGCCGGGTCAGCGCAACGGGAAGTTTTTGTCGGCGAGCAGAGGGAGCCATGTGGGCGAGCAGGGAGACCTCGGGGCGGCGCACAGGGAAATTTCCCGTCGGCAAGCAGGGGGAGCCAGGGGCGGCGCACGGGGCGCTCTGCCGGTGGCGAGCAGGGAGACCCCGGGCGGCGTTCGGGAAATGTCCCGTCGACGAGCAGGGACCAGAGGGCGCCATGCAGGCGCTGGGTGGAGGGAGGCACGCGGCGCGCAGGAGGGCCGGCGTCCTGCGTGGGGTTGATGCATCGCGCGGTGACGCCGCCGACGCGTAGGAGGAAGGTGGGCCAGCGTCGGGGACGTGGGGTTTGGGAGTTGATTTGGATCTGGGTAGGTGGTTCGGGATAAGAATCTCTTTCGGATTGGTCTGTTCGGGATAAGAAACCAGGTTGTTTGAGAAAGTTGTGCTGAATAGCTATTTAGAAACACTCAAGGGGTATTGCTGAATAGTCCCTATATATAGCTGTCAGTTGTAGAATAATGATCTACAACCGAATCTGTACTAACCTTCTGTTTTAGGTGTACTGCTCGCATGATCGTGAAGTTCAGGGGTTTTTCTTCTGTTTATTGGTGATTTGTGGGTTCGATTGATATGTTTTAGGACATGTACAGATAAATTAAAGTCTCGCGATCGTTCGCGTGCTTGCGAAACAACTTTAAATCGATCCGCTCGCCGCCGCCGCCGTTCTCGGACCCCGCCGGTAAAGCTCGCCGCCCTCCGCCCCTGCCGGAACGGCTCGCCGCTTGCCTGCCTGCCACCCTTCGGGGAACGCTCGCCGCCCTCGGCCCCTGCCGGAACGGCTCGCCACCGTCGCCCGCCACGGGATGGTAATTCCGTGCTGCGCCGCCCCATCTCCGGTCTTCCCCGTCGCGCTGCCGCGGATGGCAGGTCAACCCGCATCTCTCAGCTCCATTCGCGCCGCCGGAAGGTCCCCTCGAGCTTCTGTGTCTCCCTCGTCACCATTGGCTCGCCTCGCGCCGCTGGAAATTCTCCGCCAGCCCAGATTCCCCTCGAGTCGCCCCCGTTCCCCGGCCCATCCAGCTTCTGCCTACCTCTGTGCTCCCGAGTCACCACGCAGGCGCTCGCTCAGGCGTGGAAGCCGCTGCCTCCGGCAGTGCTCCGGCGACCGGCGCTGCCAGGTAGCCTGCGAAGCCGCTCCCCCAACCGCTCCGCATGGTAGCGCCCCTGCTATCTCTCTCTCCCTTGCAGCTGGTACCCCTATCGCCGCCTTACTGGTCTCGCCGCCGCCGGACTGGCACTCCGGCATCTCCCGGTGTTCCCCTACAAAATCTCCAGCGCTTCTCTCTCTCTCGCGTGCTGCTGAGGGCGGCAGCTCCCTGCAGTTCTGTCCGACCTTTTTCCTCTCTTCGTTTCTCTCACAGGACCACTATGGGCAGTGCAAATTTCAGTTGATGGAAGTACACGTCTTGTATATTCAGTGAAATACGCATCGCTTGTATTCCCTGTCGCGTGTGTTCTCAACTTCTGATTGAGAGAGCGAGCTAGCTAGCTCCATCTTTTTTTTTCGCTCTCTGAATTTCTATGGAAGTAGGCCGCAGTTGTTTTTCATCTTTTCCTTGACAATGATCAACACTTGTACTGCTCGATATTAGAGAGATTAATTCGGAATTGAATTATTTCTCCACTCTACTTTGCATTTTTTTTGAATTTCCAGGCAAACAAACAATCTAGAAGCAATCGAACGTATACATGTAGCTCCACGAGTTATTTACCTCGGGCAGTTACATACGCAGCCCAAATTTTGGGATTTTTTAAATTATATGTGCATAGGCCCAAATTTACGGATTTGCTTGAAATTTTTCTCCATGATTAGCACCCAGATTAGTTTGGGCGAAAGCAAAATTACTGTCTATGCAGTTTGGTTTGGTGCCTTCGTTAAATCTTGCATCATCATTAATTATAATTTTTTACAGAGAAATCGAGGTGTTTGGTGGCCGTTAGTTCAATTTTTTGGCAGAAAAATCGAGTTGCGGCGTGGATAGATGCTTGTCATTCATGCGCGCCAATGGTGTTGGTTGTCAGCCTTAGGCGACACGCCGACGGTGTTGGTCATGAGCCCTCGGCCGCTCGACGACATGATGATGCTACTTCTTTGATTTGGTGTGTTGGAGAAGTACACATTTGCGCACGTTGGCAGTACAGATAAATAACCAATTGTTTGAAATCGATGTTGTTTCAATTTGTAAGTTCAAAAAGGTTCATCCGACTTCAGTACTGCCTACCTAGTTGATGACTGGCCACAGGCACGCGCACTCATCCTCACTCCGGTACTTGGCCATTGCTTCGGTACACTCATCAACGCTTGGTGCACACAGAAGTAGTTCTTCATTAGGGGTAAGCTCAGTTCTTCATTAGGGGTATGTTCAATTCAAGTGATACATTTGCCAAAAAAGAGATGCATGATGAAACTTGTTTGCTATTTTCCAGATTATTTCATTATTTTCAGTGTGCGTTTTTGCTTCATGCATGATTTGCTTGTCATATTTTCCAAATGAAATCATTATATTTACTAAACTTTCAGACTTTCGTATACTTTTTAGAGCTGAACATATGTACTCCCCGACGTCACTATTTATACTTAGCGGTGGAAAACTTTTTGTACTTCATAAGGACTATGTACTTTCCAATATTTTAGATTTGTACTTCCCGACGTCACTGTTTGTACTTCCCAGCGGAAAACTTTTCTGTACTGCACGAGGACTTTACTTTCCAATATTTTGAGATTTGCACTCCCGATATCACTATGTGTACTTCTATGCAAAAACTGGTTATGTTTTTTACAACTGGTCATGTTTTCTACAATATAGAGGGGTATTTGTACTTCTGAGAGCAGAAGCGTGTATTTCGGGGAAAAGTCTTTGTACTTCCTGGTGGAGCATTTCTCATATCTTATTTTGTAAAAATTTCTACACTTCGCGAGGGGCGACTATTATTTTCAGGTGGCATTATTATTTTTGCCGATGGAGGATGATTTTCAAAATGTTCTGAGAAGACATGTCTTTTAAAGCTAGAAAATCTAAAAAAAATGAATTCTAACTAGATTTTTTTGTGGTCAAAGTTATGGTCAATTTTTTTTACTCGTTTGATAAATTATTCTTTCCTGGAATCATAATTGAACTTTTCTGTTGATTCGTTTGTACTGCCGACGGGGTAATTAGTGTTTTACTAAATCAGCGACAACTCTCTCATACACTGTGCATTTCAGGTGTATGACCACTCAAAATGTTTGGACTGAAAAGACGCATTTATTAAATTTACCGGTTGCACCGGTAATGAAAATCTCAAAAATCGATTTGTAAGTGGGTTTTTTTGTGGTCAAAGTTCGATGAAACCATTTTTACCCTTTGATAAATCACTTGGCAACCCATCCGAACTCGGAATTGACTGATTCTTATTATGTCATAAAGATGAAGTCAGGGACTACTACTAAAAAATGAACATAAAATAAAATGTGTGTAGCAAAATAACGACTATTATTCATTAAAACTTGTTCATACCACACATGTACTTCCCGAAACTGAGTTTTGTACTTCTCGGATTATTTACGTATACTTTAGGATAGATATTTATTTGTTTCGTTAAACTTCCCGGTGGAATGTAAAATTCACAAACAAAATACCTGTTCCTGGAAACACACCTGAACTTCTCGGTTGATTCGTTTGTACTGCCGACGGAGTATTTTCGTCAACACTGCTTACTAAATCAGCGATAACTTTCTCTTACGCTGTCCGTTTCAGTTGTATGACCACTCAAAATGGTCGGACTGAAAAGACTCAGCTATAAAATTTACCGATTAAAGCGGTAAAGACAATCTCAAAAATCAATTTCTATGTGGGATTTTTTGCGATCAAAGTTCGGTTAAACCTTTTTTACATGTTTGATAAATTATTTGGCAACCCATCCAAACTCGGAATTGAGTGATTCTTTCTGCGTCAGAAAGATAAACTCAAGATTATCTACTAAAAAAATAAAAACATACGTATAACATAATTGCGAGTATTATTCACTAAAACATGTTCATACCACACTTATACTTCCCGAAAGTGAGTTTTGTACTTCACAAAATACTTATGTGTACTTCTAGGCGAGATGTTTACTCGTTCGTTAAACCTCCCGGTGGTATGTGAAATTCCCTAAGAAAATACCTGGAATTTTCTGAAAACATACTTGAACTTCTTAGTTAATGTATACTGTCGAAGGGGTATTTTCGCGATTAGAGCTCTGTAATTCAGCGATAAATTTCGCATACGGTGCCCGTTTGAGGTGTATGACCACTCGAAATGTTCTGTCGGAGAAGACACATCTATTAAATTTACCGGTAAAACCAGGGTACGTGAACTTCGCCGACACATACATTAATTGCTCTGTTGATATGTGTCTACTAGTGGTGGAGTTTTATTGATTAGTGTTTACTAAATCAAGGATAATATTCTCATACGGTGTCAGTTTAAGAGCTATGATCCCTCAAAATGCTCGGACTGAAAAGACACACCTATTAAAGTTAGCAATAAAACAGGTAACGCCAATCTCAAAAATCGATTTCTAATTAGGATTTTTTTGCAGTCAAAGTTTGTTCAAACTATTTTTATTCGTTAAATAAATTATTGACCACCCATTTGATATCCGAATCGAGTGATTCTTTTTGCTTCGGAAAGGTACTACCCACGAAAAATATGCGGAAATAAAAAATAAAATAGCAGAATTATGCATAGTATTCACTAAAATCAGTTCATAAATCACGTGTACTTTGAATGTTAAGCCTGTACTTTCTGAATTTATTATTTGTACTTCCTGATACTAAAATCAGTTCAGAAATCACGTGTACCATTCACTTCCAAAATTGATCTATAGTTTACTTCTAGGATGGTTTTTGATATTTTTCGTTTAGTTTGCGTATGAGATGTGAACTTCATTAACGATCGAGAATACTGACCAGGAGAAGCTGACCAAACTGCACAAACCAAGGAAGACTGCATGTTGCTCGTCGTCTCGCTTTGAAGTAGTTTCATAGCAATGGTTCTGGCAGAAAGCGGGAGCACCAGCAATCCGACACAACGCGCAGTACTGTGTTGTGTTTTACGCTTTCCTCAAGAACAGGAGAAAAAATTAAGGGGATTTGGAGACTCTTGCATGCGGTTGACGGCGAGGAGAATCTCCGATCGGCGAGGGCTTTGGCTATTGGGTGACACTACGCCTTTGCACTTCTTCCTCTTTTTTTTTTTCAAGAGGATGTGTTTTCTGAATCGATCTGTGCTGCCGAACTGAGTTAAGCAGAAACAGAGCACCGAGCATGCTGCCCCTTTGGCCCTTTTCTTGATTTGTACTTCTCTACAAATATACTTATACTTCTCCACAGTCGCAAGTGTACTGCTTTAATTTTTTTTTTTTTGCGAAACACAGTACAACGCAGACGCTCATATACACGTGCACATACTCACCCCTATGAACGCACTCACGCACACCCTACCCCTATGAGCACCTACGAGAGACTGAGTCGGCGGGTCGAGTCTTGAGATTGACGAAGTCACCACGGGTGCCTCGCTGTCGACGGGAACGTCGCCTCCCACTGAAGAATATTCCGCCTTAAATGAGAAACACCAGCGTCAAACCTGTGGTTTGAACTCTGGTAGGCTGGGGGTACAACCACCCACCTAACCATCTTGCCAGAGGCAAGTTTTTTAATTAGTAAGTATAGAACATATATTTTGGCACATGACATCGAATAGAAATCTAGAACAGCTGGTATGTACTGCGTCAGATAGAGCATCTGCACTGCCGACATCACCGTCCTGGCGCTGCAGAACTCTCGGCAACCGATTTTGTCGAGCTCTCTCTAGCCCAGCGACGGGATGCAGGATTGGGGCGAGGAAAGCCCGCTAGAGTCCTGCTGGTGGCGGGTGTTCTTGGAGGTAGCTGGCAGCAGCACCATGGCGAGCGGCCAGGCTGGCGGAAAAAACAGAAGCTGGATGGAGGGGCAACGCTGGAAGCTCGGCAGCCTCCTTGCGAGCAACAACGGCGGGATGTTGGGAGTGGCGTCCAGGAGAAAGTGCGGAGGTCGGGGAGCAGGAGGGACGAAGACTCCGGGGGGAAGCGCGGATAGCAGAGGTAAGCGACTCCCGGTGGCGGCTAGTGGAGAAGGAGGGTGGCGACCTCCGGTCGGCGGCGCGACGGGCAGAGGGGCGTGGCCTCCCGACTGTGGCGGAGAGAGCAGGAGGAGCGTGGCCTCTCGTCGATGTCGCGGGGAGCAGAACGGCGGAGCGTGCTAGCAGCGGCGGCGCGGCGAGCACGTGGTCGGCGTCGGGAGCTGGCCACCGCGGGGAAGAAGGTGGGTGGTATCGGTTGTGGGTTACGAGCTGGCTCGGTCGTGTTTAGTGGATAAGTCTAGTTCGATCTAATCGCGCCCCTATAGGAACGGCGATTGTAGATTCTTAATCTATAACCGGTTGTAGTATATAACTGCCCTAATTTTTGGCATATACACTTTTTGGCATATCAACTGAATCGAGTCTGACACCACTAATTTGTGAGGTGTAATTTTAATAAATCTTGCCACTCTATTGTTATTTTGGTACATGAGAAATGTTTCAAGTTAAAAAGTATGTGGAACTACTGGTGGTCAAATTCACCCCAAAAAAACTACTACTGGTCAAATTAAAGATAGGATGCTCGAAAACACATATGATCTTCCATTTATATACTGCTCCAACCATTTGATGGCATCAAATTTACGGTAGTTTTCTAGGAGACATTATCTTACTATGCTCTTACTGAAACTACATCTCACCATAGCCTAGTTTTTCAATAAAAAAATAACCATATAGTAACAAATAAACATATTCGCTAGTATATAATAATTGAAAATACATAGATAACCAGAAACAGATAAAACAAAAATTTAATAAACCATAGCAAAAATGAAGGAGATACGGAAAAAAATCAACAAAACACAATTAGAAACAAATAAATATTAAAAACCAAACACTAAATTGAAAGAGAAAATAAAAATCGTGAAACCCAGATAACAGAAATAAAAAACCGCACAATCCCAAATAAACATACCCCGTGGGTCGAGCGCGGCACCACACACCCCGGCCTGATACAAGAAACTTTGACGCTAGGGCTCTTTTGGTTCACATGATAGGAAATGTATAGGAATATGAAATTTGTATGATTGGAATGTCATGTTAATTTGAATCCTATGGGAAGAGAAAGTCGTTTTGATTGTAGTGAAGAAATTTTCATGAGGTATGAGCTAATGCTTTTTTCCTGTAGGATTTGCACTACAAGATTCCTATATATAGAAATAATTCCTTTGGAATATAATACTTTGAATCAAATAACTATTATAGGAAAAAATTCTATAAGTTCAATCCTACAACAATCTTTTTTTAGAACTCCTACAACAATCTTATGATATTCCTTTAAATCAAAGGGCTAAATGTTCTACAAGCCCAGAATATGTAAACCCAGTTCACAGGGGCCCAGGAGCGATCGGGTGCGACATCAGCCCGGTTCCTAAAAAATTCAGAGTTCGCTTCAAGCTTCATGCTTCAGCCCCAAATGGCCGGTGGCCCCCCAACTGGCATCCGTCCCACTCTACGCTCCGGCTGCCACCGCCTGCTCGAACCGTTCGCCGCCTCGTATCCCTAGTCGCCTCTCTCCTTCTGTGCCCCGCCGGACCGGAGTCGTGGGGATCTGCCGGCTATTCCTCGCCTTATGCTTCGAGGCTTCGCCCGGTACTCAGCCCCAACAATTTGCCTCGGGCGAATTCTTCGAGGTTCGTCTCTCACAAGTACGGAGTAGTTTTTTTTTTTGCTTTCTTATTTATGTGCGCTGTCTGCCTAGTTATCTTTGTTCCTTAGTCGCGCTTGCGATTAGCAGCGTTGTGAACCCACCAAGAAGAGCGCAATGCCGGATTGCTCCTTAAAATGATAGTACAGTATGTTCTGTCTAGAGAGAATGGATTCAGATGCTGCATTCTTGATGACAGAACACGGTTTCACCTGTGGGGAGGAAGTGGCAAAAAATTGCATTGTAAAAGGAATGTAGCTTGGGATTGTTAATTTTCGTGACTAGCTTGACGATTCCGAAGGGGCTCATCATGCTGTTACCTTTTCAACATCAGTTAAGGAATGTGCCAGCTTAGTTAGTCCCTCATCTTTATTGCTCTGGTTATACACACAATAGATTTTAGCGACTCATACAATCAAGTTATCTGAAAAGCATGTGTCGTTACTAGCCAACCACATGTGTCATGTGTGGTCCATTCCATGAGCTAATCATCTAGACGGTTTAATCTGCAGTCTGGGTCTAATTTGCGCTATAATAGTGGAGCCAGGATTTGAGCAAGCCCTTGGCCAGCGCTTATAGCTATCCCAAAAATTACCCTGTTCCAAGGCATAAGATAGATAAGTATGGCTCAATGGCACAACTAAAAGAGAATTTGAAGTCAATGATCCAACGAAGTAGATAAAGATGCAAAACAACATATAGTAGTACTGTCATAAAAAAGACAGAACCCAATCAATGGTTTCGTTGATCTGAGGAACATCAAGGTAATGCATGTGCTAAAAGTTCTTAACAACAACAACATCCTTCATTTGTCCTGCAAAGATGGACTAAACATGCAATTGCCAATCTCGAAAAGAAAACTAGTTAATAGCTAAAAGGGAAGATCAGGATGCTCTCTCACTGCAATATACTAGACTGTGTCGAACTGTGGAAAGTGCATTTTCTAAGAGTGCGCTGCACATGTTTGAAACTGAGCTTGCCAAGTTGACCAGAGTCCATAGATATAAAACAGATTATACAGATTTCTCCATTAAGTAAATAAACTGATTTAGGAAATGTCAATTGTAGTTAATGATGTACAATAAACTGATCCAGAAGGTGGTCGAAAATAGAGGGGGTAGGAGGCCAAAGTCGGAAGATAAAGTGATTTGGTTGCTAGAGCGCACTATTTATCAATTTTCCACCTAATCATCTGAAGCATCATTCTCCACGGTTGTGTGGGCCTGTGGATCAACTGATTTTTTTTTCGAAATGGATGGCAAGACCCCTAGCTTCTGCATCGAAAAGATGCATACAACTTTCTTTATTAGTTTATTCAACGAAAGACGGACAAAGAGCATACATCAAAACACCCGAAGCCACCACACAACACCTACAAACCTGACAACGGGTGAAGATCATGTCAGCAGAGCCGTGTGCCCTGAAAACATGAAAACCCGCCATCAACTAGTAACCAGGGACATCGCATACCCCCAGACACCCTCTAGGCGAAACAGGAGCGCTCATCCGGTTTAGTACACCCTTAGCGAGCACCCCATGCACACGCTACAGAAGACGTCGCCACCATCGGACCACTGAGCCAACCTCAGGGCAGAGATCCGTAGCCCTCGCCCAGCCTGCCATCGACGCTGCCAGAGCGCCAGACAGCTCTTCCGCCCTGCGCGATTCCATCTAGTCACGTCCAACACCGAGACTCCGCTGCACCATGCCGCCGAGACTCGCCGTCATCGACGAGGTAGATGTACACCGCTCCACCACTTGTCTCCACCATCCAGCAGCTGCTCCAAAAACGATGCCCCATGAGGGAGAGCGACGCCTAAAGCACCACCATCGTTCGATCCGGGAAACCCGGGTCTAGGATCTCACCCGGAGCAGCGCGAGTAAGTAGATGGTAGATGCAGTGGCGATGTCTTCAGCAAGATAACGGCAGAAAGATGCCGCCATCGCCAGCCATGACCGGAATCAGAACACGGTATTCACCAGCAGCCTCGCCTCCCCACTGGCTGTAGGGACTGGATGTGTGATCAAGAATCTGCCACAACCAGCCAGCCAACCACCTCCGCCAAAGGAGGACGCCACCACCACCACGCCTCGGGCGGAGCACCTGACGTAGTGACGTCCTCGTGTTGCGGGTGTAGCCCAGAAGCCGCGTGCCGTCGATGGAGTCAGGTGAGATGCAGCACGACAGCAGCAGGTAGTGGCCCGTCGGAGCCCATCTGGGGCAGATCAGGCACCCGCACCGCCGCCGCCGTTGGCCATTGCGCCGTTCGCCGCCACCTGCACAGCGGTAAGCCGAGGCCGCCGTGTATACCCCTGACTCTGTCCAACGCCATCGTATGGAGTTCGGCACCGAGAGTAGAAGGACTCCCTGCATGAGTGCTCGGGAACTGATCTTTTCCTTGTGGCGATGGCGAAAAGCTCTGGGAACTGATGTCGCAATGCTCCTCCTCGCGCCCATGGATCTAGCCAAAAGCGGCACTTGGCCCCGTCCCCAAGTGTGATCTCTGTGGATGCCCGAAAGAGCTGTCTGTCCGTCTCATCACATGGCATTTGCATCCCATGCCATGGTCTTGTGTCGTCCGTCCATTCCAGCCACAACCATCTCAGCTACATGGCCCTCCCAAATCTCTCCAAGTCTAGCACACCTAGCCTCCCAAGCTCCTTAGGTATTTTATTATTATTATTATTATTATTATTATTATTATTATTTGTCGATACTCCCCACCCACTCCCGCGTCGCCCTCCTCTGGGCGACTCGGGGGAAACCCTACCCCGCCGCCGCAGGTGAGCCCTCCCCACCACTCCCTCCGTTGTGCCGCCGCCGGAGGGGAGGCCGGCAAAGCCACGCGCATCCCTGATGGTTCCGAAGAGCATGGCTTTGATACCTGCAAAAGTAAACGGGATTTGGTTGAGACTCCAAGTGCAGAGTGTATAGTAAGTGGAAGACAGTTTTCCCCACGAGGGGTGACTCGAGGGTTTAATATCGAACTCTCGGGGAATCTGAAGTGGTAGATTTATCTTCTTATCCTTCTTTTGGTTACCTACAAAACAAGGTTAGATGTTTTGGTCCTCAACCTCACCTGTGGTTGTCAAGCACAAGGTGTAAGAATGATATCAGGATAGTTATGCAATGCAAACAAGAAATAAATATGCAATGATGGTGGATGCAATGATAAATGATATTTTTGGGTTTTTGAATGATGTATGCAAGATGAAAAGTATTTTTGTATTTTCGGATTTAATGATGGCTGAAAATAGAAAAGTGGTATATGGTGTTGGAAAGGTGTTTCTTATGATTAAAAATGGACTGGGGTTCATGGTTTCACAAATGCACTCTCTCTTTATAAAGTGGTAGACAATGGAACACACACAGTTAACATATGAGATTGCAACACAGGGTTTGATAACAAGTTACTTAGATATATGGGCATCACGTCCATAGAGATCTTTTGGTTATTAACCTCTCTTATACTCCACCAAGATGCGAACTAAATCATAACACCTCAGTAATTAAGATAACTCAGAGTATAGCATTAAGTATCATGACATGAAGTGAAAATAAGAACATGCTAGATCTAGTCATGGAGTAGTGGCAATGGTCACGCCCACATCCCCGGTAGCATGGTATTTTAGTTTATCCCTAGTGAGGTAACAAAGTAAGGTAAAGATACCAAAGTGGATCGCAGAACTTTCTCTCACGTTCACTGCACTAGCCACCCCCGTTACTCCAACTAATGCACACGTTCCCCCACACACGCTCTCATAAACATGCTTGATCAAAACAAGTAGACAAGAACGGGGTACATAATATGCATCTATACTCATAACTGAAACAAACATTGCAATCTCAAACATATATTAACTCATAAAGATCCACCACAAAGGTATTACAACGGTGACCGTAATCATGTTCAGCAGCTCATACGGTGCTAATTAGTGAAGCTCAAGAGAGGAGAGATACATAAGTTACTTCCACAAACCCATAGTCCAGAGGTGGACTACTCCCTCTTCATCATGGAGACGGTGGAGAAGTCGATGGAGAAGATGGAGACCACGCCGGCAGCGCCCCGCCGGAGTTTTCCCCCTCCAATCTGCAGCTCCTGATCTCCGTTTCGGTGTTTCTGTGTTTGTGCGGCGCTCCTTCCAGAGAACGTCGGGGGACCTTTTTTATAGGCGTTTTTAGGTCAAGACGATGTCGGTGGAGAAGATCGACGGCAACGGAGCCACGAGGCCCAAATGGGTGGGTCCCACGCGGCTACAGTACCTGGCCGCGTGGGCCCCCTCGTTTGGCCCTCGGCCTCCGTTTGCTCGCTTCCTTCGCCCACAGGTCTTCTTCCTTCCAAATATTGACGCCCGTAAATTTCCAGGTGATTTCGTTGACGTTTGGGTCCCTGAAACATTAAAATAAGAAAACGGGTTTTCTGCCTGTGCAGGGTTAATTCCATAAAAATAGGAAATAAATGAATATTCCCAAAATCATTATAAAACATTGATATAACCCTTATATGATGCAAATATGATTGGAATATAAGCAATTAAAGTGCAAAGTTCATGTATGCATTTTACATGCATCAACATCCCCAAGCTTAATCCATGCTCGTCCTCGAGTATGAAGATGATAAAACTAACATGGACTTTGCAATTTAATACTTAACAATGATATCAAAGATGATTACTATTGCTACATATAGTCAAATGATTCATTCTTCAAAGGAGTAGCAATATGCAAATAGTTTATGAAGTGATATCAAGTATTCAAGACAAGGATGTTCATTGATAGTTCACAAAGTGTAACATGTAGCAAGTAATATGGAACACATGTATGCATAATGATAAGTAGAACATCCTACAATGGTCATAGAGTGTAGATGAAAATCTGAATATGATAGGTGTACACTTTGGAAAGATGTATATGTGAGTAGAGGTAAAGCATGCATAAGTTTCATCCAACTTCCAAACTCTTCTACTTAAGTTAATGATTGCAATAAGGTATTCATTGGTGTCAAGCTCTCATTGCCCCTATCATAGCATCTTGAATGATTAAGGTTAAAGTGAAAGCAAATATGAGTAGTGTGCTTGATAAAGAATGGGTTGAATGTCTCATGCCCCTTGAATACAAGTACTTACACCATGTGTTACTCAACTTGGGAAACAAAGCAAGTTCAATTAAATATCATTGTAAGCATAATAGTATCATCAAGAGCGTCAACTGGGGTACCTCTTGTCCCAAGATATGGAACAAGCCCATATCAAAATGACAAGACAAACAAACAAAATGAACAATCTCAACACCCTTTTTATTTACCATTTGGAATAGTTTTTTATTGCAAGGTGTATCACAGAAGGTTCACCATAGTATGTAAGTAAATTTCCACCATGAATGATGCATGGCTTAGATTAGCGGCCCAGGCGTCTCTCTAACCATTTACACAAACTCATTTAAACTCACTCTATTTCCACATTTATTTCAACATGATAAGCATCCATAGACAAAAGCACATGATATCAACTAAATGAGATGAAGAGCGTGTTGAAAGCTTGCCATGTGACAGCACATATGGGCTAACTTCCAACCCAAAACATTCATCAAGCCACAAACATCATAATCTTAATCACAATGGGTCAAGTTTTATTATGCAAATAAAAGAACATTGTGCATCAAGTTCGTGAGAGCTATATAACCAATTTTTTCCATTGCAATCAATAACATAAACATTTTCATTCAGAGGTAAGATAACACAAACAACATGTTAAACATACTCGGAATAGCATAAAGCCAATAGGTAGATATGGTGGACTCACTGGAATAACTTTGGTTGAAGGTGTTGGAAACAAGTTTTTGCTTGTTGGAGTTTTTGGGCTAGCAAAAGGGAGAAAGTTGACCATCTAGATGCATGCATGAGTGTCCATAGAACTAACTAATCCATGTTAAACCAAGTAAATAACAATCAGCACCAAAACATGAATAAGTGATAGCTCTACAAAAAGAATTTGCAAACTATTACTCATAAACAAGCTCATGAATCATGCAACTATATGTATCATTAAAAATCAAGTCAAACATCCCTTTTCCCAATCTTATAAAAGCATCCAACATATTTCAACCCATATTTCCAGTAGCTCTCTCATATATAATTGATAGTGTGGTGGTCTCTCAAGACTCAAACAAAAAAAAAAACGACGCTCCAAGTTTATGCGATAAAGTGTTTCGATCGAAAAACAGAAGTTGGACGTGTGCAAACCGAGAGTGTGTAGGTCCAGCGGGGTTGTCTTCACATCCCCAAGCTTATGGTCTTCACCATCCTTGGATAGCTCTTGGTGCATCTCCTCCAATCCCTGTGAAAAAACTTCAAAACACCGTTTCTCCCATCTCTTTTCTGTGGGGTGCATTAATAGTGATAAACAAATAGGTTCCTTGCTGCATATAATCCTTGAACAAAAATTCATATGACATGTCCAGAAAGTGTATAATGTTGTATGCCTACTCATAAACTCAATTGGATCAAAAAGATTCAACTTAAAAGCTCAAAGCATGCATCAAACAAAATGGGACAGAATCTGTCCAGAAAAACAGCAGCAGCAAAACGTATTTTTCTACCCTACCAAACTTTCTCGAAAAATTCCGAAAAAATTCATGCATACAGAGGATGAAAAGTTGCAACTACAGTTCAAATATGAGCTCATTCGGAGTTACAGAATAAGAATTAAAAATCATACCGTGCACTGACTTGTGCAGGAATAAAATCTCCGAACGCTATAAGCAACTTTTTCAAACCAAAAAGGGTAAAACTTGGCACTTTATTAAAAACTCCAGAACCTAAACTAAAACAAAGTCTCTTGTTACAGCAAGAGGACACAAAGAAAATCACACATAAAAATAACCGGGTTGCCTCCCGCAAAGCGCTTTCTTTATAGCCATATAGCTAGGCTTCTTACTTGTTGTTTTATTGTGGACGAAGCTCATGAGGGAGCTTGAACTTTGGTGGTTCCCTCTTCCTTGGAAAGTGTTCCATGCACTTCTTGTGTGGAAACTGAAACTTTACATTCCCTTCCTTTGAATCAATGATAGCACCTGTGGTACGAAGAAAAGGTCTTCCAAGAATAATAGGACTAGAGGTTTTATTCCCCATGTCCATGATTAGAAAATCCACAGGCACAAAAGTCATATGTAACTCTACCATAACATCACTTACTTTTCCCAAAGCATGTTTAATAGAGTCATCAGCAAGTGCTAGTTCAATAGAGCATTTTTCAAGATTTTTCAATTCAAGCACTTCATATAGTTCTTTAGATAAAACAGAGACACTAGATCCTAGATCAAGTATGGCATGGTGTGTCTCTTTTCCAATAGTTACTAGTACCTTAGGTATCCACATATCCCCAAGCTTAGGTGGTATCATAGCCTCTTGGTTGTACCTAGCAATCTTTTCTTTCAAGACATGATTAGCAATATAAGAACCAAAACCTGCTTGGTTAGTGTTGATGGAAGGATCACTTGCAAATTTTTGTAAGATAGATATTAATTCATGCAAGCTACAATTTTCTAAGTCAAGCAAAGGATCCTTGACTTCATTAAGCATTTTAACTTCCTCAACTTCAACCTCTTTCATTACCCCAATAGATTCTTTAGCAACTCTCTCTTGCTCATGAATGTGTTCCCAAGACTTATTGATAACCTCTTGGCAATATTTTATTGTTTCCTCATGTTTTTGGGCTGTAATGATGCTCTTTAATGATGAGACTTCCTTAGTAAGCTGATCTACCCTTTCAAACAAAGCATCTTGTTTTTCAAACTTAGAGATAAATTCCTTATTAAGCTCTTTTTGGGTAGATATAAAAGATCTAATGGTGTTTTCCAAGTCACTAGAAACATTACCACTAGAAGCATATTTATTTGGCACATATGGGGGTTTATTATAAGAGTTATAATTGTTGTTACCATACCCATTATTACCATAGTTCCTAATGAAGTTGACATCAATATTTTCAGAATTGTTACCAACTAGTTCTGCAGCTCCTGATCTCCGTTTCGGTGTTTCTGTGTTTGTGCGACGCTCCTTTCGCGAAACGTCATGGGACCTTTTTTATAGGCGTTTTTAGGTCAAGACGATGTCGGTGGAGAAGAGATCGAAGGCAACGGAGCCACGAGGCCCAAATGGGTGGGTCCCACGTGGCTACAGTACCTGGCCGCGTGGGCCTCCCTCGTTTGGCCCTCGAGCCTCCGTTTGCTCGCTTCCTTCGCCCACAGGTCTTCTTCCTTCCAAATATTGACGCCCGTAAATTTCCAGGTGATTTCGTTGACGTTTGGGGTGCCTGAAACATTAAAATAAGAAAACGGGGTTTTCTGCCTGTGCAGGGTTAATTCCATAAAAATAGGAAATAAATGAATATTCCCAAAAATCATTATAAAACATTGATATAACCCTTATATGATACAAATATGATTGGAATATAAGCAATTAAAGTGTAAAGTTCATGTATGCATTTTACATGCATCAATCCCAAGGAAGGTGGCGGCCGGCGTTTTCTTCTCCAATCGAGGCTCCCCGCGCGAGGAGCCGGAGGAGCGTCTTGGCGGCGGTTGCCGGCGTCGAGCGCGGCGACGTGGGGATGCGTCCGTCCGTGGTGGTGGAGCGGCGGAGTTGTGGAGGCGGCGCCGTCGGGTTTTGGGGGCGAGAGACGATGGGGCGCGGCCGGGCCGGATCTGGGCCACGCGGCCCGGCCCTGGGTACGGTCGGGCTGGCTTCGGCGTGTCCTGTCCGGACGTGCTGCGACCGTGACACTGCAGGTGGGGTGCGACGGATGTAGGGGCAGTGGAGGCTGTCATGCCCGGCGCTGAGGGGGAAGAGGGCGGTGGTGGCACCGGCGTGGAGGCGGGGCGGCCGATGAGGCGCGGGCTGACCACGGAGGCAAGCCGAGGCGGCGGCCCCAGACATGTGGCTGCTTCAAGGATCGGCCGCAGCGGGCATAGCGGTTGCCGTGGAGGGAGGTGTCGCGGCGGCAGCAGCGTGCCATGGAGCAAGGTGGTTGACGACATGGTCAGGATGCCATCCTGTGGCTCCCGAAGCTTTGCGGTCGGGTTGAACTCCGGGCGAAAGCTGGCACGGACTTCGATCGGTGCCGACGACGGCGGCGCCCTCAGGCATTGTTCTCCTTCTTGATTGCGTCGTTGTGGAGCTTTTCGACCTCGACTAACGCTTGTGGTTCCAAGATCTCCGGTGAAAATCTAACCTCCTCAGGGAGTGGGCGGCGGTGACGATCTCGTCACTACCTTATTGGAGGTGTCGCTTTGGAGCTCTTGGCCAGCGCGGTGCGACGGTTTCGCGGCGGATGTGCAAAATGGGTGTGTGGTCGAGGATGGTGGACGTCGGGGCGGTGGCTCCGGAAGGTGGTGGTGCGTCGAGGCGGCGGCCTCGGTCCCTTTTGCAGTGGCGGTCCTATGGGGCATGATCGTGACCTTGCACAGGCTTGGGTGACAACCTTGCGCTGCGAGGGCAGCAGGTTCGTCGACTCGGCTGGATCACCTCTAGGCGATGCAAAGGTTGATCTGGTTGTTACGCCGGGAGGCGGCCCCGGGTTTGGCGCGACGTTGAGGTCTGCGGCGGTCGTCTTTAGCGAGGGTAGCAAGGGCTACGAGACGGCTGGGTCGTGCGACGTTGTGACTCGTGTGCTTTGGTGCCGAGTGGTGTACGTCGGGGCGGCGGCCCCGGGTTTGGTGGTGTGTTTTGTGGCGTCCGGGGGGCTTGCGTCGTGTGGGCGACGGTTCCCTCGCTTGTGCAATTTTTTGCCCATGTTTTCCTCACAAACAGGGTATTTGTATCTTTTTTGGACCCGGTTTCCCTTATAAACTGGTCACCTCTTCTATCTATTCGAGCAGTGGATACGACCACTTTGAGCTCAAAAAGCTAATAGTTTTTTCTTGTACATCAAGAACCTTTGTATACTTAACTAAGGGATATCTTATCATGGCATAGCATCAAAATCATCAAGAAATTCTGACATAGCATGGTGCAGTCCAAGGAATTCATAACCATCAAGCAATTCTAACATCAAGCACTATCTCCAGCAAGGCTAAAACTTTGTTAACTGGATGGCTCATTTTCATGCGGTTCTGAATGTTCATGTGCCAAAGATATATAAATAAATACATGGTGGAGTCTCAACTTCCGGAATATGACGCCTCACTTCTAATTTGAATACACTATACCCAACTCGTGACTTCTTTCTGCAGCCTTCTACCTTTCCAACAAGTCACCAAGCCGTTACTATGTCACAAGTGTAATTTGATGCTAAAAAAGGTAGAACTATATTATTTTTTTACTATCAAGGTAGAAATATATTTGTGATGGGGCCAATATTTTCTGATCTAAACTCGTCACTATTATAGTTGGCTGAGCAGGACTAGGATTATTATCAATGTGACTGATCAGCTACTCTTTGATGAGGAGTAATATTACAATTCTTCCAAATAGAGAGTTTAAATTTGGGATAAGGAATCACATGGGGAGTATTCTAACAGTGTTTTATGTTTCTTATCTTGGTACCATCCATGCCAGCCTTTCTAAACTTCAACGTGAAGTCATATGTAGTAACTATGCAATTAGTATTTTAGTTCGAAGTTAGTTAAGGGCTTGTTAGTTTCATCAGGGAGAAATAAATTCTATTTTCGTTTCATGATTATTTTCCAGCCACCTGGTTTGTATATAGTAATAAAGTTTGACAGCATTTTCTTTCTGCTTTTCTGAGTTTAATGGTAATCTGTGGGTATTATCTTAAACAAGCATCTTTGATGTCAGTGAAGCGTGGTGCTTCTGAGCTCGTGTTATCATTTTCCTCGCCGGCTCTCTATTCACGTCGATTTGATGTCATGGTACAGGTGCTCTAATGATGACAATCAGAAGACGAGATAGCAGGGAAAAGGTGCACTTCCTCCATGATTCTGTTTGATACTTAATTCCAAATTCAGTTCTGGTATATACGTTTGTACCTCCTCTCGCATCATTGTCTTGTTCGGCACACGATTAATATTTTATTGTCCTCTTGAAATGTGCTGTAGATCTCAGACGTTCATCCATCTTGCTACCCTCTTTTCAGTAAAGCATGGTTACCCAACAGTAATGAAGGATTAATGTACTTTACCTGTACCACAAGTAAGCTGCTTGCATAACCAATCACTCATCTCCTGATTCGATTTACAGGTACTGCCTCATGGTTTATGCTTGGTCCATGTGATGCTTCAACAGATAAGCTGGCGTCTGAAGATGATGTATTTTGCAACCTACTGTTGTCCTCTTCGCATGGAGTACCAACTGGCACACTCCTGTCTCTCAGGGATTTTAACATGTAACCTTTTTTATGCCTTCTGTGTTACACGCAATAGGAAATCAACGACGAAGTTAAGCAAGATCAAACCAACGGGACACGAGATTTTAACGTGGAAAAAACCCCTCCGACAATGGAGAGGAAAAAACCACGGGCGCCAGCCAGCAATACTTCACTATTTCGGTGAGGTTACAACGCCGGGATTTACAATATGTGGCTTATCCCAACCGGCGGCTTACATGATGTATTTATAGGAGTCATGACCTAACTAGGTCGGTAACGTGATCTCCAAGTTGAGTACAACTCGTACCGTACCGCGGGGGTTGCCGCCCCCGCACCCCCTCCGTGCGGCCGCCACGGATTGGACCACGGTCATAAGCCAACTTCTGACTCCGGGGCGCTCCGCTCTCCTTCATCACAAGCTGGCATTTATCAGTATATACGAATTTGGATCACCACAAAATACACACTCCATCTTGAGACAAATTCCATCTTGTAGCATGTCACGAACCTTCACCCTGTAACAACAAAGAAAACACTTTCGGCGCCAACTAGCCTTTTGGGATAAACAGTTATACCAACTAAGCTCGAGCATAGCTCAAACTTAGCAAGAGGAACCGGCTTTGTCATCATATCAGCAGGATTATCATGAGTACTAATCTTGCATACCTTTAATTTACCTTGAGCAGCAACCTCTCGGATGTAATGGTATTTGATGTCAATGTGCTTCGTTCTCTCATGGAACATCTGATTCTTAGTAAGATATATGGCACTTTGACTGTCACTGAAAAGATCAATGCAAGAATTATCTCCACAAAGCTCAGCGTACAAATCTTTCAACCAAACAGATTATTTGCAAGCTTCTGCAATAGCCATGTATTCTGCTTCAGTGGTTGATTGAGCAACAACAGCCTGCAATTTTGCCTTCCAGCTCACGGCACAACTACCAACTGTAAAACATAACCTGTAAGGGACCGTCTCTTATCCAAATCGCAGCAAAATCTGAATCCACATAGCCAACAAGTCCCTTCTCAGTCTTGCCAAACTTCAAACATGCATCACTACTTCCACGTAGGTACCTGAAAACCCACTGAACAGCTTTCCAATGCTTCTTACCAGGATTAGCCATATATCTACTAACTAGACTCATAGCATATGATAAATCTGGACGAGAACAAACCATGACATACATTAAAAAACCAACAGGAGTAGAGTATGGAACTTTGGATATGTACTCAACATCTTCATCTGAACTAGGACATTGCGAAAATGACAACTTAAAATGTGGAGCAATTGGAGTACTAACAGATTTATAATCATGCATGTTGAAACGATGAAGAACTTTCTTAATGTAATTTTTCTGACTAAGAAATAACACACCAGATTTTCTGTCTCTAGTAATTTCCATACCGAGAATCTTCTTAGCAGCTCCAAGATCCTTCATCTCAAATTCACTACTCAATTGTTTCTTCAAGGTAGTGATTTCTTTCATGCTCTTGGCAGCAATCAACATATCATCAACATATAATAACAAGTATATAGGCGATTCATCAACAAATTTAATGTACACGCAGCTGTCATATTCAGACCTCTTAAAATCACGTGACATCATAAAAGAATTAAACCTTCGTCACAAGCTGGCATTTATCAGTATATACGAATTTGGATCACCACAAAATAACATTCCGTGGACAATTGGACATCGGATGCTGCAAGGTCCTCAGGAAAGTTGCAATTTAATAGTCGGCCACCCAGGACTGCATTTGCACTCATTTGTAATGATTTGCTAAACTATCTCCAATCAAATTGGAGACCTTTCTGATGGGGATACTCTTGTGTTAGTGCGTACCATAATTTGCTCACTAGGTCGCTAGTTCTCACTAACCTAACAGGCAGGTAACACTGCATTGCTAAGCAGGTTTGCGTCAAGTTCTCGACATGGTTAACGCTAGTAGGACAATGAATTAGCGAAGCTATCATGATCGAGAAAGAGGTGATCAAGAGGGACTAGCTGTTTTGGGGACTACAGATCAGGTACTTTCCGGGCCTTAACTTGGGTATTTTATTTATTATTCATAGAATTGACAAAACATGTGTAATTTCCATGCTCTGTGCAACAAGTGCATGAACCAAACTATGGACATATCTGAGAGTTTTTTTTCAGAATTCCAATGTGATTAAACCACTCCAATATTCCAAGAGTAGGAAAGCCATGATTAAGACATTAAGCCTGAACTAGGTTTTATTTGTTTGGGTTTATTTTATTGAAGGTCCTATTTAAGCAATAACAAATAATGTATGACAGTTTTAGGAGCAACATCTTCGTTGACGTGCATATTTGTTGACAACGACCTGAAGCTTATACTACGTGGTACAATGCACAGAGACCCATTTTGCAGCAAGAGTTGATCAGTTAAACAGATGTTGTATTCTTACAAATGAACCATCGACATCTGCGATGGCTATGGCTTTGTCCGATTTTCTAAGATTGGATTTGTTATCACTAACACCTGTTACCGTAATTTTCCCTGCCAGTTGCAGACAAGCATCTTGGATTATCACTGAACAACTCTGCTCAGATATGAGAGACGCTGCTGTCATTTTGCTCACTGACAAATTGGCATTCCCCTCCTTGATTTTATTTGGTACGTTATCTTCATGGATTCCAAATTCAGTTATAGTTTGTACCCGTTGTACCTCCTTTCGAATCATTCTTGTTCAGTAAGCGATTCACATGCTATTGTCCTCCTGAATGTGTTTTAGCTCTGTCGTGCTAGGAAGGCATGGTTGCCCAGCAGTAATGGAAGATGAAGATTGCTGTACGTGTTCCTGGACCACATGTAATCTGCTGGCATGCACATTCATCTGCTGATTGCAGCTACAGGTACTGCTACTGCATCCATCATGACTTCTGTTTTGTTCATGTGATTTCAGCGGATGAGCTGACGTCCGAAGATGACGTATTGTGCAACCTACTGTTGCCATAGGCGTGAATCATCCACCAGCTTTTTAAAAGAAAAATTACTGTTATCATAGGCGTGAATCATGCTGCGAGGTACCCTTGTGTACTGGACTTTCAGCTTCATTGTGTGCATGCGTTTTCTGTTGCAGTTGGAATATAGTAATAGTTCAAATACAATATTTAATGGTTCAAATATATAAAATAAAGTTCAAATGTCTTCCTCTTCCTCCTCTGCCGCTGCCATGCCCCGGCGTGCCCACAAATGCTCCGCTAGATCAGTTTGGAGTGCATTATGAGTATTTTCATCACTAATTTCCAAATGCATTGAGATATAATCAGCGAAATCTGCCGGCACGTTGTGATCAACCTGTGCATGAGGACCCTCAAAGTCATATGGCATATGATCATGCACTGGATTATAGCGCTCACTCTCGATGATCATGTTGTGCAGGATGACACAACAATTCATCACCTCCCACATTTGCTCATTCGACCATGTCAGAGCATGATACCGAACGATAGCAAACCTTTGTTACAACACTCTAAATGCCCGCTCGACATCCTTCCTGGCGCTCTCTTGTTCAGCGGCAAAATGACAAGCTTTGTTCCCGCGAGGGTTGGGGACGCTCTTCACAAATGTTACCCACTTTGGATAGATGCCATCGGCTAGGTAGTACCATTTGTTGTACTCGTGGTCATTGACCACATAGTTGACAGGTGGGGCATGGCCTTCAACTAGCTTCGCGAACACAGGAGCGCTGCAACACATTGATGTCGTTGTGTGATCATGCCATGCCGAAAAATTCGTGCCAAATCCATAGTTCATGATCGGCCACAGCTTCAAGAACCACACTGCAATATCCTTTGTGGCCTCCTTTGTACAATCCTTGCCAACCAAATGGACAGTTCTTCCAGCTCCAATGCATGCAGTCTATGCTTTCAAGCATCCCAGGAAATCCTCTAACTGCATTCTGTTCCAGGATCCGAACTGTTTCTTCTTCATTTGGTCCTCTCAAATAGTTTGGGCCAAACACACCAATCACCGCCCAGCAGAACCTGTACATCGACTTGATGATTGTGGACTCTGACATCCGTAGGTAGTCATCTACAGAATCAGTAGGTGCTCCATATGCAAGCATTCTCATGGCTGCAGTGCACTTCTGGATTGACGAGAAACCAACAGTTCCCACGGCGTCCTTCTTCAACTTGAACCATGGATCATACGCCCTCACAGCTTGCACGATCTGGTTGAACAATCCACGGTTCATCCGAAAGCGTCGACGGAAATCCTTGGCGGTGGCGACAAGAACTTCAGCAAAGTAGTCAGAGACTAACATGCAGTGGCCTTCCATTCTCTGCCTCGGCTTGCTCTTCTTCCGTCTGAACGACGAGCCTCCCCGTTTTGGGCGGCATTGGCTTCCTCGTCGGCTTGAAGTCGGAGAAGACAACTGAGAATTGATATATTCTCATCTTCCTCCACGGCGATGGCGTCTTCTTCTTCCAACAGCATCGCGGCCATCATCTCGTCGTCGCTATCCATCTGCAATACAACGCGGCCACTGATCAACGACAGGTCGCCGGCTAGCATCAATAATTCAGTCAAAAAACCAGGCGAACCTTCCGCCGAACACCTTGCAGGCAGGGCGGGTCGCGGAGAGACCGCCGGGGGCGGTTGTATCGAATACAGCGGCGGAGAGATCGCCGGTGCCTGGAACCGAAGGCCGTCGATGAGAGGAAGCAAACGGCGGTGCCGGCGTCCAGGTTTGGGTGGAGCCGGCGGGCGGGCGACGGCGGGGGCGACGAGCAAAGTGGGGCGTCTGGGGCGACGATGGAAGACGGGGATAAAGTCAGGCGAGAAAACGACGAGACATAGTCCGTGTCTCACTGCCAGGTGTGGCCCGCGCGTCGGGAGCCGACGTGGCGTCGCGTTTCCTTCCGTCCGGGGCCACCCCAAGCCTCCCCAAGTTGAGGGCGTGGGCTGGGCGTGCCGGACACAAAACTGGGCCACGCCGGACCGAATTCGCGTTTGGGCGCCGCGAGTGGGGGCGATTTTGTGTCCGGCATGCCCCAAAGGCGTTTGGGCGCCGTTTGAACGCCGCGAGTGGAGATGCTCTAAGAGTTAACCAAAAACAAAAAGAGCCACCAAAATCTTTGTAGCATTCATCTTTGAAGGTGATACAAACCACCCACAATCAAAACGAGGAGACCTCCCTGAGTGTAGTAGTCCTGTGTTACTGTGCATCCCATAAATGGCCGATTAGTTCGGCTAGTTCTCACTAGCCTAACATGTTGACCTTGCAGGCAGGTAACATAGCATTGTTAGGCAGTTTTGCACAAATTAGCAATCATGATCAAGAAAGAGGCTGAGGGCTAGACATTGGGGTTTCCTTCCAAGCCGGAACATGGCCACATTTTTATATCATCATTGAATTGGAACCAACTTTCGTAAATTTGTGCAAGCAACGCATGATACAAGTTTTGTATACACTATGTGACAGAATTTTTCAGATCCCACAGTTTTGAACCCAGTTCAATAGCAATGCTGGACCATGTTTCATTTGCTCGGATCTATTCTCTACGGGGACCCGCTCTGATTCTGCAGAATGGCCTTTATGGTGCACATTTCGTTTGTATTACGTGGTTTAATGCGGCGGAGGGACCATTTTACAACAAGAGTTGATCAGTCAACTTGAGCTGTGTTCTTAAGAAATATTTTGAGCAATCAACATCTGTGATGGCTACTACGCCTATGTGGCGTGGTTTACTCAAAGAAAATGACAACGATTGTGCCGCGTTATGGAGAAAGTGTTTTGATCGTTATCGCCACCCGACTTGACAAATACATAATGAAATGTTTAACCTTGCTTGTTTGTGGGGTGCAAGGCAGCCACACAAACCATCATACTACAGATGAACCATGACACGGGGTGATGGCACACCATCGTGCCCATCCCCTAAACACGCGGGCGAAATGGTAGGAGTTTTGGCAAAAAATGATTGGTGGTTACACAATCTTTGGAGTGCAGAGGACATATCTAGTCCTACGATAGGATGCTCTGAACGGTAGGTATGGCCAATTGGCTCACCTGAGCTCGTTTTTCAGGTATTGTGCTCTTGAGCTAGTAGAAACTACTCCCCCACAGTGTCAACTCTCGAGACAAGTTACTACTACCATGCCATTCATCAAAGTTTGTAGCAGAGTGCAATGAGAAGGACCAAAGAATTCCAAGAGAAAGTTTCAAACTTTGATCCTTGTTGGTAACCCAAGTTGTGTTTCTGAAATCCAGAACACATATTCAGTCAGGTATCAAATCACTAAATCAGCCAGCAAGCAAAAAACGAAAAAGAACTCGGTTCTGTTTGTCAATTAACCTCCCCTCCTATACCTACCATTCACAGCTTCACACTCCCGTGAAGCATCGGATGAATTCACAACCAGCGTCAATCGGTACACTGATCCTAAATTTCCAAGCACGCAAAGCAAGAAGAAGAAGTGAAAATAATGATGAAATCTCCGGCGGAATGTACAGATCAAGTGATCTTGGAGGAGCTCCTGAAACCTTGAATGAGCAGGCAGAACCCCTGCCCGGACGGCGCTGCTTCCCCCTGCTTCTTCTGTCGCTGGCCCCGCTTCGGCGACAGAAGCTTCTCGTTTTCTTGCTCTCCGCCGCCGCCGTCGTCCGTCCACAGCCTCGTCTCCGACGCGCCCCTCGCGTGGAACGTGAAGACGGCGCCGGAGGAAGAGGCGGTTGGGTCAATCGCTTGGAAGAGCCAGCCGTGGAGGTCCCACGTAATGTCCACCGGCGCGCCGCCGTCGAGGAAGAGGGTGTGGCTGCCGCGGAAGTTCCACCGCAGCCTCCGCAGCTGCACCACCTTCCGTCCGTCCACGGTGACCCACGCCTCGGCGTCGCCCTCCAGCCCGACGCCGATCTCGTGCTCCGCGCCGGACTCCAAGAAGCGCGCTTTGGTAGACCAGCACCCGCACCCGACGAACCGCTCCCGGCGGCGCGCCATCCGCGACGAGGCGATCGGTATCCCGCCGTGCAGCCGCTCGACGTAGCTCCGGCTCATGTCGCCGAGCAGGAGGACGAACTCGGCGTCGGCGACGACGGCGACGTAGAACCCGGAGACGGGCTCGGGCCCGGCCCCGGCGCCGTACCGCGCCGAAGCGTAGTCCCAGAACACGCCCACCACGCAGCTGCCCGCGGTGAAGGTGCCGCTCCCCTTTCTCCTGTGCAGGTGCCTTGGCGCGGCGGCGGCGGTGGCCCGCGAGGAGGCGCCGGGCTCGTGGACGGCGACGGAGAGCGCGGGCCCGTCGGGCGAGCGCGACCAGGTGACGTCGACGAGCAGGTCCTTCCCGGACGCCGAGAGCCGCGCGCGGTACACGGTCGTGACCCCGCTCATCGCCGCGGAAGCCGCCCTCCCTCCGACGCCGCCGGCCTCCGTGGGCCTCGCGGCGGCATTGGCGGCGGCGGAGCCGGAGCAGGCGACGTCGGAGATCCGCACGGCGTGCTCGCTGAAGCAGGACACGAGGTCCTTCATGCGCGCTGGCTGGCTGGAGCTGGACGTGCAGCCACGCCGCTCGCACGAGGAATCCCTTCGCTTTGGGCTTTGGCCGACTACCCACTAGGCTAGCGGGCGTGTCGGGGCGGCTTTGGGGAGGATGGCATTTTGCAGATGGCGACGGGCAATAGACGAGAGGGAGACGGGTAGGCAGGATTAGGAAGGGTATGAAGGGTTCGGTAATCGCAGGCGAAAGAAAAGGTATCACTTAATTGGGAAGCCTGACAGGCAATCCGCTGGTGCTCGCAAGATAGGCATAAAATCTTTCCCCTCCCAACAATGTTCGATCTCGACTATATATATGATGTTTCTACCACTCCCTGCCTGCTTTAATTCTCATAGCTATAGGTGGTAGTAGTAGTGGAGCACAAATTCCACGAAAGCAAATTCAATCATGTCTGTTGGTTGGCGTCATGTCCTCGTGAGAATTTTCTCGGGAGGCTTCCGATCGACTGCTAACGGAAAGAGAGGCCTAGCTAGAACATAAAAACCGAAACGTACCGTGAGCTAGAAAACGCATCCGTTTCTTTACTGCTTTCTTAAATTGTCACTGAAACTTCGCAAACGAAACGGTCCGCAGTCACCTGTAGCAATGCTCGCATCGAAACGAAAAATCGTGTCGCGGCAGCGCTGTACCATGCGGCACTGCTCCTCCAGACCAACCAACCGTTGGATTAGACATAATGCAAATTGGATTTGTGCAAATTGGATTAGACACGCAGCCAGTGACTCGTGGGGCCGCGGGTCTAACGTAGACATAATGCAAATTGGATTGTAGCCAATATGATATTGTGGCGTGCGTACGTGCACGCGTTATCGAAGCAGTTGCCGCCGTCTTCCATTCGATTCTCCGGTCGTGTCGACACCATAAACTCAGTGCAATTTGTTGTAAGTACAAGGAAAAAATTCATTTTAAACCTTGAACTCGTAGAGGTCCAGCGGATCGAACTCTAAAATCGAAATCCATGTTGTTTGCACGCTGAAGTTTTGAATCCCGATATCAATTGAACCTTTGACCTGTTTTTCACAGGAAAAACAAAATTCTAAATTGCTACACGGGTCAGGAAGCCAATTGTCTCACTGACTAGACGGACCAGCATGTCATCTGGACCCCATTGTAAGTGCGAGTAACCTGTAATCATGGTCGAACTTGTTGCTTTCCCAGCGCACCAAACAATATAGATTGGCAGCAAATAGTTCAACTTGCAAACGAACATAGATTTCGACATTGGGGTTCGATCCGCCGTATCTCTACAGTTGCAAGTTTAGAATGAACATTTCTTAAGTAAAATCGATGGAACCATGGAAACACTGCGAGAAATCATATCACTGCGAGCTCGCATGTTCAGGTCTGCATTCAGCAAACAACAAAACGGTCCCAACCGATCGAGACCCCATTGTAAGTGAGAGTAACCTGTAATCATGGTCGGAATTGTTGCTTTCCCAGTGCACCAAACATTATAGATTGGGTTCGACTTTGGGGTTGCAGGTTTAAAATGGACTTTTTCTTAAGTAAAATCGATGGAACCATGGAAACACGGCGAGAAATCATATCACTGCGAGCTCGCATGTTCAGGTCTGCGTTCAGCAAACAACAAAACGGTGCCCAACCGAGCGAGACCGTCTCCCAAGTACGTACGGGTTCACGCTCGTTCAAACTCGAAACGACGAAGAGGCTATAGTAACTGCACTGACCAGCAGGCGGGACCCGGCAGAGCTGAAAAGGCCAAAGCAGCCGAGCGAGCAGGAAAACAGGTTTCAGAGCCGAGACCAAGACCTTCGCCTCGGCCCGCGGAATTAAAATCGGGAACTGTGCCTCCTCTGCAGATCTGGGACCGGGAGTAAATAAATTGGGAGCGGCGCTGTTGCTTGTGGCGCAGGGAATGAACACAGTGGTGTGCTCCATCGATCCAATCCACGGCGATCGCGCGCGCAACGGCGCCGGTCCGCCCCCTGCGTTGCATTTCGTGCGTTCTCTCTTGCCTCAAGACTCAAGTTCTGTGCGTTCATTCCGGCGTGGAATTCAGTTCGGCGGTCCAGCCCCGGCAGCGGGCGGCAGGCAGGCATCCCAGGCGATCTTTCTCTCACCCAAGCACGCTAGAGGCCACGAAACGCCTTTCGCCTTCGCGAGTTCAGCGCCGCCACACAGACGAAACCATGTGACCGGCCGGCCGGCCGGAAGGCAGGCTCCGTCTGGGCTGCCCAACTCGGGCGTTGGGACACGCAAGACTCGTGTGTACTCCAGTACGTAGTAACAATTTTCTTTAACATCAGCCAGATCGAAGTCTGCAACACTTGAGCATTATCCCGTACAAAGAGAATAAATTAGTGAAGCATATCGATCAGCATGTGACGGAGTAGGCTATATATATAGGCAAAGTACAATTTGCACATTCCCTGATTTGACCAATCCATGATCTGATCTGCAGAGTCATTGACTAAGGGGCGGTGACACTAATTAAAACATTGTACCCGTAAGCAGCTGCATGTTCTCGTTTATGTATGTATTGTTGCTTGAGCGACCCGGAGCACAAGTACTCCGCATGTCCTTTTAGAGTGCATCCATCGTGTTCTGCTCTCCTTTTTCTTTTCTACACATGCTACTACTAGCTAAAATTACTAATATCACGGTTCTCCCTGCACTGCAATGCATGTGCTAGGCCATCAGGAATCAGGCATTCAGAGAAAATTAAAATATAATGGAAGGACATGGTATAAAATGTGGTCTGGAAGTAAGCAGTATAATAATTCTAGAAAAACTTCTTAGCTCTTGGCATCGTAAGTGCGTATACGATGTGAATTGCTTATGGTTCGGGTGAATGACTATGAAAGGAGAGAGGCACCAGCAAGGCAGCAAAGTCGAGCTAATGTCTATTTCCTCGCATCATCCAATGACTAAAAAGTTTTCTTTCCTTGAAAGCCTAATGGTACCTTCACAAACTGTGCGCAGGAGTATGAAATATGATTTACCCTTGGAGAAAGAAATGAAGCGTTCCATGGCACTAATGTGTGACCCAATGGGCGATCTAGGGTTCCTCCTCCCAGAACCGCCATCGCCTCTTTCTCTCACCTCCTGCCCGTTGAGGATTGTGTCTTTTCTACCCCAACAACTATGATACATCTTCTTATCTAGCCTTAAATTGAGGTGCCAATGAGTTCTTTTCTATGGCCTCACAAGAGGCTAGATTGTGTTGCCGAATTGACACTAAATTTTGGTTGGATGTATATATTGTGTTGCTGAATTGACACTACAATTTTGGTTGGATGTAGATATTGTGTTGCTTGACTTGACTTGGGGTTCAATGCCAAATCAGACTATCTCTATAAAATTACGCCAAGTTTGCTAACAAACTGAAGGTGATACTTCTGGACACTATGTATGAATATCAGAGCGCCTTTGTTCCTGGCCGACTTATTAGTAACAATGTGTTGGTTGCATATTAATGTTTGCATACCATTCGTAAACAACAATCCAAACAACTGTGTTTTGCTTTGAAGACTTAGCCTGATATAATGAAGGTACATGATCGTGTTGAATGGGCCTATCTACATGGTAGTTTGGAGATGCTTGTGAAGGTGCATCTTGCCCCATGTGTGATTTTAATAATTAATAACAATCCTATGAACTAATGATTGCATGCACTATTTGGAAGCATTAGACTGTCCAGAATACTGAAGTGAAATACCTGTATGTGATTCTGAACATGTAAGGAAGTGCTAAACTGTACTGAATGAATCCCTGTACTGGACTGAATACGGCTGTGCCTGTTTCTAAACTGAACTGTGTCTGTTTCTGAACTGAATCGTGCATGTTTTTTTTTTAGCAGAACTGAATCGTGCATGTTCTCGTCCCTCCCCTTAGCTGGGCTCGTCTCAACTTCCGAACTGGGTTTTATTTGGGCTCATACTTGCAGCTGAGAGCAGAGGGAAGCAGCAGCCGCAGGATGAAGAATGGATGGCATCGGGGAAGGGTAAGTCAGGCCGTGACTGCGCATCAGCAAATCAGACAATCCGCGCCGTGACGTGACGGCGCCTGCTCAGCTCCGGGATACCAGTACACCACGGCACGGACGGCGGCGACCTCCTCCAACTGCACGGAATCGCCTCGCCGCCGGCCTAGAAGCCCTGTACCGCTGCCGTTTGGTTTTGGTTCGTCTCTCCCCCTTCCACTTTGTTCTTCAACCGTGGGCTCGGCCGCAGTTTAACCTTAGCGCATCCCTCCCCATGCTTCTGACCCCCAACGCTTCAGAATTGAATCGAGCTCTATTGATGGGCAGCTTGCGCGCTCCCCCTCTACTCCTCGGCGGTACTAGCGTTGGTCGCGGTTATCGGCTCCGCCTTGCCTCCTCTAGAGTCCCCAAATCCAAGGGTGCGAGCTTTTGACTCGTGTTATTATTCTGTTGTTGTAGCCGTTGGTTGCTAAGCTTGTTGGATATAAGATTAAACTACAATTTACCTTCTTGGTGGTTTCAGTGTTGAGTGTTTGCTGCGCAATGAAGTCGTATAGGCTGTCCGATCTCAGTGATGCCGAGGTTAGCGGCCTCAAGGCACGCCCTCGAATTGACTTCTCCTCCATTTTCAGCACGGTATGATAGCATTGAGATTATTCATGGTTATGGAGGTCTGAACATTTTGTCGTAGTCTGACATCTATGATATCTTGTTTTGTGGGATTAGGTGAATCCGATTGTCGAAGATGTGCGCGTGAGAGGTGATGCTGCGGTCAAGGAGTAAGTGTTGCTAATTGCTGTAGTGTTTGACTGTTCTGTTCATGGTCCACTGCACATTTTTCTTACTTTGTTGTACTTCGTGTGTTCAGTTATACAGAAAAGTTTGACAAGGTCTTGCTCGATAATGCAGTTGTGCGTGTTAGCGATCTTCCGGTTGCAGAGGTACTTATCTTTACAACGTGCAACTAAATCCTGCTGCTTGAATTGCTCATTTTACCATCAAAGTCTCTAGTAGATAAATTTCAATGTTGTTTTCTCATCATGTCGATACATTACTTGATTAGTTACCTATTTCTCTAGTAAGCAGTTTGCCACTCTAGGCTTTGTCTACTTGCATTCAGGTGCTTCCAATTCTTAGAAATAGGGAAACATGATGTTAGTATATTCTGTGTCTGGATTCGCATAGTTCTCAAATAGGTTTTCCCCATTTACTATATGAATTTGGCTGTCTTAAGTTGATCAAATTTGCAGCTTGATCCAGCTGTAAAGGAAGCCTTTGACGTGGCATATGACAATATTTATGCCTTCCATGTTTCACAAAAGTCGCCGGAAAAGACAGTTGAGAATATGAAAGTAAGAGAACGAGGAGGCTATCAAGTCTCTATTTATATTATTTACCTTTCTTATATGCTCAGGCTTATTGATTTGTGCACTCCCCACTGTATGAAGGGCGTAAGGTGTAAAAGAATAACAAGATGCATTGGTTCTGTCGGGCTGTATGTTCCAGGTGGCACTGCAGTGTTACCTTCAACTGCATTGATGCTTGCTGTGGTATGCTCATGTTTATTCAAATCCTCTTAGCTGAATAGATTGTACTTATTCGTTGTCTTGAATTTCTCATGTAGATTTCTCTTTTAACAGCCTGCTCAGATTGCTGGCTGCAAAACTGTAGTTCTTGCTACACCCCCTAGTCGTGATGGCAGCATATGTAAGGTACGGTTTGTAGGACATGTAACTGCTGCTGTTTTTTGAATAAATTGTTTTGGAAGATAAAATTGAGGATCACTTGACATTGTTCTTGTCTCATGCAGGAGGTTCTTTACTGTGCCCAAAAAGCTGGTGTTACACATATACTGAAAGCTGGGGGAGCTCAGGTAGAACGATATTTTGAGATTTTGTTTGCTTCATTATGTAGTTCAGTGTTATTAATGTTCTTAACTTTCAGGCAATCTCAGCTATGGCGTGGGGAACTGCATCATGCCCAAAGGTGCTCAAGATCTGTATCACTATCAATTGCTTGTTTAAAATCAGTAGGGATATTTGTTGTCTTTATCATGAAACCTGTATGATGTATTGTCAGGTGCTTGCTTAGGGACTACAAATAGGACTTCATCGACTTTAGCATAACCTGCCAATAGATCTATGCAAATTAGCAAATATAGACGTGGGCACTCATCAGATGCTACAACCGTGTCTCATTCTAACTTATTTTACTGGCTTGGCAGGTTGAGAAAATATTTGGACCTGGCAACCAGTATGTCACAGCAGCTAAAATGATTCTTCAGGTTTATTCTGCTCCTTCTATGTAAATTGTAAATCATGACCATCATCTTCATTATGCGTATTCGTTTTTGTGATTCTCATTCTTATTTGACCGCAGAACAGCGAAGCTATGGTCTCTATAGACATGCCCGCTGGTCCTTCAGAAGTTCTGGTCATCGCTGACAAATATGCAAACCCAGTTCATGTTGCCGCTGATCTGCTGTCTCAGGTATCTTCATCTGCTGTTACTTCTTCTTTCTTGTTTCTGTTGAAAAGTGTTTGTTGAATTTGACCATTTTCCTCCATTTGTAATGTCAAACTTGAGGATAATTGATCACAGTTGGTTTGTCAATTTTGTAGGCAGAACATGGCCCGGATAGTCAGGTTGTTCTAGTTATTGCGGGAGATGGTGTTGATTTTGGTGCCATTGAAGCAGAAGTTAGCAAGCAGTGTGATGCTCTTCCTAGAGGAGAATTCGCTTCCAAAGCACTTGGCCACAGTTTTACAGTGTTTGCCAGTGATATGGTCGAGGTAATTATTCATTCATGTCAGTCCTTGCTAGTTTTTTTTGCGGGAAAGAATAGTTACCGCCTGATTCATCTATGTGGCTCGCTTGCATACAAAAATCAATCATTGTCTGACCTGTCCTCATATACTTCTAAAGGGAGTACTCTATGACTATGCATTATAAAAGTTCAAAGTCGTGGAACTTCATATTAAATAGGGTAAAGAACCATCTGGTTACTTCCTGCTCCCAAGGATTATTGACCTCCCCTGTTTGCCCCCTTTTCAGGCAATATCATTCTCAAATATGTATGCTCCTGAGCATTTGATCGTCAATGTAAAGGACGCTGAGCAATGGGAGGAGCTCATCGAGAATGCAGGTAGGCATGGTTTTCAGAGCCAATTCCAATGTATTATATATTGATCCATATCCCACTCCTCGCATACTTCAATCTGAATTTCAATGTTTGATATTCCAATTACAGGGTCAGTTTTCATGGGGCAATGGACCCCGGAGAGTGTGGGCGACTATGCCAGTGGAACGAACCACGTCCTTCCAACGTACGGTTACGCAAGGATGTACAGTGGTGTGTCACTGAACTCTTTCCTCAAATACATCACTGTTCAATCCCTGACTGAAGAAGGGCTGAGAAGGCTGGGTCCTTTTGTCGCCAAGATGGCAGAAGTCGAAGGGCTAGAAGCCCACAAGAGAGCTGTCACCCTCAGGCTGCAAGATATTGAAGCCACTGTAACTGTCTAGTTGTTTGTCATGGTCTATTGTACCCATCAATTTGGTGTTTGGGAACTATAAATTTCTGTTGTTTTCTTCTTTCTTATTCGGATGCGAACACCCAGAGTCCAAGGAGAAGAATGTGTAGTTGTTGCATGGAATAATGATCGTTGTGTTGATCTATTGAATGAATAAACTTGTGATCGTTTGTCGATCCATTGAATGAATAAACTTGTGAGCTTAGTTTGTCATCGCAGGGGCAGTTCTGTTGTTACAATCCCTTTTGAGGCAAGTTATGTTTCTGAGTGCAATATTTCGTTCTTGTTAAGCAGCGGCAAAGGGCTAATAGAATGGCCTCTCCGGATCATCAGAAGCTACGCTCCAGGAATGAACTGCAGACAAAGATGTCATGTACTAGAGGGGCCCTAAAGAACTGTGCTCCGGCCCTAGGCTTCAACAGCAGCTGGTAAGACCATATGGGCTATGGGACCTCTGATGGAGATCACCGTTGTAGAAGCCAAATATTGCTTTATCTCGGATAGTGACCCTGACAATAACATCACAAGCTCGCTGTACGGCACTGGACTGACGATGTCCTAGTTGACGCGACCCCTAAAACTAAATTTCATACTTGAGCCAAGATACTAAATATATTGTAAAAATCAGCATAATTGGAGGCATAGGATCATGAATGAGAGCAACATTTTGCCTCTCTACCTGCATCCGAGATAGACATTTACATGCAAAAAGTATAACGATATAAAAAGATATATCTAGCGTTAAAAAAAATGAAGCATGGCACATCTTTGAGTTTTAACATGCTTGCAAATTTTCATGTTAAAAGAATTAAAAATCAGGACTTTCTAAAAAAGAACAGATTTTAACACTAACCTTGTGTTTTGCACATAGATAGTAAAGCTTATTTATTTTCCTGACTTTATTTAAAGGCACAACGCTGACACGAACATTTTTTCTATTACGAAGAAAAAAATGGGCCGCATCAGTTTAACATGTCTAATTTTCTTCAATATTATTTCTTATAGATGGGGAAAAACTAAGTAAGTGCATGATTAAAATTAAAAATCAGCACTTCTAAAAAAGGGACAAATTTCAACACTAACCTTGTGTTTTGCACATAGATAGTAGAGCTTATTTAGTTTCCTGATTTTTTTTGCAGGCACAACGATGACAAGAACATTTTTTTCTATTAACGAAGAAAATAAATATGAGCCACATAAGTTTAGCATGTCTACTTTTCCTCAAAATTATTTACGATAGATGGGAAAAAACTAAGTAAATTGAGAACCCTGGTACTGGCGTAGGGAATAGACAAGGTTGAGGTACCACAATGAACTGTAGTAGGGAATAAACATGGTTGATGTACAAGAGTTGTCTACAACGAATACAAAACGACCTTTAAAAGAGAGTAAATCGTCGATTTCTTCAAACACTTAATTATGTATCAAATAGATTGTCCCAAGGGCGCCATATTTTAGTATCACTAGTTATGCTATTGAAAATTTGTTCCTCTAGCAGTTCCGGTTTGAGCATTCCGTTCCGTTTTTAACTTCTCGTGACAGCCACATGAAAATAACATAGAGACCAAAGAACAAACCTACAAATACTAGTGCGGGTTCTCCAATAATTTTGTTTGTCGGCAACAATGCAAAGTCTACGCGCTCGACAGAGCCATTAAAGTAATAAACTAATATTTTTGGTAAATTTTTCAAAATAACCCCCCTTCAAACATGCCGGCTATCCATTTCCCCATTTTATTTTGCCCCCAAATGTGTGGACCTAGTGGAGGCTCCCCGTTCTTCCCAAAGCCCTAACCGCATGACATTTCTCTTAAACTGAATTTAGTTCAAAACTGCGACAACCCGGAGACAAAAGTACTCCCAAAGGACGCTGCGTGGCACATATTTATGGTACTCGTTCGTTCGGTGGAGAAACGATCGACAAGAAATGATCCACGCCAGCATCTGCTGTTGTTGTTGGGCTGAGTGGGCGGCGTCAGCGTGCAGATGGCGCGTCGCTGTCCCGGGGTCCGGTTCCTTTGTTTCAACCACAAACATGTGGGTAAATGGACTTAAAAGAGGCGATGGACGCATTTGTTATATTTCTGGGCAGAGTAGTTCATCGTCATTTCTTGGAAAAAGCATTCCACAAGGGGTTCAGGTTGTTTTGCTGACTGACTATTCCATCTTGGACGAAACGTGCGTGATTTGTTCTATTTGCTTGCATTGTTGAACTATTTGTGTGTGGATTTGTATGTTGAACTATTCTTATGTGTAAATTTGTATGTCCAGCTATTTTAATTGTGTTGGCCTTTGTTTTATGCGTGAAATATAACCCAAACTCGCCGGCTGAGGGCGGCTAAGTTCGGTGACTGGGAATCGGCGCCCCTCAACGCGTGAAATAGCGCCGTTCCCCCAGACGGGCCAAAATAGCGTCGTTTTTCGGCCGGGGCGAACGACTCGAGATGCCCTGACTATTCCATCTTGGACGAAACGTGCATGCGTGTGCCATGGGGAGGTTGCCAGAGGAGACGAGGCGCGAGGTCGTGCAGCCAACTACCAAAAACCAAAGGCTACAGTACAACGGAAAGGCGAAGAGGAAGGATGGAAGAATGCCACCTACCAAGTGAGCTAGTAGTACGTCAACGTAGCCACGTAATTCATTGCGACTTTCTCTTTAGCTCCACGAGTTGTCTCGGTTCAGCACGGGAAATGACGTGAGAGTTCATGTATGTATCTCTCAAGGGATATTTACTGCGTGTATGAACCGGCTCAAATGCCACAATTACACGTATTTATGACTGACAGGTACATGATCCAAGAACAAAATCAATTTATCCCAGCTGGCCGGCGACGAGGGAGGAGTAGGGCGCCGACATGACCACAAATTTACCAGCGCGCCTACTCGACCGATTCTCCTCGGCACCTCTAGCTAGGGAGTAATCAAGAACTGGAAGCTGCTCCTCCTGGCTACGAATCGGATGAGGTGGTGACGGTGGAGGAAGAGCCGGCGGTCATCGGGGTCATGTCCATGGGGTAGCTCCCGAGCACCCGCAAGAAGGAGGTGAACTCCTGGACCTCGGCCAGCGCGTTCTGCGCCCGTGGCTCGGCCAGGGAGGCCTGGAAGTCCACGTAGAACATGTACTCGAAGTGCTTCGCGGTGCCGCGGTTGGCGTCGTCGACGAGGCGGATGGGCCGGTGCCGGTGCGGCCGGCTCTCGATCTTGGTCAGGGTGATGTCCCGGAACGCGAAGGCGGAGAGCACCTTGAAGAGCACGGAGGTGCCTTCCTTGTCGTGCGCGAACACGATGCTCGTCTTGAACGGCCGGTCGGTGCGCGGCACGATGGGCTCCCTGGCCAGCATCACGAACCGCGTCACGTTGCCCGAGTCGTCCTGGATGCCGTCGGCGAGGATCTCCATGCCATACAGCTCGGCGGCGCGGGACGACGCGATGGCGGCCGTGTCGCGGAGGCCGTTGGCGGCCACGTACTCGGCGGCGCCGGCCGTGTCGTCGAAGGCCTCGCGGACGACGTTGAGGCCCATGCGCGTGATGGTGTGCTCGCACTGCGCCAGCGCCTGCGGGTGGCTGATGACGCGCGTGATGTTCTCCTTGCGCACGCCCGGGAGCGCGAGGAGGCAGTGGTGCACGGGGAGCTGCACCTCGCCGACGATGTGGAGACGGTGACGGAGCAGGAGGTCGTAGTTGCGGTGGATGCTGCCGCCGAGCGAGTTCTCGACGGGGAGCACGGCGCGGTCCGCGATCCAGAGCTCCACGGCCTGGAAAGCCACCTCGAACTGGTCGCAGGGGATGGCGTCGCAGCCCGGGTACGCCTTGCCGGCCGCCTTCTCGCTGTACGCGCCCGGCACGCCCTGGTACGCCACACGCAGCTCCGAGCCGTGCATCGGCGCCGGTGACAGGTCCGCGATGCGGAGCGGCGCGGGCAGGTTCTTGGCGCCGCCGTTCACGGGGATCAAGTCCAGCACCGCATCGTTGGTAGCCGGAGCCGGAGCTGGTGCGGCGTGGCCGTTGACGGAGTGGGGGCCGAGCGCGGCCACCTTGCTGGAGAGGACGGCGCAGTTGCTCAGCCACTCAGTCCGGCCGCCGACGACCGAGCTTAGCGAGCACCTGACCACGCGACTGCTCCTCCCGGGAGCGTGACACGCCAGTCTAGGATTCTGCCCGATGGGCACCTTGATCAAACTCGCGGCAGCCATGAGTAACCACACCGATTAGCTCTCTTCTTCCCGTTTATTGGCTTGGTATAATCTGTCTGGTAACTTGGTAAACGATGCCGCTGGTGCTGGGATACTACAAAGGTAATGAGAAAGCTAAAACTGAAACTAGTTGTTGAGTAAGCTTCGACGGGTGAAGCTGAGAGGGGAATGGGAGGGTGGAAGGGGATATATAGGTGGCCATTGGTTGGTTTGTGTTCAAGACTCGAGCTCTGCTCTGATCGCTCGAGAGGGGTTGCTGGTGGTTGCTGGTGGGGACGCGTGAGGCAAATTATTCGTCAGGATTCGGGACCGGGGGTTGATTGGATTTGCGTCAAATCAAAATCGAACGACAGCTGCTTGGTCTTCTTGTCCGATCTTGGCCTTTTTCACCAACCGGACCCAAAGGGGGGTAGAAATTGAACGAGAACGTGCACTGCTTCCCCCCTCGTGCGCCGGTTGCTGGTAGCCGCGCCTGCGCGCTTTCCCCTTTTCGCCGTCGTTTCTTAGGGCATGTACAGCCGTTTAGACACCATCTGTCTGTAATAGGTGTACATGTCAGATTTAGATAGCTTTGTAGACGACTCGTACAACAGCCTATCTTTTCAACTGTATGTAAGAACCTGGAGGTCGTAACTGCATGCATTGAAAAAATATGTATTAAAGCTATTTATAGCAAAAGGAGAGGCGTCGCTAGCCATACAACGGGAGGAGATGCGTCGGTAGCGAGCGAATTTAGAGCTACCAGACCGTCTGTAGAATTACCGACGGACTCCGATTTCCTTTCCTCTAACTGCCAAAAAATCCTAGGTGGCATCTCCTACCGACGGCTGACTAGACGCCGCTGTACATGCCCTTAGGTCGCCCGGGGAACCACGCCGTCCAAGGTGCGTGCCAAGTGCGAGAGCGAATGAGCTTGTTGGATCTTTGCGGCAGATTTTTTATCCGTGGCAGGAAATTGCTTGCACTTTTTCATGCGGTGGATATTTTCCTTCATTGAAAATAAACGTACGGGCGTATACATTTTAGGTCAGATGTAGTAAGAAAAAGCTTTGGGGGCTCGTAATCAATCAAGAAAGTATTCACGAAGCATAGATGTATACATATAATATGCTATGTGATTCATGATATTTAGTTTCAACATCTCTATGGTGTTTATCGGACTTCCGTTTCAGATTTCAAACTGTGGCTTTCTTATAATATTTGTAAGAAAGATCTACTATACTTGTAGTCGTAGCATTCAACTAACTAGTGTTTCAAATGGGGTAGGCGGGTACAATGTCTGGTAAAAGATTAATTTTCAACACTAGAACGATGACAAAACGTTCCTGTTCAAAGTCCAACATGGTAACAGGACGTATTCCTCGGGGGGGTGAACATGGTAGCAGCGGCCCAAGTGCCCAACATGCAGGTGAAATTAACAAGTAAAGCGTGTGATGTGCTAAAAAGTATTAGGTCACACGCACTATGAAGAAAAAAAATAGAGATTGGAGAGAGAAAATAAATGTTACCCCCTCTTTGTCACAATGTAGTGTAATATGTGATTTTTAAAACTCAAACCGTGTAAAACATGATCAATTACGTATAAAAAATCGTAGGAATAGATTATTTACTCCATAAACTTGGTCAAAATTTGCACAACTTAACTTTAAAAAAATCTCATATCCTCTCTATTATGGTTAGGGAGTAATATATATTCATGACGTGGATGCATATAAATATTTTCACAATCTTCCTCCATCTGTTGTACTACAAACTTGGCATTTGCTTACGTTCCATAATTATTACCAACAACCAACAAGACATACTACATTGGTAATAATTACTTCCTCCGTTCCAATTTAATTGACTTGCTATGCGTTACATGTGGATGTATCTATACATGTAACATGTATAGATACATCCACATGTAGCGCATAGCAAGTCAATTAAATTGGAACGGAGGGAGTAGTTGGCTCTTAAAATTTTCACCTTAACCTTCTATTCGACTGGATGTTCGTAATACTATCTCTCCCGTAGTCTCTTCTTTGCAATAGGAGGCATGGGCTGCACACTTGCAGTATTGCTCAAACACGCATTAAACACGATCCGACACACCTGCATCGCCATACGGGCTCCCATGTTCAGATCGAATAAACATTGTTCTTGTTGTTGCTTGTGTTACCCAATTTTGTACTTTCTGCTAAATCTATCTCTTAGGGCATCTCCAGCCGCCCCCCCAGCGTCCCCCAAGGCCGATTTTAGCGCCGTTTTGGCCTGGGAGCGCCGTTTTTCGCCCAGTCGGCACCCTAGGAGCCCAAAAAGCGTCGGATCGGCGGAAACTAGCGCCGGCGTTCCCAGGCCAAACCCAGCCCACCGGGTTCGGCTTGGGGGGAGAAAAGCGCGCGTGGGCCAGCGCTGTGGGGGTGATAGCGCATATCCCACCCCCACGCCGTGTTCTTTCCCCATCTCTCGCGTCGCCGCGATGTCGCCGCCGGTACCACCCCTCCCCACCTCCGCCGCATACAGCTAGCTAGGAAGCCGCCATCTCGCCCAATCCTCCGCCGCCGGCCGCCCCTCCTCCCCCCGCCGTCGTCTCGCCGCAAAGAAGGCCCTCGGGGAAGGCTCGCCGCAAAGAAGGCCCAATACAGTTTGTTCTATTTGCTTGCATTGTTGAACTATTTGTCTATTGATTTGTATGTTGAACTATTTGTGTGTGGATTTGTATGTTGAACTATTTGTATGCCGAAAGTTGGCCGAAACTTGGCCGAAAGTGTTGATTTGTATGTTGAAAACTTGGCCGAAAATTGGCCGGCCGGGGCGTCCTGGGTTCGGCGACTGGGAAAACGCCGAACCCAGGGCGTCGAATTGCGCCGGCGCTCCCCCAGGCCATCCAAAAAGGCACCGTTTTTCGGCCTGGGGGGGCCGAACGGCTGGAGATGCCCTAACCTGAACGGGCAATATTTTTCAAATCTGACTCTCAAGGTCAGCGTAAAAGTGAATGTAGCTGAACTTGAACAGTTGCGCCAACAAAATTCCGTGTCGTGGCCCATGGCGCAGATCTAACCTCAATGCTGGAATCTATTGGTGCCGATCTTTACAATTTTGGCTCCATCTGTAATGGCGCCGACCATAGGACTAGGAGGCACCGAGGCAGATTTAAAAATAGTTCTGTCTAAAGGTCAAATGAGAGATTAGTTCAGCCTATGGGCCAGATTTGGCAAAACTACCCTAGTTTTACGTAGTGAGCCTATTTTGTAAGTTCAAAGAGCCCTTGTTGCCTGGTACAATTTTTTTAGGCGGGTGGCAAGATGGTTAGGAGGGTGGTTGTACCCCCAGCCTACCAGAGTTCAAATCCTAGATTTGACACTGGTGTTTCTCATTTAGGCGGAATTATTGTTCAGTGGGAGGCGACGTTCCCGTCGACAGCGAGACGCCTGTGGTGACTTCGTCAATTTCAAGACCCGATCGCCGGCTCAGTCTTTCGGAAGTGCTCATAGGGGTAGGATGTGCGTGCGTGCGTTCATAGGCGTGAGTGTGTGCACGTGTATGTGAGCGTCTGCGTTGTACTGTGTTTCGCAAAAAAAAAATCTCCAGGATCCTACAAATATTTATATATTATGTCATGCTGAACAACAGAGGAACTTAAATCCTGACGATGCACAGTACGAGTTATTTAGTTAGACCACAGGAAGATCGCAGGGACTTTGCTGAAGGACTGGGTGTGTGGTATAGCTATCATCAAAATACTCAGGTACTACTATCAAGACTTTCAGTGACAAGTCTCAACCTTTTCCACCCGCCGCAACTGTGGGCACACTCACGTCATGGAAAAAGAAAATTGAGGGTGCAACTAAAGTGATCAAGCCGGTCGTCGCCAAGTTTTTCCACCTGCCACGACTAGGAGCAATGCCCGCAAAGATAAATAAAAACGCAAAAAGCACACGTGTTCTTATAGTTCTAAAACATTTTTTATTTTGAATGACAGGAAGATCACTCCCGGCTCCATAATTATAAAATCGAAATCATTTCTGAACGTTGTCCAGGTACAGAGATAAATTGTCGTGAAACTTTTGCGCTACTCAAGCCTGCTGTAGAAGGATAGAGAGGGATTGGTGGAATCGTTGTTTATTGCTTGAGCCACATGGGCATATATATAGGAGTACAATGATCTACTTGGAGTACAAGGCAAGGTAGAATAGAATCCTATTCTATCTCATATTTTCTAAATAACCATGATACTCAACATCCCCCCGCAGTCACAACGTAGCGACGCAGACGGTGAGACTGGAGAAGAATCCGAAGACGGAGCCGACGGACATCCCCACCACAGTCGTAGCGGTCGACGCATCGCGGAAGTTGTGGCTGGAGTGGTAGCTGATGAGGTTCCCAAGCAGGCGGTAGCCCTTTTGTGCCGAAGTCGAGGTAGCCGAGAGCGTAGGGTGGTGTAGCCGTGGTCGAGGTAGCCATGCGAGGGGCGCCGTGGTCGATGTCGAGTCGGGGTTGCCGGTGTCGAGGGAGCCGTCGTGGAGCCGCGGGCGCAAGGGTGCGCCGGTAGTCAGGGCGCAGTGGCGCCGGGTAGTAGATGATGTGGACGAGGCGTCGCGCCGGGTTTGCAAAGCCTGGGGACACGTCGTGGACGAAGACACGCATCGGTGTTGCCGGCACCGAGCATGCGTAGGGGCGGTGAGAGGATGCGGCGCGGATCAGCGAGTCACAGCGGCGCGTCGGAAGAAGCGGCGTGGCTCGGCGAGCTGCAGCGGCGCGATGATGGTAAGTTAGTCGATGTTGACGAGGCGCCGCACCAGGCTTGCCAGACCCGGGGACACATCGTAGACGAAGGCACACAGCGGTGTTGCCAGCACCGGGCATGCGTAGACGGGGACCAGCAGGGGAGGACTCGACGACGGGTGCAGCGTCAATCGGCGTGGGTTAGAAGGTGCCGATGTCGCCCGCGACTCTCGGAGTAGATGAAGTGGTCGGGGAAGATGACGGCGACGCTGGCGATGAGCAGGTACTGGACGAAGACGAAGATGCGATCGGCGACGGCGGCGGTAGCCTGTGAAGGGCCACGGCGGTCACGTGTAGAAGTGCGGCGACGGTGCTCGAAGTAGGCGAAGAAGAACCCGATAACATGACGAAGACCAAGCGCGGACGGTGGCGTTCCCGCGCCTAGGGAGGCGGCGCAACGCATACCACGTAGAAGTCGATGCGCGGAGACGGCGAAGTGGACCGCGTGCCGCGGCGCTACGGCCCGAAGGGGCGACGCAGCGGCGGCGCGCGTATCGGGGGCGACGGCGTGGTGGACCTCGGGGAGGCGGCGTGGACCGCGTGCCACGGCGCTACAGCCCGAAGGGGCGATGCAGCGGCGACGTGCGTGTCGGGCAGCCACGGGGACGGCCTCGGGGCGGCGGCGTGGACCGCGTGCCGCAGCGATACGACCCGTACGGGCGACGCATCGGCAGCGCGCAGGTCGAGGTAGCCGCCCTGAGAACCACGGGGAGGCGGCGCTGTGGCATCCCATTTCTCGATCGGTGGATAGACGTTCATACTTGGACGATCTTCACGGGATCCCGCGGAGGCGCACGCGGGCGACTGATCAGGTCGGCGGCATGGCGTGGATGGGGCTAATCGCGGGCGGGCGGATGGCCAATCCGATCGCCCGCGAGGTGGAAGTGCTGCTCGGTGATGAAGGCGTAGGCCGGCGCATGCGACGTGCGGCGTCGGCGCCCAAGCGTGCGGTCGGGCGACCACGGTGGAGGTGCCCAAGCGGCCGACGCAGCGCCGTGAGTGAGGTGGCCACGATGGAGGCGAGGTGGCGGAGGCATCCGAGCAGAAGACGGCGTCAATGGTCGACGCGGGCGATGCAGCGCCGTGCATGAGGCGACTATGGTGGCGGCGAGGAGCGGAGGAGTCCCGATCGGAGCAGGGGCGGCGACAGCCGGCGAGCAGGGCGACGGGCGAGCTGAAGCGCGGAAGGCGGCCATTACGGGTCGCCGCATCGCGCGAAAGCCGCCGAGGCGGCGCGCGAAGCCGCCGTGTCGGGGAAGAGGCCGGTAGTCGCGCCGGTGTCGGAGTAGAGGCGCGTGAGAACGACGGCGGCGGTGGGCGACGCAAACCGATCTTAGATCGGAAAACCAAAAAAGAACGCCGAACAAAGGCGACCTGCGTGAGAGAAAAAACCTCGATCAAGCGATCGGGAGAAAAGACTCTAGGGCAGCCAGTCCACAGGACCGGCGGACGAACCCTAGGTACGGGCGGCGCGGCCCCCGGCGGAGATCATGGAGATCGACCTCGCCGGGGGCGCGCGGTGCGGAAGCGGTGGCGGCTAGGGTTTAGGATCGAAATAAGGCTGATACCATGTAGAAGGATAAAGAGGGATTGGTGGAATCGTTGTTTATTGCTTGAGCCCCATGGGCATATATATAGGAGTACAATGATCTATTTGAAGTACAAGGCAAGGTAGAATAGAATCCTACTCTATCTCATATTTCCTAAATAACCATGATACTCAACACCTGCCACTCAGCCACCACTACTGAGTAGGGTGCGGATGTGAACGCACCAAACTATGTCACGCGACCAAAGCGGTCGCCCGAAATGCGCGCACACACACACCTGACCATATGAGTATGTTCAAAAGACTGAGCCGGTGGGTCGTTGATTAATGAAATCACGGCAGACGCCTCTATCGGTGAAAACGTCGCCTACCACTGAAAAATATTCAGGTTAAATAAGAAAAATCAATGTCAAATCTGAAATTTAAACTCTGATGGAATGCGTGCTAACTATTGTACCGAAGGCACGTTCTCAATTGTCCGAAACTTTCGCTATTGTCAAGCCACCAGTGAGCCGGGCTTGGATGTGAACGCACAAAACCATGTGACGCGACCAAGCGACCGACCGAACAGATCGAGCGCGCGGTCGCCCGGACGAGACACCGAGGTCCGGTTAGGTCAGGTCGCTGCCCGAAAGCTCAGCAGCCAGATGGACTCCGCTCCACTGCATGCTCCGTTGCCGCGGCAGCGAAACGTGGCGCGGGCCCTAGCTACCCGGCGAACAGCTCCTTGCCGCAGCGCTCAAGCCACACAAGCCTCCACCACCACTACGTACGCATTGCTGCATGGTGTTAGGTGCGCTTTTGTATCGCTGTTAGTTAATCTGGCGTCCACGCAATTTTGTCGTCGTCCAACTACCACGTCTCATCCATTTGTCTATCCAGCTGTGAAATACTCTAAACGAAAACCGGAAGGAATGGGGAGACGTGCCGTGGATATTGTACAGGTGTTGCTCTCGGTTTTGGTTAAAGTACGTGAGTTGGTGGTATCAGCGACGTCGAGAAACAGGATCACCTTTGGCACTCTTACAGATCAATTGGCAAATAGGAACAGTAAAGATCAAATCAACACACCGGATACACGATTTTAACATTGGAAAGCTCTCCAAAAAGAAAGAAAAAAACCATGGAGGACAGATTGAGAATCATAAAATCTCCATGGAAGTTTTAGCGTGGTGAAACATGAATAAAAAAGGAACCATGAATAAGAAACTACACATGTATTTTGAAATGAACTACGATGCAAAACATAGTACCATAGAAAACAATCCTTTATTAGTAAAGAAGGTTATACATCCCACATTCTGCCTTCGTGGATGATCGTTGATACAAAAACATAAGTGTCAAGTAGAGCACGTGAAGATACAACAATTTCTTAGGCCGAGGAAGAGATGAAAAAATTATAATTAAGTCACCTTGTTTCGCATCAACGCGTTTTTTTTGAAACGGAGAACGCACTCAAGCCGACATCACCAAGTCGGTGAAGGCAAGGGTATTGATCCTCGATGCTGAGCTCTACTAATCGAGGCAAGACCATCGATACAATGACAATATCTTTAGCAGGGTAATATCATTGCCGTGTTTTTGAGTTCCACTAGTAAAGGTTAGAGCTCATATTTTCACTGTAGACATTAAGCGGTGTTCCAATCACCATGGTGAGCGTAGAACTATTAAGAGTTGCACATCGCTAGTACTCCACGTAAAACCACGATGGGTCCTGCAAAAATATCCGCCATGAGACACATCGAGGGGAAGAAGTTTGAGCATCAGAAACATGCGGCTTCATCAAGATTACCGCAAGAATTATTGGACAAAATGATAAGCGTAAAAAATGTTTCAAGTGACAAAATAGGGGAGATGGGAGAACTTAAAAAAAATAAACACTTTAAAAGTTTCATGGACATACAAAATAAGAAGCTCCGAATTCAAGCGGGAAATGCCGCAACCGCTAAGTTAAAAGCAGCGACAAGGGAAAAACAAATTGCTCTAAGGTTTTAACATAAGAGGTTTGGGTGATGATGGCCGACACGACGAGGGATTCGTATGAAAAGGAAAAAGGTATAATCTTGCCATGAGAATATTGATTACACAATGTCATATTACGTGCATGTATGAACTGTGTGCATTTATGATCGTTTTGTACTTTGATGGATGCCCGACACCGCTTAATTTGAATTTCAAACTTGGATATTTGTTTCAAAATTGTGCTATAGTATTTATTATGTCTACATATTTCTTTTGGTTACATACTAAATTATTAGTGATATACTAATTAAATATCAAAGTGTGCCAAAATAAGGAAAAATAAGGTCGAACCGAACATGTCCTTATCCGTTTGGGGAGTTGTTGGGAGCACCAGACAATGTGTCTATGGACAGATGTCCAACACCCTTCCCCTCCCCTAAATGGACAAAAGGGACAAAAATGAACACTACTTAGGCAGTGTTGCTGGAGTTACCCAAGTGTTGGTGTCTTGTAAATACACTTTTATCTTAATTTGACGATACAAACCCGTATGCTATCTGGCAAGATTGAAAGTTACAAGTTTGTAACATAAGTGGTCAAATCTAGATTCACCAATCACAATAGGTATTACGACTAAAATAGAAACCCAGCGTCTTCTAAAATAAATCTTTGGACACATAAAGGACAAACTACTTTGAAGCTCAGTGTGACACGCGGGAGTATACAACTATACAAGCCAAACACTCCTTGCACAATATATATACATGAGCAAATGTCAAACATAGGCTTAATTACAAGACAAAAACGTGGGTTTATCCGTCAATTATTATTGGTTTGTCTTCTTTCCTAGAAGCTGCTCGCAGGGCACATGCATTGTCCCACGGAGGCCAATGAGCCATGAGTTGATTGAATCACTAAAAGAAGAGACCGGAGTCTGGAGACCCGATCACCCAAAGCAAGCAAAGCGCTTCCTATATTATTAGTGGAAAACTGATTAAATATAAAAGTGTGCCGAAATGAGAAAAAATAAGGTCCAACCCGACGGACATGTCCTTATCCATTTGGAGGACTTCGTCGAGTGCACCCGACAATGTGTTCATGAACATATGTCGAACACCCTTCCCTCCCGTGAACGATAAACGCGCACAAAAAGGGACATTATTTAAGGGGCGTTGTGTGAGTTGCCCATGTGTACTCTTCTACCATAATTTGATGAAACGGAAAAATATGTCATCTGCCAAGGGTTAAAGTTACAAGTATTTAAATAAGAGTTCACAAGTGGTCAAATCTAGTAGACTCAGCCTCACAAAAGGTATTATGGCGCATCGACTTGGATACTTCATCCTCTGAAGACTAAAACAGAAACCTAACATCCCCTTTATTTAGATTTCGGGACATATAATCAAACTACTTTGAAGCTCAGTGTGACACACGGGGGTATACAACTAGGTACAAGCCAAACATTCCTTGCAAAATATATATACTGGAGCAAATGTCAAACATAGGCTTAATTACAAAACAAAAACGTGGGTTTATCCGTCAATTATTAAAAAAATCTCCTCTTTCCTAGAAGCTGCTCTCAGGGCACATACATTGTCCCACGGGGGCCAATGACCCATGAGTTGATTGAATCACTAAAAAACAGAGAATGGAGTCTGGAGACCCGATCACCCAAACCAAGCAAAGCGCTTCCTATATCACCCCCGTACACATCTCATTCCCCTATCAGCTTCTCTCTTTAGCTGCTTCATCACATACCTGTTTCAGTTTCAGAGGAGGAAGACTTACTTGTCATGGCCGCGGTGAGTTTGGTCAAGGTGCCCACTGGGCAGAGTCCTAGGCTGGTGGGCCAAACTCCGAGGAGGAGCGCTGGCGTGGTCAGGTGCTCAGTGCAGGGCGCCGTCGTCGGAAGCCGGACGGACTGGCTCACCAGTTGTGCGGTCCTCTCCAGCAAGGTGGCCGCGCTCGTCACCCACTCCACCAACGGCTACGTCGCGTCGGCGGCGGTGGCTCCAAACGCGCCGATGCAGGACTTGGTTCCTGTAAACGGTATCAGTGGCGGCGCAAGGAACCTTCTCGCACCGCTCCGGATCGCAGACCTATCGCCGGCGCCGATGCACGGCTCGGAGCTGCGGGTGGCGTACCAGGGTGTGCCGGGGGCGTACAGCGAGAACGCAGCCGGGAAAGCGTACCCGGGCTCCGACGCAATCCCATGCGACCAGTTTGAGGTGGCGTTCCAGGCCGTGGAGAACTGGATCGCAGACCGCGCCGTGCTCCCCGTGGAGAACTCGCTCGGGGGCAGCATCCACTGCAACTACGACCTTCTGCTCCGTCACCGCCTCCACATCGTCGGCGAGGTGCAGCTCCCCGTGCACCACTGCCTCCTCGCTCTCCCTGGCGTGCGCAAGGAGAACATCGCCCGCGTCATCAGCCACCCGCAGGCGCTGGCGCAGTGCGAGCACACCATCACGCGCATGGGCTTCAACGTCGTCCGCGAGGCGTTCGAGGACACTGCCGGCGCAGCCGAGTACGTTGCCGCCAATGGCCTCCGTGACACGGCCGCCATCGCGTCCTCCCGCGCGGCCGAGCTGTATGGCATGGAGGTTCTTGCCGACGGCATGCAGGACGACTGCGGCAATGTGACACGGTTCGTCATGTTGGCGAGGGAGCCCATCGTGCCGCGCATGGACCGGCCCTTCAAGACCAGCATCGTCTTCGCGCACGAAAACCAGGGTACCTCCATGCTCTTCAAGGTGCTCTCCGCCTTCGCCTTCCGTGAAATCAGCCTCACCAAGATCGAGAGCCGGCCGCACCGGCCCAGCCGCCTTGTCAATGATGCCAGCCGAGGTAAGGCAGCCAAGACGTTCGAGTACATGTTCTACTTGGACATCCAGGCCTCCCTCGCCGACCCGCGACTGCAGAATGCGCTTGCTGAGGTTCAGGAGTTCACCTCATTCTTGCGGGTGCTCGGGAGCTACCCCATGGACATGACTCCCATGACCGCTGGCTCCTCCTCCGCCATTACTTCATGTGATTCCTCGCGGTCACCGGCGCCTTCCTCTTCTCGCTAAGAATCACTGGAGCTAGTGAGCACAATCGGTTTGAGTAGGGACAGTCGGTTAATTTATGGTACTACCGTCCTACTCTTCGCGCATTGCCGGACCCTATGAACTTGATCACCTTTTTTATCGTAGGTGTTGATATTTTCACTATAAATTTGGCCAAACTTGGAAAGGTTTAATTTGAAAACAAACCGAATGGCCTGATAAACTGAAAAGGAGAGAACATAAATTATAGTGAAAAACGCACGCGCGGTACACCAACTTGCCCAATCTGGGCATATTGGTCACGAACTTGCAAAATGCAAAACTCGGGTCACAAACTTGCCAAACTCGGGCACGTTAGTCACTCTGTGACGGAAGTGAGCATTTGATGGATTCGTAAGGGGGTTTGTTTTCGAAAACACCCCTAGATAATTTTCTATTGGACTGTTTTGCGAAATCTGAGTTGTACATATGTCAGTTGGACTTGGACTGTATCTGATTCAGTTATCTGTTTGTAATTTGACGTCAGTTTGAATTCAGCTATCTGTTTGTAATTTGTCGACAATACAACTTGAACAAATTCATTCAGATCATGATAGAAATTCATCCATAAACTTGATCTTGTGGACAAGATACACAGATTCATGCAGAAACAAAATACATCCAGAAATTGATAGACTGCACATGATACAACACTGGCCATCTATCTAACAAAAGGAGAAGTGACGTAGCTAAAGTTTGTCACCATTCTCATGTACCGAAAGGACTAGCAATTTGCACTAACTAGTCAGAGTACTCTACAGGTGCTCCATGTGTGGTGTTGAACTCAACGTTCTGGTACTCTTCTTGTGGCTGTGATGTTGATTGCCCATTATCTCCAAACAGCTGCCACTTGGTTCTTCCTTTTGGTTTAGCTTTCCCTATGCCCCTGTTTGCTCCTCTGCCCCTGTTTGCTCCTCTTGTTCTTGGTGCCACATGTTGAACAACAGTTCGTGCTCCTCTTCCTCTCGTAGCTCTCCAAGCACTAAGTGCAGTGCTTGTGCTACCACGAGCTGGAATTGCAGCTCTGTGCTCAGTCACAAACCTTGACTCTTCAGGCAAAGGTTCAACTACTCTGTTTGCCCTTGTAGGAATCTGTACACAAGTGATGCTGGTGGTTAGATTTGTTGCTCTTGATACAAATCGTATGAAAAAGAACACACAAAAATTACCTCATGTGCCAACTTGTAAACCATGGTGCTAGTCAGATGTGTTGGATCATTGCTAGGCACTAAATCGATGAAATCTTCCCCTAGAATACGAAACTACACCATTCCAACTCTACAATAGCTAGATGTATTACAAAGTGACAGATTTGGGACTCACTGTAGTCTGGAGCGTCGGCGCCTGCTTCTCTTCGCTGCGGTGGAACCTGTCGAGGTATAAAGTTCGGCATATGCCAATGGGATGGCTAAAATGGGTGGAGCCTAACTGGTTGCATTGCGGCGGTGCCCGCTCGGGATTGGGCACGAGCAAGATGTTCGCGGTGACACCAAGACGTACCCAGGTTCGGGGCCATCGTGAGGAGGTAACACCCCTACTCCTGCCTGACCTGTATATGGGAGATCACAGGGAATACAATGGTGCTCCTTGAGCTGTGTAGGTGCTCAGTTTCTTGGGAGAGAGGAGCTAGGCTATCAGTCTTGGGATCAATGGTCCGAACCCCTTCCATGGGGTGCCCTGCTCTCCTTATATAGGACGGGGAACCGGTTACAGAGAGTGGTCCAGCATGCCGTCATGCCGGGATGCGGGCGGGGCCCGAGCCAACGGTCACCCACAGTGTCGGGTACTGTGGGCGAGGTCAGCCACGCCGGTCTTCGGCATGGACGATGCCTTTCTGTCTTGTCACGCCGGTCTTCGGTATGGTCATCGCCTTTCTATCTTGTCACGCCATCCCGTCGGTATGGACGGCTGACCACTGTTGACGACGTGCCACGCACTGTTCCCTGTAGCTGGTGTCATGTAGTTGACGACGGGGAGCCGGGGGACGTGCGTGCCCATGCTGCCTTCTCTCCTTGTCTTTTTCCTGTCAAAGGGATCCGAGGCGCTGCCCAGCGCGGTGACGGCTAGCCGGCGTCGGCATGCCGCAAGGCGGCAGGACGGCCACTTTTGTCTTGCTTTTGAGACCCGGGTTTTATATCCCGGACAGTATCCCCCGAGCACTTGTTGAGTTTTTGTCGAAGTAGTTGAGTTGATGCGGCGTTCCGGAAGCCGGGGGCGGCACCGCTCGCTGGCTCCGGGCCTCGGTTTGTCTCGAGCACTCCGCAGCTGATGTCGGGGATGAAGCGAGCCACGTAGCGCAGCGTAGTGCGCCCCTTCGGTTCTCCTGCAGGATCTTCTATGGCAACCGCACGGCGAGTGGTATCCTTTGCGCCAACCGCCCAGTGAGTGGGATAATTACTAGCCGTTACCACCTGATGAGTGGATAACTACTAGCCATTACCGCTTGCGTGGCGATCGTGGGCGTCAGTTGCAGGCGACGTGGCGCGATCTGCGGGGGCGCCCGTTACTCCTTCCCTCCCTTTAAATAATCACCGCCGGAGGGGAGGGGAAAGTTACTGCTCACTCTTCTTCTCTCCATTTGCTTCATCTTCTTCCTCATGCACTTGTCCCTCGCTCGCACCAAGCATAGGGCACCGACATTCGCTGCCGGCGACCGCAGAGAAAACCTCGGCGGCGATGTCGGAGAGAGGCTCATGGGGCCGGTCGACGGCAACGGAGGCGGACATGCGGCGGCTCCGGAAATACGGCTTGATGCCGTCGGACGATCTCCTGGAGTATCGCCTCCCCGGGCCGGAGGAGAGGGAGCCGCGGCCGCGGACGGGCCAGCGGGTCTGCTTCGTGCACCACATTGAGCGTGGGTTCGGGCTCCCTGCGAGCCCGTTCATGCGCTCCTTCCTTTAGTTCTTTGGCCTCCAAATGCACCATTTGGGGGCCAACTCGGTGATGACCCTCTCTTACCTCACCTCGCTCTGCGAGGCCTACTTCGGCGTGTGGCCGACAGTGGAGATTTTTCGCGACTTCTTCTACCTCAAGGCGCAGAAGAGGGCAGGCGGCGACTTGGTGGACTGCGGGACGGCGGCGATCTCCCGGTGCAAGAGCGACATACCCGAGCTCGCCACGCTCGAGTCCGCCCGGAAATGGCAGCACTCCTGGTTCTACGTCAAGAACAAGACGAGCCGGGACATCATCCAGCTGCCGACGTACCGTCACGGTGACCCGCCGCGGACCAACTGGAACGCGCCGCAAGCTGCCATCCACCCGGAGCGCGCCCAGTTCTAGAGGCGGCTATAGCAGCTGGTCAACGACGGATTGACCTGCCGTGACCTGGCGTTGGCGTGGATGTCGCAGCGGATCATTCCGCTGTAGGAGCGGGCACACAAGATGTGCTTCATCTCGGGGCCCCGCGACCCGACGCGGGTTTCCAAGGGCAACCTCGCGCCCAAGGTGCTGTCAGGCTGGCTACATGCCATCGCCAACATCTCTGTGGAGGGGGGCTGGTCATACAGCCTGGCGCCGTATTGCCGCAAGGATCCGACACCTCCGGTAAGCTGCTCCCTTCTTTCTTTTCCTTCGTTTCCTTCTGTTTTCGTCATGCCGCATTCCCGGCTAACCGTCTCTCGGTTTGCAGGAGTTCGACTGCCAGGCTGAGGAGGACGGCGACGAACTCGAGTTCGATGTAGACTTGCCCACTCCCAAGGAGGGTGTCGGGGAGAGCGTGGAGCCGGACGCCGGGGTCGTGAGCGCGGACGATGTTCCCGACATGGGGGACGCCGGGATGGCGTACAGCTACGCCGAGCTGGGTGGCCACGCTGTAGAGCAATCGAGCCATGCTGGCGACGTCGAGGCGGACTCGGGTAAGTACTTCGACAAGCCCGAAATACGTGAATGGTCAGACGATGGAAGCGCTAAGATGGATCTCGTCTCTGATGGAGACGACGTTATAGAAGTGCCCGCACCGCCGCCGGCGTCCGATCGCGCGGGCAAGCGAGCACGGGAGTCGGAGGCGATGTCGGGCCGGCAGGAGGCTCCCCCGGTCGCGAAGAAGCTCGCGCTTGTCCGGCAACGGAGGCCGGTCAACCGCCCAACGACTCCCGGGTAAGACTTCCGGCACACCGCGCCACGGCTAGCGTAGCCTTATCTTTATGCTTGTGCGTTTTAACCCTTCTTCGTCCTTGCATGTGCAGGCCTGAGGAAGCCTTGCCCTCCGCTAGCGTGGTGAGCCACTTCCCGCTGCCAAGCCACAATGCGGAGGTGAACTCCGAGCCGACCCGCGCTCTGACTCCATTGCCGGAGGAATTCGTCCGCGCCGAGCGGGGGACCGGCGATGGAGAAGGCGCGAGTGACGCGCGGCCTATGTCTCCTGTTCTGGAGACGGGCGTGCCGGAGCCGATGGTGGTGGACGGCGCCGCCGCAGCCCAGGAGGCCGCGACAACTACGGAGGTGGCGACGGGTGGCGAGGCGGCGACAGCGGGGAGCACCAAGGCTACTGATGAGGTGGCGGAGGTGCTGATACAGCCGGTGCTAGAACCGGCAGCGCCAACTGAGCGCGCCATGGTGGTGACGGTGCTGGCGGAGACGGAGGAGGTCCGCGAGGACCAGGCTGTGACCCCTCCTCCTCGTCAAGCCATGGTGCCGAGCTCGCTGGTGATGCAGGACCGCCAGCCGGCGGATCCGGTAGAGGTCCTGCGCGGGATGTCACGGGCCTTCGACGTCGGGGCGACGGGATGCCGCCTTCTTCAGGAGTCGGTGGAGGTAAGAAGCGTGTTGGCATGTCGGGGAGGATCGCCTCTTCCCTTTCTTGATTCTTGTTTTTATTTTCTCTGCTAGGCGGCGCGGGCGACAGCGACGCAGAACCGGGAGCTCGAGGCCGAGATGCAGACCGTCAAGAAGGAGCTCGAGGATGCGAAGTGTGAGTGCCTGGCCGATTTCGTTTATCTCTTGCGGTTTTTCTCCTTTCTTCTCTCTTCTTTCTTTGCCGCTGACTGGCGCCGCCTGCGCCGGCAGGGCGGCTGGGAGAAATCCCGTTTCTGGAGGAGAAATTGAAGAATTCCCTCCCTGCAGCCACGATGGGGAAGCTCCTTGACGCCAAGAACAAGGAGTTCGAGGCCGAGAAGGAGAAGCTCCGGCAGAGCAACACCGACCGCCAGAAGGAGTTCGACAAGCTCGCCGGCTGGAACGTGACCTTGACGGCACAGCTCGAGGATGTGAAGAAGGACAAGGACGACGCCGTTGGCCGGCTGGCCGCCAAGGCGGAGGCCTTCGACATCCTTGAGAAGGCTCTGGAGAAAGAGCGCACGGATCACTCCGAGATCCAGAAGCGCCTCGAGGGCCGCCAGAAGGAAATGGACGAGCTGCTGACGCGGCTCAACGTGGACATCGATAGTGAGTTCCTCCATTGGCTTTTTCCTTTGATTGGCTTCATGTCTCTTTCTTGACTTGGCTTTCTTCTTCTTGTCTTAGAGTTCTACATGGACCTCGAGGAGGCAGCGCCTGCCGGGATGGTGGAGGAGAAGCTCGCTATTCTTGTCGCGCTGGCCAAGGCCTTGAACGAGGCCGGCGAGGCCGGCTATGGCACAGTGTGGCAGGGGCAGCAGATTAGCACCGCTGCCGAGGTCACAGATCTGTTGGCTGGCGTGTCGACAGCTCTGGAGACCTTCCAGGACACCGTGGCTCACGGAGGGATCGAGGTGACCCTGACGCTGCTTCTTTCCTGGTTCCGGGATGCCAAGTTCGAGAAACTGGCTCGCGGGTGGCGCACCGGCACCGACTTCAAGGAGCTGCGTAAGACACCAGGTGTTGCGGAGGTGGCCAGCCGCGTGATGGCGATGGTCGACTTCGACGACATCTGCGCCTTCGTGCCGGAGAAGAAGAAGGATGGCGCGGGCGCTGCTGCTTCCGCGTCCACGACGACAAGCGGCCTGACCCATGGGCCCGCGAAGGTCATAGAGGCGAGCCCGGAGCCATCCAAGGTCGCCGATCCTGCAGCGTGAACTTGATCCCCGGGATGCCGGGAGTACTTGTATATATTTCTGTTTGTTGGTGAAGTACTTGTGGCTTTTGCCTGTTGAACCTCTATGCGGGCTTCGTCCCTGCTAAGTTATCATTTGCTTTCTCTGCAAGAAATTTTTTGTGTTGCCTTCTTTTGATTTTTCGTCGGTGACGGCTTGCTCACCGGGTTCCCCCAGCCCCCGAGTTTTGGGTTGGCTTTCTGCAGGGAAGCTGAGATGGAACTCTATTGCCTTTGTTTTTCTATGGGACTCGTAAGCCAGGACTCGGTGCCCCGAGCGGCGGGTTAAGGTCGTGGCGTTTTTGCCATATGTCTCGCAAGCCGAGACTCGGTGCCCCGAGCGCCGGGTTGCAGTGGTGGTGTTTTTGCCATATGTCTCGCAAGCCGGGACTCGGTGCCCCGAGCACTGGGTTACGGTGGTGGCGTTTTTTGCCAGGTACCTCACAAGCCGGGACTCGGTGCCCCGAGCGCCGGGTTGCGGTCGTGGCATTTGTTGCCTTTGCTTTTCCTGGGGTGAACTCTTTTGGAGCGTCGGCTAGCTGGCGGGACGCCGCTCTCCGGGTAGCCAGCCCCCGGGTTGCGGGAAGGTGGGTAGCCGACTCGAAGTCGGGTAAATTTCCTTCGACTCGGCGATGTTTGCCATAGGTGAACTTTTCTGCTTAGCAGCACCAGCCTAGATGCACAAACGACCGAGCCCCCGAGTTACAAAGTCGGGAGGTCGGCGGGGAAAGGGTAGGGATGCAACAAAACTGAAAACTAATGCGAAGTGGCCAGCCCTCGGGCGTGGTCTGGGGCCGCCTTTCATTCATTCATAACTTGGGTACAAAGGTACGTACATCTTACACCTACGTGTAGAAAGGGCAGAGGAGATTGGCGTTCCACGGCCTTTCCGTCTCCTCGCCGGATGTGTCTTTCTTGTTTTTCCTCGGCTTGCGCGCGTCGACGAGGTAATATGCGTCGTTGAGGAGCGCCTTGCTAATGATGAGGGGTCCTTCCCATGGTAGGGATAGCTTGTGCATGCCCTTCTTGTCTTGGATTAGGCGCAGAACAAGGTCACCCTCGCGGAACGCAATTGGGTGGATACGCTTGCTGTGGTACCGTCGCAGATGCTGCTAGTATATCGCCGATTTCGACAGGGCTAGCTCGCGCTCCTCTTCCAAGAGGTCTACGCCATCTTCTCGAGCTTCTTTTGGCTCTGTCTCGGTGAAGAGGGCGACTCGCGGGGAGTCGTGCTCTATGTCTATTGGGAGGACAACTTCTACTCCATAGACGAGGAAGAACGGCGTGTAGCTGGTGACCGATTTGGCGTCGTGCGCAGGCTCCAAAGGACGGAAGGTAGCTCATCGAGCCAGCATCCGGGAGCTCGGTGCAATGGTTCCTCAAGACAGGGTCGAATCCCGGCTAGGATGAGCCCGTTTGTTCTCTCCACTTGGCCGTTGGCCTGCGGATGGGCGACGGACACGACGTCGAGCCAGATCCCGCGGTTGCCGCAATAGCGCGTGAAGACTCCCTTGGCGAACTTCGTGCCGTTGTCCATGATGATGTTGTGCGGGTACCCGTACCGGTTGATGATGTCCTCGAAGAAGGAGATGGTCGAGTAGCCGTCTAGCCGCTTGATGGCCTTGAGCTCGATCCACTTGGTGAACTTGTCCACCGCGACGAGGAGATGCGTGAGGCCGTTGCAGGCCGTCCTAAAAGGTCCAACCATGTCGAGGCCCCACACGGCGAACGGCCATGTGATGGGGATCGTCTTCAGTGCCGACGCCGGTTGGTGCTCCTGAGCTCGAAAAAGTTGGCAGCCTTTGCACTTGCGAAAAAGTGGGCCAGTAGAAGCATGGCGCAGCGCCTTGGCCGCTATGGCCCTCGATGATGCGTGGTGGCCGCACTCGCCTTGATGTATATCGATGAGAAGGTCGCGCCCTTCTTGCGGCTCGATGCAGCGCAAGAAAACGCCAGAGACGCTGCACTTGTAGAGCTCATTATTGATGATCGTGTACGCCTTGGAGCGGCGCACGATTTGTCTGGCCGGGATGTCGTCTCGCGGCAGCTCGCCCTTGACGATGTAGTCGAGTAGCGGGCGGGCCCAAGATGGCACCTCCCGGATGGCGAAGACGCTCTCTATTGTCGGTTGGCCGTCTTCCCGCACCTCGGAGTCGAATGGCGGATCGCCAGCCCCTGAGCCCCCGGGACTGGATGGCGGGGTCGGGCTGCCGGCTCCCGGGCCCTTGGGACCGGAAGGTGGGGTCGGCTTGCAGACCCTGGTCTTCTTAGCGCCAGCCCCCAGGTTCTTGGAACCGGATGTCGACGCCAGAGCCCCCATCTCCGGCACAAACATGGACTCGGAGTCAGGTGGCAGCGTGATGGAGGGGCAGCGAAGGTGCTCGAGCGAGATGCCGGGCGGGATCTCCTGCCTGGTGGAGCCGATCCGTGCTAGGGCGTCCGCAGCTTCATTGTGCGTGCGGGGGAGGTGGTGGAACTCGCAGCCCTCGAAGTTGCCGCTGATCTGCTGCACAAGAAAATGGTAAGAGGCCATGTTGGCATCCTTGGCGTCCCATGTGCCCGACACCTACTGTATGACAAGGTCCGAGTCCCCGAGGCATAGGACCCGGCGGATGTTCATTGCCTTGGCAAGCCGGAGGCCGTGGATGACGGCCTCGTACTTGGCGACGTTGTTGGAGGTGGTGAAGTGGATCTGCAGCACGCACTTGAGCTTGTCCCCCATGGGGGAGGTGAAGACGATGCCGGCCCCCAAGCCCCCGAGCATCTTGGAGCCGTCGAAGTGCATGAGCCAGTGGGTGGGATCAGGAGCGAGTGGCAGGTACTGCGTCTCGGCCCAGTCGGCGAAGAAATCGGCGAGGAACTGGGTCTAGATGGCGTTGCGCGGCTCGTAGTGGATGGTGTGGTCAGCCAGGGTGATGGCCCACTTCGCTATCTGGCCCGCCGCGTCCCGGTTGCCCAGGATCTCAGAAAGTGGCGCAGAGCTCACCACCGTGATGACATGCTCCTGGAAGTAGTGCTTGAGCTTCTTGGCGGCTAGGTGCACGCCGTATGCCATCTTCTGGTAGTGCGGGTAGTTTTGCTTGGAGGTAGAGAGCACCTCACTCAGGTAGTAGACGGGCCGCTGGATGAGGCTGGCCTTCCCTTCCTCGGGGCGTTCTACCACGAGGACGACGCTGACGACGCGGTTGGTCGCGGCAATGTACATCAACATCGGCTCCGGGATGCCGGGGGAGCCAGCACAGGTGCTGTGGATAGCGCCTCCTTGAGAGCTCGAAACACGGTGTCGGCTTCCGGGGTCCAGGTGAACTTGTTCGTCTTCCTGAGGAGAGCGTATAGGGGCAGCGCCTTCTCGTCGAGCCGGCTGACGAAGCGGCTAAGCGACGCCAGGCAGCCGGTGAATTTCTGCACGTCATGAAGATTGGTCGGCGGCTGCATGCGCTCGATGGCGGCGAACTTGTCCGGGTTGGCCTCGATGTCACGTGCCGACACCAGGTAGCCGAGCAGCTGGCCAACCGGGACGCCGAAAGTGCACTTGCCCGGGTTCAGCTTGATCTTGTAGCGCCAGAGGTTGGCGAATGTCTCCTCGAGGTCGCCAAGGAGGGTGCCCCACTCCCTGGTCTTGACGATGATGTCGTCCACATAGGCGTGCATGTTGCTCCCAATTTGCTCATGCAAGCACTTCTGCATGCAGCGCTGGTAAGTGGCGTCGGCGTTCTTCAGGCCGAAGGACATGACCTTGTAGCAAAAGGCCCCGTAGGGGGTGATGAAGGACGTCTTGAGCTGGTCCGCTGGATTCAGCATGATCTGATTGTAGCCCGAGTAGGCGTCATGGAAAGACAGTAGCTCGCACCCGGCGGTCGAGTCGATGACTTGGTCGATGCGGGGCAGGGCGAACGGGTCCTTGGAGCACGCCTTGTTCAGGCTCATGTAGTCGATACACATGCGCCACTTGTTGCCCTTCTTCACCACCATGACTGGATTGGCCAACCACTCAGGATGGTACACTTCCATGATGAACCCGGCTTCGAGGAGCCGGGCAATCTCTTCTCCGATTGCTTTTCTTCTTTCCTCCACGAAACAGCGGAGGGGTTGTCGCACCGGCTTGGCGTCCGGTCTCACATGTAGAGAGTGCTCAGCCAACTCCCTCGGGACACCTGGCATGTCTCTTGAATGCCATGCAAAGATGTCCCAATTCTCACGGAGGAAGTCGACGAGCTTGCTTTCCTATTTGTCACTGAGGCCGGAGCCGACAGTGACGGTCCTCTCTGGGTGCGCGGGGTCCAGGATGATCTGCCTGGTGCCCCTGGCCGACTGGAAGGTGTTCTCGCTAGTGGACTTCTTGGACTCGGGGAGTTCAGCCGGCTCGGAGGCAACTTTGCGCTTGAGCTCGTTGAGCTCGCACAATCAGGGTCTCCGCCATCTTCGCTCCGTCAGTAGGGCAGGCGATGGAGCGGCGGTAGTCACCAGAAATGGTGATGATGCCCTTCTCCCCCGAGATTTTTATCTTGAGGTAGGTGTAATGGGGGACCGCCATGAATCTTGCGAGCGCGGGGCGCCCGAGTATCGCGTGATACGCGCTCTTTTGGTCCACCACCTCGAACCAGATGGACTCGCGGCGGAAGTTCTCCTTCGTGCCGAACAGCACGTCCAGCTGGACCTGGCCTGTGGGAGAGCACGAGGTTCCCGGCAAGATGCCGTGGAAAGTCGTCGTGCTCAGCTTCAGGTGATGGGGCTTGATGCCTAGTTTCTCTGCCGTGTCGTGGTAGAGGATGTTGATGCTGCTGCCGCCATCGATGAGGACGCGGAAGAAGATGGCCGCGCAGCTGTCGGAGATGATGGTCGGGTCCAGGACTAGGGCGTAGTTGCCGGGTCGCGGCATGACCTTGGGGTGGTCCTCCCGCCCCCACGTGATGGGCTGCTCAAACCAATACATGTACTGAGGAACGGGAGGAACAGTGGCGTTTATCTCGGCGTGTTGGGCACGCAGAGCGCGCTTGTCGCTGCGCTCACTGGTATAGATGACGTACGCGGCGTCATGCTGCTGGAAGTCGTTGCGTGGCCCGTTGCCGGCTCCGCGAGCCAGAGACCGGCGAGCCTCCTTGCGGCGGTTGTCGCGGTGGTCGTCACGTCAGTCGTCGTGACGGTCATAACGGCCGTGGCAGTCGTCTCGGCCTTCGCCAGCCGCAGCCCGGGCTGGAGGTGGCGGCAATCTCTCGCCGTGACCGATCCGGGCGGTCCAGCTGCACTGGCGGGTGGTGTGATCCGCCGGCTTGCCATGGAAGTTGTGGTACGTGCAGGGTCGGTCCATAGTGGACTCGAAGGTATACTTGGTGCGGGACCAATTCCGAGGTCCCGACCTCATGCAGCCTCGGTCGCCTCCCGAGGGCGCGCCGCCTTCCTCACCCAGGGCGACAAACTGAGAGTCGCGCCGGCTTTTGGCGAAATGGCCCTTCCTCTTGTAACGGTCGTCGCGCCGACCATTGGCGTACCACCTCGACGAGCCGACGTCTTCATCTCGGCGGGGGCCCGGGTCCCTCTTCTTCACTTCACCGGGGGCCGGCTTGGCCGTGTCATCTAGCCGGACCGGCGCCTTCATCGCGGTGTCGGCGGTGGCGTACTTGTCAGTGATGCTCAGGAGCTCGGCCACGGTTTTGGGCTCTTTGCGCAGCAACTTGTGCTTGAGCATGGTGTCGCTGCGGCAGCCGTCGGTGAAGAAGCGGGCGGCCTCACGCTCCTCGATCCCCTCGCAGGAGTTGAACATCTCGGTCCAGCGGGTGAGGTAGTCGCGGTCGGTCTCGATCTTGCCCTGGACGCAGAGCTGGAGGTCACGTGGGCGTCCGGGACGTCGGTACGTGCTGTTGAAGTTGCGGATGAAGACCTGTTCGAAGTCGAGCCTGGAGTTGACACAGCCAGCCGGGAGGCTGTCCAGCCAGGTTCGCGCAGTGCCCTGCAACATGGGGGGGACATAGTGTAACGCCCCAATTTTGGGAAGCTAAAAAAACACAGTTTTTATAGAGCCAGAAATCAGAGTCAACAAAAACTTTTTGAAATGTTTCACTAATTATTGTGTTTCACTCCTAATTTCTCTGTTTGACCTTGTCTGCTTTGTTGTTTGAGTTAACAACCACTGGAAACACTAACCTTTGAGCTCAACTAATTTAACATATCATTTAATTTTGGTGATCATGTCATGACAAGAGGAATTACCCATACACCTTCTCCAATCTTATTTTGGCCAACCTATTTTTCAAAAATGTCTTGATTTTAACAACAACCCAAAAACCCATTATTTAAGAAAGTAAAGTATTTCCAAAACTACATGTTTACAAACTATTGAGGTCTATATAATATCTGCTACCAATTTCCAACTCAGTTATTTTGCAAGTATCAACATCCTTTTTCAAAGGTCCTATTTTCAACACCTTTTTAAAATGATGAAAGGGGGAGATAAATTAATCCTATATTTCTTTTTACCAAACCTTTTGAAGCTATAAAGTTATGAGTTGAGATACTTTTGAACAACATCTTGTCATGATAGTGTGTGATCATAATAGCACCTAATCTTTTTAATTAAGGTTTAGGCAAGTTGGTGATTGATACATGTTTGTGCTTGATCACCATCTCACCAACTCTTTGAGTGTTTGATATTGGTTGTGTTATTATTTTGGGTTGATTGTTATATTTGGTCTCTGTAGCCCACTAGCCTTGTTTGAGACCATTTAGGATCACTTTTGCAAAATCCTTCTAGTTTAAAATTTAGTGGCTTTGATCTTCATGTTTGTTAAAACATAGCCAATCTAGAGCCCTAGATTAAGCAGCTCTTGTGTTATTTTTGAAATGCACCTTGACCATCTTGTTCCTTGAACTTTCTATTTTTAGTTTTTGCTTGGTTTCATTGTTCAAAAACTTGGCTTAGCACCAAACCATCTAGGTTTCTGGACCTACTCAAAACAGTGACCATTTGGTCATTTTTCTCGATTTGCTTAGTTTTCAAAATTCTTTCTTCATTCCTTTAGACTTAAAAACTTTTGCATCACCTCAATTAGGTCAACACACCCATGTTTGTGCTTAACTCCTTGTTTGACTTAGTTTAGATTTGATAGCAATTTTATTAAAGCAACTTAGTGTCAACTTAGAACCCTAAAACCAACCAACACCAGCCCCTCTCTCACCCTCTCACCCCTCTGACCAGTGTGTGCATCCTAGTCAGCTAGGGCCCACCTGCCAGCCCCTCCCTCACCCCTCTCCTCCACTCACCTCTCTCCTTCATCCACTGTGGCCAATGGAGGCTCACTCCCTCCTCTCCTACTGGCCAGAACACGTCGCCCCCGACCACAATCTCTCTGTCCCCCTCTCCACCGCCCAGGAGAGCCAATGGAAGCACCCCTGCCCACTTCCCCAGCCCCCTGGTCTGAGCCAACCCTAGAAAACGACCCCTGCCGTCCTCAGCCCTGTGCTCATCCCCTGCCCCTCTTTCCTCTCCCAGAGCACGCACACACACCCCCACTCCTCTCCCCGGAATCCACGCCCAAGCTCCTGCTCTCTGCGCCCCTGGAGACGAAGGTTTCTTCTCGGCAACCGCCGGCGTCGTGCGGCTTTTGTCGGCGCTTCCCTCCCTCTTTCTTCGCCATTGTTGGCTTGCCGAGCTCCCCTCTACGAGACCTAACTCTTCCCCCTCTCTTTTTGCCCAGAGGCCGCCCGTGGAGCACGCGGCCGTCCTCGACCCGAGAAGGACACCGCCGTCGTCGCCATGGACTCCGGCCGTGCATGCGGCACCTGCCGGCCTCCCCGAGCTCGCCATCACCTCATCCCTCGACTCCAACCCCTCCCACAGCCGTGCGCAGCCCCTAGGTGAGCTATCCCGCCGCCGCGGCTTCTCTTCCTCGCTGGCTCGTCCATGCGCGCGTCGCGTCGAGGACGATGAAGGAGAGCCATCGATCTCCTGATCGACGACCATGTTTGAACGCCGCGGCCGTTGACCATTTTCCATGCCGGCGCGCGCGAGACGCTGAGTTGGGCCGGCCTGGCCTTGTTGTGGCCCAGATCTGCGCTGGCCACGGCCAGATCTGGCCCAGCGCTAGCCCGTAGACTTTTTTTTTCTCTAGGTTTTATTGTTTTTAGTTTCTGTATATTGTTTGCAGTTAGATTAATTCATTTGTGCTAGATCTGTTAGTGTTTTAACTTTAGGATAAATTTTGTTTGGTTCCTGTGAGTTTTCTTAAACATGCAGAGCAAGTGTTAGTGAAAAATATTTTATATTTTGTGCTGAACTTTAAATCTATTAAAAAGTATAATTTCTACTCTTTTTAAGATAACTTGAGCTAGGAGTATCCAATTGGATTGAATCCAATTTCTATAGAAAGCTAAAACCTATACCTTTCCATAGAAATTAACGTTGCTTGCAGGAGTGTCCTAATTTAGAAGTTGTAGCAATGTTCGTGTTGAGACCAGAGACACTTCCAGGATTTTTAGCTCCCATTTGGTGGTAGCTTTTGATGCAAATCCAATTTCTATAGTTTAGTATGACTCTTAGAAGTACTGTGTTAAAAGGGTTTAATTTTAAAAGCATTATTTTAGGACTGGTGGATTTTTCCCCAAAACAGTAACTTAAATGCTAATAAAAGCCCACTTTTATTGTTTGTCTTTTATTGTTTGTGTTTAGTTTTGTCTTACACTCTTGTCCAGAGAATGGTTGTGAGTTGCAATGCTTGCTTTATTGTTTGCTTACTTTAGATTGTTGTCAACCCGCTCCTTTGCGGTTTTGTTTGTGGTATTCTTTTAAGTAACTCACCTGCACCTTTTAGCTCTTATTCAGCAAATTGTGTGAGCAATGGTGTTAACCTTGATTGGTTGATTAACTACATATTAGTATGTGTTCCTAGAACTAGTAACATACTTGCACGTGGATGTGCTAAGGTAGTGATAATGCTTGGGATTAAGATACTTTTGTTTGAAGTATTTCCAAAACTATTAGGATATTTTTGTCTGAAGTATTTCCTGAACTAGTATAGCAACCCTTGTTAAAATGATCTAATCACCATAAGAGATGTTTCTCTTTAGGGTTTAGTTAAAACTACCTATCTTAACTATTAGGGTTGTGGTGTATACTCTCTTAGTTGTGTTTGTTGTTTGTCTTAGTTATATGGACTTGATGCTTGATGTGGTATAACTAAGTGAATTGCTTGCTTTTAATTGTTAGCTTAGTGTATTGTGCAAATGCTTGCTGTTTGATATGTCCCTGTGGTATTGTCTTGTGTTTTGAGTATTGTTCTTTTCCTGTTTACGACATTAGATACGATCGGGAAGGAACTGGAAGTGAGGAGTGAACCCGAAGAACCTCAAGATAAAGACCAAGGACATATTGCTGAGCCAGGCAAGCCACCTCACCACCCTACTGAAATCCTATTATTTGTACAAAGCATGTTTGTTTTCAAAATAAATTAATGCATGTTTTATTTCTTCTGTGGCACTTTGCCACCCAAAAACTATTTTACAAAATCTTGTTTGGCCAAGTTATCCACTAGTATCTAATAGGATTTATAAAGATAAGGCATTGTTTGAGAAACCTTCTACTGAAGGCGTTATCAAGAAAATTATATTTTCTAGTAGTATATCCTAATAATCTTACCTCAAAACTTTAGGATGGGATCCTAGTTTCGGTAAAATGTTTTCGGAGGAAAAACCAGAGTTGCTGGGAGCAATCGGCGAGAAAGTGTTTTATAAAACCCGAGTTGCTGGGAGCAATCGGAGAGTTTACGAAAACCCGAGTTGCTGGGAGCAATCGGAGAGGTTACGAAAACCCGAGCTGCTGGGAGCAGTCGGAAGTGAAGAGGTTTTTGAAAACAAAGTACAACCCTAGCGGCCGCCCGAACAATTAACCCGTGCAACCACATTACCTGAGATGGGTAGGGCTTAGCCGGAAACTTGTTTATCTTAGTACGGAGCGCCTCAAAATTCTTAGGAGAGCGGGGCTCTCTGAACCAAGTTATCTAAATGCGGGATCCAGTTCGAGTCTGGATCGGTGCTAATTGCAAACAGTGGGCCTCCTGTCATGGCGCAGTGTTGCTTGGAGGGACCAGATCGATACGATGGCCATCTCCACTGGGTGCCGGGGAGATTCAGACCCACTAAAGAGGAGGTTCTGTACTAGGGTCGACATAGTGAAAAGCTTTGATCATGTTATCCGAAACCCCGCATACTCTCGTATGAGGACCGTGGCTGATCACGGCGGAATGACTGTTTGGTGTGGTGAAAGTGCACCACCTCTGCAGAGTGTAAAACTATTCGAATAGCCGTGTCCGCGGTCATGGACGGTTGGAAAGGCCACCGATCTAGGCGTATGGGCACTTTTCTGTTTTAAAAAGAAACTGTTTTCGGCAAAGGAAAAAGGAGACATCAAGGAGGTACCTGGGAGGTACGGATTTGGGAGAAGATGGTTGGTCTCGGGGAGTCAACCAGTCGAAACCCGCTTGGAAAAAGGGGCATCCCTATCCTAGGGTTTGAAAAGGTTTTACAAAAATGTTTTCAAACTTGGAAATGGTTTCTGCCATTTCTGAAATAAGGAGAATTATATCTCCAGATGCCCTTTTTCAACAATGATATAGAGATGTTGTATTATCTATGTCTAAAAGCATCGTTTTGCGAAACTTAAGCCTTATAGTCATATATAGCAGCTATCCCAGTTTTCGAAAATGCTTTTATTGCATTACCATGAAAACTTAAGCCTGGTGGTGGTCTTGCGAGTACGTAATTGTACTCATGGCTGTGTCGCTGGATATTTCAATGTCCAGATTTCAACGAGGAGATGTACGAGGAGGAGGAGGAGTACGCCGACGACTACGCCAACTGAGTGTCACCGGTCAACTGCTCTATGGGAATGCGTCCGTTGTGACGAGGGCCGACGCTAGTCGAAAGCTTCCGCTATATCGTAGTTAATTCCGTCCTGCGTGACAATGGTTGCAGGCTTGGTCATGTGACCACCATTTATGTAAGTCTTGTACTATTTGAGTTGGATGATGTAACTTTGTATACCATGTTGGTTATGTGATCGCGATGCACTGATCATTGGGATCGTGATCTGTTTACATAACGTGGGCATCTCGGACTGGTAGTCCGAGGGGTCCTTACAGACTTGGTATCAGAGCCATCGTTGACCTTAGGAGACCTTAGTTAGCATGGTCGTTAGCTTAGGAAGAAAATATTTTGCTAAAATTTATTTCTACAGAAATCTATTTTCCTCAAAGTAAGCCTAGTATGGTTTTCACCCCTCACCTATGCTCAAAAATTTCTTGATCTTACCTCTCTAATTTCAAGTATTTCAAAAAGAGTTTTCTCTACTCTCTGGTCCCTATTCAACTTGTTTAGGCTTGACGATGAACCCAAATAAGACCTAGGTAGCTAGCACCCAGATGGAGAAGCTCGTTATCAAGAAATTACAATGCAGCAAGGAGCCTTCAGATGCACAGTCCACAAGACCAAGGTCGTCAATGACAACAAAGCCAAGACCTCCAAACACTTTGGAATGTGCAGAATGCAAGACCAGAATGCCCCCATCACTTTCGCTCCCTCGACTCAACCACAACAATGTTACTCCATCAGCAAACCGGACAACCTCAAGCTTTCTGGCGAGAACCTAAGGTGATGAAATGAAGACTTCAGCAACCATGTGACGCCAAACCCATAGGATAAGGTAGGATATGACCCTTGGTTTGATTATCCGACTATCGCGATTGCTAAGTACCCTTTGGTACTATAGGTGTTTGGTGTGCTGTTTCGCTGGTATGCTTTCTGCTTGAGTGTGTGACTTGCTTGTGTGCTTTTTGCGGAGCATTAGTTGACTGTGTGCCCCGTGTCTATGTGTACCTTGCTAGACAGAAATAAGGACCTTAGGAATGACGTCAAACTAGGAACAGACCCTAGGACTGAAAACCCTACCTTTCACCATGACACCTTAGCCTTGATTCTTTTATTTTTACGCCCCCCCCCCTCCTAAGACATTTCTTTATTTATAGATGTCGAGCCTCATCAAATCACTCAAGAAGGGTCCGGCGATGACCATGACCTTGGAAAGTACCACTGAGTTCCCCAAGGCTCTGGAGAACCTCATGCGGAGTTTCGAACTTGAAGGACCCGCGGTCTACAAGGGCTTTCCTTGGATGGAGAATGGACAAGAGCTTTGGTGGGTGCAACTCCACCTCTACAAGAACGAAGATGATGATCAGAACAAAACAGGATATATGATGTTCACCAACTCAGAGTCTCAATACACCTCCTTTATGGAGTCAGCTAGGAGCGCTGCATGGGCTGCCATTGATGAAATGGGAGAAAGAATCAAGTACCGAGTCCTCAACCCCGGAAGGATCTCAAGAAAGCCTACAAGGAGATTGAAGCTTTGAAGGCGGACAAAGATTCCATCCCCAAGAACGAGTCTTCCAAGAAGCGCCTCCTCTAGTAGTTTGTGCCGGTTGACTAAAGTCATGTCCCTTCCCAGTCGCAAATTAGTTTATTGCTATGTTTAGGGTTAAAACTATGCCCATGTGCAGAACTATGTCGTGGGTGCTACTTCTGTTGAGACCTGATGCACCTAATGGTTGACAATGATTCGTATGCTTGTCGTTAGTGTGTTGTTTTCCTGGTATGTTTCACAAGCACTCTTCGTTGGCAGCGCATGTTGGACCCAAATCTCCCTTTTGTTTAAACAGCTTTTAAGCATTTTAAGCGTTAGATGCATCGTGATAATTTTCAAAACTTGTTTAGAAAACCTTTTTAAAATGTTTTGCCTCTAATCTAAACTTTGACTCGCGAGAGCTTTTTAACCGCACCTGATATAGAAGGCCACCCCGAGAAAGCCATCTCCGTGATGTGAGGAACCTTGCCTAGCTTACTCAACTTTTGAATTACCAGTATACCATCACTGATTTAGCATATCTAACTGTAGAGAACATCTAATATCAGTGACTGATACGTCCAAAACGTATCTACTTTCCCGAACACTTTTGCTATTGTTTTACCTCTAACTTGTGTGTTTTGAATACAACTAATGCGGACTAACGCTGTTTTCAGCAGAATTGCCCTGGTGTCTTGTTTTTGTGCAGAAAGTCAACTTTCGGGAAAAACACCAGAAAAGATCGCAAACCTCCTATTTTACCAGAAGACTCACGGAGCCAGAAGGGGAGGCGGAGATGGGCCACGAGTGGCCCAAACCACAGGTGGCGCGGCCAAGGGGCCCCGCGCCAGCCTATGAGGAGGGCGACTCGGCACCTCCCCGAGCCCCCTTTCGACTACTTAACCCTCTCTGACCTAAAACGCGAGGGGGTCGTCCACTTCATCCAGAAACATCACCGTACGCCGCCGCCATCGCGAAACCTATTTCGGGGACCAGAAACTCCGTTCTGGCACTCCGCCGGGACGGGGAATTGGAGGAGATCATCGCCATCATCATCACCGACGCTTCTCCATCGACCATCCATGTTTCCCCCATCCATGTGTGAGTAATTCCCTGCTGTAGGCTGAGGGGGATGGTAGGGATTGGATGAGATTGTTCATGTAATAAGTTATAAGATCATTAGGGCATGGTGCCTAGTATCCGTTGTTAGTACTTATTGATGTTGTTGCAACTTGTTGAGCTTAATGCTTGTCACTAGGGCCCGAGTGCCATGATTTCAGATCTGAACATGTTATTGTTTCATAATGATATGCACTGTTTATTGATCATACCTGCAAGTTGTATACACATATTGTTGTCCGGAACCCGCGGTCCCAAAGTGACAATAATTGGGACAGCCGAGGGGAATGGCTGCGATGTGAGGATCACATGTGTTCACGGCGTGTTAATGCTTTGCTCCGGTACTTTATTAAAAGGAGTACCTTAATTACCAGTAGATTCCCTTGAGGCCCGGCTGCCACCGGCTGGTAGGACAGAAGATGTTGTACAAGTTTCTCATTGCGAGCACGTACGACTATATACGGAACACATGCCTATGTTTACTTAGTACTTGGATGCTTTATCATTATTATCTGCAATGCCTATGTCTTGATTATTATATGAGCTATCTTATCCATGCAGCGCCCGTTCATCCATCCCTATGCCTACAGTGTTTTAATCCTACTGTTTACTGCAATCACTACTGCTGTCTCTATTTACTGCTGCTATTATTTCACCGCTACTACTGCTATAAAACTGTTGCTACTGATAATCTGTGTCGAGCAAGACTATTCACAGGTGCAGCTGAATTGACAACTCCGCTGTTAAGGCTCTCAAGTATTCTTTGGCTCCCCTTGTGTCGAATCAATAAATTGGGTTTTACTTCCCTCGAAGACTGTTGCGATCCCCTATACTTGTGGGTCATCAAGACTATTTTCTGGCGCCGTTGCCGGGGAGCATAGCTTTATTTGTGAGTTCACTTGTGATCTATATTGCTCGCTGAAATTTATTCATCATGGGTAAAGCTCGTGATGAGAGGGTCCGTGTATTGCCATCCACTACAAGAAAAGGTACGACACTTAGTACCTCTGCTGCTCTTGACTCACCATCTGTATTGAGTCAACTTGTTACACCACCACAATCTTCACGTGTTGGTACTACTGCTGAATCTGAAATTGCCTCTGATAATGTTGATGATGCTTCTACTGTGATTGATGAGAATATTTCATTAGGTCCACTTTTAGATGCTGCTATTGCTAAGTCTAAACAACTTGAAAATACTAGAACACCTAATGGAAGTCCTACTACTCCTGTTTATTCACCTGAGTTAAGGGATTATACTTGTGATGATGATCCTGATGAAACTTATGTGGAACTTGATGATGATTTTATTGATAAATGTAATGCTACTACTGGTGCAAGTAATATGAGAAATTTTCTTGCACAACATGCTGTTAAATACAAGTTGTCACCTGATCCTAAGTTTGCCACTTCTCCTATAAACATTAAAGATAAGGATTATGATTTTTCTCTTGATTTATCTCATATATCTATTGTTGAGAAAACTCCTTTTTGTGGCACTAAGAGTGAAAGTGCTGTAGAGCACATGAATGAGCTCTCTACTTTGAGTGGCTTATTTTCTGATGATATTAAGAAGCGTAGCTATTTTGTTGCTAAGATTTTTCCTTTCTCATTAAAAGATGATGCTAAAGCTTGGTATAACAACTTGTCTCCTGGTTCTATTACTAGTCCTACTGGTTTGCTTGATGTTTTCTTTCAGAAATATTTCCCTGCTAGTGCTCAACATGATGCTTTGCAGAGAATTTATAACTTTGACCAGGAAGATGAAGAGAAACTTCCAGAGGCATGGACAAGGTTTTGCTCTCTTATCAGAGCTCGGCCTGGACATGATTTGGAAAAGCATGATCTACTTGATATATTTTACAGTGGACTAACTATTGAATCTAGAGCATATCTGGATAGTTGTGCTAGTTGTGTTTTCAGGAAAAGAACCCCTGAAGAAGCTGAAGAATTATTGGCTAAAATCAGCCAGAATTATGATGATTGGACTCTACCTGCGCCGACCCCCACACCTACACCGACACCAATATCAAAGAAGAGGGGAGGTATGATTGAATTGAATGATGAAACAATGAGGGAGGCCAAGAAGACTCTCATTGAGAAGGGTATTAAATCTGAAGATGTGAAGAACCTTCCACCTATTGAAGATTTGTGTAAGCCAATTCCTCATCCATCCATAATTGAGGTTCACTCTCTCCACAGGTTCGATGAAGGAGATATTCCCTACTCTAAACCACCTGATCAATGCTTAGATGAATTTGATAATTATGTTATTAAGCAAGATAATTTTAATATGAGAGTAGAGAATCATTTGCATGAAAACTCTCAAGCTATTAGTAAGTTGCATGATATTGTGGAGAGAACCTCCAATGATGTTAAGATGCTTATTAAACATTTCCATATGGTTCAAACTCAAATTGATCAACTCACTAAAGTGCAACAAGACATGTTAGCCAATGCTTCTAAAGAAAAATTAAAACCTGTCTATGTTAGCACTAGAAGTGGAGCTCATACTCAGGATCCTTTATATCCTGAGGGACACCTAAAAGAATTGAACAAGATTCTCAACTAGCTGAAAATCCAGTTTCTCCTTCTAAGAAAAAGAAGAAGAAGAAACATAAAAATGTTGTAGAATCCTCTGAAACTGTTAATGATCCTAATAGTATATCTATCTCTGATGCTGAAACTGAAAGTGGTAATGAACTTGATAGTGATAAGGATAAAAATGATGCTCTTGATAAAGAAGTTAGTGAAAAGGAACCTGAAAAGCATACTAAAAACACAAAGTACACTAAGGAAGACTTCATTGCTAAGAAACATGGTAATGAAAGGGAACCTTGGGTTCAAAAGCAAATGCCTTTTCCAACTAAGAAACTAAAATCAAAGGAAGAAGAACATTATAATAAATTTTGTGAATGGATGAAACCCTTGTTCTTGCAAATTCCTTTGACTGATGCTATTAAATTGCCTCCTTACTCAAAGTATATGAAAGATATTGTTTCTAACAAGAGGAAAATTCCTAATGAGGAAATTTCTACTATGCTTGCTAATTATTCTTTCAATGGCAAGGTTCCTAAGAAGCTTGGAGATCCAGGTATACCAACCATCCCTTGCTCCATCAAGAATAATTATGTTAGAACTGCTTTATGTGATTTGGGAGCAGGAGTTAGTGTTATGCCTTTTTCTCTCTATAAGAGACTCTATCTTGATAAATTGATACCTACTGATATATCTTTGCAAATGGCTGATAAATCTACTGCTGTTCCTGTTGGCATTTGTGAGGATGTCCCTGTTCAAGTGGCTAACAATTGTTTAATTTTGACTGATTTTGTTGTTCTTGAAATGCCTGAAGATGATAATATGTCTATTATTCTTGGAAGACCTTTTCTAAATACTGCAGGTGCTGTTATTGATTGCAATAAAGGAAAAGTAACTTTCAATGTTAATGATAAAGAACATACTGTTTATTTCCCCAAGAAAGTTGACAAGATTTATGGAGTCAATACCATCTCCAATTTTAAAACTATCAAAGTGGGAAGTATTGATTGCCCTATATATGATCATCAAGAAGGATATCAAAACATTATGATTGGATCCATATCAATACAATACAAGGTAACATGAGTGTTTCATGATGTTTAAATCATTTGTGTCATGTAAATTTATTTGGTGCCAAGACTTGATCAACCTTGTTATCAAATGTATTTGCATACATGAAAGAGCTAAACAGCATTTCTTTCTTCAACTTTGTTTTACCTCCTGTAGTGATAATTAGGTTGCAAAAGTTTAGTTGTTTTGAATTTTAAAAATAATTTTTCTGCCCAAGTTTTATTAATTTAAATATCCAGATTTCATGCAAATTGAAAGTTTTCAAAACTCTGTAAAAATTATACCATTGGTCCTATTTTTCAAAGAGCATCGTGGGAGTGCCTGGTGCTGACCAAGGGGACCCACCATGGGGTCAAACCACATGGTGGCGCGGCTGCCCCTTGGCCGCGCCAGCCACTGAGGTGGGGCACCCTTGGCCCTCCAGCAGTTCCCCCACCTACCACTTCTTCCTCTTGCATCACTCAGCTCGTTTTTCTCTCTCACACTCGAGTTTTTGCTGTTCTTCCTCGCGATTTCGATCTCTTTGTTCAGCCCATCTCAGCTGCTGAGATTTGGGGCAATTGCTCTCAGGTATGTGACTCCTCCATGTATCCAAGTAGAATTTTGTTTAGTAAGTATACCTTGAGTATTTTGCTGCTGTAGGTGACTTGTTAAGTGAGTATGCATGCTTGTTCTATGTTGATATAATCAGTTTTGATGCATGTTTAGTCCTCTAGCAAGTCCATATAGTAGTTCCCCTCATTTGTATGCTTCAAAGATAATTTTTATGATATGTGTCAAAAATTTCAGAGGATGGAGGGAAATGAACACCAACTAAATCAATATGAATTGGTGGTTCCTGAGGTCATGGGGATCCATCGTGAAGAAGGAGTGTTTCCATCCTGCTATCCATGCTTGGAATTCATGAGAAGTTCGGGGATCTTGCGTGATTTTCGTACTCTTGTCTCTAATACAGGATTGAGTGATTTTGTAGAGGGAGAACCCTACCAATATGCAAAGCTAACTGTGTCTGTGGTGCAGGACTTTAGATTTGATTGGTCTTCACCTAACCCTATGGTTCACTATAAAATTTACAACAAAAGTGTCCACTTGCCTTTTGATGCTTTTTGTGCAGCAATTAGGGTGCCGCAATGGGGATCACGAGGGAAGATACATGGGCAACCCAAGCATTTGACGGACCTATACGAGGTAATATGTCAAGGAAGAACCTACTCAGATGAAAGTGGTAAAATTCGAAGTATTCAATTTCCATGCATTCGATATTTTGCTTACTTCATCACGAGGTGTGTACTTGCTAGGAAGACTGCAAATAAATTATCCATTCCTGATTTAGCTTTCCTAGCAGCAGCCTTGCAACATGATAAGAGTTATAATTTGGGTGCCTTGATAGCTTTCGCATTGCTGCCAATCGCGAGAAAGGTGGATTTTGTGGAGGACTCATTGCTTCTCGTTTATTAGCTATGCATGGTGTAGTAGCTCTCCCTAATGATTTGCAGCTTTCTTTAGAGAGGCTCGATTTTGCTTCCATGGGGAGGCATGGCTTTGTTACTAGTTGGTCTACTTTGAATAATCTATCTTATGAGGTGCCTTTTGCCAAGAAGGTGAGGTGGAAAATGGTTAAATCTGAGCGAATAGTCGCTTTGCCTGCACCACGTTTGTTTGATCTTGGTTTCAGGAATGTTTGGTCAGTCACCGAGGATGAATTCGATGCATACTTGAGGGAACATGCCCTGCACACAGAGGATGATGGAGAATGGGCGGACGAGGACTCCACTCAGTTTTCCGGGACTGGGGGCTCGCGCCCCTATCCTGGGGATGCTGGACCCTCTGCCTCATCTTCCTCAGCGGAGCCGGATGTTGAGCACGCCCAGTATGACCCGCCGGCTTGGAGTTCCTACCCGCGTTATTATTAGCCTCCACTTAGGCCAAAAGCCTAAGCTTGGGGGGAGGTATATCGACATCTCACTCATTTACATATCATATCTTGTCGATACTTTGTATATCCATGTTGCAGTTTTCTTTCTTTCTTTCTTTTTAATTGTTTACCTTTTATTGCTGCATTCCAAAACACAAAAAGACCAAAAATATTTCTGTTGTTTCTCTTCATTTGTTTCTTTAAGTTTCAGTATTAGTTTGCTTAGTTTTAAAATTCGGTTTGTTATTCAAAAATCTAAAAATATTTTGCTTTATTGTTTGTTTCTTTTTGCTCTTGTTTCAAAAACTCGAAAACCCAAAAATATTTGTTGTTTCTTTTTGGTTTTGTATAGTGTTTTCAGAGTTGGACAGCCATCCGTGACTCCGATGGAGCTTGGTTTTCATTCTTATCATTCGAAGCAACACAAGTGAAAAAGCAATAAGGATGATCTACAACAACTCGAGTTGGGGTGAGAGGCTGGTATGAACTCTATTTGTTTTCATTTTTGTACATATACTCATCTATGTGAGCATGCTTAGTTGGTTCATGTGAGGTATATGTCATTTAGTGGATGCTTAGTAGTTCTTGTTCTCTCATGATCGGTCCCAATTTATTAATAGTGGTAGCATGTTATGTTGATGTTTGCTTGCATTGTTCTATTCATAGAGGGTATGACATTGTGGTATCCTCCTCTGAATAATTCATTCGAATTGACTTGGCACATGCTCATGCATGCATATGACTGAAAAACAAAAGTCAATTAAGCCTTGATGATTTATTTTGACTCAGAGTTCTTGTATCACTTTTATGCTCAATTAATTTCATTTTGTCGCAAGCATGATTATGACGGTTATTGCTCTCTTGATTGTCGCTTCCCAGTCTATTGCTAGCCTTCACTTGTACTGAGCGGGAATGCTGCTCGTGCTTCCAAAACCATGAAAACCAAGTTATTCCAAAGTGTCCACCATAAATACCTATGCATGGCATTTCGAACCATTCAAGTAAATTTTCATGTGCTACCTTTAAAACCTTCAAAGTACTTCTCAATTTGTGTCAATGTTTTATAGCTCATGAGGAAGTATGTGGTGTTTTATCTTTCAATCTTGTCATTCAGACTTTCACCAATGGACTAGTGGCATATACATCCGCTTATCCAATAATTTTGCAAAAAGAGCTGGCAACGGGGTGCCCAGTCCCAATTAATTATAACTTTCATCAATAATTCTCTTCACATGTTTTGCCCTGATTTATCAGTAAGCAACTTAATTTGCAAATAGACACTCCTCCATGGTATGTGAATGTTGGAAGGCACCCGAGGATTCGGTTAGCCATGGCTTGTGCAAGCAAAGGTTGGGGGGAGTGTCACCCATAATGAAACTAAAATACATGTGTAAACAAAAGAGAAGAGGGATGATCTACCTTGCTGGTAGAAATAACGTCCTTCATGGGAGCCGCTCTTGAAAGTCTGGTTGACAAGGGGGTTAGAGTACCCACTACCATTCGTTGACAACAACAAACACTTCCCAAAACAATTTTGCTTCTGTTTTAAAAATAAAAAGCTCTAGCACATGATAATCCCTGCTTCCCTCTGCGAAGGGCCAATCTTTTACTTTCATGTTGAGTCACCATCCTTTCTTTGAGCACTTTCTCGAGAGCATAGTTGTCATTCTTAGTGTAATGTGCTTGTCCCAGAATGTGGTTAACTGTGATATAACTTTGATGCTTTTATCTTTGATATCTTTGATTCTAGTCTTCCCATGAACTTCAGAGGTGCCTGGGCATTTATGTTTTGCTGTACAAAAACGGGCAAGCGAGATACCATCTTATCATATCCTATTATGAGCATTACAATCTTGTGAATTAATATGTTTCATGTTTGTCGCTATTAGTATGTTGGTATCTTTTCATAGTTTACATGCCTATTGAGTGACATTATTTGCATTTGCCTCATCTTGAATTGCCTAAGCATTTGTTCATATAGTGAGAATATATGCATCATATGAAGCAAATGTGTTCGTGAAAGTCTTTTATCGCACTCAGTTGTTAACTGAATTGCTTGAGGACAAGCAATAAGCTAAGCTTGGGGGGAGTTGATACGTCCAAAACGTATCTACTTTCCCGAACACTTTTGCTATTGTTTTACCTCTAACTTGTGTGTTTTGAATACAACTAATGCGGACTAACGCTGTTTTCAGCAGAATTGCCCTGGTGTCTTGTTTTTGTGCAGAAAGTCAACTTTCGGGAAAAACACCAGAAAAGATCGCAAACCTCCTATTTTACCAGAAGACTCACGGAGCCAGAAGGGGACGGAGATGGGCCACGAGTGGCCCAAACCACAGGTGGCGCGGCCAAGGGGCCCCGCGCCAGCCTATGAGGAGGGCACTCGGCACCTCCCCGAGTCCCCCTTTCGACTACTTAACCCTCTCTGACCTAAAACGCGAGGGGGTCGTCCACTTCATCCAGAAACATCACCGTACGCCGCCGCCATCGCGAAACCTATTTCGGGGACCAGAAACTCCGTTCTGGCACTCCGCCGGGACGGGGAATTGGAGGAGATCATCGCCATCATCATCACCGACGCTTCTCCATCGACCATCCATGTTTCCCCCATCCATGTGTGAGTAATTCCCTGCTGTAGGCTGAGGGGGATGGTAGGGATTGGATGAGATTGTTCATGTAATAAGTTATAAGATCATTAGGGCATGGTGCCTAGTATCCGTTGTTAGTACTTATTGATGTTGTTGCAACTTGTTGAGCTTAATGCTTGTCACTAGGGCCCGAGTGCCATGATTTCAGATCTGAACATGTTATTGTTTCATAATGATATGCACTGTTTATTGATCATACCTGCAAGTTGTATACACATATTGTTGTCCGGAACCCGCGGTCCCAAAGTGACAATAATTGGGACAGCCGAGGGGAATGGCTGCGATGTGAGGATCACATGTGTTCACGGCGTGTTAATGCTTTGCTCCGGTACTTTATTAAAAGGAGTACCTTAATTACCAGTAGATTCCCTTGAGGCCCGGCTGCCACCGGCTGGTAGGACAGAAGATGTTGTACAAGTTTCTCATTGCGAGCACGTACGACTATATACGGAACACATGCCTATGTTTACTTAGTACTTGGATGCTTTATCATTATTATCTGCAATGCCTATGTCTTGATTATTATATGAGCTATCTTATCCATGCAGCGCCCGTTCATCCATCCCTATGCCTACAGTGTTTTAATCCTACTGTTTACTGCAATCACTACTGCTGTCTCTATTTACTGCTGCTATTATTTCACCGCTACTACTGCTATAAAACTGTTGCTACTGATAATCTGTGTCGAGCAAGACTATTCACAGGTGCAGCTGAATTGACAACTCCGCTGTTAAGGCTCTCAAGTATTCTTTGGCTCCCCTTGTGTCGAATCAATAAATTGGGTTTTACTTCCCTCGAAGACTGTTGCGATCCCCTATACTTGTGGGTCATCAGTGACTCATCACTAACTAAGCCCCTCAAGCGCTACAAACCGAGACAAGAAAAGAGGTGCCAACGGAAGTCTCAGTTACAGATGGCAACACGAAGGACTCAAAGCTCGGCAAGAGCAACTACTTTTGAAGGTTTTGTGAAGCCCTCAAGCCATGACGTACAAATGAGATCATCATCAGCAACAAAGAAGACAACCAGCACTGAAGATCGTCTACGTGAAGGTGTACCACAAAGCTAGTGTCGTCAGTGTCTTCTAAGTGCTAATCTTATTAACTCAACTTACCCCGACTAGAGCCTGCTTTCAAGAAGTACCTTCACTAATCTTTTAGGCTTACTAAGATGGGACCGACCTCTGAAGGATAGAGCGAAGCGTCATGAAGCCCAAGAACCATGGAAGTCTTCATCAATACTCTTCGTCTGCTAAACCGAAGGCGGACACAAATCAAGATGTCATGTTCAACAAGGTGCCAAGAACGACGAAAAGCCCGAAGACTGTTGCAGTTGAAGACACTCACACCTAGCAAGTTCTAACTCATCTAGTAGCTTGTAGAACCCCTCGACTTATTAGGAAAAAGCCGGAGAGAGTCAAGTCTACGGACCTGACACCCCCGTGAGGCTTGAAAACTGTTGGCGGATATTTAACTGCTAACCTCTCGAGACGGCAGTATATGGACCAGTGTCTACACCAACCGCAAGCGCCAAGGAGATACGCCCAAGACAAAGATCGTCATGATACCCAAGAGCAACAACATATTGAAGTCAGCCACAACTTATACCTTCAACAGCTACCCTTCAAGGCCCCTTTTTAAGGGGGAAGACATGCGCTAGTTTTATTAGGGAGTTTTGGCAAACTATCCTTTACGCCCCAACCTTGGAGTATTCGAAGGCAACCCATCAAGAATGCGGTTCAGCATCGCCCAGCATGAAGACACTGTCAACAAAGACCAAAGCCTTCCAGAAGAAGCCAGACGCCTTACCGGCAAGGAAACCGTTGGGGATCAATAACCTCGGAAGTTGAAGGAGCCCCCAACACCCCTAACCTTGCACTCTCTTAGTCCCCGCTTAGGAATCTTGGGACGAGATTCTTTTAAGGGGGGAAGGTCTGTAACGCCGCAATTTTGGGAAGCTAGAAAAACACAGTTTTTATAGAGCCAGAAATCAGAGTCAACAAAAACTTTTTGAAATGTTTCACTAATGCTTGTGTTTCACTCCTGATTTCTCTATTTGACCTTGTCTTCTTTGTTGTTTGAGTTAACAACCACTGGAAACACTAACCTTTGAGCTCAACTAATTTAACATATCATTTAATTTTGGTGATCATGTCATGACAAGAGGAATTACCCATACATGTGAGGACCCCGGATTAACTATCCGAGATACTCGTTATGTTTCCTGCAACAATCCCATGATCGGTCTATTGTTGCACATAACTCGAATTGGCATCACAGAACACCCATAAATACCGAATGAATTTACTTACTTGATTGAAGCCATAACTTCAACAAGTACTTGCAGCGGAATTCATCAAACAACGTGGAGCCCAAATCATTTGCCAAGACCCTACAGGCAGCTGACTGGGAAGCGCCCTAGTTCGCATTGACGTCAGTGAATGTCTTCTTCTTCGAACTGCTCTTCTTCAAAATCTGGCTAAGACAATAGCCAGGGACGAAACCAATATGAGTACATTTGAATGTACTCGCAAACAACCCCCGGAATGAGCATGCACTACTCTTTTTATTGTTTAAATAAAACTTTGTTTGCTTTGAAAACTCTATATCCTTGTTGAAAAGAGAAGGATATACTTTTGTTTAATAAAACTTTGTTTTGAAATCTCTATATCTTTATTGAAAAAGAAAAGAAGGCTTTTGGAACTTTTCCCATAAATCTGTCTTTGGAAGAAGCCACCTTTAAAACTTTTTCCCAAAAATATTTCTTTGTTGGAAAAGGTAAGAAGTCTCTTTTGAAAACGTTTTCCCGGAAAATCACCATTTTGTTTATTTCTCCAAACTCCTCCTTTTCCAACCATAACCCTTCATGGTCATTCATTCCCCAACAACCTCATGCCGGCCCATTGGCATAGTTGCATAAAATATCCCCCACTTCATTTTCTTTGTAAAACTCAAATCTGTCCAAAACTTGCACATGGTCAGAGGACAGCCTCCCAACTGTCCATATCCGAGGACTCGGCTATTCGAATAGTTTTACCCTCTGCAGAGGTAGCACGCTTTTCCCACACCCATCCGATAACTCATCGTGTCAGCCACGTCCCGCCATAGAAGGTGTATGCGAAGTTGAGTCACCGACCATAGCCTGTCCTTTGCTCGTGCTAGTATAGGACCCTACCGCTACGAAATTTTCAACCTTTCCATCGACACTCAGTCCAGATTCCCCGTCGGGAAATCTAAGTGTGAGGACTCGTAGTTCTGCCCGGCGAGCGAACCCTTCAATCCCCCACCAACTGTGCCAGGACCCAGGTCAGGGGGTAGGTCGCCATGACCATCCCATCATGGAACAAGGTCATCCTCGTTGTTGAGGCATCCCATACTAATACGAGCAAATTATATGACTACGCCCTTGCCCATATGTGGGTAAATGTGGTCGCACAGATTATCGGCTGGTCGTCTTAGTACAAAGACACAATGTGCATTTTTCATAAACATCCCCATTTTCCATTTCTTCACTTCCACACCGACATCTCGGTATTCCATAACCACACAAGTATTTTCAAAAGAGTTTTGAGTAAACAATGTTTTTCCCATCCTATAGTTTGAAAAAGAATTCCCATCTAATATCTCCATATAGGGTGTCAAAATAATATACTTGTATTTTGGAAAAAGGGTTTTCAAAATCATAGCTTTAGTGGCAAACACCACATAAATCACTTATGCTCTTTATAAGTAAAACATGTGAATCAAAATAGATGTATATAGATGCAAGCTCAGAGAATAGCTTGCCTGATTCCAGCATAATGTCCCTGGACTTTTCCTCACTGATCAGAGAAATAAACTCCGATTCGTCTTCAATAAATCCTCTCCAAATACCACTCCGGTAGCGTTTATATCTAGCGTCGCAAACATGAAAATAAAACAACACACAATAAGCAACCAAACCACAAGTGGTATACAAACAAGGAATCATACCAAAACATAGTACTAATTTAATCAAGCAACAAACTAAGATCTACATTTACAAGGGCATTATACTCACATGAGTATAACACCAAACGCATGCTAAAAACATAGAGCACCAAGATATCTTCTATTAAAGTTACTTAACAACCATTTTCCCTAAACAGGAAATACTTCAGACAAAAGTTAAGCCACCAATCAATCTTTGTAATTTAAATTATCTCACCAAGCTAAGGTGGATATACTAACAAGATATTTAAGCTAGTACTGAACTCAAAGACCATCAAGTTCATCAAGCCATGCAACATATTACTCATACCAATATGTCTAACAAATACCACTAACAGTACTAACATATTATAACTTGCTAAACAACAATAACATGCAAGCACAGTACCACAACAATCATTAACAAGCAAGGCATACATTTTAATCACACACAATATTCTCATATCAAAATAAACAATCTTAACAAATTCCTAATTATTAGGAGAAAACTATATAGGGAATAAAACCCTAACAAACACATGACTCACAAGTACATCTCCTAACATGCTAGTAAAATGAGGAAACATGCCACAATAGTGGGTTACCACCCTACACATGCTAAGAAATACATTTATAGCAATAAAATTATAACACAATAATTAATAAAGTCCTAATAAAAATAGGCAGAAAAGGGCCTAAACCTTATAATTAGAACCACAGTCAATCAGTGACTCATAAATTCAAACCAAGCTAGGGATATGTTCTCCTACACATATAGAAGACAAACCAATTGGATTTACTCCAAAATTTATCTCACAAAAATCACCAAAGTACCACTGGTGTGTTTTTAAGAATGAATAGAACTTTTGTTTTAGACTTAATTTGCATACAAGGCCAATGGATCTAGAAAGGTATCACTTCAGGCTTTCCAAGGAATTTTAGTTTGCAATATTTGGAGTTATAAAACGCTAGATATTAAATATTAGTGAAAAAGATACTTTTTCAAGTTTTAATCTAGACAACAATTAAAAATATATTTCAGCAAGCAACCAGTTCTGCATGTTTAAGAAAACACATATGAACTCTAAAAATTTGAATCACTCAAACATCTATCACAGATCTACCACAATCGAATTAAAACTACACTGCAAAAATCACTGGAACTAAAAGCAGATATTAGATCTATTAAAAAAACGTCACTGGGCTGGATCTGGCCCAGACCCGGCCGTGCGGCACGGATCGAGGCCCAGCCACGGCCCACGCGCAAACGAACGGGTACGACGCCTTCGTCTTCCTCTGGACACGCACGACGCGCGCAGAGAGCAGCAGGGAGCACGGCGAGGATGGCGACGGCGCTCCGGTGATCCTAAAAAGAAAAGGAGATATCTGAGAGATAGCTCGCGACGAGGGGATCCCAGGGAGGCAAGAATGGTGGGAAATGGTGGACGCAATCGCTCATGAGCTTGCTCGACGTTTGGCGGATGGAGATGAAGAAGACGGCAATGCCCCGATCGATTTGCAGCTTCCCGCGACGATTCCTTGGACGAGGATGGAGAGGACGTCGAGGCGGTTCTTCTGGTAGTCTTCGATCTGCTCCAGGCGGTCTCCATCTACGGCGGCGCTCGACGGCGAGATCGGCTAGGGTTCGGTCTTGGAGGAGGGAAAACGGAGAGGGGAGAGAGAGCAGGGGAGAGTGGATGATGGAGGGCAGAGCAGAGGAGCGCCTGGGGGGCCTCTTATCTCCTTCGAGCTGCAGGAGACCGGAGGGGGGGGGGGCCTGGGCGGTGAGAGACGCCGAGTGAGGATGAGGAACACGGCGGCACTGGCGCTACAGGAACATGACACAAGTTTGCTGAAAACCCCCTGGCAATTTCTTTTCCATCACGACTAAGTCCTTTTCTTCCTTTTCTTTTATTTCCTCTTAAAAAAAATCAGTAGCTTTTAGGGATTTAATTGAGGTACCAAAACATTTTATAAAATCTGAAAATATTTGGGTAGGCTTCCCAATACATGTAGAAGCTCCACAAAAATTGGGGTGTTAAAATAAAATGGTTTGAACAACTTTTGTACATAGGGTTTAAATAAGGCATTTTCTCAAATACAATTTTATAATCCTTTAGAAATTTTAAAGCAAGTTCAAAATATTAATTTTGAACTCTTGGAACTTTCTTGACAAATATATTAACTTCAAATAGTTTTTATTTTCATAGAGAAAAAATTTGTTTGGAGGAAATAGATAGTTAAGTAGGGAAAGTAATTTATTAAGACCATTTCTTTAATTCATGATCTTAATTTCCATTTATTGAATAGTTTGAGGAGTTTGCTTTAAATTCAAAAGTATACTTACTTGAGGAGAGAGTGGTATGGAGTTGAGATGATTATTATTTCATCTCATTCCTAGAATTTTGATAAAGAAAATATAATTGTTTTCATAACATAGAGGAATAGACAGAGAGGGAATTTTAATAAGACCACTTCCCTTAATTTAGGATTTTAACTTAGGCATGAATAATTTTAGAGGGTTTGTTCTTATTCAAGTCACACTCCAAATTTGTTGTCATGTGTGTTCTAAATAATGTTCAAGCAGAATTTGATTAATTTCCCACACAAGCAAACAGCACAACAAGATCAACAGTCACAAGGATGATGCATTCAAGACAAACAAGTCACATACACAAAAAGATCAACAACACAAACAAGATCACACAAGTTCAAACATAGCAATGGAAAGGAAAACACAATCATCAATGAAACATTTCAAAAAGTTTTTGTTGGTTCTGGATTTTGGGTCTGGTAAAACTAAGTTTTTCTTAGTTCCAAAATTTGGGATGTTACAGCTCTTCCCCCCTTAAAAATAAATCTCGTCCTCGAGATTTGGTCGGGGGTAACAGGGGAGTACGAGGGCACGGGTTTTGGGCTGAATATACTTCCAAAGTCGATGCTTCTTTAGCGAGGTCGCCATGTGAGATTTTGACAAATTGATGTTGCGGGGCTTTCTTTGTCGATAAACTTCAGTGCTAAGTTCAGATCCTTGATGATGGGGTTGACTTGATGGTCGATGCTGATGGATAGTCCTGGTTGGCTGTTTCCAGACACTACAAGGCTAAGGCGCAAGGAACTAATTATTAACACCTTCTGGTATACGTAGTGCAGGTCTTCCCCCCTTAAAAAGGGGTCTTGAAGGGTCATCCTGAAGGTTGCGGCTGGAGTTGACTTGGAGGCATCATTCTTCTTGAGTAGCTTGACGATCTTCGTCTTGGGTGACACTCTTCGGTGCTTGGGGTTGGTGCAGATATCACTTCCTGATATTTTCTCCTTACGAGGGTCACAGATGAGGACGCATTGTTTTCAGGATGCGTCGAGTCTGCGTACTCGACTCTCTCCGGTTTCTAGTTAGAAGAAGGATGTTATAACTTCTAAGTGCGTCTGGACACTTCTAGTTGCGTCTGAGGTTGCTTGGTGGTTGATGTTGTCCATAACAGGTGCTTTCGTCGTTTGATTCTTCTGGGTATTCCGTTGGTTGGTTGTCTTCATTATTGTCCTTCTTCAGCTGAGTAAAGGAGAACTTCATTGTTGACTTCCTCAGCTCTTGAGCTTCACGAAGCTTTGATAAGAATCTTAAGAAGTACAGTCTAGGGTATCGAGCTTCCAGAGGAGTCTAAAAGTCAGTTCGAGTGTGATGACCCACAAGTATAGGGGATCGCAATAGTCTTCGAGGGAAGTAAAACCCAATTTATTGATTCGACACAAGGGGAGCCAAAGAATACTTGAGAGCCTTAACAGCGGAGTTGTCAATTCAGCTGCACCTGTGAATAGTCTTGCTCGACACAGATTATCAGTAGCAACAGTTTTATAGCAGTAGTAGCGGTGAAATAATAGCAGCAGTAAATAGAGATAGCAGTAGTGATTGCAGTAAACAGTAGGATTAAAACACTGTAGGCATAGGGATGGATGAACGGGCGCTGCATGGATAAGATAGCTCATATAATAATCAAGACATAGGCATTGCAGATAATAATGATAAAGCATCCAAGTACTAAGTAAACATAGGCATGTGTTCCGTATATAGTCGTACGTGCTCGCAATGAGAAACTTGTACAACATCTTCTGTCCTACCAGCCGGTGGCAGCCGGGCCTCAAGGGAATCTACTGGTAATTAAGGTACTCATTTTAATAAAGCACCGGAGCAAAGCATTAACACGCCGTGAACACATGTGATCCTCACATCGCAGCCATTCCCCTCGGCTGTCCCAATTATTCTCACTTTGGGACCTCGGGTTCCGGACAACAATATGTGTATACAACTTGCAGGTATGATCAATAAACAGTGCATATCATTATGAAACAATAACATGTTCAGATCTGAAATCATGGCACTCGGGCCCTAGTGACAAGCATTAAGCTCAACAAGTTGCAACAACATCAATAAGTACTAACAATGGATACTAGGCCCCATGCCCTAATGATCTTATAACTTATTACATGAACAATCTCATCCAATCCCTACCATCCCCCTCAGCCTACAGCAGGGAATTACTCACACATGGATGGGGGAAACATGGATGGTCGATGGAGAAGCGTCGGTGATGATGATGGCGATGATCTCCTCCAATTCCTCGTCCCGGCGGAGTGCCAGAACGGAGTTTCTGGTCCCCGAAATAGGTTTCGCGATGGCGGCGGCGTACGGTGATGTTTCTGGATGAAGTGGACGACCCCCTCGCGTTTTAGGTCAGAGAGGGTTAAGTAGTCGAAAGAGGGACTCGGGAGGTGTCTGAGTCGCCCTCCTCAGTGGCTGGCACGGTGGGCCCCTTGGCCGCGCCGCCCTGTGGTTTGGGCCACTCGTGAGTCTTCTGGTAAAATAGGAGGTTTGCGATCTTTTCTGGTGTTTTTCCCGAAAGTTGACTTTCTACACAAAAACAAGACACCAAGGCTATTCTGCTGAAAACAGTTTTAGTCCGCATTAGTTGTATTCAAAACACACAAGTTAGAGGTAAACCAATAGCAAAAGTGTTCGGGAAAGTAGATACGTTTTGGACGTATCAACTCCCCCCAAGCTTAGCTTATTACTTGTCCTCAAGCAATTCAGTTAACAACTGAGTGCGATAAAAGACTTTCACGAACACATTTGCTTCATATGATGCATATATTCTCACTATATGAACAAATGCTTAGGCAATTCAAGATGAGGCAAATGCAAATAATGTCACTCAATAGGCATGTAAACTATGAAAAGATACCAACATACTAATAGCGACAAACATGAAACATATTAATTCACAAGATTGTAATGCTCATAATAGGATATGATAAGATGGTATCTCGCTTGCCCGTTTTTTTACAGCAAAACATAAATGCCCAGGCACCTCTGAAGTTCATGGGAAGACTAGAATCAAAGATATCAAAGATGAAAGCATCAAAGTTATATCACAGTTAACCACATTCTGGGACAAACACATTACACTAAGAACGACAACTATGCTCTCGAGAAAGTGCTCAAAGAAAGGATGGTGACTCAACATGAAAGTAAAAGATTGGCCCTTCGCAGAGGGAAGCAGGGATTATCATGTGCTAGAGCTTTTTATTTTTTAAACAGGAGCAAAATTGTTTTGGGAAGTGTTTGTTGTTGTCAACGAATGGTAGTGGGTACTCTAACCCCATTGTCAACCAGACTTTCAAGAGCGGCTCCCATGAAGGATGTTATTTCTACCAGCAAGGTAGATCATCCCTCTTCTCTTTTGTTTACACATGTATTTTAGTTTCATTATGGGTGACACTCCCCCCAACCTTTGCTTGCACAAGCCATGGCTAACCGAATCCTCGGGTGCCTTCCAACATTCACATACCATATAGGAGTGTCTATTTGCAAATTAAGTTGCTTACTGATAAATCAGGGCAAAACATGTGAAGAGAATTATTGATGAAAGTCAAAATTAATTGGGACTGGGCACCCCGTTGCCAGCTCTTTTTCCAAAATTATTGGATAAGCGGATGTATATGCCACCAGTCCATTGGTGAAAGTCTGAATGACAAGATTGAAAGATAAAACACCACATACTTCCTCATGAGCTATAAAACATTGACACAAATTGAGAAGTACTTTGAAGGTTTTAAAGATAGCACATGAAAATTTACTTGAATGGTTCGAAATGCCATGCATAGGTATTTATGGTGGACACTTTGGAATAACTTGGTATTTATGTTATACCTTCTATGAATAGAACAATGCAAGCAAACATCAACATAACATGCTACCACTATTAATAAATTGGGACCGATCATGAGAGAACAAGAACTACTAAGCATCCACTAAATGACATATACCTCACATGAACCAACTAAGCATGCTCACATAGATGAGTATATGTACAAAAATGAAAACAAATAGAGTTCATACCAGCCTCTCACCCCAACTCGAGTTGTTGTAGATCATCCTTATTGCTTTTTCACTTGTGTTGCTTCGAATGATAAGAATGAAAACCAAGCTCCATCGGAGTCACGGATGGCTGTCCAACTCTGAAAACACTATACAAAACCAAAAAGAAACAACAAATATTTTTGGGTTTTCGAGTTTTTGAAACAAGAGCAAAAAGAAACAAACAATAAAGCAAAATATTTTTAGATTTTTGAATAACAAACCGAATTTTAAAACTAAGCAAACTAATACTGAAACTTAAAGAAACAAATGAAGAGAAACAACAGAAATATTTTTGGTCTTTTTGTGTTTTGGAATGCAGCAATAAAAGGTAAACAATTAAAAAGAAAGAAAGAAAGAAAACTGCAACATGGATATACAAAGTATCGACAAGATATGATATGTAAATGAGTGAGATGTCGATATACCTCCCCCCAAGCTTAGGCTTTTGGCCTAAGTGGAGGCTAATAATAACGCGGGTAGGAACTCCAAGCCGGCGGGTCATACTGGGCGTGCTCAACATCCGGCTCCGCTGAGGAAGATGAGGCAGAGGGTCCAGCATCCCCAGGATAGGGGCGCGAGCCCCCAGTCCCGGAAAACTGAGTGGAGTCCTCGTCCGCCCATTCTCCATCATCCTCTGTGTGCAGGGCATGTTCCCTCAAGTATGCATCGAATTCATCCTCGGTGACTGACCAAACATTCCTGAAACCAAGATCAAACAAACGTGGTGCAGGCAAAGCGACTATTCGCTCAGATTTAACCATTTTCCACCTCACCTTCTTGGCAAAAGGCACCTCATAAGATAGATTATTCAAAGTAGACCAACTAGTAACAAAGCCATGCCTCCCCATGGAAGCAAAATCGAGCCTCTCTAAAGAAAGCTGCAAATCATTAGGGAGAGCTACTACACCATGCATAGCTAATAAACGAGAAGCAATGAGTCCTCCACAAAATCCACCTTTCTCGCGATTGGCAGCAATGCGAAAAGCTATCAAGGCACCCAAATTATAACTCTTATCATGTTGCAAGGCTGCTGCTAGGAAAGCTAAATCAGGAATGGATAATTTATTTGCAGTCTTCCTAGCAAGTACACACCTCGTGATGAAGTAAGCAAAATATCGAATGCATGGAAATTGAATACTTCGAATTTTACCACTTTCATCTGAGTAGGTTCTTCCTTGACATATTACCTCGTATAGGTCCGTCAAATGCTTGGGTTGCCCATGTATCTTCCCTCGTGATCCCCATTGCGGCACCCTAATTGCTGCACAAAAAGCATCAAAAGGCAAGTGGACACTTTTGTTGTAAATTTTATAGTGAACCATAGGGTTAGGTGAAGACCAATCAAATCTAAAGTCCTGCACCACAGACACAGTTAGCTTTGCATATTGGTAGGGTTCTCCCTCTACAAAATCACTCAATCCTGTATTAGAGACAAGAGTACGAAAATCACGCAAGATCCCCGAACTTCTCATGAATTCCAAGCATGGATAGCAGGATGGAAACACTCCTTCTTCACGATGGATCCCCATGACCTCAGGAACCACCAATTCATATTGATTTAGTTGGTGTTCATTTCCCTCCATCCTCTGAAATTTTTGACACATATCATAAAAATTATCTTTGAAGCATACAAATGAGGGGAACTACTATATGGACTTGCTAGAGGACTAAACATGCATCAAAACTGATTATATCAACATAGAACAAGCATGCATACTCACTTAACAAGTCACCTACAGCAGCAAAATACTCAAGGTATACTTACTAAACAAAATTCTACTTGGATACATGGAGGAGTCACATACCTGAGAGCAATTGCCCCAAATCTCAGCAGCTGAGATGGGCTGAACAAAGAGATCGAAATCGCGAGGAAGAACAGCAAAAACTCGAGTGTGAGAGAGAAAAACGAGCTGAGTGATGCAAGAGGAAGAAGTGGTAGGTGGGGGAACTGTGGAGGGCCAAGGGTGCCCCACCTCAGTGGCTGGCGCGGCCAAGGGGCAGCCGCGCCACCATGTGGTTTGACCCCATGGTGGGTCCCCTTGGTCAGCACCAGGCACTCCCACGATGCTCTTTGAAAAATAGGACCAATGGTATAATTTTTACAGAGTTTTGAAAACTTTCAATTTGCATGAAATCTGGATATTTAAATTAATAAAACTTGGGCAGAAAAATTATTTTTAAAATTCAAAACAACTAAACTTTTGCAACCTAATTATCACTACAGGAGGTAAAACAAAGTTGAAGAAAGAAATGTGTTTAGCTCTTTCATGTATGCAAATACATTTGATAACAAGGTTGATCAAGTCTTGGCACCAAATAAATTTACATGACACAAATGATTTAAACATCATGAAACACTCATGTTACCTTGTATTGTATTGATATGGATCCAATCATAATGTTTTGATATCCTTCTTGATGATCATATATAGGGCAATCAATACTTCCCACTTTGATAGTTTTAAAATTGGAGATGGTATTGACTCCATAAATCTTGTCAACTTTCTTGGGGAAATAAACAGTATGTTCTTTATCATTAACATTGAAAGTTACTTTTCCTTTATTGCAATCAATAACAGCACCTGCAGTATTTAGAAAAGGTCTTCCAAGAATAATAGACATATTATCATCTTCAGGCATTTCAAGAACAACAAAATCAGTCAAAATTAAACAATTGTTAGCCACTTGAACAGGGACATCCTCACAAATGCCAACAGGAACAGCAGTAGATTTATCAGCCATTTGCAAAGATATATCAGTAGGTATCAATTTATCAAGATAGAGTCTCTTATAGAGAGAAAAAGGCATAACACTAACTCCTGCTCCCAAATCACATAAAGCAGTTCTAACATAATTATTCTTGATGGAGCAAGGGATGGTTGGTATACCTGGATCTCCAAGCTTCTTAGGAACCTTGCCATTGAAAGAATAATTAGCAAGCATAGTAGAAATTTCCTCATTAGGAATTTTCCTCTTGTTAGAAACAATATCTTTCATATACTTTGAGTAAGGAGGCAATTTAATAGCATCAGTCAAAGGAATTTGCAAGAACAAGGGTTTCATCCATTCACAAAATTTATTATAATGTTCTTCTTCCTTTGATTTTAGTTTCTTAGTTGGAAAAGGCATTTGCTTTTGAACCCAAGGTTCCCTTTCATTACCATGTTTCTTAGCAATGAAGTCTTCCTTAGTGTACTTTGTGTTTTTAGTATGCTTTTCAGGTTCCTTTTCACTAACTTCTTTATCAAGAGCATCATTTTTATCCTTATCACTATCAAGTTCATTACCACTTTCAGTTTCAGCATCAGAGATAGATATACTATTAGGATCATTAACAGTTTCAGAGGATTCTACAACATTTTTATGTTTCTTCTTCTTCTTTTTCTTAGAAGGAGAAACTGGATTTTCAGCTAGTTGAGAATCTTGTTCAATTCTTTTAGGATGTCCCTCAGGATATAAAGGATCCTGAGTATGAGCTCCACTTCTAGTGCTAACATAGACAGGTTTTAATTTTTCTTTAGAAGCATTGGCTAACATGTCTTGTTGCACTTTAGTGAGTTGATCAATTTGAGTTTGAACCATATGGAAATGTTTAATAAGCATCTTAACATCATTGGAGGTTCTCTCCACAATATCATGCAACTTACTAATAGCTTGAGAGTTTTCATGCAAATGATTCTCTACTCTCATATTAAAATTATCTTGCTTAATAACATAATTATCAAATTCATCTAAGCATTGATCAGGTGGTTTAGAGTAGGGAATATCTCCTTCATCGAACCTGTGGAGAGAGTGAACCTCAATTATGGATGGATGAGGAATTGGCTTACACAAATCTTCAATAGGTGGAAGGTTCTTCACATCTTCAGATTTAATACCCTTCTCAATGAGAGTCTTCTTGGCCTCCCTCATTGTTTCATCATTCAATTCAATCATACCTCCCCTCTTCTTTGATATTGGTGTCGGTGTAGGTGTGGGGGTCGGCGCAGGTAGAGTCCAATCATCATAATTCTGGCTGATTTTAGCCAATAATTCTTCAGCTTCTTCAGGGGTTCTTTTCCTGAAAACACAACTAGCACAACTATCCAGATATGCTCTAGATTCAATAGTTAGTCCACTGTAAAATATATCAAGTAGATCATGCTTTTCCAAATCATGTCCAGGCCGAGCTCTGATAAGAGAGCAAAACCTTGTCCATGCCTCTGGAAGTTTCTCTTCATCTTCCTGGTCAAAGTTATAAATTCTCTGCAAAGCATCATGTTGAGCACTAGCAGGGAAATATTTCTGAAAGAAAACATCAAGCAAACCAGTAGGACTAGTAATAGAACCAGGAGACAAGTTGTTATACCAAGCTTTAGCATCATCTTTTAATGAGAAAGGAAAAATCTTAGCAACAAAATAGCTACGCTTCTTAATATCATCAGAAAATAAGCCACTCAAAGTAGAGAGCTCATTCATGTGCTCTACAGCACTTTCACTCTTAGTGCCACAAAAAGGAGTTTTCTCAACAATAGATATATGAGATAAATCAAGAGAAAAATCATAATCCTTATCTTTAATGTTTATAGGAGAAGTGGCAAACTTAGGATCAGGTGACAACTTGTATTTAACAGCATGTTGTGCAAGAAAATTTCTAATATTACTTGCACCAGTAGTAGCATTACATTTATCAATAAAATCATCATCAAGTTCCACATAAGTTTCATCAGGATCATCATCACAAGTATAATCCCTTAACTCAGGTGAATAAACAGGAGTAGTAGGACTTCCATTAGGTGTTCTAGTATTTTCAAGTTGTTTAGACTAGCAATAGCAGCATCTAAAAGTGGACCTAATGAAATATTCTCATCAATCACAGTAGAAGCATCATCAACATTATCAGAGGCAATTTCAGATTCAGCAGTAGTACCAACACGTGAAGATTGTGGTGGTGTAACAAGTTGACTCAATACAGATGGTGAGTCAAGAGCAGCAGAGGTACTAAGTGTCGTACCTTTTCTTGTAGTGGATGGCAATACACGGACCCTCTCATCACGAGCTTTACCCATGATGAATAAATTTCAGCGAGCAATATAGATCACAAGTGAACTCACAAATAAAGCTATGCTCCCCGGCAACGGCGCCAGAAAATAGTCTTGATGACCCACAAGTATAGGGGATCGCAACAGTCTTCGAGGGAAGTAAAACCCAATTTATTGATTCGACACAAGGGGAGCCAAAGAATACTTGAGAGCCTTAACAGCGGAGTTGTCAATTCAGCTGCACCTGTGAATAGTCTTGCTCGACACAGATTATCAGTAGCAACAGTTTTATAGCAGTAGTAGCGGTGAAATAATAGCAGCAGTAAATAGAGACAGCAGTAGTGATTGCAGTAAACAGTAGGATTAAAACACTGTAGGCATAGGGATGGATGAACGGGCGCTGCATGGATAAGATAGCTCATATAATAATCAAGACATAGGCATTGCAGATAATAATGATAAAGCATCCAAGTACTAAGTAAACATAGGCATGTGTTCCGTATATAGTCGTACGTGCTCGCAATGAGAAACTTGTACAACATCTTCTGTCCTACCAGCCGGTGGCAGCCGGGCCTCAAGGGAATCTACTGGTAATTAAGGTACTCCTTTTAATAAAGTACCGGAGCAAAGCATTAACACGCCGTGAACACATGTGATCCTCACATCGCAGCCATTCCCCTCGGCTGTCCCAATTATTGTCACTTTGGGACCTCGGGTTCCGGACAACAATATGTGTATACAACTTGCAGGTATGATCAATAAACAGTGCATATCATTATGAAACAATAACATGTTCAGATCTGAAATCATGGCACTCGGGCCCTAGTGACAAGCATTAAGCTCAACAAGTTGCAACAACATCAATAAGTACTAACAACGGATACTAGGCACCATGCCCTAATGATCTTATAACTTATTACATGAACAATCTCATCCAATCCCTACCATCCCCCTCAGCCTACAGCAGGGAATTACTCACACATGGATGGGGGAAACATGGATGGTCGATGGAGAAGCGTCGGTGATGATGATGGCGATGATCTCCTCCAATTCCCCGTCCCGGCGGAGTGCCAGAACGGAGTTTCTGGTCCCCGAAATAGGTTTCGCGATGGCGGCGGCGTACGGTGATGTTTCTGGATGAAGTGGACGACCCCCTCGCGTTTTAGGTCAGAGAGGGTTAAGTAGTCGAAAGGGGGACTCGGGGAGGTGCCGAGTCGCCCTCCTCAGTGGCTGGCGCGGTGGGCCCCTTGGCCGCGCCGCCCATGGTTTGGGCCACTCGTGGCCCATCTCTGACTCCCCTTCTGGCTCCGTGAGTCTTCTGGTAAAATAGGAGGTTTGCGATCTTTTCTGGTGTTTTTCCCGAAAGTTGACTTTCTGCACAAAAACAAGACACCAGGGCAATTCTGCTGAAAACAGCGTTAGTCCGCATTAGTTGTATTCAAAACACACAAGTTAGAGGTAAAACAATAGCAAAAGTGTTCGGGAAAGTAGATACGTTTTGGACGTATCAGAGTGTCCTGAGGTAGGTGGTTTGGGGTGTGGATGATGATTGTTCAAAAGTCACGGCTTAATGGACCTTAGAAAAAGGTAGTAAAGAACCTTCACACCAGTTGTTTTTCCAAACGGTTGACTTTTTCCTTTCTTGTTTCAGAAATCATATCCTTGGGAAAACAACATAAATCTCCATGTGACTTTCTTATTTAGAACTTGAATATTTCCTAAGTTATACACTTGATTTAAGAAAATTATTATGGTCTTTAATTTGGATTCTAACATCATTTGCCTCAGTCCTGCGATGAAGACATCCACTAGTCCCAGCAAGGTTTTCCATTAGTTAGTTGTATAAGAATATGGGCGTCCTTTATGACATCGATTCGCCTTAGTCATACAAGAAGAGTTTGTTAACAAGGTAGCTAGTCTTGTCATCAAACTACTTTTCATATTCCAGGGGCTGAGATGTACTGGATTATCTGACATTCCGTTTATTTGGATATGACACTCAATTGTTTGAGCATACAAAAGTGATTTGTTAACAAGTTCATAAGGCTTGTTACCAAAGTACTTCTATATAACACGAACACTGGAATATCACACTATTTCTAGAGAGATTAAGAATAATAGATTCTGATATAAGAGTTTCCAAATACTCCATGATAGTCTAGTATCTTACTTCTTTGCCAACCTAAGAAATCTTTATTCAATGTCTTCTTGTCGTAATTCCTCCTTCTTGTGGGTGTCTTCTCCCGCAGAATGACTTCGAGAAGGTTTGGGAGATAAGAAGATAAGATGGTCTTGATAAAGTAAGACGATCGGGATTAAGATTTAGTTTAGGATTTTATTATCCTTTCTTGAACTTCTCATTCTTCCTTCCTTTAAGATTTATACTTACTTTATAAATGATGGTTTTTACCTATCCTTCAATCTCAATCCTCTTATAAAGGTTGTATCTTACTATTATTACATTAGTTGTATCTAAAGATACTTTAATTGTTGAATGTTCAATTTGTATTAGAGGTCAGAGAACCCGCGGCAGGCTAGGGTTCTCATGATTATTGCGTAGGTCAAAAAATTAGTAAAGTTAGCTCAGGGGATTAAAATGCCAAATCTTCATAGCAACTCTTATACACTCCTTGAGTTGCTCTAGTTGCCAATCCTGAATGAGTCTCCTTATGTCTTCGTTTCTTGTCAAGGCTTGCAACCCTAGAAGATTAGTTGGTACTATTATGGACTTGAGTCAGATGTTAGTCTAAAGTTAGATACGATAAGTTAGTGTAGTATTCTTGTAATTTTCACAAGTTAATTTTTGCAAGGTAAGACTCGTGTCTTCACGAGGTTGGCATAAAATTGCAGTTTCCTTCGAGATTTTGACGCACTCGCTCCAGATGGTGCATGAAGACCATTGTCTGACTTGCCAGTTACGTTGCAAAAATCTCAGGATATTTGGTTAAAGATCAGGGGTCTTTTATATTTTGCGGAACTGTCAGTTCTTATCGGGAGATGGTTTAGATGAGAGGAAAAATATCTTAGAAAGATTTTCCTAGGCGGGTTTACATCAGCAGCGAGGTGCAACTATGGAGAAGAGGTCAAAAATGGCGTTTGTTAGGTGGCAAACGGAATTTTATAAAAAGAGAATTTTGAGGTTACTTTGTGTTGCCGTCAAGGCGTGATTGTGAAACACATAGGAAAAACAACACACAAACAAAGAACTCACAACAAACAACACATAAGCAGAGTATACACAAGCAAAGAGCACACAAGGTACGTCTAGTACCAGCGGATGTCTAATACTCGTGGTAGTCGGGCAGTATAACTGAGGTTCCTCTCATATATTTTTCCTATGGGTCTGGGTTTAACAAGGCTGTTGAAATCTCCATTTTATCGCCTTAGGCTTGCGCGAGAAAAATTGAGATTGCCGAAGTTGCAACTTGAGTAGAATTGCTGATGTTGAGCTGACGTCTCCGAGGTCTCTTGCTTTATTGATACTGACGATCTTGGTAATTTGCAGATCAATCACCTTGATGTGGAATGTTGAATATTCGAAATGGAAGCTTCTGCTTGTAGGTGCTAGCTAATTAGGTCTCACTTGGGTTCATCGTCAAGTATTTTGAACGGGTAAGAGGGAGTAGAGAAATCCTTAGAAAATCTTAAAATAGAGGGATGAGACTCGGAAATATTTGAGAAGGTGAGAAGAGTGGAAGTTATTTTTGGACTTCCTCAGATAAAAATTATGTTTTTGGTAACAATATATTTTTAACAAAATATTCTTTCCTAACTAACGTCCATGCTAACTAAGGTCTGTTATAGTCAGGATGGCTCTGATACCAAGTCTGTGAGGACCCCGGATTAACTATCCGAGATACTCGTTATGTTTCCTGCAACAATCCCATGATCAATCTGTTGTTGCACATAACTCGAATTGGCATCACAGAACACCCATAAATACCGAATGAATTTACTTACTTGATTGAAGCCATAACTTCAACAAGTACTTGCAGCAGAATTCATCAAACAACGTGGAGCCCAAGTCATTTGCCAAGACCCTACAGGCAGTTGACTGGGAAGCGCCCTAGTTCGCATTGACGTCAGTGAATGTCTTCTTCTTCGAACTGCTCTTCTTCAAAATCTGGCTAAGACAATAGCCAGGGACGAAACCAATATGAGTACATTTGAATGTACTAGCAAACTACCCCCGGAATGAGCATGCACTACTCTTTTTATTGTTTAAATAAAACTTTGTTTGCTTTGAAAACTCTATATCCTTGTTGAAAAGAGAAGGATATACTTTTGTTTAATAAAACTTTGTTTTGAAATCTCTATATCTTTATTGAAAAAGGAAAGAAGGCTTTTGGAACTTTTCCCATAAATTTGTCTTTGGAAGAAGCCACCTTTAAAACTTTTTCCCAAAAATATTTCTTTGTTGGAAAAGGTAAGAAGTCTCTTTTGAAAACGTTTTCCCGGAAAATCACCATTTTGTTTATTTCTCCAAACTCCTCCTTTTCCAACCATAACCCTTCATGGTCATTCATTCCCCAACAACCTCATGCCGGCCCATTGGCATAGTTGCATAAAACATCCCTCACTTCATTTTCTTTGTAAATCTCAAATCTTTCCAAAACTTGCACATGGTCAGAGGACAGCCTCCCAACTGTCCATATCCGAGGACTCGGCTATTCGAATAGTTTTACCCTCTGCAGAGGTAGCACGCTTTTCCCACACCCATCCGGTAACTCATCGTGTCAGCCACGTCCCGCCATACAAGGTGTATGCGAAGTTGAGTCACCGACCATAGCCTGTCCTTTGCTCGTGCTAGTATAGGACCCTACCGCTACGAAATTTTCAACCTTTCAATCGACACTCAGTCCAGATTCCCCGTCGGGAAACCTAAGTGTGATGACTCGTAGTTCTGCCCGGCGAGCGAACCCTTCAATCCCCCACCAACTGTGCCAGGACCCAGGTCAGGGGTAGGTCGCCATGACCATCCCCTCATGGAACGAGGTCAAACTTGTTGCTGAGGCATCCCATACTAATACGAGCAAATTATATGACTATGCCCTTGCCCATATGTGGGCAAATGTGGTCGCACAGATTATCGGCTGGTCGTCATAGTACAAAGACACAATGTGCATTTTTCATAAACATCCCCATTTTCCATTTCTTCACTTCCACACCGACATCTCGGTATTCCATAACCACACAAGTATTTTCAAAGGAGTTTTGAGTAAACAATGTTTTTCCCATCCTATAGTTTGAAAAAGAATTCCCATCTAATATCTCCATATAGGGTGTCAAAATAATATACTTGTATTTTGGAAAAAAGGGTTTTCAAAATCATAGCTTAGTGGCAAACACCACATAAATCACTTATGCTCTTTATAAGTAAAACATGTAAATCAAAATAGATGTATATAGATGCAAGCTCAGAGAATAGCTTGCCTGATTCCAGCATAATGTCCCTGGACTATTTCTCACTGATCAGAGAAATAAACTCCGATTCTTCTTCAATAAATCCTCTCCAAATACCTCTCCAGTAGCGTTTATATCTAGCGTCGCAAACATGAAAATAAAACAACACACAATAAGCAACCAAACCACAAGTGGTATACAAACAAGGAATCATACCAAAACATAGTACTAATTTAATCAAGTAACAAACTAAGATCTACATTTACAAGGGCATTATACTCACAGGAGTATAACACCAAACACATGCTAAAAACATAGAGCACCAAGATATCTTCTATTAAAGGTACTTGACAACCATTTTCCCTAAACAGGAAATACTTCAGACAAAAGTTAAGCCACCAATCAATCTTTGTAATTTAAATTATCTCACCAAGCTAAAGTGGATATACTAACAAGATATTTAAGCTAGTACTCAACTCAAAGACCATCAAGTTCATCAAGCCATGCAACATATTACTCATACCAATATGTCTAACAAATACCACTAACAGTACTAACATATTATAACTTGCTAAACAATAATAACATGCAAGCACGGTACCACAACAATCATTAACAAGCAAGGCATACATTTTAATCACACACAATATTCTCATATCAAAATAAACATTCTTAACAAATTCCTAATTATTAGGAGAAAACTATATAGGGAATAAAACCCTAACAAATACATGACTCACAAGTACATCTCCTAACATGCTAGTAAAATTAGGAAACATGCCACAACAGTGGGTTACCACCCTACACATGCTAGGAAATGCATTTATAGCAATAAAATTATAACACAATAATTAATAAAGTCCTAATAAAAATAGGCAGAAAAGGCCTAAACCTTATAATTAGAACCACAGTCAATCAGTGACTCATAAATTCAAACCAAGCTAGGGATATGTTCTCCTACACATATAGAAGACAAACCAATTGGATTTACTCCAAAATTTATCTCACAAAAATCTACAAAAATCACCAAAGTACCACTGGTGTGTTTTAAGAATGAATAGAACTTTTGTTTTAGACTTAATATGCATACAAGGCCAACAGATCTAGAAAGGTATCACTTCAGGCTTTCCAGGGAATTTTATTTTGCAATATTTGGAGTTATAAAACTCTAGATATTAAATATTTAGTGAAAAAGATACTTTTTACAACTTTTAATCTAGACAACAATTAAAAATATATTTTAGCAAGAAACCAGTTCTGCATGTTTAAGAAAACACATATGAACTCTAAAAAAATTGAATCACTCAAACATCTATCACAGATCTACCACAATCGAATTAAAACTACACTGCAAAAATCACTGGAACTAAAAGCAGATATTAGATCTATTAAAAAAACGTCACTGGGCTGGATCTGGCCCAGACCCGGCTGTGCGGCACGGATCGAGGCCCAGCCATGGCCCACGCGCAAACGAACAGGTACGACGCCTTCGTCTTCCTCTGGACACGCACGACGCGCGCAGAGAGCAGCAGGGAGCACGGCGAGGATGGCGACGGCGCTCCGGTGATCCTAAAAGAAAAGAGATGTCTGAGAGATAGCTCGCGACGAGGGGATCCCAGGGAGGCAAGAATGGTGGGAAATGGTGGACGCAATCGCTCACGAGCTTGCTCGACGTTCGGCGGCCGGAGATGAAGAAGACGGCGATGCCCCGATCGATTCGCAGCTTCCCGCGATGATTCCTTGGACGAGGATGGAGAGGACGTCGAGGCGGTTCTTCTGGTGGTCTTCGATCTGCTCCAGGCGGTCTCCATCGATGGTGGCGCTCGACGGCGAGGGGAGAGAGAGCAGGGGCGAGTGGATGATGGAGGGCAGAGCAGAGGAGCGCCTGGGGGGCCTCTTATCTCCTTCGAGCTGCAGGAGAGCGGATGGGGGGGCTGGGCGGCGAGCGAGGATGAGGAACACGGCGGCACTGGCACTACAGGAACATGATGCAAGTTTGCTGAAAACCCCCTGGCAATTTCTTTTCCATCACGACTAAGTCCTTTTCTTCCTTTTCTTTTATTTCCTCTTAAAAAAAATCAGTAGCTTTTAGGGATTTAATTGAGGCACCAAAACAATTTATAAAAATCTGAAAATATTTGGGTAGGCTTCCCAATACATGTAGAAACTCCACAAAAATTGGGGTGTTGAAATAAAATGTTTTGAACAACTTTTGTTTATAGGGTTTAATTAAGGCATTTTTCTCAAATACAATTTTATAATCCTTTAGAAATTTTAAAGCAAGTTCAAAATATTAATTTTGGACTCTTGGAACTTTCTTGACAAATATATTAACTTCAAATAGTTTTTATTTTTATAGAGAAAATATTTGTTTGGAGGAAATAGATAGTTAAGTAGGGAAAGTAATTTATTAAGACCATTTCTTTAATTCATGATCTTAATTTCCATTTATTGAATAGTTTGACGAGTTTGCTTTAAATTGAAAAGTATACTTACTTGAGGAGAGAGTGGTATGGAGTTGAGATGATTATTATTTCATCTCATTCCTAGAATTTTGATAAAGAAAATATAATTGTTTTCATAACATAGAGGAATAGACAGAGAGGGAATTTTAATAAGACCACTTCCCTTAATTTAGGATTTTAACTTAGGCGTGAATAATTTTAGAGGCTTTGTTCTTATTCAAGTCACACTCCAAATTTGTTGTCATGTGCGTTCTAAATAATGTTCAAGCAGAATTTGATTAATTTCCCACACAAGCAAACAGCACAACAAGATCAACAGTCACAAGGATGATGCATTCAAGACAAACAAGTCACATACACAAAAAGATCAACAACACAAACAAGATCACACAAGTTCAAACATAGCAATGGAAAGGAAAACACAATCATCAATGAAACATTTCAAAAAGTTTTTGTTGGTTCTGAATTTTGGGTCTGGTAAAACTAAGTTTTTCTTAGTTCCAAAATTTGGGATGTTACAATACACCTTCTCCAATCTTATTTTGGCCAACCTCTTTTTCAAAAATGTCTTGATTTTAACAACAACCCAAAAACCCATTATTTAAGAAAGTAAAGTATTTCCAAAACTACATGTTTACAAACTATTGAGGTCTATATAATATCTGCTACCAATTTCCAACTCAGTTATTTTGCAAGTATCAACATCCTTTTTCAAAGGTCCTATTTTCAACACCTTTTTAAAATGATGAAAGGGGGAGATATATTACTCCTATATTTCTTTTTACCAAACCTTTTGAAGCTATAAAGTTATGAGTTGAGATACTTTTGAACAACATCTTGTCATGATAGTGTGTGATCACAATAGCACCTAATCTTTTTAATTAAGGTTTAGGCAAGTTGGTTATTGATACATGTTTGTGCTTGATCACCATCTCACCAACTCTTTGAGTGTTTGATATTGGTTGTGTTATTATTTTGGGTTGATTGTTATATTTGGTCTCTGTAGCCCACTAGCCTTGTTTGAGACCTTTTAGGATCACTTTTGCAAAATCCTTCTAGTTTAAAATTTAGTGGCTTTGATCTTCATGTTTGTTAAAACATAGCCAATCTAGAGCCCTAGATTAAGCAGCTCTTGTGTTATTTTTGAAATGCACCTTGACCATCTTGTTCCTTGAACTTTCTATTTTTTAGTTTTTGCTTGGATTCATTGTTCAAAAACTTGGCTTAGCACCAAACCATCTAGGTTTCTGGACCTACTCAAAACAGTGTCCATTTGGTCATTTTTCTCGATTTGCTTAGTTTTCAAAATTCTTTCTTCATTCCTTCAGACTTAAAAACTTTTGCATCACCTCAATTAGGTCACCACACCCATGTTTGTGCTTAACTCCTTGTTTGACTTAGTTTAGATTTGATAGCAATTTTATTAAAGCAACTTAGTGTCAACTTAGAACCCTAAAACCAACGAACACCAGCCCCTCTCTCTCACCCTCTCACCCCTCTGACCAGTGTGTGCATCCTAGTCAGCTAGGGCCCACCTGCCAGCCCCTCCCTCACCCCTCTCCTCCACACACCTCTCTCCTTCATCCACCGTGGCCAATGGAGGCTCACTCCCTCCTCTCCTACTGGCCAGAACACGTCGCCCTCGACCACAATCTCTCTGTCCCCCTCTCCACCGCCCAGGACAATGGAAGCACCCCTGCCCACTTCCCCAGCCCCCTGGTCCGAGCCAACCCTAGAAAACGACCCCTGCCATCCTTAGCCCTGTGCTCATCCCCTGCCCCTCTTTCCTCTCCCAAAGCAGGCACACACACCCCCACTCCTCTCCCCGGAATCCACGCCCAAGCTCCTGCTCTCTGCGCCCCTGGAGACGAAGGTTTCGTCTTGGCAACCGCCGGCGTCGCGCGGCTTTTGTCGGCGCTTCCCTCCCTCTTTCTTCGCCATTGTTGGCTTGCCGATCTCCCCTCTGCGATACCTAACTCTTCCCCCTCTCTTTTTGCCCAGAGGCCGCCCGTGGAGCTCGCGGCCGTCCTTGACCCGAGAAGGACACCGCCGTCGTCGCCATGGACTCTGGCCGTGGATGCGGCACCTGACGGCCTCCCCGAGCTCGCCATCACCTCCTCCCTCGACTCCAACCCCTCCCACAGCCGTGCACAGCCCCTAGGTGAGCTATCCCGCCGCCGCGGCTTCTCTTCCTCGCTGGCTCGTCCATGCGCGCGTCGCGTCGAGGAGGATGAAGGAGAGCCGTCGATCTCCTGATCGACGGCCACGTTTGAACGCTGTGGCCGTTGACCATTTTCCGTGCCGGCGCATGCGAGACGCCGAGTTGGGCCAGCCTGGCCTTGTTGCAGCCCAGATCCGCGCTGGCCATGGCCAGATCTGGCCCAGCGCTAGCCAGTAGACTTTTTTTCTCTAGGTTTTATTGTTTTTAGTTTCTGTATATTGTTTGCAGTTAGATTAATTCATTTGTGCTAGATCTGTTAGTGTTTTAACTTTAGGATAAATTTTGTTTGGTTCCTGTGAATTTTCTTAAACATGCAGAGCAAGTGTGACTGAAAAATATTTTATATTTTGTGCTGAACTTTAAATCTATTAAAAAGTATAATTTCTACTCTTTTTAAGATAACTTGAGCTAGGAGTATCCAATTGGAGTGAATCCAATTTCTACAGAAAGCTAAAACCTATACCTTTCCATAGAAATTAACCTTGCTTGCAGGAGTGTCCTAATTTAGAAGTTGTAGCAATGTTCGTGTTGAGACCACAGACATTTCTAGGATTTTTAGCTCCCATTTGGTGGTAGCTTTTGATGCAAATCCAATTCCTATAGTTTAGTATGACTCTTAGAAGTACTGTGTTAAAAGGGTTTAATTTTAAAAGCATTATTTTAGGACTGGTGGATTTTTCCCCAAAACAACAACTTAAATGCTAATAAAAGCCCACTTTTATTGTTTGCCTTTTATTGTTTGTGTTTAGGTTTGTCTTACACTCTTGTCCAGAGAATGGTTGTGAGTTGCAATGCTTGCTTTATTGTTTGCTTACTTTAGATTGTTGTCAACCCGCCCCTTTGCGGTTTTGTTTGTGGTATTCTTTTAAGTAACTCACCTGCACCTTTTAGCTCTTATTCAGCAAATTGTGTGAGCAATGGTGTTAACCTTGATTGGTTGATTAACTACATATTAGTATGTGTTCCTATAACTAGTAACATACTTGCACGTTGTGGCACCCCGATCCAAAGGATCGGATTACCCCATATACCAGTCCCAGAAACACTGGATATATGATAACTTGATACACAATGACATAACCAGATATTATTATGGTTCCGAAGGGTACAGGATTACAACAAGGGTGAGGCTTCAACGGTCGCGCAACAGGCGCACACAACGGTATGTACATTATTCTTCTAAAGGAAGAGCCTCGATCAGAGAGTGGCAGCGGATACGTTGAGATGACAGCGGAAACATAGACGGTAGCATGGCAACAGCGGGCTTTACTTCACAGGGTTCTGCCTGGAATACGGGTTCCTAGTTCTCGTACAGCGGGTACTCAGCGACGGGTGTAGCAGGGTCTGGCCACATGAAAAGCCAGGTAAGTACATGGAATCTACTCGCAAGACATTAGCCCGAAAACAAACAAGGTCTACCTATATGGCATGGCATAAGTTCAGAAGGTAGCATGTCATAAGTTTGGGTTTAGAAGTGCGAGTCCAAGCTAAACGGTTGGACATAACTTACCTACTTACCTTTGTAGGGGAGTTTCATTGTTGCTAGGATGAGATCACGTTTCTCATCCAACAACATTTAGGCTTTCAAGCCTCTAGCCAACTCTGGCTTAAGTCTAGCCAACTATGGCATTCACCCAAGCCAACTCTGGCTGTCAATTCAGCCAACTCTGGCTATCGTTTCCAGCCAACTCTGGCTTTATGGTTGGGTTCACATTCATTATTTCTCCATATTCGACAGGACTGACTCATAGCGTGACTTGACCCAAACAACGTCCCATAACCCAGGGACAAGGCTAGACATCCAGATTTACACTCTCGAGAGGTGGCAACTTTTATCCACACGCTGAAGTCTAAGCTTGTACCGCCGGTACCGAAGTACTAGAACCAACCATGGCGGACAGTACAAACCCATACTTCCACAGTCGTTTACTCTACCAAGACACTCCCTGTGTAGCCACCGACATAATTCTATGTCTTATGCAGAAGTGAATCCGGCACGTCCCCAACCCATGAGCGACGCCTAGCTCCGGAACCTTCGCAAGACTAGCCCCGACCAACTATGGTAACCGACTAGACTTGCCAAAAAGGTGGCATCAAAGGAGGCTGATAAAATACCCGGCCATGGTCCGCCCACACAGACGACGCATGGTTGTGCTGGTTGTGTTTGGTGAGTGGCACTATGTGACTCAATCTAGTCGAGGGAGGTGATTATCTTCTTAGTCATTTTGTTTGATTACAGACATCAACATTAACAAAGTAACACAAGGTAACCACATGATAATATCAGCAGTAAATAAGCATATCCACCTGCATGTACCAAGTCCAAGCATAGCCAAATAAACCGTCAACCGGAAGACTACGGCGGCGAACCCGCCGACCAACACCTTCTCGTTCGACAAAATAAAAGAAACGTCAACCGGATGACTGTGGCAGCGATTCCGCTGGCAAGCGCCATCACGTTCGACAAAATAAAAGAAACGACAACCGGATGACTGTGGCAGCGATTCCGCTGGCAAGCGCCTTCTCGTTTGACAAAATAAAAGAAACGTCAACCGGATGACTGTGGCAGCGATTCCGCTGGCAAGCGCCATCTCGTTCGACAAAATAAAAGAGTGTTGCGATGATCCACAGATATATCTATAAGTGCAGCAATATTAAAATGCAACATCGCATATGAGATGCAACAGATATCAATTCAGACAGTCAAGCAAATTTTCTAAAGTTCGACCGAGCTTGAGATCGGGTTAATGGCTTGCCTTCAGCAAAGGGGTAGGGTTCGGGTTCGACTTCAACTTCGTTGGGGAAGTTTGAATCTATTTAGAGAATAAACATGCATTAAAAACCGTCCCTAAGGTATCGAATAAACGACCAAGCAAACAAACTCCAAACGAAATTCTTTCGATGCCAAAAGACAGACATTTGAAAAACAAAGCCATCAAAAAAAGATTCATATTTTTTTGATGATTTTTGAGAGAGATATGGATTTTCAAAGTTTCTGCCATTTATTTAAACAGAAAAACAGAAAACAGAAAAACCCTTGGATAATGTTTAAAATCCTGACAGTGGGTCCCACTAGTCAGTGACACTATGCTGAAGCATTATTTTCTCTGGAAAAGAAAAGACGTACTGTTCGCCGGCAGCGAGCTTTCCGGCGATGTTCCCCGGCGGCTAGGGGGCACGGGAGGCGAGGGAGAGGACGCGGGAGGGCTCGGGGTGGCGCTGCGCCGCTCGTCGGTGAACTTGCGCTTGCTGGGGAGGTCCAGGGTGAGTGGTGATTGCACGGCCGTGGCTCCGGCGATCTGTCGTCGATGGATTCGACGATTCCGGCCACGATTTACTCCGGCGAGGGTGGCTATGGGTTCGCCATGGTCTAGGGAGGCTGGGGGTAGAAGGGTTTGGTCGGGGGAGCTACTACGGCGAGGAATTCAAGTGAGGGCCGTGCGGCGGCGACGAGCTCGAATCCGACGCTCCGGTGACCTAGGGGCTCTGATACTGCGGTGGGGGAGGCTAGGGAGCTCGAGGGGGTGGGATGATGGTCTGGAGTGGCTGGGGTAGCGTATTTATAGCGAATCGAAGAGGGTGCCAATAATCGGCGCAAGGTGGTGAGCGGCGCTGTTCGCCATGACGGTGCTGGGCGGTGCGTCGCGTTGCGGATGGCTTTTGCGTGCGTCCTGGGGCATTTACGAGCTCGCAGGGGGGCGAAGCAGGCACGGGGGCGTGTGGTCGTCGTTGCTGTGCACGGCAGTGGAGCCACTGCTCCGGCGGTGCGTCGCGTTGCTCCTCCGCTGCTTGTGGCGAGGCGAGGAAGGGCGACGCGTGTAGGCACGAGGTGGAGGAGGGCAGGGGAGTGCAAGGGGCTCGGGCAGGCAGGGGGGACGGCACGGCGGCGTTGACACCTGGCGGCCACAGTGCGCCGCGGCGCGTCGCCGTGTGTGTGGAGCCTTGCGGCGGCGGGCTTGCCGGCGTCGTGGGGCGGCTAGAGGAGCATGGGGGAGGTGGAGGTGGCCGGGGAGGGTCGAGGGAGCGGCTAGGGGGGCCGTGGCGTCGCCGATGAACACCTGGCGGCAATCCGGGCACAGGGAGGCCCGTGGTGAGCACGGCCAAGGGCATGCCGACAGCGGCATTGGCTATATCTCGTGAACCAGTGAACCAAAACGAGTGTGGTTTGTTTCGTTGTGCGCCAAATGGAATAAGCTTCCACTTCTCTGACTACGGTTTGATCAAATTCGACAGTTGGTCTATAGGAAAATTTTCAAAAACACTTCTGGTCAAAAGGGGAAATGTGGTTTTGATGAAGTAAATGGAATGTAAAAGGGTTAAAATAATTCCCTGAGGTGTGTGCACTCCTAGGGGTTGTGTCTAGGGTCTTGGATCACCAGGGAGAAAAAGTTTGCTTTGTACTTTGAAAATAAAGAAGGAAATGGGCAGAAACTAAAGTGGAGAATTACTTCATAAATTTGCAAACAAGGTACCCAATGTTTTTGCATATTTGGGCTATATATTGCCCAGGGGTCATCCCCTAATTTTTGCAGAATTTTAGGAAAGATATTTAGGGTACTTCCTTTGTAAGGTCACAATAAAGGAATTTTGGTAATTAAAATAAAGGAAAATATAGAAATAACATTTTTGGGTGAAATGAGCCAGCAACATGTTTTCCAAGTGGGAGAGAATTCAAAACATAGGATCCCAAACTTGGACAAGGTTTCGTAAATGGTCGAGAATTTTTAAAAGGGTTCCCAAACCGAGGGAAATTTTAATTTCAAATCACAAGAATGAGTTTTTGAAAGAAAATTTTTGAAAGGCCAAATTTCAGGATGTTACACACGTGGATGTGCTAAGGTAGTGATAATGCTTGGGATTAAGATACTTTTGTCTGAAGTATTTCCAAAACTATTAGGATATTTTTGTCTGAAGTATTTCCTGAACTAGTATAGCAACCCTTGTTAAAATTATCTAATCACCATAAGAGATGTTTCTCTTTAGGGTTTAGTTAAAACTACCTATCTTAACTATTAGGGTTGTGGTGTATACTCTCTTAGTTGTGTTTGTTGTTTGTCTTAGTTATATGGACTTGATGCTTGATGTGGTATAACTAAGTGAATTGCTTGCTTTTAATTGTTAGCTTAGTGTATTGTGCAAATGCTTGCTGTTTGATATGTCCCTGTGGTATTGTCTTGTGTTTTGAGTATTGTTCTTTTCCTGTTTACGATGTTAGATACGATCGGGAAGGAACTGGAAGTGAGGAGTGAACCCGAAGAACCTCAAGATAAAGACCAAGGACATATTGCTGAGCCAGGCAAGCCACCTCACCACCCTACTGAAATCATATTATTTGTACAAAGCATGTTTGTTTTCAAAATAAATTCATGCATGTTTTATTTCTTCTGTGGCACTTTGCCACCCAAAAACTATTTTACAAAATCTTGTTTGGCCAAGTTATCCACTAGTATCTAATAGGATTTATAAAGATAAGGCATTGTTTGAGAAACCTTCTACTGAAGGCGTTATCAAGAAAATTATATTTTCTAGTAGTATATCCTTATACCCTTACCTCAAAACTTTAGGATGGGAGCCTGGTTTCGGTAAAATGTTTTCGGAGGAAAAACCCGAGTTGCTGGGAGCAATCGGCGAGAAAGTGTTTTATAAAACCCGAGTTGCTGGGAGCAATCGGAGAGTTTACGAAAACCCGAGTTGCTGGGAGCAATCGGAGAGGTTACGAAAACCCGAGCTGCTGGGAGCAGTCGGAAGTGAAGAGGTTTTTGAAAACAAAGTACAGCCCTAGCGACCGCCCGAACAATTAACCCGTGCAACCACATTACCTGAGATGGGTAGGGCTAGTCGGAAACTTGTTTATCTTAGTACGGAGCGCCTCAAAATGCTTAGGAGAGCGGGGCTCTCTGAACCAAGTTATCTAAATGCGGGATCCAGTTCGAGTCTGGATCGCTGCTGGTTGCAAACAGTGGGCCTCCTGTCATGGCGCAGTGTTGCTTGGAGGGACCAGATCGATACGATGGCCATCTCCACTGGATGCCGGGGAGATTCAGACCCACTGAAGAGGAGGCTCTGTACTAGGGTCGACATAATGAAAAGCTTTGATCATGTTATCCGAAACCCCGCATACTGTCGTATGAGGACCGTGGCTGATCACGGCGGAATGACTGTTTGGTGTGGTGAAAGTGCACCACCTCTGCAGAATGTAAAACTATACGAATAGCCGTGTCCGCGGTCATGGACGGTTGGAAAGGCCACCGATCTAGGCGTATGGGCACTTTTCTGTTTTAAAAAGAAATTGTTTTCGGCAAAGGAAAAAGGAGACATCAAGGAGGTACCTGGGAGGTACGGATTTGGGAGAAGATGGTTGGTCTCGGGGAGTCAACCAGTCGGAACCCGCTTGGAAAAAGGGGCATCCCTATCCTAGGGTTTGAAAAGGTTTTACAAAAATGTTTTCAAACTTGGAAATGGTTTCTGCCATTTCTGAAATAAGGAGAATTATATCTCCAGATGCCCTTTTTCAACAGTGATATAGAGATGTTGTATTCTCTATGTCTAAAAGCATCGTTTTGCGAAACTTAAGCCCTATAGTCATATATAGCAGCTATCCCAGTTTTCGAAAATGCTTTTATTGCATTACCATGAAAACTTAAGCCTGGTGGTGGTCTTGCGAGTACGTAATTGTACTCATGGCTGTGTCCCTGGATATTCCAATGTCCAGATTTCAACGGGGAGATGTACGACGAGGAGGAGGAGTACGCCGACGACTACGCCAACTGAGTGTCACCTGTCAACTGCTCTGTGGGAATGTGTCCGGTTGTGACGAGGGCCGACGCTAGTCGAAAGCTTCCGCTATATCGTAGTTAATTCCGTCCTGCGTGACGATGGTTGCAGGCTTGGTCGTGTGACCACCATTTATGTAAGTCTTGTACTATTTGAGTTGGATGATGTAACTTTGTATACCATGTTGGTTATGTGATCGCGATGCACTGATCATTGGGATCGTGATCTGTTTACATAACATGGGCATCTCGGACTGGTAGTCCGAGGGGTCCTTACACATAGCGCACGGCGACACGCTTGTTGCCGCCTGCAATGTCGACGACGATGAGGTAGTCAGTGAGCCAGTTGGCGGGCCTGGCGACGCCGTCGTACTTGGGCGTCTCGCGGGGAAGGTGGAAGCGGTTCGGGAATGGCTCCTTCAGGATCCGCTGGCCGAAGCACTCGTGGCCGGCGGCGTTTTCTTCCTCGAGGGCGCGGGAGAGTTGCAGGGAATCGATGCGGCCGCGCAGGTCGGGGTCGACATCCGGTCCAAGCAGGCCCAGGCGGGTGTTCACGGGGCCTCTGGCGCCGTCCCGAGCTAGGGCCGGGTTGGCCTTTTGCTTGCCGCTCCGCGGGGCAGGGGCGTCGCGGTTGTCGCGGCTGGCCTCGGGGTGTGGGTGCTTAGCCCTGCCGGAGTTGACGCTCCTCTCGCGCCTGGCGCCCCTGGGCTGCATGCTGGCGTGGGGGGAAGATGCTCCTCGCGAGTTGGCGACTCATGGTCCCGCCATCTCGTTGTCGGAGGATTCGCCCTGCTGGCAGTTGGCGGCGATGACGAGCTATTCGACGTGCTTGGTCAGGGCGAGTAGCGCCTCGCTTTCCAGGCCGCTGAGGCCTTGGATTGCGGCTTGCGCCGCGCGCATGTTTTTGGCGGGTGTGCTGTACACCGGCATGACGACTTCGGCCTCCGGCCTCCCGTCGTCGTTGATTCTCTCGCCGAGGGCGCGCCTTCACGCGCGGATTTCGTCGAGCCTGCTGGGGCGCGTGCCCGCCGGAGTGCCGCGGTAGACGGACTCGTACTCGCGCATGGTGTCGATCAGGCGGCGCTGGGAGTTGGTGACATTCAGGGCATCGTTGGCGATGCGCTGGCGCTGAGCCTCCAGCTCGGCGGCAGCGGTAGCCGGGTCGGCGCTGAGCGCGACCGGGCGAAGGAGGCCGTGGATGGCCGCCTCGAGGGCGTTGAGGTGCGGAGGTGCTGAAGGACCTCCGCGCTCCGTGGCGCTGCGATTCTCCCCGGCACGCGTGTCCGCCTGAGTGCGCGTGTCGATGTCTTCGCCGCTCGTGGCGGTGGTCATGCAGACCTCCGCGTAGCCGCGGGGAGCTGCTGCAGCAATAGAACCGTGCTCGATGGAGAGAGCGTCCGTGCAAGGGAGTACGAAGGGGGGGTACTCACAAGGCATGACGGCGACGAAGACGTGATGGTCGCCGAAGTGGATGATGGAGCCTCCGATGGGTGGAGGCCTGTCCGCGAAACACGCGGCGTTGTCGATGACACAGTCGAATGCGCCGAGCGTCAGGACGAGGCCTGACGCGACGCGCTGGCCTGAAGCGGTGGTTGGTCCGAAGCGGAATGTAACTCCGGCCGCCGCTTTAGGCCCCATGGTGGGTGCCAAATGTCGAGGTATAAAGTTCGGCATATGCCAATGCCAATGGGATGGCTAAAATGGGTGGAGCCTAATTGGTTGCGTTGCGGCGGTGCCCGCTCAGGATTGGGCACGAGCAAGATGTTCGCGGTGACACCAAGACGTACCCAGGTTCGGGGCCCTCGTGAGGAGGTAACACCCCTACTGTTGACCACTGTTGACGACGTGCCGCGCACTGTTCCATGTAGCTGGCGTCATGTAGTTGACGACGGGGAGCCGAGGGACGTGCGCGCCCATGCTGCCTTGTCTCCTTGTCTTTTTCCTGTCCGAGGGATCCGAGGCGCTGCCCAGCGCGGTGACGGCTAGCCGGCGTCGGCATGCCGCAAGGCGGCAGGACGGCCACTTTTGTCTTGCTTTTGAGACCCGGGTTTTATATCCCGGACAGAACCACCTCCTCTTTCTCTCTTTTCACAGGGGGTGTGGGCAGCTGAGATGTGGGTCTCTGGGATTCCGGCGGTGGGGCTTTCGGCGGCGGAGATATGGGCGGCGGGGATTTTGGCAGCGGAGAAGCCATCCTGCCCAACGACAAGGTGCTGGGCCGCCGCCGTCGGCGCCCTGCCTTCGTCTCTGCACTTCTGCAGCCACGGAGAGGAGTAGGGATGACGAACTGACAATAAGAATAGACCCAAGGGGGTTTTCATAAACAATGACCGCTTCCAACAGGCTCCAACCGACAGCTTAACAGAATATTCGGCCCCGCCGTCACAGAGTGACTAACGTGCCCGAGTTTGGCAAGTTCGTGACCCGAGTTTTGCATTTTGCAAGTTCGTGACCAATGTGCCCATTTTGGGAATCGACAGCCACTAGCAAGTCAACACACATGCATCTCTGTTCTCTCCACATGCCACGCTCAAGTCAACCCGTACCTCTCTGTTCTCATAATATTTGTCAGATATGGCTTAAACAACATTTTGTTTCACGACGAACAGTTCAAAATTTGTGAGATATGGCTTAAATCAACGCTACTAGCTCTGGACTTTTGTTTCGCGACGACTGTTCAAATGTAAGATTGATCAACATTTCTCTCGATGCCTTGAGCTGCGACCATGCATGGATTGATGTGAGCAAGTTGACACCTGCAGGCTTGTTCTGCGCCCACGATAGCAGGTTGACTCCGCAAACGCGAGCAAGTTCAAACGATCCATGGTAGCTTCTCGTGCAAGCAAAGGCATTTCGCTGCAGGATAACCGATGACTGGAATTTTCTTCTGATCTCATGTAGTGACTGGAATATTAATCAGCAGCTTGTTGTTTCCATTTACTTGTCAAAATCCATTTTTGTCTGAGATGCCAAACTGGTACGCATTTTGACATTTCCCTTGGCAACATTTCAAGCTCATGACTGTTCGATCTTGTACGAATGGTTCAGAGCTTCCTTCTAGTCATTTTACAAGAAAACGCCCGCATCTTCCTAGAAGTTGCTCGCGGGGCACATACATTGTCCCACGGGGGCCAATGACCCAAGAGTTGATTGAATCACGAGAATAAAAACAGAGATCGGAGTCTGGAGACCCAGTTACCCAAACCAAGCAAAGCTGCTTCACATACCAGTTTCAGTCACGGTTAGCAGACAGTCGACAGAGGAGGAAGAGTTTCTTGGCGTGGTCAGTCATGGCCGCGGTGAGTTTGGTCAAGGTGCCCACTGGACAGAGTCCTAGGCTGGTGAGCCAAACTCCGAGGAGCGCTGGCATGGTCAGGTGCTCACTGCAGGGCGCCGTCGTCGGAAGCCGGGCGGACTGGCTCACCAGTTGTGCGGTGCTCTCCAGCAAGGTGGCCGCGCTCGTCACCTACTCCACCAACGGCTACGTCGCGCCGACGCCGGCGGCTCCAAACGGGCCGATGCTGGACTTGGTCCCTGTAAACGGTATTAATGGCGGCGCAAGCAACCTGCTCGCACTGCTCCGGATCGCAGACCTGTCCCCGGCGCCGATGCACGGCTCGGCGTTGCGGGTGGCCTACCAGGGTGTGCCGGGGGGGTACAGCGAGAAGGCAGCCGGGAAAGCGTACCCGGGCTCTGACGCCATTCCATGCGACCAATTCGACGTGGCGTTCCAGGCCGTGGAGAACTGGATCGCAGACCGCGCCGTGCTCCCCGTGGAGAACTCGCTCGGAGGAAGCATCCACCGCAACTACGACCTTCTGCTCCGTCACCGCCTCCACATCGTCGGCGAGGTGCAGCTCCCCGTGCACCACTGCCTCCTCGCTCTGCCGGGCGTGCGCAAGGAGAACATCACCCGCGTCATTAGCCATCCACAGGCGCTGGCGCAGTGTGAGCACACCATCACGCGCATGGGCCTCAACATCGTCCGCGAGTCGTTCGACGACACTGCCGGCGCCGCCGAGTACGTGGCCGCCAACGGCCTCCGTGACACTGCCGCCATCGCGTCCTCCCGCGCGGCCGAGCTGTATGGCATGGAGGTGCTTGCTGACGGCATGCAGGACGACTGCGGCAATGTGACACGGTTCGTCATGCTGGCGAGAGAGCCCATCGTGCCGCGCATGGACCGGCCCTTCAAGACCAGCATCGTCTTCGCGCACGAAAACCAGGGTACCTCCATGCTCTTCAAGGTGCTCTCCGCCTTCGCCTTCCGTGACATCAGCCTCACCAAGATCGAGAGCCGGCCGCACCGGCCCAGCCGCCTTGTCAATGATGCCAGCCGAGGTACTGCAGCCAAGACGTTCGAGTACATGTTCTACTTGGACATCCAGGCCTCCCTCGCCGACCCGCGAGTGCAGAATGCGCTTGCTGAGGTTCAGGAGTTCACCTCATTCTTGCGGGTCCTCGGGAGTTATCCCATGGATATGACTCCCATGAGTGCTGGCTCCTCCTCCACCATTACTTAATGTGATTCCTCGCGGTCACCGGCGCCTTCCTGTTCTCCCTAAGAATCACTAGAGCTAGTGAGCACAATCCGTCTGAGTAGGGATAGTCGGTTAATTTATGGTACTACCGTCCTACTCTTCGCGCATTGCCGAACCCTATGAACTTGATCACTTTTTTTTATTGTAGGCGTTGATATTTTCACTATAAATTTGGCCAAACTTGGAAAGGTTTAACTTGAAAACAAACCGAATGGCCTAATAAACTGAAAAGGAGAGAACAGAAATTATATATGCCGATCGTTCAGCACTTATCTCCGAGCGCGAATGGGTGCATGTCATGCCATGTGCTAATTCATTTCATCTTGGAACTTGTTTTGTTCATATCCCGAGGAAATGTGCAGATCCATAGTTCAGAGTTGATAGGAAATGTATTGGCCTGGTGGATGCGAAAAAACTGAAGCTAAGAAATGTTCAGATAGAATTAAGCAGATAATTAAGATGCAGTAAAGCAAATGCGCCAAGAGTGTGGTGAATCTGACACAAGAAAAAACTGAAGCTAAAAAATGTTTAGATAGAATTATCTTAAAACAAGACTAAAAGTACACACCGGCGATCTGAAAGCTGCAAACAGTTAAGCTGCACTAAAGCAAAATTCGCCAAGAGTGAGGTGAATCTGACCAAAAAAAAGAAGATAAAAACAACTAAGCTGCACTCTCACAAATTCGCCAAGAGTGAGGTCAATCTGACAAAAAAAAGAATATTAAACGCCCACCGTGGCGCTCGAACCCACGACCACGAGGTTAAGAGCCTTGCTCTCTACCAACTGAGCTAGACGGACGATGTCAAAAAAAAAAAAAAACTAAGCTAGATGGGCTTGCTGGTATATCTCTTCAGATTATAATTTTGATAGAAAGTAAATAAATTAGCAGACAGCACCATTATGCTAACCAGGTCACCAAAGCTAACAGGATCAGTGCCTAAACTTATCACAAGGTTTGACAGACAGACGGACAACAAAAATCCATGGCATATGGATCAAATGAACTTCCATGAGTACAGGTACATGCCAGGAGAAACAAAATATGGAAAGATCCATCGAGTACACCACTCTTCCAAGCGCAAACGAAATTAACTTTATTTGTGGAAAAAGGCCAATTAATGTTTCGGATACTAGTGTTAAATAGCACTTGAGTGAACCTCTTTAGTAGTACACATGCCGCTCCTATGACAGAACAGAGTAACATACTGGTCACCAATTGATAATTTATATTGACTTCCTGAAACAATGTAAGCACATTGTGCTCAGGGGAGATTATTCAAACAGCAATTCCACCGTGTCACTATCTCAAGGAAAAAACACGCCTTAGTCTATGATAATTTTGCTCACATCAACACCCTGCAGGGCTGAGGCGTCCATAAGGTCTCGGAGGCCAACTCCTGGCACGCCGTCTTGCAAGATGTCACACACTGGAAATATCAGAACACCCTGCACTCTCCACTTCAGTTCTTCGTACATTGCATCCGCTCTCTCTTCATCTATCTTGTTTGCGACAATCAACGATGGGTGCTTCGTCAAGCCTTCTTGGTAATGCAATAGTTCCAGGACCAGATCGTGCAGCTACTCCCATGGTGGGATACCCTTCCTGCCGCTGAGTGTTGCTGCCAGGTCGAGCACATAGGACAGAACTTTGGTGCGCTCCATGTGCCTCAAGAAGGCATGGCCTAGCCCCGGTTCTCATGGGCACCTTTAATAAGACCAGGTATGTCAGCCACTTTCACAGAGAAGTAGTCATCGTAGGTTAGGCTACCAGTATTGGGCCTCAATGTGGTGAATGCATAGTCAGCAATCTCCGGGTGAGCCTTAGAGAGAGCACTCGGCAATGTGCTCTTTCCGGCATTAGGCAAACCAACAAGGCCAATATCAGCAATGCTCTTCAGTTCCAGTACAAATAAGGTCTCTATTCCTGGCTCTCCAGTACTCAAAACGGGCTATCTGCTCTTGTCTATTTCCTTTGGATAGACGCACGTCATTGCCGATAGAAGCATTCCCTAGTCCACCCTCCCCTCCTTGTGCTACAATTAACCGCTGTCCATCTCTTGTCATTTCAGCAACAGAATACTGCATGTCATCTTCTTCATTATCCTCATCTGCATCTTCATCCTCTTCCTCCGTCCCGTCTCCATCCTCCCAAAGTTCTTCACCGTCCTCATCAGACTGATCCTTTTCATCCATCTCCACCTGATGTTGAGTGCTACTTGCATTATAATCTTTCAGTGTTTAAATACCCAGTCTTGGATCATGTACTAGGTCTAGAATATGTTTGCTTCTCCCACTGATTGCTAATTTCTCCTTCAGCTTCACTTCCACTAATGCTATACTTGTTGTTCTTCTGATTGGAACTGTCTGCAGAGTCTTCTGCCGCATCTGGGATATCCCATGGATCTAGAGATCTAGTCGTTTTATTTACAGTGAAAGAAGGCCGTTATCCTCGGACTAAATGAATCACCGTGCCAATCGGTACTTGTGTGTTATCGCAAAAAGAGAAAAAAAAAGTTGGTACTTGTGTGACCTGTCAGACACAAGAATAGAATGTTATATATTTCGAGAAGGGAATAAGTAAACGAGATATGCACATGTATATACATATACTTGAGGTAACCTTGTCAGGACCTCTTGTCCCTATCTGTTTCTTAGAAGTCCATTGCCTCCTCGGCTTGCTTTATGAAAACACAAAGTAAATAATCATAAATCCATGACACGGAAAAGACATAAGTTCTGCAGAATCTTCTTCAGTCAGAAGGGCTCAATGTGATATAAGACTACAATGTAATGAGAAATTCTTAGGGTGTGTTTTGGTTGAGATTTTTGGGCCAGATTCACGTTCTAGCAGCTAGAATCTGAACCAAAAGGAGAGGGAGGACATAGCGGCATGGTCGATATCCCTACGTTATTTTCATGCTTTATTATGATTCTCACTTAGTTGTTATTTGTTTCAGCCATTGACACTGATAACGTTGCCCATTACTTGAATGGGATTGAGCAGCTCATGGGACCAACTTCCCTATGTGGAAGGAGAAGGTCATGATCAACCTTGGGGTCTTAGGTCTTGACCTTGCTTTACGTGAGAAGGCTCCCACTACTCCTGTTGTCTCAGCATTAGATTACGCTGATAGGGAGTATGATGCTAAGTGTGAGAAATGGGGCATTCAAACCGCATGTCTCTAATTATCACTAAGAGTTCCATCTCAGTCAATCCCTGATTCTAAGAACGCTAAGAAGTATCTGGCCTAAGTGGAGGAGCAATTCAAGAGCTCTTCCAAGACTTATGCCAGTACCCTGATCATGGAGATAATGACTACAACCTATGATGGCTCACGTAACATTAGAGAACATTATGTCCATGTCTGACATGGCCGCTAAGCTGAAAGAGATGGATATGGCCATTTGTTATAACTTTTTGGTTCATTTCATCATGACTTCACCGTCAACTGAGTTTGACCCCTTTAAGATAAGTTACAACACTCAGAAAGAGAAGTGAAGTATCACTGATCTCATGAGTTACCTATGTTGAAGAGGAGAAAATCATAAGGCACAACGTGTTCAGGGCTTTGCCAATGTCTTTTCTCATGGTAGAAGAAGCTGCATTTCTCTCCTAAGCCTGAGTCCAGTAGGGCAAAAGATACAAGCCTCAAGCGGAGATAATGTGTCTCTTTTGTAAGAAGATGGGACACATGCAGTTTTTTCTTATTGTTGTGACCAGCAAAAATGACATTGGCAAAGCCCTGAACACGTTGTGCCTTCTGTCTTTCTTCCTCTTCGACACAGTAACTCGTGAGATTGTGATACTCCACTTTTCATTATGAGTGTTGTAACTTATCTTAAAAAGGTCGAACTCAGTTGACAGTGAAGTCATGATGAAATAAACCAAAAAGTTATCACCAATGGCCATACCCATCCCTTTCAGCTTAGTAGCCATGTCAGACAAGGACATAATGTGCTCTCTAATGCCACGTGAGCCATCATACCTTGTAGTCGTTATCTTCACGATGAGGGTACTGACATAAGTCTTGGAAAAGCTCTTGAATTGCTCCTCCACTAAGGCCAGATACTTCTTAGCGTCCTCGGAATTGGGAATTTCTCCCCTAAATTCGACTGAGATGGAACTCTTAATAATTATTGCAGACATGCGGTTTGAATGCCCCATTTCTAACACTTAGCATCATACTACTTATCAGCGTAGTCTAATGCTGAGACAAGAGGCGCAATGGGAGCATTCTCACAAATATCAGTGTGGATTAATTATAAGTGTCATGTGCTTCTAATCACTCCTTTCTTTTGATGCTTAACGTATTTCCCCTTAATACAATCAATACAGTGGTCTGAATAAGAGAAATCCAATGGGTGTCTATATCTCTTCTCTAATGAGACGTTCACTTCTCCCCTTCGAAATGTGGCCTAAGTGACAGTGCCACAATTTCGACGAGGTCTCATCACCCTCACTCTTCTTATGTTTTTGTGTATCATCGCACACATTCAACACAGAGGATTCATTCAGGAGATGCACATAAAGTTTTTCATGCCTGACAGCAAGACCAACATTATTATCATTAAACTAGGGGTGGCTACATTATATTGCTTAATAATGTTCTTTAAGATGATGAACTTTATTTTTGTAAGTTTGGAAACTATCAGTGTGTTATCGAGTTTAATGATAATAAGGTTGGTCTTGATGTCAGGCATGAAAAACTTTATATGCTTCTCCTGAATGATTCATCTATGATGAATGTGTTGGATAATACAAATAAACATAAGAAGAGTAAGGGCGGTGAGACCTCGTCGAGGTTGCGGTACAGTCGCTTAGGCCACATTTCGAAGAGGAGAATTGAACGTCTCATTAGAGAACATATATTACACCCATTAGATTTCTCTGATTCAGACCACTCTATTAAGGGGAAATACGTTAAGCATCAAAAGAAAGGGCTAATCATGGGACGCTTAGAATTAATCTACATTGATATTTGTGGTCCGTTTCTTGTGAAGTCAGTGGACAGTTTTAACTCGTTATTACCTTCAGTGATGATAATCCCGTTATGGTTACATTTACCCCAATCGCGATCGTTCCGAAGCGCTTGATAAGTTTCAAATATTTAAGGCGAAAGTAGAAAATCAGATGGACCTTAAAATTAAAGTAGTGCGCTCAGATCGAGGTGGTGAATATTATGGGAGACATGTGCCCTAGAGTAAAATCCCCGAGCCCTTTCCAAATTCCTTGAGGAAAAAGGTAGAGCTGCTCAATATTCTATGACTAGCGAGCCTCACCAAAATGGAGTGGCCGAGCGTCCTAATCGCACACTTATGGACATGGTGTATAGCATGTTTAGTCATTCTATCTTGCCGGTCAGTTTGTGGATTGAAGCTCTTACGACAGTCGTTCACATATTAAACGGAGTTCCCACTAAATCAGCACGAAAAACACCTTATGAATTGTGGACTGAAAGGAAACACACCTTAAATTACTTACGAGTGTGGGACTGTCATGCTGAGGCTAGGATCTTTAATCCACAAGTTAAGAAATTAGACCCTAAAAATGTGAGCTATCACTTTATTGGCTATCCCCTCAAGTCAAAGGGATACCGCTTTTCTTGCCCAGGTCGTGTCACTAAGTTTGTGGAAACGACACATGTTGTGTTCTTAGAAAATGCAGAAATCAGTGGGAGCTCACAACATCGAAAAATAGATCTTGAGGAAATTTGAGTTAATGTTCCGCTAATGATTATCCAAGAAAACTTTATTCCGATTATTTCCACATCTCCAATTAATAATAATGGAGGTGCAGACCCAACTGGGGACACTGATGGTTCACGTCAGCCTTCACCTCATATTCACCTGAGCCTTCACCTCGGCATTCACCTCAGCTGTCTCCTCACCCATCTCCTCGTCGACCTCCTGAGCCACTAAGGAGATCACAAAGAGATAGGAAATCTGCCATTTCTAATGACTATCATGTTTTACCTGAATGGACAACTAAGTGACATTGAGAAGGTATATGACCCAAATTCTTTTAAGGAAGTCATGCTGAATGAGAATTCATCCGAATGGCTTTGAGCCATGGAGGATGAAATGAAGTCTATGAGCATTAATGATGTTGGGATTTAGTAGAAATTCCTAAAGGACTCAAACCAGTAGGCTGTAGATGGGTCTACAAAACTAAGCATGACTCTACAGGGAAGATCAAAAGATTCAAGGCAAGGCTTGTAGCAAAGGGACTCTCTAAGGATTGTCATGGCAGTAATTGCTCATTATGACTTAGAATTACATCAGATGGATGTTAGAAATACATTCGTTAATGGTGACTTGCATGAGGATGTAAAGAAGGTTTTGTCATAAAAGGCAAGGAACAAATGGGATGCAAACTTAAGAAATCCATCTATGGCTTAAAGCAGTTGGCCAGACAGTGGTATCTCAAGTTTGATGAGATAATAAGAAATTTTGTCTTTAAGGAAAATAAGGTTGACAATTGCATATACATTAAAGTTAAGGGAGGCAGATTTATTATCTTGGTTCTCTATGTGGATGATATCCTTTTGGCAAGTAGCGATAAGAATATGCTACCTGAGACCAAGGATTTTCTCTCCTCGCACTTCGATATAAAAGATCTTGGTGATGCCTCTTATGTTTTGGGCATTGAGATTTACCGAGATAGGTTCAGAGGACTATTAGGCTTATGGCACAAATCATACATTGAGAAAGTTGCTTAAGCGGTACAATACACAAAGCTGTATTAGCACACCTGCTCCAATTGCTAAGGGCGATAGGTTTGGCTTATTCCAAAGTCCAGTGTATCAATTAGAGATCGATCGTATGAAAGAGATTACTTATGCTTCAGCGGTCGGAAGCCTTATGTACGTTCAGGTTTGTACACGCCCTGACTTAGCATTCGTTATGGACATACCGGGATGCTTGGTAGATTTCAGTTAAATCCAGGTTTGGACCACAGGAAAGCATTTAAGAATTTCTTGTGATATTTGCAGGGCACTAAAGGATACATGCTTACATAAGATCTGATAACCTTGAGGTTGTAGGTTACTCAAATGCAGACTTTCCAGGATGTGTTGAAACTAAGAAATCCACATCAGGTTATATCTTCACACTTGCAGGCGGAGCCATTTCGTGGAAAAGCTCCAAGCAAACCCTTACGACATCATCATCGATGCAAGCTGAGTTTGTGGCATGTTATGAGGCAACCGGGCAGGCCATATGGCTTAAGAACTTTATCCCGGATTTAAGAGTGGAAGACAATTTATTTGTCGGAAAACTGTAGTAAAACTATAAGTGGATAGAATGCGACCTGCAAAGGCGACGTCTTCCCTTTCCTCCCACCGTCGAAGAACCATGGTATTTCAGCCCACCACCAGCCCATGCCGCCGGAGACATGTTGGCCAGCACGATGTGGCATACAAAAGCATGCTGCCGCCGCCACATCTTCTCTTGTCGATTCTAAGCAAGCCGCGCAGACTGCTGGATCAGATTTAGGCCACGCATCCAAACTCATCTAAGCATGACGTGTCCATAAAAGGATGGAAAGAACTTTGTACCACAGTATACATATGAACTTTGAAAAAAATGGAATCTTCGTAAAAACTGATTCAAAGTACATGTTGAAAAAGACACAGTAAGATCGTAAGACTAATTAAACTGATGTCAGGCCAGCAATAATATGCACCAGTAATCAGACACACCAGCATAATAGCATAAAACTTTATCAAACCTAATCATCATTATTCTCATGCCACATTTCGAATTTTTTATCAAACCTAAGCATGACCATTTGTCACTCAAATGTGAACTCCATAGTTGAAGGATACCACTTCTAACCTCCAAACTACTGACCTCGCAAACATCTAATTCAGTGGTTTATGAGGCAAGAAACAACATTGCAACGCAACATACACAAACCGAATGGAACATCAGAAACAGCAGCCAAGTAGAATCATCTAGACCACACATATGCAATTACTACCTATATCAAAGACGAGCCATTTCGCGGCCTCTCCCGCGCTCGGCTACTGTTCATCACTGTTCTAATGAACAGTGATGAACAGTGCTCGATCCACGCCGTCGCTTCCCGATCGAACGGCCCCTGCGGCATCCCCTGGCACGTTTGCAAAAACACCCCTCACAAGCCCAAAAATAGCTCCGCAGTCCACAGTTATACGAGGAGAAGGACTACTCCACAATTTCATGAAGCATCAGGAGCCTTTCTGTAAAAGCGTCGCCACATCCCCCCTCTCCCTTCTCTCTCCCCGCACGGCGCCGCAGTCGCCGGCGTCGCCGACGCGCCACCACGCCGCTCTCCCCCTCCCCGTTCAGATCGAGTCACATGCCGACCTCCGCAGTCACGTCCTCTCCCTCCTCGCCGACAGACGCGTGCCCGAACACCGCCACTGCGCCGGAATCGACGCCGCCGTATCGTCCGCCCGCCGCCGCGTTCGCAGGCTGCCGACGACGCTCCGGCGACCCAGAAGAGGCGGCGCCGCCGCTCCCGGGCAGCCTGCCTCCACGCGCCTCCGGCGAGCCCATGCGCGTGTCCCATCTCGCGGTGGCGCGACGCCGGCGTGGTCCACGCCGCCGTGGCAGTGCCAGTCCAGGCCATTGCTGACGTCACTGCAACGTCGGCATGGGACCCAGCTGTCAGGGTTTTCCTCTTTTCGCAGACATTTCCAAAAAATATTAATTTCCTACCAGGTGGGCCCTACCAATTAATTCGAATTTCAGAAAATCAATAATGTTACAAATTCGACAGCTTTACATCTATCCACCGGGGGAAAAAATATAGATATATCAAAATAACCACACAAAAATGCAGACTATTTATGTCATGTGATCAAATTTCAAATTTGAATACTTCAAAATTTAAAATGATTTCCAAATCTGGCCATTTTGCAAAGTGAAAATAATTCAAACTTGAATAACTTCCCAATATGAACAATTTTTGAAAACTGAACACTTTTTAAACGTAAACTTTTTTGAATTCCAATAATTTCCAAACCCTAAAAATATTTTTGAATGCCTACATTTTCAAATTTAAATTAATGCTCAAAGTGGTTAATATTTGTAGATAACCATATTATAATTCCTCTGATTATGCTGCTAAATAAGAAAATTATGGCAAAATGTAACCATACTCGATCATTTCAATTAGGCTAACATATTTAGAGGTAACATAACTTAAAACTCTCTTATTCCAATTAGGCTAACATATTTAGAGCTAATATAACTTAAAACTCTCTCATTATGTAGTTACATTTAAAAATGCCTGACTAAATAAATATTTTGATAAAATACAAATTCATTTCCTCTAATTGTGGTTCGAATTTTAATTGAATTTAATAAATGCTCATAGAATGTATTACCTCCGACTATTGAGTTAAATTAAATAATTAAGACAAAACTCAAACATATTATATCAACTCGAAAAGGTTAATATTTACGGATAATATAACTGAACTCCCTCCAATTATGCAATTCAAGTTAATAAATGCTCAAATTGAACTTAACTCTCTCTAATTATGTGGTTCAATTTAAATAATGCTCGATTACACGCATATTTCAACAAATCACATATTCATTTCGTCTAAACATGGATTTAAGTAAATAAACGCTAATACAATATATTTCCTTTTTTACTTTTCTTTTGCTTTACAGTAAAACAACATTGCAATAATGATCACCATGAAGAAAAATAATTGCAGGACATTTTAGCTTACAAAACAACTGTAATTTCCCTTTTTGAATTCCAGTTTGTTGTAACAGAGTTGTAAGAAACATTGAAATTAAATCTTTCTATTTGTTTTCTTTTGTTTTTTTGCTTTTCTTTTGCTTCACGGTAAAACAACATTGGAATAACGATCAAAAAGAAGAAAAATAAATGCAAGACATTTTTGTTTGCAAAACAATTATAAATTCCCTTTTTAAATTTCAATTTGCCGTAATAGATTTGTAAAAAAACATTGAAATTTATGTTCAACCAGTAAAACGATTGGTTTGTCTTCGCAATAACTCAATAAGTTGTATTATTTATTCTACAGCTTGAATTATTCCAAAATGTAATAAAACATTTACCTAACTGCTATTTTTGCTACTTTAATGTTTTATTGCGTTTTATCAATCATACTATAGTCACATATAAAGAGCCTTTAGGTTAAGAGACAACAATGTCTACAATGGTAAATGTGACCATCCCACAGATTAGCTTATGCCAATATTTAAAAAAAAACTTTTGCTTTTTTGCTATAAGTCACATTGCCTGCAAAGATAAATGCATTATACAAACAGCGTCACCATTTCTATTCACAAAATATATTACGTAACCAAAACAAAACAAAAAAGTTATATTCACAGAAATATCCACCAAGGGCGCGGCGTGCCGCTGCGCCGAAATTCAACTAGTATGCAACTGAATGGTAGTATGCACTTCTCTTTCCCTGTTTATTTTCTGGTCAGTCATGTAACATAGAGAAACTATGTCAATTGAATGGACTCTCAAGTACACCATAATAGATCGGATAAACGCGTACGCAGTATCCACACAAACCAAATAATCCACATTGCACAAACCGCATCCACGCACGCGAAGCGAGAGAGATCCGTTCAAATCAAGGCAGGGAGGGACGGACCTGGAGGTCGTCGGTGAGGTACTTATGCTTCATGGAGAGGTCAATGGCTCGGGCGCTGGTGGCGGACAGCATCGACGACATCGTGGGAGGTGGCGGCGGCGATCCCGTTCGGTCTCCTCTTTGCCTCGGTTTTTTTTTAGTTTGGGGGAGTCTTGGGCTGGCGTCCTGAAATGGCTAGGCAAGGGAGGACTATCAGTGCGTAGTGTTTTTTTCTTTGCTCACCCGGGTGCTCTCTTCTGTACCGCTCGCGCGATCCGCTACCGCAGAATTGTTCGGTTGGACCGGCCCAGTTTATCGTGGGCAGCGTTGGTTTCCGCATGCGTCAAAGCCCGAGCGGAACGGCGAAACCTATACATCGCGTACCGCGATGCTAGCTTAGCTTCGCGTACCCCCCGACTCCAATTGGGCCTGGCCCATTCCCTGTCTTCCGACCAGGCCATCTTCTTTTCTTCTCCCCCGACTGCGCCGCACTGTCCGCGCAGCTGCTTTTCCCCCGACCGCGGCGGCTTCTCCTGTCCGCCTGCTTTCTCCCCCGACCACGGCGGCGCACTGATCCGCCTTCTCCTGTCCACCTGCTTCTCCCCCTGATCCGACTGCTCTTCTCCCTTCCTCGTCCAAGGCTGCGATTCGACTTGTTTCTTCCAGGATTCGTCGAGCCATTCTGCTCCATTCCCCGCGACGAGCGCCGGGTTCCGGTACCTTCGCGGTGACGTCCTTCTTCGTCACCGACCACGGATGGCGGCTCAAGGTTCGTGGTTCTCTCCCGTACCTGTATGCGTGTCCGCTTCACATATTATCCGTGCCCTTTTTAGCTTATAGGATCCCCGTAGTTTTTCTGGGTGCTCAAAATCACATGAGTTTGCTGCTAGGACTATTCCCGAATTTCGGTTTCTTCTTTCTTGGGTACTTCCTGGATTTCTTTCCGCCGGTTTGTGATGTCGTGGTGTCGCAGAAGGAGAACCTGGGGAGCGTGCGCCGGGGGATGGGGCTCAAGTCCGCGCCGCACCGCAATGTGCTCTCGACAATCAGCAACGGCGGGGCCCACGGTGAGCCGGCGCCGTCGGAGGTCGGATCCGAGGCGGTCGAGTTCAGCGGGAGGGAGGACGTGGAGCAGCTGCTCGCCGAGAAGATGAAGGGCAAGTCAAAGACCGACTACTTCTACTGTCCAAACTGACGATCTTCAACTGAAGCCTGTTATTTTACGCTACTGCTCCAGAACAACAATTCTACAACGCACTTGTTCACAACAGATTTGATGCCAGGTATACGTACATCTAAAACCATCTTACTCCTTTTTTCCATTTGTTTTTCAACTGTTTTCATTTGTTCTAAGTTCTGACATATTAACATACTGTATCTCCAGCCCTCGCATTTCTGAGATAAATAGAGTATGGGTAGACCAAAAGACGCTTGCCTTATCCATGAGCCAAGGGGGCTGGATACACCCTTTTGTTATGGATTGTTTTTGTAATCTACTAAATACAATTCAACATGACCGAGTGCATGAAGGAAAGACAGATAAAAGGGATATTTTGAGACACATTGTGATAAAAGATGTCACTGTAAGTTCTGAAACCCATGTTTTATTGGCATGCTATACTAAAAAAAAACTATAGATCATTTCATGTTGCCTACAATCTTATTTTTTTCCTGCCTTTCCCTGTTTTGGTTTTTTGGCAGAAACTTCTAATGGACCCCATGGTGAACCATTCAGATCCACAATACAATTATTTGTTCTCTCCAAAAAATGTAGGAGGCTTAAGGCTTGAAAATGCAGGATTGGTAAGGGAACTAATGTTTTCTTCCTGCTTTCTTCTTCACATACAGATTACCATGGTTCATACAGTAACCATATTTCCTACTTTTTTTCTACAGGTTCACATACCATGCCCATTTGAAAGGCAGTGGTTTCTAATTACAGCAAATTTCATCGACAAAACTTTCGAAGTGCTTAGTTCAGATTACTCACTGAAAAATTTAATTCAATCATCAATACAGTGACTACCAATTTCAAGATATTATTCTCTAAAAGCTACCCTCACAATAGATATTTCAACATACACGAATTCGGACTGAGACATGTTCAAGTACCTAAACACAATTTCAGGTACTCCAAAATATATTGAAGAAATTCTCGCCTTCATTCATTTCTTGTTACTACTTCTTCGATTTTTCTTGTTCAACACGTTTCAAGTATTCTTCTCAAATCACAGGTACGATTTAGGGGTATTCGTAATGCAATACATCACATGGTTCGAAGGTATCGCCGTACCAACTTTTTCTAATGTATGCATTCAATCTCCAATCTTTCTTTTTCCATACAATAATTACATGGATGTACTTATTTTTTTCTGATACATTTTTTAAAATTTACTCAATGCAACCTAATATGGCGTTCACCAGTCTGATGTGGAAGCTCTTCGTGAAAATTTGCCTGCCAGATTGTCATCAACAAGTTCAACGAGCATCAAGTTCCTATCGCAATGCAGTTCATGAGAAAACATGTATGCATGCACTTGTCGAACAATTTTTCCTACTGCAATTTTAGTTACAAAACAAACAGTAACTACACCTTCAAAACTTTGAACATACAGGCACCGCATCTGCTTCACTAAGCTGAAAACTACCTTTTAGTCCGTTTCCACTTTCCCGAGTGAAAAGTAAGTTTTTCCTTTTCTGAAAATAGCAATATCGGGGCATGATGTTTTTTAGATGAAATCTTAAGTAAAAGCTTTTTAAATCATTCAAAACACTGATTCTAACTTAATGAATTGCCTTATTTCAGAATACCAATCAGAAGGTATTTACTTCGGACAGACATCAAGGAAAAAGGCTTCAGAATCTCAATCAGAAGGAAAAAGGGTTCAAGCAACAGTTTTTTTTTCCAGAGTGTCTGGAAACACATATTTTGTACTCTATTTATTTGTACACAGTTCCATCTGTACGGTGATTATACATATTTCATCAGTTCTTTTTTTTCTTTTTCAAAAATGATAAAGTTGGACACCTACTACACATGTTTACTTATTACATTTGTTTTCTGTTTGCAAATATCTTCTCCGTTTCAGTTTTAAAAGATTTAGAAGTAATATATGTTGTCAGTTTTTGGTTCCATCACAAACTGTGAATCTATCATTTGTTTTCATTCGTTTTCATTTTGTTCAAACTTTAAAAATTGTTCTATTTCGAAAATGGTTCCATTTTACAAATGGTTCCAACCTTAAAAATGGTTCCAAATTTTAAAATGGTTCCAAATTGAAAATGGTTCCATTTTCAAAAATTTAAAATGGTTCCAAATTTTAAAATGGTTCCATTTTCTAAAATTAAAAATGATTCCATTTTTTAAAATGGTTACAAAATTTAAAAATGGTTCCAAATTTAAAAATGGTTCCTTTTTTGAAAATGGTTACAAAATTTAAAAATGGTTCTAAAATTAAAACTGGTTCCATTTTTTTTAAACGGTTCATATTTTAAAAAATGGTTCCATTTTGAAAATGGTTCCAAATTAAAAAATGATTCCATTTTCTAAAATGGTTCCAATATTAAAATGGTTCCATATTGAATATGGTTCCAAATTAAAAAAGGTTTCAAATTAAAAAATGGTTCCAAATTTTAAAATGGTTCCAAATTTAAAATGGTTCCATTTTCGAAAATGGTTCTAAATTTTAAAACATGTTGCATTGCGAAAATAAAAATGGATCAATTTTTTAAAATCGTTAAAAAAAAATTAAATGGTTCCAAATTAAAAAATGGTCCATATTTTAAAAAATGGTTCTATTTTGAAAATGGTTCCAAAATAAAAAATGGTTCCATTTTGAAATTGGATCTAAATTAAAAATGGTTCCAAATTTTAAAATGGTTACATTTTCGAAAATGGTTCCAAATTTTAAAACTTGTTGCATCTTGAAAATGGTTCCAAAATTAAAAATGTCCCAAATTAAAAAATGGTTCCATTTTTGAAAATGGTCCATATTTCAAAAAATGGTTCCATTTTGAAAATGGTTCCAAATTAAAAAATGGTTCCATTTTCTAAAATGGTTCCAATATTAAAATGGTTCCATATTGAAAATGGTTCCAAATTAAAAAAAGGTTTCAAATTAAAAAATGGTTCCAAATTTTAAAAAGTTTCATTTTCGAAAATGGTTCTAAATTTTAAAACTTGTTGCATTTCGAAAATTAAAAATGGTTACAAAATTTAAAAATGGTTCTAAAATAAAAAATGGTTCCAAATAAAAAAAATGGTTCAATTTTGAAAATGGTTCCATTTTGAAATTGGATCCAAATTAAAAATCGTTCCGAATTTTAAAATGGTTCCAAATTTAAAATGGTTACATTTTCAAAAATGGTTCCAAATTTTAAAACTTGTTGCATCTCGAAAATGGTTCCATTTTCTAAATGGTTCCAAAATTAAAAAAAGTCCCAAATTAAAAAATGGTTCCATTTTTTAAAATGATTCATATTTTCAAAAATGGTTCCAAATTAAAAAATGGTTCCAAATTAAAAAATGATTCCATTTTCTAAAATGGTTCCAATATTAAAATGGTTCCATGTTGAAAATGGTTCCAAATTAAAAAGGTTTCAAATTAAAAAATGGTTCGAAATTTTAAAATGGTTCCAAATTTAAAATGGTTCCATTTTCGAAAATGGTTCTAAATTTTAAAACTTGTTGCATTTCGAAAATTAAAAATGGTTCAATTTTTTAAAATGGTTACAAAATTTTAAAATCGTTCTAAAATAAAAAATGGTTCCAAATTAAAAATGGTTCATATTTTAAAAATGGTTCTATTTTGAAAATGGTTCCAAAATAAAAAATGGTTCCATTTTGAAATTGGATCCAAATTAAAAATGGTTCCAAATTTTAAAATGGTTCCAAATTTAAAATGGTTACATTTTCGAAAATGGTTCCAAATTTTAAAACTTGTTGCGTCTCGAAAATGGTTCCATTTTCAAAATTGTTCCAAAATTAAAAAGGTCCCAAATTAAAAAATGGTTTCATTTTGAAAATGGTTCCAAAATAAAAAATGATTCCAATATTAAAATGGTTCCATATTGGAAATGGTTCGAAATTAAAAAAGGTTTAAAATTAAAAAATGGTTCCAAATTTTAAAATGGTTCCATTTTCGAAAATGGTTCTAAATTTTAAAACTTGTTGCATTTCGAAAATGGTTTCATTTTAAAAAATGGTTTCAAATTTTAGAAGTTGTTGCATTTCGAAAATGGTTCCATTTTAAAAATGGTTTCAAAATTAGAAAAGATTCCAAATTAAAAAATGGTTACATTTTATAATTTTTTGAAAATGGTTCCAAAATTAAAAATGGTTCCGTCTTTAAGAATGGTTACAAAATTTTAAAAAGGTTCCAAAATAAAAAAATGGTTCCATTTTTTCGAAAATGGTTACAAAATTTAAAAAGGGTTCTAAAATTAAAAATAGCTTCATTTTTTAAAATGATTCCAAATTAAAAAATGGTTCATATTTTTAAAAATGGTTCCATTTTTTATTTTCAGCGTGAACTAGATGAATAAGATAAAACAACCAGAAATCAGTCAAAAAATTCGTGAAATAGTCAAACGTGAAAAATCAATACGTCCCCCATCGAAGAGCTTCTGGCGCGTGAGCGCGTGCGAACCACTAACTGGGCCTGGCCCATTAGCGCGTCGTTGGGAGGGAGGGGGTACGCGAAGGGATGATAGCGTCGCGTGCCGCGCTGTATAGGCGACCCCGAGCGGAACGCACACGACCTGCACGTACACTCTAAGAAATACATCTACTCCCTCCGTTCCAAAATAGATGATTTTAATTTGTCCAAATATGGATACATTTGGACATCTTTTAGAGTGTAGATACATCCAAAAAATGAACGTCAAGTATTTGGAACGAAGGAAGTATTTAAGTTGGTCGTTGTGATGTTAAATAAAATGGTTGTTGTGGACATGTGGACTGTTTTTTTTTTTTTTGAAACGAATCCTGTGGACTGTGGTGCTCCCTAAGAGAGGTGGAATTGAGAGCATCTCTACTCGCAGCCCCTAAAGCAGCCCAAAATGGTCAATGCCGAATAGAAAAACAAGCCATATAGACACCCATATGTCCGGATCGATACAAATTCTAGCCGAATAGAAAGCGTTTTGTCTTGCCGTTCAGAGGCGCCGGACAAAGTCTGAACGATGTCCGCATGTAGCCCTAGACAGGTAGGCTTGTCATGCGCACATCGGTCACATCGGCTAAAATGGCAGATCAGATTTCCCATCTTCCAAAGCAACGATGTCAGACCAGCCGCGTCAGAGACGTGTCGCCGGTATTAAACCGATGCGTCGCCTCATCACTCACCAGTCAGTTCATGCCTAGGTCACCGTTTTTCCGCCGCTTCCCGCTTGAAGACTCGTCGTGTCGCCGCTTCAAGTCTTGCTCTCCATCTCGATGTCGACAACAACATGACACGTCGCCTAGCCACCTCCTGGGCCAACATCACCCAGGTCGTGTGTCGCCGTTATCCGACGTCGAACCCAACTCCTTTGTCGTCTGACGACGAGCACAACGAGGATGGGCGGGGAGGGTGAGCCGGAGGGGAAGGCGGAGCTTTCCGCCGCATCCGGTGTAGAAGTCGGCGTTGTTGTGGTCGGCATCCGGTGTAGAAGTCGGCGTTGTTGTGGTCGGAGCAACTCGTCGCGTACAACTCCATCAAAGAAATCATTAGAATTTAAAAAAACCTTTCACATATCCTCATGAGCATAAGTCGCATAAGAATTTTGATTTAGATGTTGAAATATGGGTTGTATTCCTTGGAAAAGGGGAAATAACTTTGATCTTTCGAATTCTCAAAAAAAAATCATCTTTTGACTTTTTGGTTTGACCCCATCTTCGGGTTTCATTTAGCGATCTCTAATAATTGGTCCTATAGGGAAATATTTTGTATAAACTTCGAATTTCATCATAACTTGAGGCTTCATAGTGTTTCGTCCAATATCTATGCAATTTCTAAATATCAAAGGATAAATAAGAACTTATGAACATTTGTAATTTTTCCTCATAAATATAATAAAATTTGGAAATATAAAGAGAAACAACTAAAAGGCATAAATATGTTTTGGACGTAGCAGCATGCCAGCATCTCACAACCCATATCGATGACAAATTGATTGCCGCCCTCACCTGGCGGTGGCGCCATATGGTGACGCGCAAGACCTTGGTGTTGAACCTGGTGGTGTCGGTGAATTCGAATGTGTCGCAGAAGACCCTGAGAAAGCGTTGTGTCTCGCCGTGATCGGCCGACAAAGAGGTATGCGGTGCATGACCTGGGATGTCGTGTCTGGCACGAACTGGAAGCCGGAGTAGCCATTGGCCTCGCGCAAACTGAGCAGCCGGAGCAATGACTACATGCTGTTCTGCACCATCACCAAGGAGAATCTTGAAATCTGCTGACATGCCTACAGACTCGGTTGTTAAAGGTAAAAATCCCATTGTGGACTCTATGCCTGTGACGCCTGTTGCTATGCATCGGAGAACTCCCGGGAAACTCTGGACCAAACCACCCCCTGATTGGGTGAAACTTTCTGTCGATGGCTCTTTTAAAGCAGAAGACAATTCAGCAGGATCGGGCATGATTCTTCGAGATGAAAATGGTCGTATTATCTTCTTGGCATGCCGCTATCTACCTCGTTGTGGTGATGCGCTGAAGGCCGAGCTGTTTGCCTGTCGAGAGGGATTGGAGCTCGTTCATGATAGGTGTCAGCTACCGGTCATTGTTGAATTTGATTGTGCTCAGGTGATTGCTGAAGCTAGATACAAATATGGGTCGCTCGGCATACTTAAACATCATTTCGGATATTCAATACTTAGCTAGTTTAGAGAGTGTATGCACCTTTGTAAAAGTGGACCGTTCAGAAGTTAGGGCTAGTCACTGCCTTGCTAATCTAGCAAGAGCAGAGCAGAGAACAGATCTTTGGCTTGGGTCTGACCCTGATGTTGTTATTCAGGCGCTTGATCGGGAGCTACGTGTAGCCGCTACATCTTAATAAAGGTCCGTTTTACCCGAATAAAAAAAGAAAAAACGTCGTCGCGACGAACGGATTGGCATCGTCTTTCGCGGGTCCTACAACTACTGCCCACCACGTCCCCGCTCTGGTCCAACACCGTCGCGTCCTCTTCGAGGCCCGGTGCAAAAAAAAAATGGCTTCTACAATAGCACATCCCACCATAGGACGATCAATCAAAGAATTAAAAGAAACATAAGTCAGATATCCAATTTGGTGCCCGAGCACAGGTGCTCCCGATATCCTGCCCCTTCTTTCGGCTGGAGATCTGTGCTCGTCGGCAGTTTTTTAAACTGGACGTGCAGACCACCATGTGCCCACATCAGAAAACGAATCATAAAGCATCCTGGATGGCCACGATTTCGGGAGCAGGTGTGCCCGGGCACCAAATCGCCCTCCTCAACATAAGTCCACTATGGTGTTTTACAAAGGTAACGGAACGGTGAACGGCAAGGGGGAAGAGCCAATGAAGGGCGAGCGAGAGGTGGAAAAATGTTGAGTAAGAAGAGGATTGATGAGTTGCCCAGTCCTACAGGTACAGTGTCACAATTAATCTATGTGAGCTAGTACCTTCAATTATTCATGTTTTTTAAGTATAAACAACAGCGACGGTTCCTGGCTGAGTGCGTGCGCACTGAGCCGCCGGCCCTCCTCGCCATGCCATGTCATCCGAATATCCTATCGCGTCCGATGATGAGATTCCGAGACCCCGATCAAACAGTGCAAAAATAATCTCCACGTGAGATCGATCCTGCATCCAAAACTGTCCATCAGAGATCAACACTGATAGCGACGCAAGTTGCCGCCCACTCCCAGTTAGACAGCGTCGATGCTTGCAGTCGGCGCATTATTGCCGGTGATGTCGTCGTCACCGTCACCAGGCACAGGCAGGCCATCTAGCCCGCCCGACCGCCCCCAGTAGCGAGCTCCACCGTGTACGTCCCTTCGCTTTCCGGCGCCGCCCCGCCGCGACCGCTTCCTAACCCCGGAAGACTCCAGTCCACTTCATTCCGTTCCGTTCCAAAGAGCTCTCCAATTATCCTGTGCTTAACGATCATGGGGACCGCGTTTCGCACACGGCAGTGAGATTAATTAGGAGCTTCAATTCGTATCAGGGGAATCTGCCGTGATTCATATACACACGGAAGATGATTGCGTGAATAGACAGGGTTGGGAATCCGTCCATGGTGACTTCACTCCTCCGGTCGCCGTCGGTTCGGTTGCTTTCGCCGGCCAAAATACGCGCGATGGACGGAGTCCATGGTGAGTTCACTCCTCCGGTCGCCGTCGGTTCGGTTGCTTTCGCAGACCAAAATACGCACGCGGACTCCGTCCATCGCGCGTAGCTACGCACCAAACTAGCAAAATAGTAGGCTTCTTCCTGGAGCTTGTACAAACCTGACCTCTTTATTTTAGGACACACTTGCCTCTTTCACTAAAAAACGAATGCCTATAATTAAATATACTCTTTGTGCACCATTTGCACAGCTGCACGTGTACAAGTACTTCCACGTGTATGTGTGAAATTGTTACATGGAAGCTGTTTTCTATTTTTTGCCTATAAATATAAACTGTTCTTTACCAGGTGTATAGGTGAGCACGTGTGCAACATCGAACTCTCATCTGAATATTCGATTAGTCCTTTAAAAGATTGGCCATCAATGCATGCATATATGATTAGCAACATGGTAATGATTCCATTATTTTGGGCTTGTAAATTATATTATACTCCCTCCGTTTTATAATATAACAGGTATTCTAATACAGACTACATACGGAACAAAACGAGTAAAATCTACACACTAAAATATGTCTATATACATCCATATGTAGTACGTATTGGACTATCTACAACATATTATATTATGGCATGCAGCGAGCAGTATTTTGTAGGGTGAATTCCCCCTTTTTACCCACAATTCATTCATTTGTGATAGTATCTACCGCACTTTTTTTGCCATCTTGTACCACGAAGTTGTTACTGTGTGTGAAATTATACCGCGTTTAACAATTTGCTTGCCTCGGTGTTTCCTCACTACCTGCATCACGGGACTGACATAAGACAGGCCCAACCTACAATCCTGCCCTAGTAGTGAATACAGTGAACATTGTAGGAAAACCTTGCCATTTCCTCACTGCTACTCCTTGCCACCATCTGTTCATCTCAAGCCCACTATTCGTCGACTCACAAAAATCAAAAAGATGGGACAGTGTTGTAGGGCAGGCGTAATGTTGATCTAGTCATCCGGGTAGAGAGGACAAACTTAGTTGATTTGCGCTTCCGAATTGTCCACATCACTAGCCATATCGGCACGTGGGACAAGTAGTCCGGAATCATGAAAAATGTTAAATGGAATAACACTTGACAAATGTAACAACCTTGAAGTAAAAGGTGACAGGAAAAGTTATATGGCGCGAACCCAGTCACAAATGAACAAACACAACTTAAAAAGTGGAACTCATTCCTATTATGTGAATATGCCATGATGTTAATAGTATCATGGGATGATATCTTCAAAATGTGCTCGGGAGACACACTCTTACAATTTTGGCTATTCCACCTCTCTGCCTTTTTTGTTGAAATATATTGGCTATCCTCTTTCCATTAGTTCAAACTTTTGATTGATTTGGATAGTGCATGAATTCAATATGTTACCAGAGCAAAGAGGTATCGAGTTCAAGACCGTGCTAATGCAGTATTAAAAGAATATATGCAGACTACATCAAACACACTTCTAAGAACTAACATAAAGCCTAAACATGAGGGGAGCGTTGAAATACATTGGCTTAGCGCCTTTCCCGTTAGTTCGTTGTTAGCCCCTTTCCGTTAATTAATTTCATCAGTTCGTAATTTAGGTTAATACTATCGTTGACCGAAACCTCCTAGATAAATTGCGCTATTTTTCTATGCACTAATCAAGCAAAACTTTAGTGCAATTTAATATTGCAATAATATAATAAAATGAGCAAGACATCATACCTATCTTGCCTTTTTATTCTTGTAATAAATTTGAAAAGCCCTTATAGGTGACCGTCAATAAATAAAATGTGTTTTATTATTGTGGGCGAGAGGTGCTCGCCACTCCAATTATTGACAAGCCAATGGTTAGAATGATTCCATGTGTATATATCTTCCGTGCCGTTCTCGCCTTTTCTCCGGTACAAGTCACTTCCCAGTTGGTTCTCGCTTTGATTGTGCTCCTCGCCTTTGATTTGGAAGTTCGGTTCTAGCTTTGATTGCGGCTCAGTTTCGCCTTGGTCTCGGCCCGTCCTTATATGGCCATAGGATCAGCGGCAGCTGCACACGGCATGCTCTGCTCTGCATGCACAGCTTCGCCGTCCGGTGCCCGTGCATCTTGCCGCCGGGAACCGTGATCCGTGCTCGCTCCGTCTGATCACCAGGAGGTTCGGAGCTGTTCTACGACCGTTGCTGCGGATCATCCATCATCGCGCGCGATGCCTCCTCGCGCGCCTTCCTTCGAGAAGAGCTGCTCCGGCGACCGGCAAAGGAATGAGGTAGGACTTGGACGGGAGCTGCTGCGAGGCCCGGGGCAGCGGTCGGCGTCGTTCCACGGGCGCGGGGAGGAGCAGAGGCATCAGCTGCCGAAGCAAAGGCCCAAGACGCAGCCGGACCTGCTCGCCGGTTTGAGGGGCAGGAGCTTCCGCGCCGCGGATGCCGTGCCGGAGCCGGCGGCTCGGAGGACGCCGAGCAAGGTGTTGGTGAGCGTGGCGGTGCTACGGAGCATGTGGCCGCTGCACGTGATGGCGTCAGCGGAGTGGAACGTGGCGGACCTCGTGGTCGCCGCCGTGGAGCTCTACGTCAAGGAAGGAAGACGGCCGTTGCTGCCGTCGTCTGACCCGGCGGCCTTCGGCCTGCACTACTCCCAGTTCTGCTTGGAGGGTATGTTTCTTGCACTTGGAGAGCACAAGTACCCTCTTCTGTTCTTTCTTCCAAAATTGCACCACAGATTTTTCAAACTGAAGCAAGTCAACCCCAAATTTGCCCAAGCTGGCGATATGAACTCGATTTCAGAAACCCACTCAACATGTTCAGCAACTCATGCCCGGCCCCATGTGTCAGTGACTTGTTCTCTTTTAGGCCTACACGTTGACCATATCTATTACACAATGCATTAATTAGTGGTAGTAATCAGCTTATCATTCAGCAAGTGAACAAATGTTTTGCACAAATTGCTCAGGTCTGGACCCGAGGGAGAAGGTGATGGAGCTAGGGTCCCGGAGCTTCTTCCTGTGCCCCAGGTCTACCTCGGCCACCGCCATCGCCGCCTCGTCCTCCTGCTCCTCCGCCGGAGCGAGCAGGGCCGGGAACGACAGGGAGGCTCCTACGGCGGCAGGCGAGCCACCAGCTTGGCTGCGCTACATGCCGTTCTGGCCGACGATGTAGGGAGCCACCACGTCACGTCATCCTCCATTGCCCACCCAAGCTCGTCCATTTCTCGGATTGGTCTGCACGTAGAGCTTCAGAGGATAAGACCGTGGCGTGCTGGTAATAGTATCTCATTGTTTAGGCACAGAAGCCTGATCCGCTCGCCCACGCCAGATTTAGATATGTAAAGTGGGTGATTAGGACAGTTTGTTCCAAGACTGTGTCCAGGAAGTTAAGATTGCTTCAGGCTACAGATAGCGTGTGTATACTACAGATTGCTTCAGGCTACAGAAGTATTGACCACATACTACTGCCACATCAACGTTAACAAATTGAACTGAATTCAGTAAGGCTTTAGTATTTGTTCAAACCCTCTCGGCCCGACACAGTTCCATAGTACCGCATCATCTGCCAGCTGGTAATATTAAATGGGAGAAACAAATGGCATTTTCCCGCAAACCAGATTTTGTGTTTACAATAACTGGTGTCTTCTCTTCGGAAGAAAATGGGTATGCACACTACCTCATGATACAGATGTCGCTTTACTGAAGGTAACATCACAAAGAGTACAATTGCTGCACAGTCATCACCCAACAGAGCATGAACGGAGGCGAAATCTCTTCTTGCAATACAACACTACAACTCAAACAACATTGTTACAACTTACAACACTACATTCTGGTGGTCTGATCTGGGCATAAAAACCACTTTACACAAGGCTCTAGAACTAATCTACCGATCACATTACAAAAGATACTACAAATAAATAACTCCTCATGGCAGAGCCGCTACAACAGATATTACACAACAAGCACCTCATGTGAATCAAGGTGTGAGCCTTCTACCCAAGGAACATTACATCCACGTAAACCCATGCACTGAGAGAAGACGCATGCTGCCCCAAGAATAGGAATGTCCCAAAGCTACAACAAAGCTAATCCACCTTGTAAGTTAAGTGATCCTTCCTGATTGGTCAACTAATGTACCTACTTGATCGCCACAAATGGCTCTGGAGATGTTACCAGGCTCTAACATGTTAAAGATGACAACTGCAAGAAAAGTATACACACAAATTATCTTATGCAAACTGCCCCCGAAGACGCTGACACAACTTTGTTATGACAAATTCATAGAGAAACTAACCAGGAATATTGTTCTCCTCACAACATGTGATTGCTGTCATGTCCATTTTGCTGGTTCCTCTTGCTGCTAACTCCCTAAATGAGATGTGCTCAAATGGTGCATTACTGTTGCTCCTAGGAGGACAACCATATTCATCATCTCCAGCGACACCTTTAAGGACAACATCTGCATTGACTGGTTGACAGCACATCTGGTTAGATTACCTCTCCATAACAGCTGATGTCCTCTTTCTCATTGAACAAAAAAAATACACATTTAAGGAAGCAGAGATGCAAGTGCAAGCTAAATAGCGAACAAGAGCTAAGAACAAGCCTTCAGAAAGAACAGGAAGGGGTTTGGGAGAGGATTCACAAACATACTTTCCGAAGCTCTCAGTGCAGCAGCTGTATCTGTTGTAAAAAGTGGATTTCCTATACCAGCACCAATTCCACCAAAGATAACAACCCTTCCTTTTTCAAGATGGCGTATGGCTCGCCGCCTTATGTATGGTTCTGCAACATCTTGCATCATCAGTGCAGTTTGGACACGTGTGTCCACACCAATCTTTTCCAGTGATGCTTGGAGCAATACTGCATTCATCACTGCTGCCATCATTCTGAATTTTTAAAGAGTGTTACTAATACATACAAGTGTAGAACCTCATCACACATTCTTGAATAGCACAGGAGGAAAGCTGGGATACACAAGAAAACTTTAATGCAGGTAGATTGTTAGCATGAAGACTCATGTGTGCTATCTAAAGATGTAGAAATGAGAAAAAGAATAAGCAATATGAAAATTGAGCTCCATTAGTTGTTATTAAGTAGTAGGAAATCAAAGATGTGAATGCTTAATTTCCTACTGAACACACACAAACACAAACCAAAGCAACCAATTCTGATGCACTGAAGCACTTAATAGTCGTTTCTGCAGTTGCCATGGTCTACAGCTAAAAAGTGTACCTAGTCAAGATCAAAGAAGGACATATACACAGGAGGCGGCATTTTGGGTAGTAGGTGCAGATGCACCTATTATGTAAAACATTTTTATTTTTTCTCAAAATGTCAAAAAAATATAGAAAAAAATTCGAATATACATTAGAACATTTTGTGCTAGCAAAAAAAGTGTCGTGGTGAAAAAACATTTTTTGTCACCTGTGCAAAAAAGACAAAAAAATGTCACGTATAAAATCATTTTGGAGCGTCCGGATTTGTCTTTTTTGCACAGTTCACAAAAAATGTTTTTTCTTCGCGTTTTTTTTTCTTCGCATAACTTGTTGTGCTAACAACTCCGCCTATGTTGTCTCAACATAGCCGGTCCCAAGCCCGGATAAAGGAGGAGGGTTGTGATAGGCTTGGCAAGCCAACGGAAAAAACCCAGCCACTCTTATGGAGATAAAACCCAAAAGAACCTCGTTGGGGCGTAACCCTCTTAGCGACGCGTCATATCGGAACCCGGGTGTGGTGTCAAATGGGCAAGGGCCGCCACCCCCTTGGTGGCGCGCCGTATCTTGATCTGGATACGGTGATAAGTGAGCAAGGATCGGGTCGTCGCATCCTTAGTAGCGCGCTGCATCGACGCCCGGGTGTAGTGAAAAATGAGCAAGGGTCTTCGCATTTGACTCGACGAGTGCGGAGGGTAAGGAAGTTAGCCGAGCCTAGGAGGATCCGCTTAGGTAGCTGGAACGTAGGGTCCCTGACGGGCAAGTTACGGGAGTTAGTTGATACGGCGATAAGGAGGCGTGTTGATGTCCTATGCGTCCAAGAGACCAAATGGAAGGGACAGAAGGCGAAGGAGGTGGAGGATACCGGCTTTAAGCTGTGGTACACGGGGACAACCTCAAACAAAAATGGGGTAGGCATCTTGATCAACAAGAGCCTCAAGGATGGAGTAGTGGACGTCAAGAGGCAAGGAGACCGGATTATCCTAGTCAAGCTGGTTGTTGGGGAGTTAGTTCTCAATGTTATCAGCGCGTATGCCCCGCAAGTAGGCCACAACGAGAGCACCAAGAGAGAGTTCTGGGAAGGTCTCGAGGACTTGGTTAGGAGAGTACCTACTGGTGAGAAGCTCTTCATAGGAGGAGACCTCAATGGCCATGTGGGTACATCTAACACAGGTTTTGAAAGGGTGCATGGGGGCTTTGGCTATGGCATCAGGAACCAAGAAGGGGAGGATGTCTTAAGCTTCGCCCTAGCCTACGACATGGCCGTAGCTAACACCCTCTTTAGAAAGAGAGAATCCCACCTAGTGACTTTCAGTAGTGGCCAACACTCTAGCCAGATTGATTTTGTCCTCTCTCGAAGAGAAGATAGACGCGCTTGCCTTGATTGTAAGGCGATACCTGGAGAGAGTGTTGTCTATCAACATAAGCTGGTGGTGGCTGACTTCCGTTTTTGGATTCGTGTCCAGCGGGATAAGCGCCCAAAAGTTGCTAGAACAAAGTGGTGGAAATTAAAGGGAGAGGCAGCTCAAGCTTTTAAGGAGAGGGTTTTTAAGGAGGGCCCTTGGGAGGAAGGAGGCGATGCAAACAGTATGTGGATGAGGATGGCGACTTGCATTCGGAAGATTGCATCAGAGGAGTTTGGGGTGACCAGGGGAAGTAGAAGGGATGCTAAGGATACCTGGTGGTGGAACGTTGAGGTCCAAAAGGCTATTAAGGAGAAGAAGGACTGTTTCAGACGCCTATACCTGGACAGGAGCGCAACCAACATGGAGATATACAAGGGGGCAAAGAAGGCGGCAAAGCGAGCGGTGAGCGAGGCAAGGGGTCGGGCGTATGAGGACCTCTACCAGCGTCTAAACACGAAGGAAGGCGAAAGAGACATCTATAAGATGGCGAAGACGAGAGAAAGGAAGACGAGGGATGTCAACCAAGTCAAATGCATAAAGGACGGAGCGGATCAACTCCTCGTGAAGGACGAAGAGATCAAGCGTAGATGGCGAGAGTACTTCGACGACCTGTTCAATGGAGAGAATGAGAGCTCTACCATTGAGCTAGACGATTCCTCCGATGATACCAGCCGACGCTTTGTGCGGCGTATCCAGGAGGCTGAGGTTAGGGAGACTTTGAAGAGGATGAAAGGAGGCAAGGCAATGGGCCCTGATGGTATCCCCATCGAGGTGTGGAGAGGCCTTGGAGACATAGCGATAGTATGGCTAACTAAACTTTTCAACCTTATTTTTCGGTCAAACAAGATGCCCGAAGAATGGAGGCGGAGTACATTAGTGCCAATCTTCAAGAACAAGGGGGATGTTCAAAGTTGCACTAATTACCGTGGAATCAAGTTGATGAGCCATACAATGAAGCTATGGGAGAGAGTCATTGAGCACCGTTTAAGAAGATTGACAAGCGTGACCAAAAATCAATTTGGTTTCATGCCTGGGAGGTCTACCATGGAAGCCATCTTCTTGGTACGACAACTTATGGAGAGATACAGGGAGAAGAAGAAGGATCTTCATATGGTGTTCATTGACTTGGAGAAGGCGTATGATAAGATACCACGGAATGTCATGTGGTGGGCCTTGGAGAAACACAAAGTCCCAACAAAGTACATTACCCTCATTAAGGATATGTATGATAATGTTGTGACAAGTGTTCGAACAAGTGATGGCGACACCGATGACTTTCCAATTAAAATAGGACTGCACCAGGGGTCAGCTTTGAGCCCTTATCTCTTTACTTTGGTGATGGATGAGGTCACAGGGGATATACAAGGAGATATCCCATGGTGTATGCTCTTTGCGGATGATGTGGTGCTAATTGACGATAGTCGGGCGGGGGTTAATAGAAAGTTAGAGCTGTGGAGGCGGACTCTAGAATCGAAAGGTTTTAGGCTTAGTAGAACCAAAACTGAGTACATGAGGTGCAGTTTCAGTACTACTAGGCACGAGGAGGAAGAGGTTAGGCTTGATGGACAGGTGGTACCTGAGAAAGACACCTTCCGATATTTGGGGTCTATGCTCCAGAAGGATGGTGATATCGATGAAGATGTGAGTCATCGAATCAAAGCTGGTTGGATGAAGTGGCGCCAAGCTTCTGGCGTCCTCTGTGATAGGAAAGTGCCACAAAAGCTAAAAGGCAAGTTCTATAGGACGGCGATTCGACCTGCGATGTTGTATGGCGCAGAATGTTGGCCGACCAAGAGACGACATATCCAACAGTTAGGTGTAGCGGAGATGCGCATGTTGAGATGGATATGTGGCCACACAAGGACCGGGTTAGGAATGATGATATACGTGAGAGAGTTGGGGTAGCACCAATTGAAGAAAAGGTTGTCCAACACCGTCTAAGATGGTTTGGTCATATAGAACGTAGGCCTCCGGAAGCGCCATTGCATACCGGACGGATAAAGCGGGATGAGAATGTTAAGAGGGGTCGTGGTAGGCCAAACTTGACATGGGAGGAGTCTGTTAAGAGAGATCTGAAGGATTGGAATATCACCAAAGAACTAGCCATGGATAGGGCTGCGTGGAAGTTAGCTATCCATGTGCCAGAACCATGACCTGGTTTCGAGATCTTATGGGTTTCAACTCTAGCCTACCCCAACTTGTTTGGGAAAAAAGGCTTTGTTGTTGTTGTTGTTGTTTGTAACTTGTTGTGCTAACATTAAATGTCTTGAAGTATATCCGAAATTTTTATTTTGAATTTTTTGACATTTTAAAATTTGTTTTTTGGGTAGTGGGTGCATCTGCACATATTATTCGGGAGCAACGACCTATGAAATTTCCCAATTTAAAAACAAGGGGATAAAAGTTCTAACAAAGCTTGGCAGCTAGGTCGGGATCACCTAACACCCTAAAAAACAACTAAATTACACAAATAAGTTTACAGGTAATACTTAAATATACTTTTACTAAAACAAGCACTTGGAGTTCCTAATCCTGGTGAGTTACTCCATTGACATTATGGCTATGCCTCTAATCATGTGTGGCTTTAGCGAAATCTATGGATGCATACTAGCACTTGCAATATAGATGCCCAGTATACAAGAAAACGAGCATGTGAAGAACAGTCACGAGGTAGTCTTATTGACAAGACCAGTCTTCAACCAATCTGTGCACTAGAACAAAACCAAGGGAAAAGTTCTACTCCCTCCGTTATTTAATATAAGATGTTTTAGCTAGCTCACATGTTGGCTAGGTGCAAACCTACGTAGCACGGATACGTGGCCTGGAGAGCGTGTCCGTATCGGATACGGTATCTGATATGGATTCCAGTCCGATACCAGGTTGATACGTACCGACGAGGTATCCGTAAATAAAGCATTTAAAATAATGTTGGATACGTTTTTGATACGTATCGGTCCCAGAAAACGGACACGTCTTCCAGCCCCAGATAAGTCGCGACTCGCGATGCCCTATCCACCCCGCGTCATTTTCCCTCCCCCCGACCAAAGACCACGTCCCTGACCTAGCCGCCACTCTCGGACGGCCAGATCTAGCAGCCGGCGGCGACCCTGCCGACGGCGACCCAGGCTTCCGTCTCCGGCCGTCCGGCGACCAAGTACTGCAGCACCGTCCAGCGGCGACCCAGCAAGTCACCAGCAGCTCTCGCCTCCGGTACAGCCCTTCTCTCCTCTTCCATCCCGTGCACTCTCGGTCCTTTTCACTCCCTCCCCCGACCAAGACCGCGTCCCTGACCTAGCCGCCTCTCTCGGCCGGCTAGATCGAGCAGCCGGCGGCGATCCTGCCGGCAGCGACCTTGCCGGCGGCGACCCAGCCATCCGTCTCCGGCCGTCCGGCGACCAAGTACTGCAGCAAGTCGCCAGCAGCTCCCGCCTCCCCGTCGCCAGCAAGAGCAAGGTACACCCTTTCTCTCCTCTTCCTCTTCCTGCTCTCCCTCCGGTGCAGTCGTTCCCTCTCTCTCCTTCTCCCGTTCTCCGGTTGATTCTCTCCGGTCTTTTCTTGTAGATTGCAATATAATGGCCGAGGAGCAGCAAGCTACGAATCTCATTTGGAGAAGGTACAAGAAGGGTGAATCACGTATGTGGGATGTGGGAGGAGATGCTTATGAGTCTCTCACGGGTGTTGGTCTACTTGAAGTTGCTAACTTGTCAATTGATGAACCAGAGCTGCAAGCTATCTCATTTGGAGAGGTGGATGTTCAAGGTTCATGCCTCTACATGGAAGAAAAAAGGTCGAGTGCTGCTGCCTTTCTTTATTCAAGTTACAAGCTTACAGTTCATGTTTATTTAGTGTGGCTAACATTCTTTCTCTGTGTTTATTGTCTTTGCAAATTGGAGTTGGACTTGGAGAGCTAGTTGGAGAGTTGCCGAGTTGGAGTTTGGAGTTTGGATGCTTCAAAACAAGGTAATCTGATATTCTTCTGTAGTTTATAGCTACTAAATTTATTTATTTATTGAATTACAAAAATATCAAAACGTATCCTCGTATCTGCGCATTTTCAAAAAGTCGAATCCCTGTATCCGTATCGGCCCGATACCGATACACGTATCCGTATCGGTGCCGCGTAGGTGCAAACCCAAATGAGTGTACATACAAATTAAAACATGTCCACATACATCTAGATACATGTGAATGTGGACAAAAGCTAAAACATCTTATATTTATAACGGAGGGAGTAGATGTATACTACTCCATTGAGTAAAAAAAAGAGTGATGTCTTATGATGCAAGCAGAACCCTTTTAGTATTGAGAAAGCTAACAACGACATTGATTTCAAAAATATTACCCAATGGAATGGGTTGAAGCTCTATCAGTGCCTGTGGCAGAAACCCAAGTGTCCGCGCAGAATACATTCCGACCTCCCATGACAATAGCAACCTGATTGGGAAAAAAAATGCAATATCAGCTTGACGTGCCTCGCTTCATATGAACAAAAAGGCTGTCTAATGTGTATTCAATTTACCTCAACACCATGGCGGCATGCCACTTGAACTTCTCTGGCAATCAGCATGATCACCTGGCAAGATCACAAAGCTGTCTGTGAAAAAAAATCAGGACATCAACAAGATCAGTGCATATCTAACAGATAATACCTTTGGGTCAACATTATGAGGTGCTTCTCCAGCCAACGCAGTGCCCCCAATCTTCAGAAGTACCCTTTTCCATTTCGGATTTGAGAGAGGGGTTAATCTGGAACAGGGAATCATTTGCAGTGGGGCAGTGCCGGAAGAAGGGTACCTGCAACGGCAAACATCAGCTGACTCTAGATCCTCATTATCTAGAAACATAGATCCCCAAATGAATCACATCTAATATGTAAAAATGAGCCACCTTTTGTTGGCGAGCTGCAGCTGTTGCCGCGGCTTCTCGTCGTTGGTGGCCGCCAACGGCTTAGGAGAGCCAGGTGACGGAGAGTTGCCGATAATCTGCTCCATCTGCTTGTACCAGGGCCAATGGCTGGCCGAGGCGGAGCCGGCGATTCGTTGGCACTCTACCTTGTAGCGCTTCTTGAGGTTGTCGATCTTGTTCTTACACTGCTCCACGCTCTTGCCCCCGCTGCCCTTCCCCTGCCCGTCGGTGACGGCAGCGGCGACGTCCTCCCAGTCCCGGCCCCGGAGGTTCCCTCGGTTGAGCTGCTCGAACCGGCCGGTGTAGGAGTCGAGGAGACTGCTGATGGCGCCGTCCGTCCACTCCTCCCGGTCCTTCCGGTAGTCAGACGAGCCGCCTCGGCCCTTCCTCCCACCGCCGCCGCTGATGTAGGAGCAGTACTCGCCCCCATCGCTGAACTCCTCCGCCCGGTCCCTCCGCCGCTTAGAGGGGTGCGACGCCTTTGCGCGGTCGGAGCTGTGGTTGCCCTCCTCCTGGGCCGGCACGAAGGGGCCGGCGCCGGAGCCCGCGGCCGCGGCGTCGACGAAGCAGAAGGCCTGGGCCTGCTGCGGCGGGGCCGGCTGGGCGGAAGGCTGGGGAGCGGGGTGGGCGTCGTCACCGAGAAGGCCGAAGTCGTCGTCGCAAGAGGCCATGGGATGGCGTTAGGGCTGCGCCGCGGGCTCCGCTCCCGGCCACGGCGGCGGCGTTAGGGTGACGACGTTACCCCCGCTCGCTGGCCGCTGGGTGCCGGAGGTGCGCAGGTTATGGCGATGGGGAACGGGGGCGCGACCCACGGAACCGTTACGGTTCGCTCACGGCTCCGTCACCTGGGCGCGTTACACGTTGCGGCGGAGTGGGTCCCGCCTGTGACCAGATGCCGGAAAAGAAGTGAGCGGGCCCACAGGACGGTCCAATGGGATGGGTGTGAGTGTCAGGCGGACTGTGGTACTGTGTCACGCCCCGTCTGAAGTTTGAAATTTCAGCTCTCAAGCATCCCACCGGCACTCCCAAATTGTGTCCATTTGGGGTTTGAAATTTCAGCTCTCAAGCATCCCACCGGCACTCCCAAATTGTGTCCATTTGGGGTCAGCCTGAGAACGGTGCGGTTTAAAATGGGCCTATTGGTGCGGTTTCTGCTTCGGCCACGATTGGGTTGGGCTGAAATGGGTGCTTAAAAAAAACGGTGTGGACTGGGGCGGGCTGACCTGCATAGCGGAGTGGCGCGGTGCGGTTTGGGCTCAAACACCAAAATCAGAAACGGGGCGTAACCCACGGGTTCGACCCGCACGAGTAGCTCGGGGCGGAGCGATCCCCTTCGTCTTTCCCCATGGCCGCCGCCCATCTAGCCTAGCCGCCTAGGTCCCGTCTCCGAGCTCGTCGCGACGCCATGCGGCTCCTACCTCCTCGCCGGCGGCGGCGCGTCTGGACGCGTCCGCGCGCTTGAACTCCTGTTCGACAATGTCGCTCACTCCTTCCGAGGCCACACCGCCGGCGCCGTATCCTGCCTCGCCAAACGGACAACCGCGTGCCCGGCGACGCTGTTGCTGCTCTCATTCTCTAGATCTTAGTCTCTCCGGCGCTCCTCTCTGCCTTGTTCCCATCGTGCATGCTGGTCGCCGGCTTATCTTTGCCGTCAGTGTGGTTTTCCTTCCGCTCTACTGGTCGCCGTCGGTCGCGCCTTAGTGCTTTAGCACGAAAGCAACATGGATTCCTAGTCCACCGTCCAATGCAACATGGATTCCTAGATGCTCGTGGGGACGCGGAGTACTACTTTGGTTGGTCGTGTGGGCTGTAGGTGGGGTGTGAAACGGTTTCCAACCGCAAACAGTAGATGGATTGGTGCGGTTTGGGGCATAGAGGATTGCGGGGTGGTGCGGGTTGGTTGCCAGCGCTTAATTAGTGGGGTAGTTTGGGGCGGAGGTGCGGTAATTTTGATGGTGGACTGGGGTGGGTTGGGTGCGGTTCTCTCCCCATTCTCAGCCTGAATTTGGGGTGTCCGATGCAGCGGCGGCATCCAAACCAAACTGAAAAAACACCATTGAATTATAACAAAAGCATCAAACTTCATTCAAATTCGACATAATTTACATGAATTTCACAGAAATTTAAACGGACAAAACCCTAGCTCGTCGTCAGAGATGTCGATGATGCCAGGCTACCGCGACGGCCCTGCCTGATCGACGACATCGTCGCTGTGCTCCGGTTTCACCGCGGTCATCGTCGGCTGCTTCGGCTACGCGGCATGGGCTTGTTGCGCCTCCATCAACGCGTGTGGCGCGAGGTAGTAGTCGAGGCAGTCATCCAGATCCAGCAGGCGGCGCGGCGACAGCGTAGGCTCGGTCGTGGAAGCCAGAAGCGCCACGGTGAAGCCAGGCGTGTGGCGGAGATGTGATGAAAATCCGGAGGTAGTTCCTCCTGCTCCGGCTGCAGCAGAGATCTGATGAAAATTGCGCCGCCTCGCCGCACCCCGGGCTCCTCCTTGACGGCGGGGAACTTTCCGCGCTCCTTCATTACGTGGTGGCTTAGCTGGGACAGGGGTTGTGCCAGCAGTCCCTTCGCCGCTGGGTCGCCCACCTCTCCATGCAATCCCAACGAGCGAGGACGATATCCCTTTCCCGCCGGAAGCACTCGAATCAGGTCCTGTAGTTGTCGGCGACGTTGTCGCGTTGGTGTCAGTGCTCTAGCGTCATCACGTCTCGCACCGCCATGATGTGCAAGCTGAGCTCCCTGTCGCTGGGCAGTGGTGGCGGGTCACGGCCAGAGGGGCTCAACCGTCAATGCTTCGGAAGCCGGTAGTCCGTGGCACACAGAGATGGCACCACTCGAATAGACAGGCCTCGTCGAGGAGGAGGTTGTGGCCCTAGTAGGCGACGCTTGAGCCACTGGCCTCATCGTTCTTCGCCATTTGGGCGGAGCTGGAGCGGGGGAAGATCAGAGTGGACGGGGAAGAATGGCTGGCGGACGAGCATACGCCTCGCGCTATAAAGGGATGGGTAGATAAAGCAACTGAATCCCCACAACCATCAATGACGGTGGACGCGTGGGCAGGCTACACGCCGACGCGTGGAAACAGGTGAAACCGCCTCGGGAACCGACGAGGAAGCCATTATTCGTTGACTGGTGGTTCTGCCTGCCCGCCTGACCCCAATTGAGCGTCAAAGAAGGGTCAAAGATTTAACTTACAGCACCGAAGTTCTTCAAGCTGATATTGCTCTTTCTCATCTGCCAAATATAGAGTATTTCAGACCTCACGGTGTGAGCTATCTTAAATACTTTCTCATCTCGTGCTTTGGTTAGACGACACAAAGGTAACATGGTATAGTTAAAGTCATTTGATGTCGAATGTCTAGGATTAAGCACCACTTGTTTTGCAAATCAAGCACATTGTAAAATGATCACAAAAGCATAGCAAAAGCATTAATTGTAGTTTAGCGATTATGATTCACTTTACCATTCAGCACATGATGGTCAGAAGGAGCGAATGGAGAAACAGCTCCAGATATCCTAGAACGTGGTTGAGTACTTCTCATGGCCGACTGAATTGAACATGCGAACCTTAAAGTTAGAGTTTTAACGGTACATGAACACAATATAATCATTTTCTTTTTTTGTGATGTGCATTCCAAATTTATTACATCCGAACCTAATAACTATATCGCCAAACTCGTTCTAACTTCAACAGGGTATACACGGCTATTTGGAGCTTGCAGTTTGGCAGGCTTAGAATAAATGACTACCAAATGGATGTGGAATATAAACGAACGAAAAAACATATGTTCTGAACATATTATTTGGGCGAATTTTGAGTTTAAACGAAACAATTTTGCAATAAATTTTATCTACTTTTCATAATATGTAAATTTATTTATCAGTTATTTATACTAAACATTTTTACTTATTAATAGCTCATTCTCTTGGTGTATAATCTTGCGCAACAAATTTTATTATACATTGCAAAATTACTAAATAACGATGTTTCTAAAAGTTACAATAATTTTTATGATACAATATTAGTGTACACTAGGATAAACACATTTACACAAAAGTTGAACTACAATCGTGATGTTGGTTGTTTATTTTTCAGAGATTGGCTCTTATGTAGCCTTTGGTTAATCCGAGTTCCTCTAATCACTACAATATATAAAATAGGATTATCCCAATTCGCTACGGAGTAATTTATATCACTTGGATACGTTGTTCGTATTTCCACGGGTTTCTTGTTTATTTGAACATCCTTAAATATCTTAGTTGAAAGCTCTAGGGTCTAACAAATATCATGATAGGGGTTCTCACATTATGTGATTGCGTATCTTAGTACTCCCTCAGTTTTTAAATATAAGATGTTTTAGATGTTGTACATGTTGTCTAAATGCGGACTAATATGAGTGAACATACACACTAAAACATGTCTAGATACATGTGGATACATATGAACGTGGAAATAGTTAAAACATCTTATATTAAAAAACAGAGGGAGTATAAGGTTAAAAAACAGAGGGAGTATACGGTCCTCTGATGCTATCCAAGAGAACCTGGTCAGTTGCTTTTGAGAATCTGAATACTTTCCAAATGAATTTCGTGGGGAAGAACTTGCTTCCACCTACTCCTCGACAGATCGTGTCTGCTGCTAAGCGACGCCCCGTGGCAAGAGCTCTGAACTTCAACCGTGAAGATGGTGGCCAAGATGCAGAGGCAGCTGTAGTAGAATTTGTAGCCACGCCTGTTACTGCTACTCGAAGACGTGGTAGGCCTAGAGGGAAAAAGGTGCCACAAGAGATTGTAGAGCCATCGAATAAGAGGTTTACTCGCAGCAGCCTCAAGTTAGATGGTTTTAAGCCACCGTCTGTTACTGAATCTGGGCGACCGAAGAAGAGGCCACGGGCCAAGCTAATCGTGCTGGAACCTGAAGACAATGACCAAACAGCTGACGAAGAAGAGACCGTCCCAGTTCCACCGACTCTAGTCCAAGTTCTTTAGAGAGTGGGCTATGAACTTGGTATTGATCAGAGCAAGCTGACCAAGGAGCTGCTTGAAGCAGGTCCAGATGCAGATGATGGCAAGGGTTCCAATGAATGAGATCCCTATGCTAAAGGGGTCTGGGTTACCTCTGGTTAAAGCCCTGTATCTCTTCGCTTTCGTGTTACGCACAAAGTACGTCTATCAAACACCCTCAGTTATTTAAATGTGTTTAACTAGCATGAGAAATTGGAGAGTGTTGTGCTGGAATGTCCGTGGATTAAATTCAGAAATTAGGCAGCGTGAAGTGCGAGGGAAAATTGAAGAAAGTGAATGTTCTGTTATTTATCTGCAAGAGACAAAGTGTGAGTCTTTTGACAGGAAATTTGTGAGCAAATTTTGTCCAAAGCGGTTCGATAGGTTTGCTTTTTCTCCCTCGATTGGAGCTTCTGGTGGCATACTTGTGTTATGGAATTCTTCTATCTTTGATGGCCAACTAATTGACATACAGAGACATGCAGTCACAGTCAATTTCACCTCTAAACATGACAATGCTAGTTGGAAATTGGTTTCAGTTTATGGGCCGTGCCAAGGGTAGAACGAGATCTATTTGTGTCTTGGATGTATAATCTGAATATTGGTTACTCGGAGAATTGGTTATTGCTCGGGGACTTTAATTTTATCAGGACACCAGATAACAGGAATAAACCAGGTGGCGATGTTAATGATATGTTCTTGTTTAATGAAATCATTGGTCATCTTGCTCTGTCTGAACTCCCCCTAAAAGGACGATCTTTCACATGGTCGAACATGCAGCAAAACCCCTTATTAGAACAGCTTGATTGGTTCTTTACCAACCCGAATTGGATTCTTGACTACCCTAATTCAGTTGTTCTCCCTCTGGCTAATACTGGATCGGACCATGTGCCATCTGTGGTTAATATCGATACATAAATACCTAAAGCAAGAATTTTTGATTTGAAAACTATTGGGTGGATATGCCGGGCTTTCTGGACTGTGTGACTTCCTCCTGGAATAAAGGTTCAGCAAAGTCCCATTCCTCTGCAGTTGTTGCTGATAAGCTGAAAGATTTGAGGTATAGTTTGAAGAAATGGCAGCTTAGCCTCGCTCGCTTAAAGGCCCTCATTAAGAAGTGCAATGAAGTTATCCTTCTGTTGGATACTCTAGAAGAACATCGGCCACTTTCCAGGGCAGAATTCAACTTCAGAAGAATTGTCAAGCTACATCATGATGATCTACTTCTCGCTGAGTGCAACTATTGGAAAAAACGATGCACTATAAGGTGGATAAAGCAAGGGGAAGACAATACAAAATTCTTCCATGCTATGGCATCCGAAAGGTACAGAAGAAATTCGGTTGCAATGCTTCGTGTTGATGACGATCGTGAAGTGACGGATCACCAGGAAATGGCCGGAATGTTGTGGACTGCCTACAAGGAGAGGATGGGTCGTTCGGAAAAAATTCAAATGCAGTTTGACTTGGGCCGTGTAATCAGAATAGTTGATGGTCTGGCCGAGCTCAGTGTTCCTTTTGAGAAGGAGATTGATGATGTAATAGTTGCAATGCCTCCGGACAGGGCCCCTGGGCCGGATGGATTTAACGACCTTTTCACAAGAAATGTTGGTCTGTTATTCAAAAAGATTTTTATCGTCTGGCTGGGGATTTTCATAGTGGACAAATCAAGTTGGAAAATATTAATGGGTCCTATATTACCTTGGTGCCGAAAAGTGGCAGTTCCAGTTCGTGTCAATGATTTTAGACCTATATCTTTGACCAATGTCTGCCTAAAATTGCTAACAAAGCTGGCTGCAAATAGATTACAAGGCAAAATATTACAGTGCGTGAGTAAAAACCAATATGGGTTCATCAAGGGAAGATCCATCCAAGATTGTATTGCATGGGCATTTGAGTACATCTATCAATGTCATGCGTCTAAAAAGCCAATTGTGATTATTAAATTGGACTTTGCTAAGGCATTTGATACTATCGAGCATGAGGCTATAATTCAGATTTTGGAAGCTATGGGGTTTGACTCCAGGTGGATAAGTTGGGTCAAGGAAATTTTGTCTACAGGCACATTATCTATCTTGCTAAATGAAATCCCAGGTAAAAAGTTTGTGTGTAAGAGGGGGTTCGGCAGGGGGACCCTTGAAAGGACATTTCTTAATCCCTTGTGTTTTGTGTGTTAGGCAACAACACTAGTGATGATTTAACATGTGAATCAAGTGGTGCAGGTTTTAAGTATGTAAAACATCTTTGCATCAAATCCAAAAAGGGAGTTGAAAAGAGCCAGTTTTGTTGCTGAAGAAAATTGGATTGTCCAATGTTGGAAGATTCGGATTATCCGATTCTGCAAAGTCTGCTGAAATTCTGCTAAGGACTAGAAGAAACTTCACACTGAAGATATTCGGATTATCCGAGTTGGAAAGTATCGGATTATCCGATGATCTGGATTTGCTCGAAATCTGCTAAGGACAAGAAGAAACTTCGCACTGAGGATCTTCGGATTATCCGATGATAGTCTGATCAGATTATCCGATTCATCGGATAATCCGATGTTGACTTGAATCGGATTATCCGATTTACCTGTCTACAACGGCTAGAATCTGGGGGCAGTATATAAAGGCCTTCTCCTACCTTGGAGAGGGACGACCAGAATTGATTCCCCCACCATTGTTGAAAGCTTCAAATCACTAGATCTCTCTCCCTACCCACTCAAACACCTTGTCCTTCTAGGACTTGGAGAGTTGGCCTAGATCTACACTTCCACCAAAGCGATTTGATTTTCCCCTCCGTTCTTGAGAGGGCTTGAAGCTTGTAAGTTCGTTGATACTTTGGATTGTCGTTGGTCGTTCTTGTGGCTTTGGGAGCCGCGGGGACTAGCCGGGAGCCTCCAATTAAGTTGTGGAGTCGTGCCCCGGCCTTGTGATTCTTGTGGCTTTGGGAGCCGCGGGAATTTGGTGAGAGCCTCCAATTCGGTTGTGGAGTGTGCCTCATCCTTGTAAAGGTTTGTTGCCGACCTCGAGGGCATCATATAGTGGCTCGTGGAACTCCTCATCGGAGGATAACACGAGGGAGATACGGTGTGCCATATCAAGGCTATTCGGAGTTCACTTTGTGACTCCGCACCGCTCCAACGGAGACGTAGCTTCCATTGGGAAGTGAACTTCGGTAGAACATCTCCGCGTCACCGTGTGGTTATCTCTTAACCTTCCTTTACTTGTATTGCTAGCTTATCTTGTGTAGAATATCTTGCTAGCTTGTTTATTGCTCATCATATAGGATTGTTCACCTAGTTGCATATCTAGAGAACTTATATTTGAGCAATTCCCAAATTTGTATCAAAAGAAAAAGAAAATTTGTAGTTGCCTATTCACCCCCCCTCTAGTCAACCTACTCGATCCTTTCAATTGGTATCAGAGCAAGGTCTCTTTATTAAGGGCTTAACAGCCTAAAGAGGAGGATGACTAGCGAGGAGGAGTTAAAACTTGCTAAGGAACAACAAGAGAAAAATGATAAGAACAACTTGAGAAAGAACTAAGTGAAGCGGGGATAACCCTCCCGACGATGATGCCCCGGTCACCATGAAAGCCATGATTGAACTCTTTGGGTTCATGAAAGGCAAAATGGTGGACGAGGTGTTTACTCGGGTCATTAATAATCAAAATGCCTCCTCATCAACCGGTGCTAACGTTGAGGCCTTGGTTGATAAGGATAACAAAGAGCAACCTAAAACTAGTGAGAAGCCTCCTCATAACTTTGCTCCACCTACTTCATATCTCACTCAAGTTCCACCACTCAACCTCATATAACCAACCTAAGTAGGCCACCTCCTAAGCTTGATAATACTCGTTATTTCACTTGGAAGAAATCTATGGAGTCTTATTTTCGCAGCTCATCGGTGCATCTTTGGAGGGTGGTTCTAAATGGTTATACTCCGGTTGATCCCTCCAACTTGACAAGGCAAGAAGAGATTGATGAACAACTTGATGCCAATGCCAAGTACATCCTTGAGAGTGCCATGACCGCCCATGATGAAGATCAAGTGCGGAATCTCAAAACCACCAAGGAGGCTTGGGATTTTCTCGCATCGGTATATGAAGGAAATGAGGGCCTTCAACGCTCCAACGACGCCATCCTTCAACATCAAGTGGACAACTTCATCATGCTAGAAGAAGAGACACCATCGGATCTCTTCCGAAGACTCACCAAGCTTGTTGTGGCATGTAGGGAAAATGGAAAGAAAGATATGGATGATGAATGGGTCAAAGCCAAGTTCCTCAAGACCATTGTTCCATACAATGAAAATATGGTGATGAATCTCCATACGAGAGCGGACTACAAAACAATGTCTCCCAATGACATATTGGCACAATTCGTCACTTATGATACCTTGAAGGCCACTTCCAAGTCTTCCATCAACCAAATTCGTGGCACAAAGAACCTTGCCTTGAAGGCTCATGTGGAAGAACATCCAAGATATGAAGAAAGCACAAGTGGTCATCATGAAGAAGATTTTGTGGGTGAACTCAATGAGGTGCTTGCTCTTGCCGCCACCAAGTATTGGAACAAAAAGAATATCAAGAGCAACTCCCCTAGAAGCAACTTCTCCCCACAAATGAAAAGAATGTGCTTTAATTGTGGAAAGGAGAATCACCTTGTGAAGGATTGCCCCTATGAGAGAAGAGAAGATTTTGGAGGCCAACTCATCTTAAAGAAGAAGAAGTTCTTCACCAAGCCCATCAAGTACCTCATCAAGAGAGAACCTCAAAAGGCTCTTGTCACCGCAACACATGAAGAAGAGTATGAGTCCGGTGGCGAAGAGGAGGATGATGATACAAGTGAGGAAGTGGGGATGGCGGCTCTTGCAATGGGCAACCTTCCTCCTTCATTGGCACCCCTTTTCTCCGCTCCAAATGACAACAAGATCCCAAGCCTATGTGCCTCATGGCCAAGGAAACCAAGGTGAATTCCCCACCTAAAATTACTATCTCCTCTAAACCATCTCTCTTGGATTGTGTTGAGGATGTAGGGAAAAATGAGGAGAAAGAGGATACAATTACCCTCTTTATAAACAAGCTCCAAGGTCCAACCAAGAAAATGGTTGAGGCTCTCATGTACCAATATGGAGAAGCCAAACACCTCCTTGAGGAGAAGGAGAATAGGATTTATGAGCTTGAGGGGCATGCACGTGATCATGCCGATAAAATTGGTGAGCTAGAAGATCAACTTGTTGAGGAACAAGTGTTCCGGGAGCAACTTGAGGAGACCCAAGCCAAGGATTTATCCAAGGCAAAAGAAACCCGTGAAACCTCTATTCAAGTTGCTAGTGATCTAAAAATTAAAAATGATGAGCTTGTAGAGAGTCATAACAAACTCCTTGAGAATTTTGAGCAACTTAGGGAAACCCACAAGGTGACCTCAAGTGAGCTCACCAAGCTCAAGGGGTCATATGCTAAATTACAAGCTCAATTTATATATGCTAGCTTCACCACTCCTCATAATGATAAAGATGCCAATGCTTGTGCTACTAACCCTTATGTCTTAAAGCATCTCTCATGGAGGAGAACACTAGGTTGAAGGCCCAACTTGAAAAGGGCTAGCCACTTGTATCCAAGGGGAAAAGAACCTCAATGATCTTTTGACCAATCAAAAGGGAGTGGTTGCAAGGAAGGGCTTGGGTTTGCTCCCAAGTCCAAGAAGGCAAACAAGAAGAAGATGCCTACCTCCCCTTCAAAAGATATTTTTTTGTGAAGGAGGGGGAGTTGGGCAAGAAGAATGTTGAACCCATTGTGGGTGGTAAAGCCACAAGGGGCAATGCCACTCACAATGACTTTGCCGGAAAATATAACCCCTCATATGTGCTTATGAAATCTAGAAATGGTTATGTTTTTGCTAAATATGTTGGTACCTCATATGGAGATGATTATCACTATGCTATTTGGGTTCCAAAGACCCTTGTGACTAACAAAAGAGGACCCATTCCAAAATGGGTACCTAAATCAAAGACTTGATTTATTGTAGGGCTTTTCTTCCGGTGGATCTTCATGGCTCATTGATAGTGGGTGTTCATCTCACATGACCGGAAGCAAAGAAGTAGTAAAGGGCTTATTGAAACAATTACTCTCATTCTCTCATGTCACCATTGGGAACAATACAAGACTTAAGGTATTGGGATATGGCAAGGTGGTGATCACACCGGAGTTATCAATTGAGAAGGTCCTCCTTGTTGAATCCCTTTCATATAATCTACTTTCCGTTGGTCAATTATGCGATGCCGGTTACACCGTTATCTTTAATAAATACCACGTGACCATCCTTTTCACAAAATCTCTTAAAGTAGCCTTTGTTGGATTTCGTGAGAACGGTTTGTATGTGGTCGATTTCTCGAAAGAGACCACTCAAATTGCCACGTGTCTAATGGCTAAATCCGACAAGGGTTGGCTTTGGCATCGCCGGCTAGGCCATGTCGGTATGAGAAATTTACAAACTCTTGTAAAGGGTGGACACGTGGTAGGACTAACCGATGTTAATTTTTCCAAAGATCGTCCTTGTAGTGCTTGCATAGCCGGAAAGATGCATGAAAAGAATCACCCCAAGAAGACCATTATCTCCACTAAGAGGCCTTTGGAGCTCCTTCATATGGATCTCTTTGGGCCTCCCACATATGATAGTCTTGGTGGCAAGAAATATTGTTTGGTGATTGTGGATGATTATTCAAGATATTGTTGGACTTTCTACATCAAGAAGAAGAGTGAAACTCAAAAGATATTCATTGACTTTGCAACCCTAGTTCAACGCCAATATGACTCCAAGATTTTGGCAATTAGAAGTGACAATGGTACGGAGTTCAAGAATTACACTATGGATGATTTCCTAAGTGGGGAGGGCATTCAACACCAATATTCCGCTGCATATACTCCCCAACAAAATGGTGTCGCCGAAAGGAAGAACCGCACTCTTATTGATATGGCAAGAACTATGATGGCCGAATTTCATTCCCCATACAACTTTTGGGCCGAAGCCATCAACACCGCTTGTCACTACTCAAACCGGCTCTTCTTCCGTCCTCTCATGGAAAAGACACCATATGAACTCCTCACCGGTAAAAAGCCAAATGTATCTTACTTTCGAGTCTTTGGTTGCAAATGCCATGTTTACATTAAAGGTTGCAAAATTGCTAAATTTGAATCTAGATCTTTTGATGGTATACTTGTTGGATATGCCGCAAAGTCTCATGCTTATAGGGTCTACAACATATCCACCGGGTGTGTTGAAGAATCTATGAACGTGGAGTTTGTCGAGGATAATGGCTCCCAAGCGGAGCATATTGATCATGATGATGTAGGTGATGATGCTCCATCTCAAGCCATAAGAACTATGGGGATTGGAGAACTTATTCCTATTGAAGGACCTATTGATGATACTCAAGAAGAAGGAACAAGTTCTACTCAAGTTGAGCCATCCACCTCAATAGTTGATCAAGAAACTATCCAAGAACAAGAACATGATATTCATTCACATGATCAAGAAGATGGTCAAGACCCACCCAACTCTAGTGGTGAACAAGAACATAATGAACCCACAACCCAAGAACTCCACTTCGGGTTGACCATGAGCAAGATGAAGGCAATGATGAAGATATTTGTGTTGGTGAAACAATTGGTCAAGCCATGGAACGCCGGGTCATCCGGCGTGCATCAAAATTGGATCATCTTTCCCACTTCAAAGAAAATATCCTTGGGAGTATTCGTAGGGGTGTGTCCACACGCAAACAATTATCTAACTTTTGTGGTCATGTCTCTTGTTTGTCTAGCTTAGAACCTCTCAAGGTATATGATGCTCTTGAAGATATGGATTGGGTTGCGGCTATGCATGAAGAGTTGAACAACTTCGAGCGCAACAAAGTATGGTCATTAGTTGAAAAACCCAAAGACACATGCCATAATGTCATTGGAACCAAGTGGATATTTAAGAACAAGCAAGACTCACATGGTCAAGTCATCCGCAACAAAGCAAGATTGGTTGCACAAGGCTACACCCAAATCGAAGGAGTCGACTACGGTGAAACCTATGCCCCCGTTGCTAGACTTGAATCCATTCGCTTACTAATTGCTTATGCATCTACTCATAATATTGTCTTATATCAAATGGATGTTAAAAGTGCTTTCTTAAATGGTCCACTAAATGAGTTGGTGTATGTTAAACAACCTCCGGGTTTCGAAGACCCTAAATTTCCTAACCACGTCTACTTACTACATAAGGCTCTTTATGGGCTCAAGCAAGCTCCACGTGCTTGGTATGATCATCTCAAGGAGTTCTTAGTAGACCGTGGCTTTGAAATTGGGGTAATAGATCCCACTCTTTTTACAAAAAGGGTAAATGGAGATTTTTCGTATGCCAAATATATGTTGATGATATTATCTTTGGTTCCACTAACCGTGAATTTAGTGATCAATTTGGCAAGCTAATGACCAAGGAATTTGAGATGTCCATGATGGGAAAGTTGAATTATTTTCTTGGCTTTGAAATCCACCAATTTCGAGAAGGAACATTCTTATGTCAAGCCAAGTATATTAAGGACATGCTCAAGAAATTTGACATGAACAATGCCAAGCCATATAAGTTTCCCATGGACTCCAAGGCGGATCTTCACTTAGATCCGGATGGTAAGGAAGTTGATCAAAAGCTTTATCGTTCTATGATTGGATCTTTGCTTTACCTTTGTGCATCTAGACCGGATATTATGTTTAGTGTGGGTATGTGTGCAAGATTCCAATCAAGTCCTAGGGAAAGTCATGAAACCGCGGTTAAAAGGATTCTAAGATACTTGATGGATACTCCTAACTTTGGTCTTTGGTATCCCCATGGCACAAGCTTTGATCTTGTAGGTTATTCGGATGCGGATTGGGCGGGTTGCAAAATGGATAGAAAATCAACTTCGGGTACTTGCCAATTCCTTGGTAGGTCCCTTGTGAGTTGGTCTTCTAAGAAGCAAAATTGTGTGGCCTCGTCCTCCACCGAAGCCGAATACATTGCCGCCGGAAGTTGTTGTGCACAACTATTATGGATGAGGCAAACTTTAAAGGATTATGGTGTCATTTGTGACAAAGTGCCTCTTTTATGTGATAATGAAAGTGCCATCAAAATTGCTCACAATCCGGTTCTTCATGGGAAGACCAAGCATATTGAGATCCGGTATCATTTTATTCGAGATCATGTTGAGAAGGGTGATATTGCAATCAAGTATGTCAACACCAAGCTTCAACTCGCCGATATGTTCACAAAGCCTCTTGGTGAAGCAAGATTCAAGGAGTTGAGAGGAGAACTTAATGTGGTGGACATAAGCAATTGGATTTAGTGGACTTCTTGCATACCTACCCATATTAGACGATATTCATTTGGTTTGGATGTAGGCATGGACATAGGGGGAGTGCGGTCCTAATCCATTGGACTATCCCTCCCCCCATTATGCCGATAGTAAGAACTCATTTTGTCTCTATATTTTCATTTCATGAATTGTGAGCTTAAATGACGAGTAGTGGCCGTGAACCCGAGATACATCTTCGCGGTGTCACACCACAAACTCATACATGGTGGCCTTGGCCACCGCCCTCTTCTTTATGAAGAGTTGGTTCTTTTCGGTCTTAATTGAAAATCATTTGGAATTTTGGTCCTATTGTTGGTTTTATGGAAAACCCACTCATCTTGGCATTTCCTTGTTTGATTTTTGCAAGTTTGAGTGTGGAGTACCAATGTCAGTTTGGCAATCTTATCCCAAGCCTATCTTTCCTAAAAACACTCCATCTTATGCACACAAGTCTTATTTTGAAACTGAGGAGAAAGGGTTTAGCAGGCCAGAATTTCTAACGAAATCCTGACAATCGGATTATCCGATTTAGCGGTTCGTCGCCTAAATAGAGCAGGGGTCGGGGTGAAGGGCTCAGTCGAGCGTTTCTTCCACCCCCGACCCTCTCTCTCCTCCAGCGCCGTCGCCTGCTCTCCCCGCGCCTCCCGGCATCTCCGGCCGTCCCCAACTCCGGCATTTGGCCGGATTTGGTGCTCCTCCTCCCCGGGAACCGATTCACCCAAGTTTTTTCCTCAATGGACGAGGGTAACTTCTTCTCTCTCATCTCCTAGGTGTTCTTCACCTAGATCTTTGTAAGAAGTTGTTTTGGCTGGTGGTAGTGGTTCCCCTTGGTACTTAGAACACTAGGCTAGCCCCCCTTTTTGTCGATCTACTGCTAGACCTAGGACTTGAATCAATTTGTTGCTACCAGATTCAGATCGGATATTCCGATTCCTTCTGAGCCGGATAATCCGACCAGTCGGATTATCCGATTCATATTTAATCGGATTATCCGAAATTGATCAGTGCTATTTTTCAGCCACATTTTGATTTGTCCAGGACTTAGTAGACTCAACTTAGTGATGCTCTCCTAGTGTACATTGTGCCATTCCTTGCTCTGTGACTTGTGTGTACTCATCTATGCTATCCATCTATTGTTCTATCTCACAGGTGGTTCCGGTAGTCGTGGTTCGGGTAGTCCTCCGAAGAAGCATGCTAGAAAAGACAAACAGACATCCAAGAAGAAGCAAGTTGCACATAAACCTTCGAAGAAGGGCAAGGAAACTCGCCCCAACTACTTGACTATGAACCCCGTTGACTATGCCCAAGTCCGTCAGTCCAACTGGTATGCGAATGTGCCAAGAGATGAAGATATTGAAGATCCCAACTTCTGGTGCATGGAGCAGATATATATATATATACAATGACATCTACAAGCATTATCTCCACCCTATTCGCCCGATGCAGCCCTACAGAATGCGAGATATCAAGGCCAAGGCCAGTTATGCTCAAGCTGCAGATGTGATTGAACAGATGGGCATGGTTTCTCTCATTGAAAAGCAATGTCCCTACCATGTGCCAATGATTCTGCAGTTTTTCTCCACCTTGGTGATAGAGAATGGCCATAAAAAGACCATGAAATGGATGACGGGTCGCACTCAGTGTACATCCTCCATCGCTCGGTTGTCTATTCTTCTTGGCTATTCATCCTACCGCAGCAACCTTCCTCCTAGTGGTTACCGTATGCACACTGTTGAGAAGTTCAATAAAAACATAATGAAGGACATGTATGGGGCTAATGGAGTTATTGGCCAAAAACAGGGCCTCCTGCCCCTCTATGACCAGCTTGTGATCATCTTCCGCTCAACTATTGCTCCCAGTGGAGATAACAATGACAATATAGTTGCTCCTCTTGCAAATCTGCTTTGCCTTGTTAAAAAGATTGTTGAGAATGAAGACCCTGAAGCTGAGTTTAAAGTGGATGTGATGCATTTCATCTTTCGTGAGTTGTTTGACTCTATGGTCAGTGGGCTCCCTATTCCTTATGCTCCTTACATCATGATGCTCATCAAGGACACTCTGAAGACCCACAACTTCAGCCGGTATGATATGGAGCCCCATTCGTACAAGAGGGTTTATCAGAAGAGGAAAGAGGTTATTCCATCTTCTGCTGCTGCTGCTCCTGCCCGAGGTTCCTTCATGGGTGATGCTCGTCGTGGCGCCACCCGTCCGTCTCCGGTTCCTTCCTTTGATCCGCCCAAGAAACTGAACTGGTTTCAGCGGAACATCCTGTGCATGAATGCGGACATCCGGAGGGGACAGTATGACACTTATCTTAGGTAGGAGAACATTCTCAAGCATCTTCCTCGCCTCGCAGATGACCCCCCAGAGTCTGCTCCTCTCTCTTATGCTCAGTGGAACGAGAGCTCTCAGTTTCCATGGACTCAGCTTGAGTCTCATCTTCTAGAGACAACTTCTGCTGGCACTTCCCGGCCATCCTACACTCGTGCCCGTACTTATGAGTCTTCAGAAGAGGATGATGCTGAGTCTGAGGAAAATGATGATGATGGTGCTGATGGCGGTGACCGTGTTGGTGATGATGATGATGCCTCTGAGTCGGAGTGATCTACTTGGGCCGTAGCATCGCTCTTTTCCCTTTTTGGCGTCTCGATGCCAAAGGGGGAGAAGTAGTTCTATTAGGTCTCCGTGTGGGATTTGCATGGGTTTCGGGCACAAGCATATGCTTTTACCATTCTTATTGCGCTTGTGTCCATTTATGTCGAACTTATTCGTGTTGTGTTTTCTGTGGAACTTATGTGTGTGAACCTTTGTGCTTAAGTTATGAGACATATGGATTTCTAATATGGTTATGCGGTGTATTCTTGTGCTATGGTTTATTTCAACTCTATTGTGCACAAGGTATAGTTCTCTATTTTGATTTGTCTCCCATGAAATTTCCTATCTAGTTTCCTTACTATTTGGAGGTGTCCTCTTCCTATATGTGTTGCATTTGTATTCAAATGCAATTTAATTATATGCACACATTCAGGGGGAGCTTCTCATGTCTTAAGCTCGAGAATCTAGATAATATAATTATGCTTTCCTTGCAAATCCTAGTGTTGTCATCTAACACCAAAAAGGGGGAGATTGAAAGGACATTTCTTAATCCCTTGTGTTTTGTGTGTTAGGCAACAACACTAGTGATGATTTAACATGTGAATCAAGTGGTGCAGGTTTTAAGTATGTAAAACATCTTTGCATCAAATCCAAAAAGGGAGTTGAAAAGAGCCAGTTTTGTTGCTGAAGAAAATCGGATTATCCGATGTTGGAAGATTCGGATTATCCGATTCTGCAAAGTCTGCTGAAATTCTGCTAAGGACTAGAAGAAACTTCACACTGAAGATATTCGGATTATCCGAGTTGGAAAGTATCGGATTATTCGATGATCTAGATTTGCTCGAAATCTGCTAAGGACAAGAAGAAACTTCGCACTGAGGATCTTCGGATTATCCGATGATAGTCTGATCGGATTATCCGATTCATCGGATAATCCGATGTTGACTTGAATCGGATTATCCGATTTACCTGTCTGCAACGGCTAGAATCTGGGGGCAGTATATAAAGGCCTTCTCCTACCTTGGAGAGGGCACCACGACCAGAATTGATTCCCCCACCATTGTTGAAAGCTTCAAATCACTAGATCTCTCTCCCTACCCACTCAAACACCTTGTCCTTCTAGGACTTGGGAGAGTTGGCCTAGATCTACACTTCCACCCAAGCGATTTGATTTTCCCCTCCGTTGTTGAGAGGGATTGAATCTTGTAAGTTCGTTGATACTTTGGATTGTCGTTGGTCATTCTTGTGGCTTTGGGAGCCGCGGGGACTAGCCGGGAGCCTCCAATTAAGTTGTGGAGTCGTGCCCCGGCCTTGTGATTCTTGTGGCTTTGGGAGCCGCGGGAATTTGGTGAGAGCCTCCAATTCGGTTGTGGAGTGTGCTCGTCCTTGTAAAGGTTTGTTGCCGACCTCGAGGGCATCATATAGTGGCTCGTGGAACTCCTCATCGGAGGATAACACGAGGGAGATACGGTGTGCCATATTAAGGCTATTCGGAGTTCACTTTGTGACTCCGCACCGCTCCAACGGAGACGTAGCTTCCATTGGGAAGTGAACTTCGGTAGAACATCTCCGCGTCACCGTGTGGTTATCGCTTAACCTTCCTTTACTTGTATTGCTAGCTTATCTTGTGTAGAATATCTTGCTAGCTTATTAATTGCTCATCATATAGGATTGTTCACCTAGTTGCATATCTAGAGAACTTATATTTGAGCAATTCCCAAATTTGTATCAAAAGAAGAAGAAAATTTGTAGTTGCCTATTCACCCCCTCCTCTAGTCAACCTACTCGATCCTTTCAACCCTCTTTCGTCTCTTTTGTATGTTCTTGGATCATAATTGTTGCAAGCCGTGGTGAATGAGCTGATGGATCAAGGACTTATTAGCAGACCGATTGACACATATGATGAAAAATTTCCAATTATACAGTATGCCGATGATATTTTATTGATAATGCCAGCTAAAAGGGTGCAACTTGCTAATCTCAAGAAAGCTTTGGGGAAGTTCACTTTGTCCACTGGTCTAAGAATTAACTATGATAAGTCTCTGATGCTTCCTATCAATGTAGATGATGCAAGTATGGCTTTGCTAGTAGCTGAATTTGGCTGTCAAATTGGTACCTTGCCGTTTACATATTTAGGATTACCCTTGGGTACTACCAGGCCACGTATCTGTGATCTACTCCCTCTGGTGTGCAATCTAGAAAGAAGATTGTCTTCTAGTTCATGCTTTCTTGCTCAGGGGGCTCGGCTTCAGTTAATCAACTCGGCACTGTCTTCAATGCCGTTACATTTCTTGTGCTCGCTTCAATTGTGTCCTGGTCTAACCAACCAATTGGATAGGATTCTTCGGCAATGCGTGTGGAGGACATATGGAGATTCAGATGCACCTAGTAGGTCTTTGGCTGCTTGGGAGCTGGTGTGCTTGCTTAAAACATGTGGTGGTCTTGGCGTGGTAAACTTCCAGAAGAAAAATGCAGCTCTTCTTATCAAGTTTTTGGACAAGTTTTACAACAAAGCAGATGTTCCATGGGTCCATCTAGTTTGGCATGCCTATTATCAGTCGAAGGTGCCACATGCTGAAAAAATGCAGGGTTCCTTCTGGTAGAGGGATGTTCTGAAATTAGTTGATAATTTTCGAGCTGTGGCAGTAGCTGCTCATGGGAAAGGAGACACTATGTTGTTCTGGTTAGATAAGTGGAATTTTCAGAATTCTACACAGCCTTTGAAGCTTAGGTTCGCGAGGTTATTTTCTTATGCGATGGATGACTGTATCTCGGTGGCGCAAGTTTTCCAAACCGAAGACCTATCATCGCTCTTTCAACTGCCTTTGTCCAGGGCAGCGTATGAGGAATATTTGAAGCTGCAGGTTATACTATAGGAGAATTCAGAAACTGCTGAGAATGATGTTTGGACCTATTCGTGGGGTGTGAAATACACATCGGCCCAGTTCTATGCCAAAGTTCATGCTCACATCTCGGCGCCTAATGTCTTTCAGTGGATTTGGGACTCTACATGTACAATGACATTTAAAGTTTTTGCCTGGCTGCTGCTCAGAGACAGGTTAAATACACGAGATCTACTTAAAAGGCGACATTGGAATGTTACGGACGATACACATTGTGTGTTATGCACTGGAAGAGTTTATGAAGATCAGAAGCACTTGTTCTTCACATGTAACTTTAGCCAGTCGAGTGTGGAATTACTTCCAGATTGAGTGGATTGCGGACAATGACATCCAAGTAATCATGGATCATGCTCGTAGAAGTTTTTCCAAACCATTCTTCATGGAAGTTCTGATTGTTGCCGCGAGACACATCTGGCTACAAAGGAATGGTGCCATCTTTGAAAATCAGAGACCCTCATTTGCTAAGTGGAAGGGGGGCTTTGTTCATGATATATCTGTTACAGTATAGGATTAAAGTTAAGCATCGTAACAAGCTATTGGCTTGGGTGTTAGCTCTTCCCTAGTTTTTGTACATTTTACCTCTTTGGAAGTTCTTTTTTTCTTTTTTGTATGTACAGTTTGGTTCTGCTGAAATGAGAAAATAGAAAATGTTGTGGGGCTTTTGCCCTACAGTCGCGCTTCAAAAAAAATGTCTAGAATATGCGAGGTTCGTCTGGTTTGTTCTCGCAATATTGCATCACTCGTTTATTAACTATGTCGCGGCCATAAATGTGTTTCATGTTTGTGCGTTTATCATTTAGTTACCATCACACAAATCATTTGTACTTTGAATTAATACAATTGGACGTCCAATGGACATCATATATGTGCTATGTGCCTGGTAAACTAGCGCTGTTTGCAATTTATGTGTAGGAAATATGACTATGCAGTTATTTGCTTGGTTTGTCGTCAACATTTATGGATGCCTATATTACACACTCACACACTCACATGCACAGGTGATGTAACTAAAGCAAACATCCTTACACGGTCTAAAACTAAAATAAAACGGGCGGATCTGCTTGTACAGAAAGCAAAACAACCGTTAATATAGGAGTACAATAATTGTGCTATTGTGTCCATGACTAAATGTGTCTGCACTCAGCCGCTCAATATCTGAGAAGGATGGTGCAGCGAACAAGAGGCATACGTTAAAAAGGCAATTTGGAGCTGCACTTATGCAGAAATATAGGTTTAAGTGAACAACATGTATAATTCCTTGGTCCTGCGAGCCTGAAATGTTGTATGACTTTACAGATTCAGATGAGCAAAAAACTGTAGTATATGGCAACAACTAAATTAATTGGTTGTAATTAAAATCGTCTGAAACTGAAAACAATAAGGTGGCACCATAATACACCACCAAGCGTGTATATATGGAACAACAGACAAAACTGTGTCATATATTTCGAACTATCTAGTTACAGTTTATCATTCACACTCGACGAAGTGCAAATGCAACGACTAAATCGTATCTCTGGAGATAGAACTTAGATGAATACCAAGATGAAATTGTCTAAAGCCGCCAATCTCCAATGAGCGGAGAGTACGCCTACCAGTACTTGAAATGCTCACTGTACCAGAAAAGTTTGGAATACAACAAGAACATAACCTTCCAGCTACCCTTGGTTTAGTTTTGAAATAATTAGAGAAATGTGCTATTCTACCTAAGCAGAAAGAAAAGACGCCTGACCTTTAAATCATATCAAGAGTTACACATAAACACAGAACTAAGACTTTGAATATCAACTATAAACATAGCCTTATGAAAAACTTCAGATCTTTTACTGTTGTTCCCAAGGTCGCGCTTTAACAATAAAATTCTTCAAAGCATGCTTTGGGATCATATCAGCACGAAGTCTTTCCAATTGTCTCTAGAATCAAGTATGCCAGACAAAACATACAGCAGGATATATGTGTCAAAAATTAAGTAAATCACCGAACTTGGACCAAACCTTTCTCGAACTAAACAATATCTGCAAGAAGGCTCTTGTGCAATTCCTTGATAAAATACTAAGCAACCTGGAATTTACCAAAATATAAACTTGCCAGCAATATCGATGTTGACTTTTTATGTTTCAACATCAAGATACGGACTGAACATCAATAAAATAATATAAGTATTTTGTGGCAGCTGTTAATAGTCACACACAACACGCTGCTCCTTGTGTACCTTTCGCAGGGGTATGCAAGCAACCATTTAAATTGTCAAATTTATTCAATTTTGATCTGAGAAAGATGGTAAGTATGGGCCAAACTAAACTTAAAGTTTTTCAGAAGCAATTGACTTCTAACAACATGATTTTCTAACAGCAGGAGTTCAACTTTTAAGATTACAAGTTTACAACACTGGAATTCCGGATTATATAGCTTCATTATCCCAATATAATAATTATTGTTGAAGTAAAAAAGATGACCACATGTATGTAAGTGAGAAGAGTGTTTGAACTAAACAATAATGAAAAAGAACCTCACAGACAGTGAATGCACAACACCTTGCATGAAACAAGAAACTTGTGCAGACATGCTGCGGTACATTTCATTGGCGCCTTACAAAGCGGATCGCCAAACCTTGAAATGGGTACTGTTATTGACTACTAATAAATCATGACAGAGGCAACTCAGCGTAGGGATCAGACTGGGCACTGAGGTGGTGTACAAGGAACAACCTTGCACGGTTAACGGCTGCGAAGTAGAGACAGATGTGCTCCTCAAGGTCGGCAAGCTGGCGTAGCAGACTAGAATGATTCTTCCGGAGCTGCCGAACCACCTCTTCGATGGTGTGGTGCTGCCCTCTCCCGCGCTCAAGTCCCATCTGGACCAAGATCTTGTCGCTCTCGACGGTGGCGTGGAGCCTGCCCACCAGCCGTTCAATGGTGTCTACATCATTGTTCAGCACGTAGGCGCCCCTGGCGGCAGCGTCAAGCCGGTCCATGTGTTGCTGCAGGCGTTTCATCCAAGCAGGTGCTGTACAGCAGGAGCCACGCGACACTGCACAGGCAGGGGCAGCGGCCAATAGCGCGGTCATGGCGTGGGTGGCGATCACGAGACCAGCGATTGCAGCGCCGGTTGCGCAGGCGATGAGGCAGATGCCAGACCCGCGCGTCGCGCACCGCAGCAGCCGGCGCCTTCGTCGGGCCTTGACGAGACGCAGGTCGAGATGGTTTTTGAGGCCAGCAAAGCTTCGATGCATGCCCTGGAAGCCGGCTGCCGGAGGCAGGAACGGGTTGGGTATTTTGTCGAACAGGAGGAAGGCGTCGAACGCGCAGTCGCAGTGTGGCGCCGCGAGAGGCTGCGGGTGCGGGATCAGCGCGAGAATGTCCGTGATGGGCCCGTAGAGAGTCCGCGCGTGGCGCAGTGCCCGGTGGAGGGAGAGGCAGAGCAGCGACGCGTGGTGCGTGCTGCGGAGGTAGTCCGCGGCGAGGCGGGTGAGCTCCGTGTCGGGGGCGTCCCTCAGCACGCGCTCCACCACTGCGTCGTCCGGACTGAGCACCTCGGCGAGGGTGCTCCTGTCCTCCTCGTCCTCGTCGCCGTCGCCGCCGTCCACCCGTTGCCCGCCCACGGCGACGTGGATCTTGGCCCAGATCTCGTTGTAGGAGCTGGTCTTGATGGCGAGCAAGTACTCCTGGCTGAGGCTGATGGTCGGCCCAGAGACGGAGCGGCTGCGCCACCCACCCGCCACCGCCGCTCCCCCGCCGTTCCTCCTCGCGCCGCTACTAGGAGCCGTGCTCGAGCTCGTGCTCACATTCGCGCTGCTGGTGTTCGCGTCCGTGTTCGAGCAGGCAGCCTCCTCCTCCTCAACCTCGTCTTCCTCTCCGTCCCGGCGCTCCCACGGCCGCATCGCCTGATCTGCTCTCGTTGGTGCGCAGCGAGCGCAAGCAACTCAGGCAAGCAAGTTATATGCGCGTTGGGGCCGGAGTCGCCGAGCGGTAGTGTACTGCGGGGGAGATTCTCTGACTTAGCCAAGCCTGACTTTGGGTCATTGACATGTGGGTCCAGGTGTGGCGTGGTGTGCAGTGCAAGCCAACGCCCAACGCCCGACGGGCACGAAGCGCCTTGGGCTTTTTGACCGGGCAAGGGCATCGAGCACTGGACCTTAACTTTGTGTTGACCAATCCAACGGCCCGCGTCTCGTTTCTTGCGGGATCGTGCGGCTGTCGTGCGCCGCCGGTTGCTACGGTGCAGGCGTGCGCCGCGTGATAGCCACTCGAGTGGGTAGTTGAAACTGAGACGGAACAACAACTCCGTACAGATGAAGCTGCGTCTGTAACTCTGAATTTTGGTGCGAGGGAGAACCGGAGAAGACGAGGCGCGAGAGATGATAAGGGTGGCGTCTCCGCGGCCTCCGTCCGCCGTGCAGCTACGCGGCTGCGGCGGCGCGCTCGCCTCCTCATCCTACGCTTGCCCCTCCTTCAGGTGGTCCGGGAGTAGAGTTGCGGCGACAAGGGAGGAGGAGGAGGAGAAGGAGCGCTATCTCGTGCTGCTCGTCTGAGGACAGGGATGGGGCCCGCGGCGCGGCCCCTCCGACTCCGGCTCCCACGGCCGCCCCTTCCGACGGATCGATACAGCTCTACTCGCAGATCGAGAGGTAGGTGATGGGTAATTCCGCGGTTCCCATATGTTCACCACGCGCTCTCTTACTCTAACCTCTTGCTTCGGCGGCGGCCGCCGTGCAGGGTGATCACGGAGGCGGCGAAGCAGTCCAACGAAGGCTGGAGTTCGACCGGAGACTGGACGGAAATCGAGGTGCGTTTCAGCCGCTCTCCTCTCTACTGTGATTGCCTACTGTTCTTAGTTGGATTGATTGATATCCCAATTGCTTGTGATTGTAGGGGGCGTGGGTGCTGAGGCCCAAGTCTTCGCAGCCCACGTTTGTTGTCCATTTCATTGGTGGGATCTTCGTTGGAGCCGCGCCGCAGGTCACGTACCGCTTCTTCCTCGACCGTCTCGCAGACAAGTAGGTTGATAAGCGATGTCTAATGAACCAAATTGACTATATTGATCCTATGCTTACTCTGCTCAGCGAATGGAGTAGCGAGATTCTTAGTTGTACTGAAGGTAGAGCGACATGTGATTTTTAGATACTCAGTTATCATGTGGTTCCAAGAGACAGATTTTTTTTATCATGTTTGAAGAATTCAGTAATACGACAATCTTATGATGAATTGTATAGTTACCTGATCTCAAGATGTAATTCTTGACTGCTTCCTAGTACTAGCCCTTGATATCCTACAGCAGGAGTTATGATTTGTTGTTTCTCTACTTTTCTCTTGGCTTCCTACTTCTGCAAATGCTGATTTATCATTTTCAAAATCAGGGGAGCTTTGGTGATTGCTACACCTTATGCTAGCGGTTTTGATCATTTCTACATCGCAGACGATGTTCAATTTAAGTTTGACAGGTGCTTGAGAAACTTGGCCGAACCTGTAAGTAGTACACTCCAAATATTAAATCTGTATTTGGTCCACCATACTAAGTATGTGAAGTTTTATTCAGGTAAATGACCTTCCTACATTTGGTGTCGGACACTCTTTGGGATCTCTCATCCATCTTTTGATTGGTAAGATTTAAGCCAGGATTGAACCTCGGTTAGTCTGTTGATTGTTGATGAAGCAATACTTATTTAACCTTGAGTTCCATTCTTTTTTGCTGTTAAATTAATTTTATATTATGTGACTTATGCTGATTCATATACCAGGATCAAGATATGCTGTGCAGAGAAGTGGAAACGTACTGATGTCCTTTAATAACAAGGTGTGTTTAGTTTTTGATCAAAACATACCTAGGTGTGTTTGTTAGGTTTTTCCATGTGTTGGTTTCTGTATTTTCCTCTTAAGAGGTTATTTCATTTGAGCTGCATGGATAAAGCAAATACTATACTACCCTTTCTTCCCAATTCAATCTCCTCAAGTTTAGAGTGTAGGACCATAGTAGCATTCGACCTGCAATCCCATTTTTTTTGCAGTAGTTTGAAACTTTCATAAGTTGAGCAGATACTCAGATTTTATTGCTTTACTTGATAATATTTCCCTGTCTATTTTATATTCGGCAGTCATCCATCAAAAGATACAAATATGGTTATGTGCATCGATCAATGCAGACGTCGAGGGTTCAACCTCCTTTTCGAAAATAAAATAAATAAAGTAAAATGGGCCACTTACCTTTAGACATTTGATGACATCTCTTTTTCCTACAGAAAATCAGCAAAGATAGTGACAAGTTTTTTTGTTTTTCTCTAGCGGTCAAAATTTGAAGTCTGCTACTCAAAAGTACAAAAACAATTAGCTCTAACTTATCTATTTTTCTTTGCAGGAAGCAAGCCTGGCGATTCCATTGTTTTCACCTGTAATTGTTCCCATGGCACAGAGTTTTGGTCCGATACTATCCCAGTTGACAGCATCTCCAACTATTCGTTTTGGGGTACGACACGTGTCTCTGTTTTGTATGGCAATATTATTTTGACGTCTAAGGAATTCCACGCATATTGATATTTTATGTCCGTGGCTTACATAGTCAGCTGTCACTTGGACAACACTAGGTTGTTTTGAAGATGCACTATCTTCGTTACTATTAGCATCTCATATGCACAAGCGTTGTCGACCTTCTTAAGTGATTGTGGCTTCATTCACTTTTGCATCAGTTCCCAACTGGGCAATAAAATTCTACATAAGACCCCAAAACTATTAGAATATTAAGTTGTATGGTTGATTGGCTTTATTTGTTTCTTCATTTCCTTTTTGTTTTATTTCAGTTGTGTCTTCCATTTAGCATTGTGAAGGGTAATCTCAGTTACTACGGCTGAACAGAATTTCATTTTGCTTACGTAGAAAATTTCATCAATTAACAACGAATCCAGGATATAGTAATTATCATCATGGACTATTCGAGATATTTTTCTTCAGAACATATTTTGTTCTGTCACATTAAGAATAGCTGGATACATGTCATTCCTCTCTCTCTAAACCTTTAAGCTATGGTGATTATAATTATTGCAAACAGGCTGAAGCAGCTATTAAGCAACTTGAGAATCTAGGCCTTCCTGTTGTTAAGCAACTTCTTCCCTTACTTCAACAACTTCCTCCACTGTATATGGACTTAGTAGAAGGCCGGGAAGACTTCATTCCAAAACCAGAAGAGACGCGTCGGCTGGTATGTTCACACTCTTCTTTGGTAGCATTTGAGCTGTCTGCACAACATATACGTCAATGTCCCTTTTAATATCATAACTTTTATTAACTTTATGCTTAACAGAACTAAGTAAATTACATCACATAGAGATAAAGTTTACTAACACGGTTTCATAATGTCTCCGGTCTTATATGGCACTTGAGGGCACTCTTTTCAACGTATGTCCATTGGCAATTATGAATTATCAGACAGAACTTCAAATATTTATTATCTTAACGGAAAACATGGTTTTGTTTAGAATTGTCTGCATCACATATACGTTAACTATTGTAGTAGTTAAAAGTAGAATTGGCAGAACAAACTTCAGATAATTATTGTCCTAACATTAAACATGTTTGTTTTTGTTTAGAAAATTGTAGCTCACATATCTAGCACCCAGAAAAAATTAGACAACTAGTAATTCTCCGGAATAATTTTCTCATCTTAGGATTGGTCCAATATACAATATCCAGAAGTTTTAGCTGGAATTATTTATTTTCGGTTAAGTCGGTAACTGCGTTTGCTTTCAAAAGTACTACATGTTGTTACATATCTGTGAAGTCATTATATAACTGCTCTATACTTGCTGATTCGTCACTTTTTGGGGGCAGATAAAATCCTACTATGGAATTTCTCGAAACCTCCTCATAAAATTCAAAGATGATCAAATTGATGAAACCTCTATCCTTGCACAAGTACTAAGCTCTGAAGCTGCAATTAGCTCACTGCTTGATATGTCGATTCGGTCACTCCCTGGGGATCATGGCCTGCCATTACAACAGGTGTTTTTATTTCCTGCAGATTCCATGTTTTGGATCTGTTGACAAAGCCATAAATTGCCAGACGAAAGATTTTATAATTGTGTCACATGTTTCAGCAAAGTAATGTGTGTTGTTTCTTCAGGTACTTCCTGACGTTCCACCAGACATGGCTGCTGCAGTGAACCGTGGAAGTGAACTCTTTACGAATCTAACAACCGGCACACCATGGGAAGCGGTTGCTAAGGAGGTAGGTACCACTTTTGGCACCAACTCTGGCATTCTGCGAACACAGGTCCCTGAGGATGTCAATGCACTTGTGGATGTAATTGTTTCATGGATAGCTTCAAATTCTGGCCCAAAACTACTTCGTTGATGACCACCAACAATGTTTACCGGGATGTAAATACCAGTGAACAACATCAGGATGTACCGGTGTACTGACGAAATATGAGTAACAGAAAATTTAGATCGCATGCAGGGCTACATTTTAATTAACTAGATCCATATTATCCAGGAAAATCATATACGTTGAGTTATGCATGAATAACTTTCAAGAAATAAAAACTTGGCTAGTCATACATAGAAATAATGCATTATACTCGCACTGAGCTGCTAATTGTTATAAAATGGGCCCTATCCACAAATATATAATTTAGACCATAAATATCTAACTGAATACACTTTGCATGAAAAGTACTCCATGCCTTGTTGTTTAATTTGTTTGGTAGCAACTGCATTATGGTTTTGTGCCCAATACTGGCTGAGGTGCGTACTATCTGTGGTTCTCATTCTTGGAGTGGGATGTTTCTTTTGTTTCAACTTTCGAGGGTGAGTTTTTGTGCTAACTAATGATTGGAAAGAATTATGAGTGGATCGCTATGTTAACTCATGGAGAGGAAGACTACTTGGCACTATCGTGGATCCCTGGTGTACAGGTCACCTTACCACACTGGCAACGGCAAGAATGCTGTCCGTAGTCCTGACTACCCAGACTTTTTATTAGGTGCTTTTGTGGCTTATAAGCCAAAGTCAAAAGTCAAGAAAAAAGCCTAACGAAACACCCTCTAAGGTAAGATATTTATCCTGGTTGAGTGTCTGCGCTCTTAACTTGAAGATGAATATAATCTTAACTTGAAGATGAATATAATCAGAGACCGTGTTGCCCACAGAAAGTTGTGAGTGTGCATTACTGGGAGAAATTTTGCTGCAAGATTACATGCCCAGCTAGACTGAAGAGATCTGTATTGTGTTAGATGTCATCTCTTTTGTTGATGACTTGATATTACTTCTATTAACCATCTAGTCCCTCCGTTCCTAAATATAAGATGTTTTAGGTATTTCACATGCCGACTAGATTTGGACTAAAATGAGTGAACATACACACTAAAACGTGTCTAGATATATTAGATATATGTGAATTTGAAAATGAGCTAAAACCTCTTATATTTAGGAATGGAGGGAGTACTTTGGTAGATCTGACATAAAACGTTACACGATATAATATCTTATTTTTATTTTTCACTAATAAATCGACTAGAAGGGTTACTGGCCAAGTGTTAGATAGCAGGTAGAGTTTCAAATTGCCGCCATTTAGTAATGGAGGGGTATTATTGTGTTTGAAAATTTAGGCACTTCTCTAATGACAACAATGATGACATCTTGGCCAGTAAAAATTCAGCTGTACTGCACCTTTTCCCGAAGAGTTGTATATGTCAATATGAAATTGGTACTCATTCCTAATGGATCTGCATCAACAGATAGAGGGAACCACATCTATCTCTATGTCTAGAATAATCACAAAAGCAAATGTATTTCCACAATTTACCTGGTTTCCCTTCAACAAGGATGTTTTCTTTCGAATTATCTGAGTGTAATGTTTTTTTGCAATTTGTTGAACACTTACTTAACTTGTATAGGAGCGAAGTGGAAGATAACAGAAGATATTTTGTCACTTATATTTTTGAACAAAACGGGCAATTTGCCTCATTTTATTTAAAAAAGAAGGAGAGAATTGACCGGTTAATTAACGGGAAACCGGCCTAAAACCGTTACAACACGGCCGGCTGAACTGGCACAAAACAACGATGCGACTCGCACCGTCCGTGAAGAGACCACCACAGTACCAAGGCGTCATCGTCGTCGCTCCTCCATGAGCAAGCGAACCCGACTTCGCCATCGATAACACGGGAAGGGCGCTCACCGCAACAGGTGCAAGAAGCCATAAGGACCACCAAACAACCGGCCACACACGTCGACACCAGTGCAGCCTCGGATCCGAGGGCACGCTACGATGGAGAACTATGCAAAGCTGGCGCCGCAAAGCATCACCGAGCCGGACTACCCGTCGCTTGTCATCGTCGCCACAGGGATCTCGCCGGGCCTCCCGCCACACGGACCTCGCCGCCGCAGCTCCGACTTCAAGAAACAAACAGACCACGGTGAGCCCGCGGACACGCCGCAAGAGACGACTACGTAGCCGTGCCGCGACTCCGTCCTCGCGCATCCTCCTCGCCGCAGCTGCACGCGCCATCGCCGCCCACCAAACAAACCACAAGACCCTCCTGGCCTGACCTTGCTCCAAACGAAGCCCTCAAGAGGGTGGCGCGAGGCCAGACATCGTCAGATCCGGAGAGCCCAGATCTGGGGTTTCCCCCGGAGAAAAAGGAATCGGAGACGGCAGCAACGACGCCTTCAGCAAGGTGACGGCGCCCACAGGCACCGCCGTCGTCGGCCCCGAAGGGCCCGGCCTTCGCCGGCACACACGCATCCGATCCTCAGGTCGGGCCAGCCAAACCAGACCACCACCGCCACCAAGCACCCAACGCCGAAGAGCACGATCCAGACCCGTCGGCCCAGGGTACAGGATCTGAAGCCCTGCCTTGGCGATGACGTCGGGGGACAGCCGAAGCCGCCGCCCACAGTCGCAGCGGGCGCCGCCGCCACGACCTAGCCGCCTCGCCTGGAGCTTCGCCGTGGAGCCGCGCCAAAGGGGGCACATCCACGCCGCTGCGCCGCCAGAGCTTCCACATCGTCGGAGGAGAGGGCGCCGGCGCCGGCGAGAGGACGCACGGGCCGCCATGAATCAGGGGTGCTACCGCCGCGAGCAGAAGGGCTTGCCCCGCCGCCGCCGTCCGCGGCACGGGCTTAGCCCGGCCGCCTCCTCCGGCGGCGGCGGAGGGAGGTGGAGGAGGAGGGAGGGGGCTGCGGGGAGGTGGCGGCTAGGGTTCCCCGAGCCGCCCCTGAGAGCGACGCGAGGGACGGGGTTCAACTCATTTTGTCACTTATATCGTCCGCTATGAGTTTAAAAAACTAAAAATTTACCCGTGCGCAGGTGGTTATCCATATTTTCTCTCGGTAGGGAAGGTATTTTTATTGCTTGTTAACCATGTCAGACCAGGCCACCGAATTGGATCGAAATCAAATTGGTCACCTCCCATTCGTGTGATTACTTTTATGCCGGTGTCACCTGGAACGGAGCCAGGCATGCAAGATCTCTGCCAAGATCCAGAAAAAAGCTCGCAGGTTCTGCCTTCACCGGGAACGGTGGACGGGACAGTCTCCGGCGGGCGTGCGTGCGTGTGCACGCCGAGAGAGCATAATGGCTGCAGGTACGCACGTGCCGCCGTGGCAGCAGATAGTAGTGGAGATAGGATGGTTGCTGCGTGGGAGCGACAACTCGTTGTCTCCCCGATGTACATGGAGCCATGGGCCGCTTCAGATTTCGGCACATACTGTATATACAAGTGCTCCGCGTGTAGCATCGTCATCAGTATAGAAAGCAGGTGGCATTTACAGAAGGTACAGGACGTCGTGCGGTACGCGACCATGTGCGCGCGTACCATAGTCCACGGCGTTGCAAACTCTCAAGTCTCAACCTACTCACCGGAAATTACTCGCGCATGCATCCTCCTCGTCCTTGGCCCATAGATCCATCGGGTTTTGTATATTCAGCTAGACAGGAAATACGCACTGTCTGAACATGTTAAGACTTGCGAGTAGGTACTGTACCACAGGGCACAGGCACCGATCTGCCACCCTGGAACGGCTAGCCAAGAAGAGATCGACGAAGCTCTCAAGATTCTTTAGGAGCGTATGTACAGTTGACCAAGGATAGACGGTTCCAGATCAGAGGAAGCCCCTCTGTCACCTACGATGCTTGCTACATAGCTCCTCCTGTTATGCCTACGGAGATCAAGCGTGTCATTTAAGTTGAGATTTCTTGACTAAAATCATGCCAGCCAAATTTACGTAGCAGCAAGCTCATGCCTGCACTGCACATGCAACGGCTGTTGTGGACTGGTCATGGAGTTGAAGGCCCTGATCTTGGCGGACAGCATGGGACGCCATGTTTGTCCTAGCTAGATCTACGGTGGTACTCTTCCTCTATCAGGAGAAACCGGGTCCAGCTGTTGCACTAGAAAACGGAAGCATGGGAGTGGGAGACAATCACTGTCGGTTAAAACAATCGAAGGGCATCGCCCAACAACGGAACGACGGTGCTAGAGCTGGTTGCTGCAAACAACAACACGCACGCACTCATGGGAGTACTGTGTCGTGCATCACGATTTTTCATCCAGTGGTTACTGGATAAATGTAGAGTGCACGTGCAAATGTGCAATCCTGCGTAGTAATTTTGAGCTGACACTCTGCAAGATCGTTGTTAATTACCGGGAGCATCGATCATGGTGGATGGGGTGCCTGGACCTGGACTGGAGGCTTGGACGTGGAGGCACGCGCGCGGTCGCAGCGAGGTGCGCACCCCCACGTGCTCCTCCTGACCGTGCCATGTCACGGCCTTCGAGCCGGACAAAAACAAAGAGGCGGGAGTAGTGGCGCTAAAATAAGGCGCGGCACCTGCCACTCTGCCTGCCCTCTGCTTTGCTCTCCTCTGCCACCGCATCCGCCTGTGCGCCCGTGCCCTCCATTCTCCAAGCTCCCCATCCCCCTCTCCGCCCTCTGCGCGGCAGATCGAGATCAACAGAGTAGCTGCTGACCTCATTTGCTTGTGGCGAGATCCACCAGAAAGAGCACACAAAGGTCACGAGAGAGTTCGAGGATGGAGGAGAAAGCGGCGGAGACGGTGGCGGCTCCGGCCGCGGCGGTTGCAGCGGATCTAGACGTCACGTACTGCAGCGAGCACCCGTACCCGCCGGGCGCGGCCGCGGCCGCTGGGATGGCTGTCGGCAGCGGCATCTGCGCCTTTTGCCTGCAGGAGAAGCTCGGCATGCTGGTCTCCTCGTCCAAGTCCAGCCCCTTCCACCCGCCGCCTTCCGCCGTCGTCACCCGACCACACCTCCGGCCAACAGGCCCACCTATGAGCCTCTCCAAACTTCGGCCCCGCTGCAGAAGGCCAAGGCTCCGTCCTCGTCTGCCGCCACGCTAGCGAGCGGGCTCAGGAGGAGCAAGTCCGTGGCGCCGCGGCCGGAGGAGCCGCCGCTGTCGTCCGGCGGGGTCACCGCTGACAGCCCCCGCAAGAAGAGGTTTTGGTCCTTCCTCTACCCCTCCTCGTCCAGCAGGCACCGGAGCGCGTCCTCCTCGTCGTTGGGCAGCGGGGACAGCCCGGCGTCGGCGAGGAGGAAGTCGGTGTCGGCGGCGTCCGCGACGTCGGCGTCGCTGGGGCGGAGGCTGGAGGCGATAGAGGAGCCGGAGAGCCCGGGCCGCCGGAGCGAGGGCTCGTCCTCGTCGTTCGGGAGGAAGGTGGCGCGGTCGCGCTCCGTGGGCTGCGGCAGCCGCAGCTTCTCGGGGGACTTCCTCGAGCGCCTCTCCACCGGCTTCGGCGACTGCGCGCTGCGGCGCGTCGAGTCCCACCGCGAGCCCAAGCCTAAGGTGGAAGCGCGCGTCTCGGCCACCTTGGCGGCGACGACGACTACGAGTACACGCAGCAGCACAGGATCAAGTGCGCCGGGTTCTTCGGCGCCGCGCCCCCGCCCTCGTCGTCCTCCTACTGGCTCTCCGCGCCCGACGGCGGGACCGGCGCCGCCACGGACACCGGAGCCAGCAGCACGAGGGTGTCGTCAGGCACGAGGAGCCACCGGAGCTGGGCGTGGGCGCTGGCGAGCCCCATGCGGACGCTGAGGCCGACGAGCGGCTCCACGTCCAGCAAGACCCTCATGTCCGCGCACCACAACCGCGCGGTAGGCAACAACGGTAACGCTAGCATGCCGACGGCGGGTGGGTCAGCGGTGGCGACGAGTTAGCTTCATCGATCTTCCGTTTGCAGCTGCGCGATCACTGCCCAGTTACTCGATCGTCATCCCTCTTCTGCTCCAAGTATACTGCTGCTACTACTACTATGATGGAAATTACTCTGTTCTTCACTCTGGCATGTTCATGCGAGAAGTTGCTCCGAAACAATGAAATGTGCCGTAGTAGATTAAGCTCTAGCTTGCTTTCCACTTGTAATTCTGCTCCAATTCGGGATTCTCTCCTGTTTCGGTAGTTGTTTTTATGTTAAATGCATGTGTTGGAGACGGGATATAAGCTTTAAATTGAAAATAGAGAAATTTGGCGATCTGTTCAACTTACATTCATCGATATGTTATGTGGCTTGATCCATTTTTCTTGATACTAAATAGTACTCCCTCCGTCCCAAAATAACTGTCTTAGATTTGTCAAAAAGTAGATGTATCTAGACATGAAATAAGTATAGATACATTCACTTTTGTACAACTTTGAGACACTTATTTTGGGACGGAGGGAGTACTCAATAGTTTATCTATAATTTATTTTTGTGACATCCTTTTTCGAACGGAGTGAGTACTATGTTCTCTCATTGAGTCCCTGGTCCTAAACAAAGACAACAGTGCTTGCACTGTAGCAACACGGTAGATATGCACTGTAGCTGTACTGCTCACTAGGAGCAGTATAATATTGTTTGCTGGCCTCTCTCAGCACGCGTTCGAGGCATAGCGATAGGAGTCACAAAACGCGTGAGATTTGTATAGATCTGTAGGTCTTAGTTTTCACACTAGGGTGTGTGGTGTTGTGTGCGTGTGATGTGAGTTGGTGTGTTGAGTTCAGATACTACAGCTGTACCAATCCAGAGGCATAAAAAAAATCCGACACGAGAGCTCCCGGCTCACGTTGGTGCACGTGTTTGCCAGTAAAAAACGCACATGACATTTTACCCTAGTACGGCCGCGTGGGAACAGCAAATAGCACAGGCAAAGCATCCAGAATTCACTCGCGGAGTAGTAAAAGCCGTGAATCATACAGCGGGCTGGCGTCAGTGGCAGCGAAACGTACAGTTTGACTGGAACGGACCCAACTCTGTTTTAAAGTCGAGTGAGTGACCACCGTCGGCGTCGTGCTCTGCCCTGAGTCAGGGCTGAAACTCAAAGAGCCAAACGACGAGTGGCTCGTGAATCAGGTGTCCGACGAGTTGCCAAGTTTTGGATTTATTGAGAAAGTTAAACAAGCTGAGTTACGAGTTACTTTTTTTTTTCCGAAGCGTCACCGGTGGTGCAAAGCACCCACCTAAAATTTCCATTTTATATCAAAGATAGGGGGTGAAATTCCCGCAGCATGTTACAACAGATTGGGGGGGGGGGGGGGGGGGGGGGGGGGGGGGGGGGGGGGAGCACCCAACGCAACGGGATGAACTCACCGCACACACACGAAAGAGCAGAGATGATCATGGTCGTTCTGGGAGGAGGTAGGTCAGCCAGAGGTCGATGTCCACACGGTGTTCCAGCGGCATACGCACCCGCCAGAGAATGGCATCGTCGCGACAGTTCTTTCTGGCAAGGGAGATGGAGGGGGCGAGCTTCTGGAGGACGACACCGTTCCTGTGTTTCCAGAGGTGCCAGAGGCATAGGAGCCGCAGCACGGCAGTAGAGCAAGTAGGGGCGGAGGCCGGGAGCGGCCAAGACGCGACACCAACAATGGAGGCGGTGGCGGAAGGTGGAGATCCGAGGGCAGCCCAGAACCTGCGAGCGAAAGGGCAGGACAACAGAATGTGATCAGTGTCCTCCATCAGCGCGCCGTAGATGGGGCACACGCCGTCTTTGGGCTCGAGGATGTGCTTCTTCACCAGGTTTGCGCGGCATTGGATTCGTTGCTGGACCACGAGCCACGCGAAGAAGCGAACCTTCGATGAAGCGTGGTTGTTCCAGACGAACTCGGCGTGCTCGGAGAGCACACCACCGAGCGTGCAGATCTTGTAGAGCGACGAGGTTTTCAGCTTCCCGTCAGCCGTACCACAGAGCGGGAGGGAGCGCCGGTTGATGTCACGCCCGAGTCTTTTGCCGGCCAGGAGGGCAAGGAGCGCGGCTCGTTGATGTGAGGCGGTGGTGGAGAGGCGGGGGACGAGGAAGGCGTTCCAGGCCACGGTCGAGCACCTGGCGCACCGTGGCGTGCGGCTCCGTGCAGTGGAGAGGAGCTTCGGCATCTCGGCGGCGAGGGGGCCGGGGGCGAGCCAGCAGTCGAGCCAGAACACAGCACGACGCCCGTCCCCGATCTGAACCTTGGAGATGGAGCGGTACAGCGGGAGGAGCCGAACGAGCGCGCTCCAGTGAGTGCCGTAGAGGGCCGCAGAGCGCGGCGCGGCGTCAATGGGTTCTTCCCCCAGGCTGTTCCAAACCCAGCGTGGCCAAAATTCATCCGAGGCAGAGTGGAGGCGATGCAGCAGCTTCACTTGGAGGCATTTGTTCTGGGTGGCAAGGGAACAAATGCCGAGCCCACCTTCGTTCTTGGCACGGCACACGCAGTCCCAGGCGACCAGGCACTGCGCTCCCGACACATGGTCGATGCCGGCCCAGAGGAAAGCACGCTGGAGACGGTCGATGGCGGCGATCACGCTGGGAGGGAGGGTGAGCGCTCCCATGGCGTAGGCTGGCAGCGCATCAAGGACGTCGTTGAGGAGGACCAAACGCTCGCCCGAGGACAGGAGCAACGCTCGCCAGCCGAGAGGTACTTGTCGACTTTGGCGATGAGTGGCGCGAACGCGGCTAGCTTGAGCTTCTCCGCCGAGAGGGGGAGGCCGAGGTAGGTCTGCGGGAAACCCTCAACACAGCACTGGAGCACGCTCTGAATATTCGTGAGCAGCCGTAGTTGATGGAGAGTCCCGGTGGCCTGCTCGAACTGTTGCAGCAGAAGACGGAGCCGCCTCGCTGCCTCCGTGTCAGCACGTAGAATATTGAGCGTGTCGTCGGCGTACTGGAGCACGTGGCACGTCGCACCATCCACGAGCGGGTGCTGCAGCACAGGGTCGTAGCGGATCAGACGCTGGAGAACATCGACGACGAGGAGCAAAAGGTAGGGTGACAGAGGGTCAAAAGAGCAGAGACCCTGTGCTGATCATGGGATGAACTCACCGCACACACACGAAAGAGCAGAGATGATCATGGTCGTTCTGGGAGGAGGTAGGTCAGCCAGAGGTCGATGTCCACACGGTGTTCCAGCGGCATACGCACCCGCCAGAGAATGGCATCATCGCGACAGTTCTTTCTGGCAAGGGAGATGGAGGGGGCGAGCTTCTGGAGGACGACACCGTTCCTGTGTTTCCAGAGGTGCCAGAGGCATAGGAGCCGCAACACGGCAGTAGAGCAAGTAGGGGCGGAGGCCGGAGCGGCCAAGACGCGACACCAACAATGGAGGCGCTGGCGGAAGGTGGAGATCCGAGGGCAGCCCAGAACCTGCGAGCGAAAGGGCAGGAGAACAGAATGTGATAAGTGTCCTCCATCAGCGCGCCGTAGATGGGGCACACGCCGTCTTTGGGCTCGAGGATGTGCTTCTTCACCAGGTTTGCGCGGCATTGGATTCGTTGCTGGACCACGAGCCACGCGAAGAAGCGAACCTTCGATGAAGCGTGGTTGTTCCAGACGAACTCGGCGTGCTCGGAGAGCACACCACCGAGCGTGCAGATCTTGTAGAGCGACGAGGTTTTCAGCTTCCCGTCAGCCGTACCACAGAGCGGGAGGGAGCGCCGGTTGATGTCACGCCCGAGTCTTTTGCCGGCCAGGAGGGCAAGGAGCGCGGCTCGTTGATGTGAGGCGGTGGTGGAGAGGCGGGGACGAGGAAGGCGTCCAGGCCACGGTCGAGCACCTGGCGCACCGTGGCGTGCGGCTCCGTGCAGTGGGAGAGGAGCTTCGGCATCTCGGCGGCGAGGGGGCCGGGGGCGAGCCAGCAGTCGAGCCAGAACGCAGCACGACGCCCGTCCCGATCTGAACCTTGGAGATGGAGCGGTACAGCGGGAGGAGCCGAACGAGCGCGCTCCAGTGAGTGCCGTAGAGGGCCGCAGAGCGCGGCGCGGCGTCAATGGGTTCTTCCCCCAGGCTGTTTCAAACCCTGCGTGGCCAAAATTCATCCGAGGCAGAGTGGAGGCGATACAACAGCTTCACTTGGAGGCATTTGTTCTGGGTGGCAAGGTAATGAATGCCGAGCCCACCTTCGTTCTTGGCACGACACACGTAGTCCCAGGCGACCAGGCACTGCGCTCCCGACACATGGTCGATGCCGATATCGGCCTAGAGGAAAGCACGCTGGAGACGGTCGATGGCGGCGATCACGCCGGGTGGGTAGGAGGGTGAGCGCTCCCATGGCATAGGCTGGCAGCGCATCAAGGACGTCGTTGAGGAGGACCAAACGCTCGCCCGAGGACAGGAGCAGCGCTCGCCTGCCGGAGAGGTACTTGTCGACTTTGGCGATGAGTGGCGCGAACGCGGCTAGCTTGAGCTTCTCCGCCGAGAGGGGGAAGCCGAGGTAGATTTGCGGGAAACCCTCGTCACGGCACTGGAGCACGCTCTGAATATCCGCGAGCAGCCGTAGTTGATGGAGAGTCCCGGTGGCCTGCTCGAACTGTTGCAGCAGAAGACGGAGCCGCCTCGCTGCCTCCGTGTCAGCACGTAGAATATTGAGCGTGTCGTCGGCGTACTGGAGCACGTGGCACGGCGCACCATCCACGAGCGGGTGCTGCAGCACAGGGTCGGAGCAGATCAGACGCTGGAGAACATCGACGACGAGGAGCAAAAGGTAGGGTGACAGAGGGTCGCCCTGTCGCAGACCGCGAAGGCATCGGATCCATTTCCCAGGGATGCCATTGAGGAGCACCGCCGAGCGCGACGACGAGATGATCTCGTCCATTAACGAGTTACTCATTTAACTCGTTAAATTCGTTTAAAAACAAACCCTGAATTTGTGTATATATTAATGTCAAAATATTGTTATTTTTTATTGATAATAGTATAGAGGTGGTCTCTTTTAGCATTAATTAATCTACCTTCTAAGTATAGATTTGGAACTGTAGAATGACTATAGTTGTTCCAGTTTCAAATTAGTAGGACATTACTAGTTTTTTTTTTCCAGATATGTTATTTTTCAGATACTTTGAATGAGTTAAACGGGTTATGTTAAACCAGTGGATCCCAGTTATATCGTTGTTTTGACTAGCTTGAACGAATCGAGCCGGGGCCGAGCCGACCCTCTGCTTCCGCCCCCACTCTGTACCTTTTAGCCCCATCGAATCGTACCACCTACAATACCCACGTAACCACATGTCACAACTCACATGAGACTGACTTGCCTCTCCCAATCCCAGCGGCCCTGCAGTCCTGCACACGGCACGGCGCCAGCCAGGCAGCGGTACGTGCACAGAGCCACAGACACAGCACAGGCGCGCTTGCCCAGGATGGACGACGAGCGGAAAGTTCGGCGGACGGTGCGCGCGTGTGCACGTCTCGGTCTTCACTGCCGTAAAAGGAGGCACGCCCCAGACTTCCAGCAGTCCCTCCCTGCTGCCCTGCCCTGCCCTGCGCACGGCTGACTGACTGCTGGGATCAAGAGGAGTTTACTCTCTGTAGGTGTAGGTGTAGGTGCAAGGAGACTATCTTCAGGTATGTTGTGCATGTACATGCACTGCACGCGGCCAGTCGCATGCGTGCGTGATCGTGATAGGCTGATCAACAAATTGGCCGCTTTCAGCTCTGCTGGTTGGTCTTGCTTGTGTGCTCGACCGTAGTCCGAAGAGCCCAACCGATTCGGTTGCAATGCATGCACGTCCGACGAAACCTTCGCCATCTCATCTTCATTTGGAAATTTCCATTGGCCTCATATGCTTCTGGTAGAGAAAAAAAAAAAACAAACAGTGAAAGATTTCAAAGATATTTTTTGGGAGACGTTGTAAAACTAAATAAAATGATTAAGTGACAACTGCGAGCTCATCCAATTTCTACCTGTACAAGTTTTTTTAGCGAAAAGGTCAACCAATTTATTTATTGATCATCAACTACGGTACAAAAATTTACAAAAGTAATAAAATTACAGATATGTCTTCGGACCATATTGCGGCGACTACAATACTGAAGCGAGCCGAAGGCGCGTCGCTGTCTTCACCCTTCCCTCACCGGAGCCGGGTAAATCTTGTCGTACGTATTATTATAACTTGTTCTAGTAGATAGACGCGATCGAGTCGTCGTGCTAATAAGACCCCGCGGACACCAGCGCATCAAAGTAGATGCAGTAACCATCGCCAATGATGACGGAAGAGTCAGACCTGTAACTACACGGACGAACATGAAAATAGACCGCATCCCACTAGATCCGTCGAACACGCGCTCTCCGTTGGCGCGATGAGAGCGAGGATAGCATGGGGAGACCTTTATTCTGAGAACAATATGTAGCCGTAGTCTCACTATTTCAAATAAGACACTGAAACATAAATAAAGAGCGGAAACCCCCCGCCGGTAAGAGGTCGTGATCCGCCACACCTCCAAGTCGTAAGGCCGGCGGACCGACAACGTGGCTGGTGAGGGGAGGGGAGTGTTTTACGATCGGCTCTGTCTCCTCACCTGCAGAAGTTAAAACTTTGCAATTTACGAAACGGGACAAGAGCACGACCGTATTGCACGAATGGGACGCACAGGTATGGGAGCTGTGGGAGCAAAGTTTCCGATTGCAACTAACTTCATCGATCACATTTCACATCCATCACATGGACGAGCGAGCGCCCGGCCCGGAGCATGTGCAACAACAATGGAATCCCGGACAGCTAGCTGGGTTGAGCTTCAAGCATACAAACGCAGACACGCCAGGGTCAGTACACGATCATGCGTGTAGGAACAGTGAATGTGTAAGCTGGCTCGTACTCATACCTCTGAATTAATCAAAACACGGCCAATTGCCACGAATTAAGGAGCTGAGGCGTAGCTGTCACTGAGCAAAGACCAAGAGATCATCTTGTCTACAACCCATGCATGATTTGGATTCATTACTTCTTGTGTTACAGAAAATAATCATCATTTGGAGCCACGTATGTACGCGGTACAGTGCATGCACCGCATCAACCATGCCGGGCCACGCTTAACACCGGATGCGTAGCTAAGAGTATCATTCAGACTAAGACCACACAAGTTTCCGACGATTCAATCTCCCTGATGTTGGAACGGATGGTTAACGGATTTGTAGAAGAAGATTTGCACCGGCCGACGAGGCTCTCATGGCAACTCCAACGCGCCGACCTATTTGATCTGTTCATATCCGTTTCTATCCGATTTGGGAAATACCACGGCCCAACGCGCCGACGCATTTGGCCTGGCTTTTTTTTAGTCCGCACGGACCCAATTTCGGTCCAAATTTGAGCCGGCTTTGCGTCAGCGCGGACACGCGCCGTCGACCGCGCGTCGCTCCCCTTGGCCCGCCCGCCAGTCACACCCAAACCATTCCCTCCCCGTTCGCCCTAGTTCCTCCCTCGCGCACCCTCCTCGACCTCGTCGCCGCCGTCCCGCCCCTGTCCCCTTCGCCCTACTTCTCGTCGGAATCCCGCCGCAATCTGGCCAGATTTGTTCGCAGCACACCTCCCCCCCCCCCCGAGTAGGCCGTGTTTTGACGGCCAGAAACTGCTGGAGCCTACCAAGCTTGGCCTCGCCCGCAAGGTTTTCGACCACCGTCCAGAGGTACAAATTCATCACCAGCTCCATGGAAGATAGCTCGGATGGGTACTTTTATTACAACAACATAGCGTACTCTTCCTCCTCCGGTGAATCCTCTGACGATGATAGCGATATATTGGTTGCTACACTCGTCGTCAACGAGCACATTTTGAGGCTGCAACCCATGTTCAGGGGCTCGATACCCGGCCGTGCACCGGCGTTGGACCGTAACGGAGAAGGCGGCCATGTCCAGCTGTTCAAGGATTACTTCTGCAAGGATCCTACGTACAAGGCACCAATGTTCCGGCGCCGTTTTCGTATGGCCCGACATGTGTTCAACCGCATTCGACTAGGAGTGTTTAGCCATGATAACTTCTTCAAGTGCAAGCGAGATGCCCTTGGTAAGCTTGGGTTTTCCTCCTACCAGAAATGCACTGCGGCCATCCAGATGCTTGCGTATGGAGTGGCCGGTGATCTTGCTGATGAGTACATGCACATGAGTGAGTCCACTTGCTTAATGGATATGTACAGATTTTGCAAAGCAGTGGTGGTGGTGTTTGGCCCGGAGTATTTGAGAGAGCCAAATATGGAGGACAGGGCCCGGCTCCTGTCCATCAATGAGGCAAGGAGATTTCCCGGCATGCTCGGAAGCATACATTGCATGCATTGGGAGTGCAAGATTTGCCTTCAAAAGATCTTTAGATTTGGCACTCTTTATTTGGCATGGTCGGATCCCACAATGATATCAATGTCCTGCAACGCTCTTCGGTTTTCTCCAGGCTTTCAGAGGGCAATGCCCCGGTGGTGAGCTATGATATCAATGGCACCACATACAACAAGGGATACTACCTAGCTGATGGTATATATCCAACATGGACCACTTTTGTGAAGACCATCCCCAAGCATGATGGAGAGAAGTAAGCACGGTTCTCCAAAGAAAAAGAGAGTGCTAGGAAGGATTTGGAGAGTGCTTTTGGTGTCCTCCAATCTTGATGGGCTATTGTTCGCCACTCTGCTAGAACATGGAGCGTGAACACTATGTGGGAGGTGATGACTGCTTGTGTGATCATGCACAATATGATCGTGGAGGATGAACGTGATGATAGCATCTACGACCAGGATTGGCAATTCCGAGTTGAGTTGGTTCAGCCTATTGGTGGAGCGGCCACATTTGCCAACTTTATCCACTTTCATGAAGAGATGCGTGATCGTGACGCTCACAGGCAACTTCAGAATGACTTGGTTGAGCATATGTGGCAACACTATGGAAACCAACAGCCAGCAAACCAAGCAGAGGCCAGATTTGTTTCTCATTTTTATTCGATTTGGTTGTAAAACTATGTGGTCCTATTTACATTCGTCCACCATAATTTTATTTCAATTTGGTTGTAAGAAATATTTTGTGATTTCGATCAATTTGGTTGTAATAAACTATGCTACTTCCATTATTATTCATCGTCCCATTTTATTTTCAATTTGATTCCACGAAAAAAAAGGTCTAGGGGCGGACCAAATGGGTCGCCCCGTTGGGTTCACTAGCCAGAAAATGCCGGACATGGGTCGGACGCTATCCGTTAAGCGATCCAAACGACCAAAAAAAGGACAGAAAATATGTCCGTTTGGGTCGCTGTGTTGAAGTTGCCCTTGTAGCACTGGATTTGAGATCCGTATGGGGGCCTAGCAAAGTATTTCAAGTTTATTCTTCACTAGTATATGTGCACGTGCATGCACGTCTACAAAGTATGTTTTCCAATTAAGCTAAATATCATCACTTCCACACACATTAGAGAGTAAATATGCCGGAAAGTGCTTTTAGAACCCGAGCACCATGGAGCTCGGTTTAAAAAAAAATTAAAATCCGCATATTTTGGTTTCCAAAAATCGAGAAAAAAAATACCAGGTGTAGATATCACCTAGATATACAAGCGTGCCATATTTCAAGTCCAAATTCGTTTTATTCTGGGCTAGATCTAAAAGACAAATTTCTGAATCTAAATATCCGGATTCAAAATTTTGAAATCTGTCAGAATTTGTCTTTTTTGCACAGCCAAAAATCCAACGAATTTGAAGTTAGAAAAATTCACACGTGTGTGTCTCGAGACTACCTACACCTGTGATTTTTTACGCGATTTTTGGAAACTCAACAATGTGAATTTCCATTTTTTTCAAAAAAAGAGAGCTCTGTGGAGCTCGGGAGCCGAATCACTGTACTCGTAAATATGCACGTGTCCTACTCACATTCATGGGGGAGGAACTACATTTAGTCTCGTCTAGCCTGGACATGAATACACTCCATTCTATATGGTAATCAGTGTGAAGATTAAACAAAATATTCCGAACAGGCTGGGCATGCCACCCGCTACATCATATACAAATTTTGGAGATTGGGCAAACCAGGCCCCTTCACGACTCCATGATGTCTTGCTTGGTTTATTCATGGAATTGCAAGATAAAGCATGAAAGAGCACTTGGACAGGGAGGTCACGTACAAGGTCGATGATCAACGCGCTCAAAACAGGGCAAGTTTGCATACAAAGAAGTTTGCTAGGAAAGTCTTCTGTCCACACGTGGAGAAGAGAGTTGTCTTTCAATAGTACTGCAACTTGGAAAAGACAACCTATCTTTGGAAAAGACAAACTTCATTTCATAGAATTGAAGTAAAGTAATCTATCTTTAATGTAACAGATAATTACAGTGACAGGAGCACCCAACGCAAGGGGATGAACTCACCGCACACACACGAAAGAGCAGAGATGATCATGGTCGTTCTGGGAGGAGGTAGGTCAGCCAGAGGTCGATGCCCACACGGTGTTCCAGCGGCATACGCACCCGCTAGAGAATGGCATCGTCGCGACAGTTCTTTCTGGCAAGGGAGATGGAGGGGGCGAGCTTCTGGAGGACGACACCGTTCCTGTGTTTCCAGAGGTGCCAGAGGCATAGGAGCCGCAACACGGCAGTAGAGCGAGTAGGGGCGGAGGCCGGGAGCGGCCAAGACGTGACACCAACAATGGAGGCGGTGGCGGAAGGTGGAGATCCGAGGGCAGCCCAGAACCTGCGAGCGAAAGGGCAGGAGAACAGAATGTGATAAGTGTCCTCCATCAGCGCGCCGTAGATGGGGCACACGCCATCTTTGGGCTCGACGATGTGCTTCTTCACCAGGTTTGCGCGGCATTGGATTCGTTGCTGGACCACGAGCCACGCGAAGAAGCGAACCTTCGATGAAGCGTGGTTGTTCCAGATGAACTCGGCGTGCTCGGAGAGCACACCACCGAGCGTGCAGATCTTGTAGAGCGACGAGGTTTCCAGCTTCCCGGCAGCCGTACCACAGAGCGGGAGGGAGCGCCGGTTGATGTCACGCCCGAGTCTTTTGCCGGCCAGGAGGGCGAGGAGCGCGGCTCGTTGGTGTGAGGCGGTGGTGGAGAGGCGGGGGACGAGGAAGGCGTCCAGGCCACGGTCGAGCACCTGGCGCACCGTGGCGTGCGGCTCCGTGCAGTGGGAGAGGAGCTTCGGCATCTCGGCGGCGAGGGGGCCGGGGGCGAGCCAGCAGTCGAGCCAGAACGCAGCACGACGCCCGTCCCCGATCTGAACCTTGGAGATTGAGCGGTACAGCGGGAGGAGCCGAACGAGCGCGCTCGAGTGAGTGCCGTATAGGGCCGCAGAGCGCGGCGCGGCGTCAATGGGTTCTTCCCCAGGCTGTTCCAAACCCAGCGTGGCCAAAATTCATCCGAGGCAGAGTGGAGGCGATGCAGCAGCTTCACTTGGAGGCATTTGTTCTGGGTGGCAAGGGAACAAATGCCGATCCCACCTTCGTTCTTGGCACGGCACACGCAGTCCCAGGCGACCAGGCACTGCGCTCCCGACACATGGTCGATGCCGACCCAGAGGAAAGCACGCTGGAGACGGTCGATGGCGGCGATCACGCCGGGTGGGTGGGAGGGTGAGCGCTCCCATGGCGTAGGCTGGCAGCGCATCAAGGACGTCGTTGAGGAGGACCAAACGCCCGCCGAGGACAGGAGCAGCTCTCGCCTGCCGGAGAGGTACTTGTCGACTTTGGCGATGAGTGGCGCGAACACGGCTAGCTTGAGCTTCTCCGCCGAGAGGGGGAGGCCGAGGTAGGTCTGCGGGAAACCCTCAACACAGCACTGGAGCACGCTCTGAATATTCGTGAGCAGACGTAGTTGATGGAGAGTCCGGTGGCCTGCTCGAACTGTTGCAGCAGAAGACGAAGCCGCCTCGCTGCCTCCGCGTCAGCACGCAGAATATTGAGCGTGTCGTCGGCGTACTGGAGCACGTGGCACGGCGCACTATCCACGAGCGGGTGCTGCAGCACAGGGTCGGAGCGGATCAGACGCTGGAGAACATCGGCGACGAGGAGGAAAAGGTAGGGCGACAGAGGGTCGCCCTGTCGTAGACCGCGGAGGCAGCGGATCCATTTCCCGGGGATGCCATTGAGGAGCACCGCCGAGCGCGACGACGAGAAGATCTCGTCCATTAACGAGTTACTCATTTAACTCGTTAAATTCGTTTAAAAACAAACCCTGAATTTGTGTATATATTAATGTCAAAATATTGTTATTTTTTACTGATAATACTACCAGATATGTTCTTTTTCAAATAGTAGTACTTTGAATGAGTTAAACTGGGTTATGTTAAACCAGTGGATCCCAGTTATATCGTTGTTTTGACTAAGCTTGAACGAATCGAGCCGGGGCCGAGCCGACCCTCTGCTTCCGCCCCACTCTGTACCTTTTAGCCCCACCACCTACAATACCCACGTAACCACATGTTACAACTCACATGACACTGACTTGCCTCTCCCAATCCCAGCGGCCCTGCAGCCAGGCAGCGGTACGTGCACAGACACAGGATGGACGACGAGCGGAAAGTTCGGCGGAGGGTGCGCGCGTGTGCACGTCTCGGTCTTCACTGCCGTAAAAGGAGGCACGTCCCAGACTTCCAGCAGTCCCTCCCTGCCCTGCGTCCGGCTGACTGACTGCTGGGATCAAGAGGTGTAGGTGCCGTGCGCATCGAGCAAGGAGACGGTATGTTGTGCACGTACATGCACTGCACGCGGCCAGTCGCATGCGTGCGTGATCGTGATAGGCTGATTAACAAATTGGCCGCTTCCAGCTCTGCTGGTTGGTCTTGCTTGTGTGCTCGACCGTAGTCCGAAGAGCGATTTGTCGTGTTCCCATGCCCAACCGATTCGGTTGCAATGCATGCACGTCCGACGAAACCTTCGCCATCTCATCTTCACTAGATCCCCTGTCGCGGCTTGCCGCGCCACCCGCCTTTGACAGTGGTTATCAATTGGTAAAACGATATGGTAAGCATCATGACAAACCATTCAACAATTACTATACATGGTAGTGCCAGTATAATTTTAGAGCAAACACAGTGTGTTTTACAACTTGTACAAACTATCACAAAGATAGGTAAACATAGACAGCAGAGACATGTAAATATAGCACACTGTGGGATAAATAGACAAACACACAAACTGTTAGTATCGACTGAGGTAGAATCATCGAGGCGGCTATTCATGTTGTGTGGTGCCGAATGACTTGGATAGTAGTCTGGGAACTGATCAGGTTCACTTGAAGCAGAGAACATGACATATAGATATTTGCCTACTTTTCACGGCAGATCCATTTATCCAAAGGTGACTTGGTAGTCACTATGGCAGGATAAATGCACATCAAGCTGCACAGAATATTGCGAAGGCCCCATCTTGTCATAGATGATCTCATCCCAAGGGAGCTCTTCATGTTCCCGAAGAATAGAGTTGACGTCATTATCGTGAATCCAATAGTGTAACAATCTTCAATGTCATTTACCCAAGCAACATCCAGTTTAAAACTATCCGAGTGTTTGATAAGCTCTTAAATATTCTTTCCTTTCAAGGTCAGGAGCATCATGATCTGTTTTACAATAGAAACCATATGAATACGAAGGCCTAGTAAATAAAAAGTCGATTGTTCTATAAATAAGCTAACAGATGCAGAGGAAATAAGGATATATTACATGCAGCAGTTATTATTTGGAGAAAAGTGTAGTGCTCCTACATAAATCAGGTCTCTGAGGCTGTGAAAGATTATCACAAGCGAGTTTAGAGCAAGAAAATGCACAAAATAAGTTTCTATAGTGACAAAATGATTGATAGAAGTATTCATCTAGGTTTTGATCTTCCGCGTGGCTCGTAAGAAGGTAAAACAATCTAGAAATAGCAACTGGTACCACGTATCCATAAATGTTCAGTTCTCAACGAAGAAAATTGGCCCTGTTGGTGAATAAGAGATCTAAATATACTCCCTCCGATCCTAAAACACGGTCGCCAGTTGAGCTAATAAATTGTACGTGATTAGTTATTTTGCCCCCGCACTTAAAGTAGATCAGAGGAAGTAACTTTATAGAAGGTCACAGCTATGCCGATACCAACCATGGGTGCATCAGCCTAGTTAGATGTAAATATATTTCAAGGGAAATCAAAAGTGTATAGTAGTACATATCAACAACCAGTTGTGAAATTTACTGCAACATAACATAAATAAAAACCATTTGCAAAAATAATAAATAAACACGCATAGATGAAATATAGACCACAAATAAAATGTTTGTGTACACAGTTTAAGGAATTAGGACCAACCAAATATTATGCAATTTTGTATACAGCTAATGAAAATTTACCCTAAACAACATTTGAGAATTTAAAGCAAGAGCCATATTTGGAAGAGTACTAAGCTATCTTGCAAGTATAGGAAGTAAGATTCCAAGCAAGTTTCTTACACCACCATTGTCACCACATATTTGTTTAGGCAATATACCTTTCCCTCTTGCAGTACATCTTGTTGGCCCAAGATCTGTGCTTGCATTATAGTTCATGCTGAATGGATTTTCTTGACGTTCTTAAAATACTTTGTTCATGCATTATAGTTCATGCTGAATGCCCAAGATCTTTGAAATACTTTGTTGGCCCAAGAGCCATATCTCAGGCTTCATGTTCTTGACGAAACACAATAACTGAAGCACAACTGCATACATGCATTATAGTTCATGCTGGATGGATTTTCTTCTAGACTGGTATGTATGACATGAACGACAAAAGCAATAAGAAGAGAACAAACCGAAATAAAACAGGGGTCAACGAAGATGTAAACACATAATTGTAATGGCCATGCAATTATTATGAATGAATTAAACTGACATAAAGGGTAAACAGAGCAGTCAACCATTAAGTCTATTGTAGTACAATAGCCGGATAAAATAGTATAGATAGACATTGTTTACACCTAGAGAAAGAAACTTTAAATGGTAGGTGGAGCAGATGAAACAAAGGCGTTATATTCCTAAGAACAGAGCACAAAGGGCACCAAAATAGCAAAAGTAGTATGGAGCACTTCTATTCTGTGCCTTATTCTGCTATTTTATATGTACAACGTAGCCAATTATGAAGATCTCCAAGATACTAACTGAACAAAATTAGAGAGCATAATCAAGTCACACATAATATGTTTATAGATGTTGCACTTCTTAAGTGTGCTTTGTAGCAAATGTATTTTATTTTTGTAGAAAATGAAAGATAAAATAGAATAACTGCTGGACGGGATTCATCTATTTGAGCAGTGGCATGACAGGACAAATAAGCATGAATTGCTCAACTAACAGCAACTGGTTTGCATGATAAAATCAAATCCCTAGGTTAGTTTGAATGTATTAATATGAGAAGCAAATTAGTAGTAAGCAACCTGCATAATTAAGGGAAGATATCTAGATCAAACAAAAGAACAAAAGTAACATTTTTCACTTCCATACTGCAGATTTAAGCCACTATCTGTTGCAGCTAGTCTTAAACCGAGTTTCTCAGGTTCTTTTATTTATTTGCAACGGAGAGCACAGTTTAAACACGTATAATTTCATAACTCGACATATTCTTATTTTTGTAGTTAAGATGAAGATCTACCTTCGGGTGAGGATCACCTATGGCAATGTAGATAATTAGGATACTCCTTTTTCACTAAGAACAATATTCACTTGCTTTTTGAATTTTCTTAATCTCCTCCTGTTGTAACGACATATAGTCACACATTCTTGCTAAATTCTGGACTGCAATGTTCTGTAACTAAACTATACCACAAAGCTGCTAATGTTCAAATATTCAGCTGGCATAGGTAAATACAATTCCATGTGGATTTAGGCAGTACCAACCGATAATCTTCACTCTAAAGGAAGAGTCTATTCCTAGGGCCATGCATAAAATAAATAGAGACATATCCTATTCCAAAATGTACAACAAAATCAGCGTACTGGCAAGATAAACCGTGGTCTAGGCACACAGGAATAACCTAAAATATTTGAACCAGAACCAAACTAAAAAATATTTCCACCCTAGTACAAACATAATCTCCCTGCAACCTGAGGAGGCCCCTTGGGGTCTGTGACCTCTCCATCAAAGGAACTGGAATTCTGTTTCCTTGGGGTCTACCAAAATCCACGTTAGCTGTGCCTCATAGATGTTGGTGTTCAGATTATTGTTTATCAGTAGACCAAGCAACAAAGACCAGCAATATAACTCGTTAAAATTCTATGTGATCTAGAAACTACCTACAATAATTTTCACTCCGAAGAAAGAGTATATTCTTAGCAGCATGTCACACATGAAGAGTCTATTCTTATTGGCATATCACATATGGACGCATAAAAACATAGAAAGCACAAAACCTATTCCAACATATACATCAGCACGAACCTACTGCTACCATAAACCACATTCTAGTCATACACCAACAACCTAAGTTATCTTAATCTGGACCAAACTGCCTATAACATTCATACAGAGACCACATCTAGAATGAAAATCCATGGTTATATCAGCAAGCAAGTCGAATCCCAATTCCAAAGTAAACAACACGCCTCAAAACATAATCCAAAAAAATCTCTTTCAAATCCCAACAAGAAAATCGAATCCCAATTCCAGCAACAAAGCAAAGCCTACAAATTGCAAGATCACAGAGCTCAGAAAGGAAAGCCGAAGCCCAGAAACCACAAACCGCAACCAACAGCAAGAACCCAAGGGCAAATAAAAAGCGAACCCAGATCGAGCAGGGAAAGAACAAAAAGAGCCATAAGAACAACTGGCAGGAAATTTGAAACAAAGAAAGCAGATCCAAACGAAAAAGAAAAAATCTAATAAAAACCAAAAGTAAGAATCCAAGAGAGAAACAAAGAGCAGCACAAAACCAAGGACCGGTAAAACAAAAGAGCCAGGAAGATCTAGGAGCAGAAAAACTAAGAAACAATACGAAAGAAAGAAAAAGCAAGGATCTGAGAAGAGGCAAAAAAAGAGGAGCGTTCCAAGAGCAAACACCAAAAGAACCTAGAAAAGCAAGAAAATTACGAAATCAACTGACAAAACAAAAAGAGCCAGGAAGAACGAATAGCAAAACAAATGAAATCCAAAGGAAATAGAAAGTAAGGACCTAAGATAAGGCAAAGAACAGGAATGATCCAAAAGCGAACAACAAAAGAACCTGCAAAAGTAAGGAGAAGACGAAATCTGAGACTGAGAAAAAAAGAGAAGAAAGATCTGCAATAGAATAGGCAGTAAAATAAGCAAAGACAACTAATCAGATCCCCACGGGTCAAGGAAGGTAGCAAACGAAAGAAATCAAACCCCACGGGTCAAGCAGGGCATGCGGCTAAGAGCAGACTCATCAAATCAAAACAAAAGCCAAGACACGGGATAGTTGCAAGAAGAACCTGGAAAAGCAAGAAGAACATCCAAATCCAGACAGAAACGAAGGTGAAGGAAGCCAAAACATAGGGTCAACCAGGGCCTCACCTCAACCGAAACCACTGCTCAAGGCTCGCATAGCGTTAGATCCGGACGGAGATCGGCGACACGGCGGCGGATCTGAATCTGATCTGAAGCTCTGTGGACGAAACAGTGGGTAGGAGGAGGCGAAACTGAGGCGGCGAGAGAGAGCAAAAGCAGAAAAGTGAGGCCGGATGAACTCATCTCCCAATCGTGGCCAGGAAGCGAGGCGAGGAATAGGGCAGCCATGACTGTAGAAGACGTACCCGACGGCCATGGAGAAATCGACAGCGAGGAGGACAGCGGCACGGACCGTCCACTTGGACACGAAATGGCGATACTACCCCCACGCTGCAGATATTCTCGCGAGGCCGCAGAAGCAACTACACCATACGCGGAGCAAACCACACCGGCTGACACGCGGGCCACCTCGACGACAGGCCCACATAACAGCGACCGAGCAGCGAAGACCACGCAGAACCCACACAGAACCCACACCCTTCGGCCGAGCGCACCAATGTGGCACGGACACACGTCCCGGGACCCACGTTCGGCGCACGCGAGAAGCAACACCGTGAAGAACCTGCGCTCTGCCTCTGCGAAGCGGGACCGCTAGCGTCCGGACCCAGCGTCAGTGAATGGTTTTGGCAGTAAAATAAGTAACGCAGGAAATCGGCGGTCCAGATCGCACGGTAACAGCTCGATCCAACGGCTAGAAATCCCTAAGCTATGTGAGAGCTCCTTGGGTACCCCCATTTACCTCTCCTGATTTGGAAATTTCCATTGGCCTCATATGCTTCTGGTAGAGAAAAAAAATAAACAAACAGTGAAAGATTTCAAAGATATTTTTTTGGGAGACGTTGTAAGACTAAATAAAATGATTAAGTGACAACTGCGAGCTCATCCAATTTCTACCTGTAGAAGTTTTTTTAGCGAAAAGGTCAACTAATTTATTTATTGATCATCAACTACGGTACAAAATTTTACAAAAGTAATAGAAATTACAGATATGTCTTCGGACCATATTGCGACGACTACAAATACTGAAGCGAGCCGAAGGCGCGTCGCCGTCTTCACCCTTCCCTCACCGGAGCCGGGTAAAGCTTGTCATACGTATTATAACTTGTTGTAGTAGATAGACGCGATCGAGTCGTCGTGCTAATAAGACCCCGCGGAGACCGGCGCATCAAAGTAGATGCAGTAGCCAATGATGACGGAAGAGTCAGACTTGTAACGACACGGACGAACACGAAAATAGACCGCATCCCACTAGATCCGTCGAACACGCGCTCTCCGTTGGCGCGACGAGAGCGAGGATAGCACGGGGAGACCTTTATTCTGACAACAATATGTAGCCGTAGTCTCACTATTTCAAATAAGACACTGAAACGCCGCCGACAAGAGGTCGTGATCCGCCACACCTCCAAGGCGTAAGGCCGGCGGACCGACAACGTGGCTGGCGAGGGGAGGGGAGTGTTTTACGATCGGCTCTGTCTCCTCACCTGCAGAAGTTAAAACTTTGCAATTTACGAAACGGGACAAGAGCACGACCGTATTGCACGAATGGGACGCACAGGTATGGGAGCTGTGGGAGCAAAGTTTCCGATTGCAACTAACTTCATCGATCACATTTCACATCCATCACATGGACGAGCGAGCGCCCGGCCCGGAGCATGTGCAACAACAATGGAATCCCGGACAGCTAGCTGGGTTGAGCTTCAAGCATACAAACGCAGACACGCCAGCTGGACCATCTATGCTGAGGGTTCTATGCCGAGGGTAACCATCGGCATTGGTCTACGCCGAGGGTAAACAGCGCTAAGCCGAGGGGGAAAACCCTCGGCGTTGAATTTCCTTCCCGTAGTGGATCATGCGTACTCATACCTCTGAGTTAATCAAAACGGCCAATTGCCACGAATTAAGGAGTTGAGGCGTAGCTGTCTGTGAGCAAAGACCAAGAGATCATCTTGTCTACAATCCATGCATGATTTGGATTCATTATTTCTTGTGTTACAGAAAATAATCATCATTTGGAGCCACGTACGTACGCGGTACAGTGCATGCACCGCACCAACCATTCCGGGCCACGCTTAACAGCGGATGCGTAGCTAAGAGTACTATCATTCAGACTAAGACCACACAAGTTTCCAACGATTCAATCTCACTGATGTTCGAACGGATGGTTAACGGATTTGTAGAAGAAGATTTGCACCAGCCGACCAGGCTCTTATGGCAACTCCAACGCGCCGACCTATTTGATCCGTTCGTATCCGTTTCTATCCGATTTGGGAAATACCACGGCCCAACGCGCCGACGCATTTGGCCTGACTTTTTTTTTAGTCCGCACGGCCCAATTTCGGTCCAAATTTGAGCTGGCTTGCTTTGCGTCAGCGCGGACACGCGCGGTCGACCGCGCGTCGCTCCCCTTGTCCTCCCCTTGGCCCGCCCGCCAGTCACACCCAAACCATTCCCCTCCCCGCTCGCCCTAGTTCCTCCCTCGCGCACCCTCCTCGACCTCGCCGCCGCCGTCCCGCCCCTGTCCCCTTCGCCCTACTTCTCGTCGGAATCCCGCCGCAATCTGGCCAGATTTGTTCGCAGCACACCCCCCCCCCCCCCCCCCCCCCCCCGAGTAGGCCGTGTTTTGATGGCCGGAAACTGCTGGAGCCTACCAAGCTTGGCCTCGCCCGCAAGGTTTTCGACCACCGTCCAGAGGTACAAATTCATCACCAGCTCCATGGCAGATAGCTCGGACAGGTACTTTTATTACAACAACATAGCATACTCTTCCTCCTCCGGTGAATCCTCCGACGATGATAGCGATATATTGGTTGCTACACTCGTCGTCAATGAGCACATTTCGAGGCTGCAACCCATGTTCAGGGGCTCGATACCCGGCTGTGCACCGGCGTTGGACCGTAACGGAGAAGCCGGCCATGTCCAGCTGTTCAAGGATTACTTCCGCAAGGATCCTACGTACAGGGCCCCAATGTTCCGGCGCCCTTTACATATGGCCCGACATGTGTTCAACCGCATTCGGCTAGGAGTGTTTAGCCATGATAACTTCTTCAAGTGCAAGCGAGATGCCCTTGGCAAGCTTGCGTTTTCCTCCTACTAGAAATGCACTGCGGCCATCTGGATGCTTGCGAATGGAGTGGCCGGTGATCTTGTTGATGAGTACATGCACATGAGTGAGTCCACTTGCTTAATGGATATGTACAGATTTTGCAAAGCAGTGGTGGTGGTGTTTGTCCCGGAGTATTTGAGAGAGCCAAATATGGAGGACAGGGCCCGGCTCCCTTCCATCAATGAGGCAAGGGGATTTCCCGGCATGCTCGGAAGCATACATTGCATGCATTGGGAGTGCAAGATTTGCCTTCAAAAGATCTTTAGATTTGGCACTCTTTATTTGGCATGGCCGGATCCCACAATGATATCAACGTCCTGCAACGCTCTTCGGTTTTTCTCCAGGCTTTCAGAGGGCAATGCCCCGGTGGTGAGCTATGATATCAAAGGCACCACATAAAACAAGAGATACTACCTAGCTGATGGTATCTATCCAACATGGACCACTTTTGTGAAGACCATCCCCAAGCATGATGGAGAGAAGCAAGCACGGTTCTCCAAAGAACAAGAGAGTGCTAGGAAGGATGTGGAGAGTGCTTTTGGTGTCCTCCAATCTTGATGGGCTATTGTTCGCCACTCTGCTAGAACATGGAGCATGAACACTATGTGGGAGGTGATGACTGCTTGTGTGATCATGCACAACATGATCGTGGAGGATGAACGTGATGATAGCATCTACGACCAGGATTGGCAATTCCGAGGTGAGTTGATTCAGCCTATTGGTGGAGCGGCCACATTTGCCAACTTTATCCACTTTCATGAAGAGATGCGTGATCGTGACGCTCACAGGCAACTTCAGAATGACTTGGTTGAGCATATGTGGCAACACTATGGAAACCAACCGCCAGCAAACCAAGCAGAGGCCTGATTTGTTTCTCATTTTTATTCGATTTGGTTGTAAAACTATGTGGTCCTATTTACATTCGTCCGCCACAATTTTATTTCAATTTGGTTGTAAGAAATATTTTGTGATTTCGATCAATTTGGTTGTAATAAACTATGCTACTTCCATTATTATTCATCGTCTCATTTTATTTTCAATTTGATTCCACGAAAAAAAAGGTCTAGGGGCGGACCAAATGGGTCGCCCCGTTGGGTTCACTAGCCAGAAAATGCCGGACATGGGCCGAACGCTGTCCGATTAGCGATCCAAACGACCAAAAAAAGGACAGAAAATATGTCCGTTTGGGTCGCTATGTTGAAGTTGCCCTTATAGCACTGGATTTGAGATCCGTATAGGGGCCTAGCAAAGTATTTCAAGTTTATTCTTCACTAGTATATGTGCACGTGCAATGCACGTCTACAAAGTATGTTTTCCAATTAAGCTAAATATCATCACTTCCACACACATTAGAGAGTAAATATGCCGGAAAGTGCTTTTAGAACCCGGGCTCCATGGAGCTCGGTTTAAAAAAAAATCCGCACATTTTGGTTTCCAAAAATCGAGAAAAAAATACCAGGTGTAGATATCACCTAGATCTACAAGCGTGCCAAATTTCAAGTCCAAATTCGTTTTATTCTGGGCTAGATCTAAAAGACAAATTTCTGGATCTAAATACCCGGATTCAAAATTTTGAAATCTGTCAGAATTTGTCTTTTTTGCACAGCCCAAAATCCAATGAATTTGAAGTTAAAAAAATTCACACGTGTGTGTCTCGAGACTACCTACACCTGTGATTTTACGCGATTTTTGGAAACTCAACAATGTGAATTTCCATTTTTTCAAAAAAAACGAGCTCTGTGGAGCTCGGGAGCCGAATCACCGTACTCGTAAATATGCACGTGTCCTACTCACATTCATGGGGGGAGGAACTACATTTAGTCTCGTCTAGCCTGGACATGAATACACTTCATTCTATATGGTAATCAGTGTGAAGATTAAACAAAATATTCCGAACAGGCTGGGCATGCCACCCGCTACATCATATACAAATTTTGGAGATTGGGCAAACCAGGCCCCTTCACGACTCCATGAGTACACCGTTCGCAGCAGCATTACAAGCCCGTGGGACATGTACACATCCACATTACTGAAATCTAGACTTAAATGGAATTTGATTTCTCTAAAGATAGCCCCTATGGCATACACCACATTCTCCAGACGTGATGGCCAGCTTCAAAACAAATGATTCAGTTTCAGCATGAAGGTTTCATGTTCACGGCCCATTTAACATGTTGTAGCAAGGCTTGAGGTTCAGCATGAAGAGGGATCAATCATTCGCTCCAGCTTGCCTGTTTTAGCAGTGACAGGTTGACATTATCACTGTGAATGGTAAAGCCTCATCCTCCTGATTGATTAGCCTCTTAAAAAGAGCCATCCGTGCTGATCTCCAGGACATCAGCTGGCGGTCGAGACAATCTTTGAGCCTTCATTTGCTTGTTTCCATGGCCTTCTGATGTTTCTCCACACAATTTGACTGATCACAGTTAATTGAAAAATATTTCTTCGGAGCTCCTTATCACTTCTGACACATTCGCCTTCATTCCTTCAGCCACCATAACCAGATGCGCACTCAAAGAAAAAAATTACAGAAGAGAAACAAGAGAAAATGCAAGACATGAAGAAACTCGAGTCAATAGTAATTAAAAATCTCAATGTCAGTATATTATTGTACTCGGTCCTAATTAGAAACACCGTGTATGCAGAAAATTATTAGGACAACACATATAACTCATAATTAGTTCGCTGTAGAGGATAACAGCCACAATGATAACCATCGGGTGGAAGATCATACATATACAAAGAAAAGGTTGAAACGACGAAAGATGAAATTAACCAGGAAAAGTTGCAACATATGGATTATATATTTACAGTGGTCAAATGGACATAAGGACATTAGTACCACCAATTTAAATTTCTACAGGTTCAACAGGGAAAAATCTAAAGATCAACATGATGTCTTGCTTGGTTTATTCATGGAATTGCAAGATAAAGCATGTAAGAGCACCTGGACAGGGAGGTCATGTACAAGGTCGACGATCAACACGCTCAAAACAGGGCAAGTTTGCATACAAAGAAGTTTGCCAGGAAAGTACTGCAACTTGGAAAAGACAAACTTCATTTCATAGAATTGAAGTAAAGTAATCTATCTTTAATGTAACAGATAATTATAGTGACAGGAGAGGACAAGATACATACTTCTGTTCTGTTCTTGAGACCTTAGAGCACACTGTACTGTACTATGCAAGCTGTACAAGATATCCTACACAAATGAACTTCATGTCTGACTGCAGGGGCGGAGCTAGACTAATTCATGGGTATGCAATGAATACCCAATATTTTTTGCGAAAAGAAATCAATATATAAGCTCATATATACCTTTATATGTGTACTGGTAGCTTTTTTACGTGTAGAACACAGCAAAAATCGAAACAGATAGAGCTCACCAGCCCTCCCACATCCCGAGCTCTTTAGTTGGGCCTGATTCCTCTTTGGGCTGCTTTCCCAGTTACACGCTGCAGATTCTGTTTGAAAGAAAGAGCCAGCCCATGCTAGAACGAGCATTGCCTCTTTAGCTGCTCCGACCTGAAGAGAGGACTGGCGTGGCACAGTATTCAACGGGAATTTCATCATCAACTTTTTAATATCTATTATTGATGATTGTAGTTTGTTAAGTATGAGTAGTATTCTGTTTTTAATTAATACTAAATAATTGGATGCCTTGTTGCGACTATGAATAACTTGTTATTTCATTGATGTTAGTGTGGACTTTTGTATCTTATATTGCTGTGTTGCAAAAAAAATGTCGTAACTTTGCATACCCAACACAAAAATCCTGGCTCCGCCACTGTCTGACTGCTCCAGGTTTTTCATTTTAGCTTATATAAAAATACTCCCTGGAGATAGCAGATTGTACACTGAACTAATTGTATTATATTAAAGAGTCAAAATGCTTAAAAAATTGAAAATTGGTCTGTGCAACCACAAGTGTTGAAAGTAAAATGCATCTTACCTTGCTCATTTTCAGATAATTAGATTCAATATCTACTGCGTGTTTATCAATAATATTGTCAAGCAGCAGTGCAGACATATATTATCGTGTTCCTACTTGTTGCATGCATTGCGGGCAGAGAATTATGCGTGTGTGTGACCGTCAAACTTCATGACATCCTCTTCATGGTCTTGTCAAAGGATCGATCTATTATCTCCTACCAATTTAAGGTGTCTACTTACAGAAATACATGCTCAGAAGCTTAGGTAATTACGATCCATCATCAGTTACCTAATCAAGTCGTTGATTGACCACCTGGCCCTCCTCCTTGTCGCTGTGTCGCCGCCCTTCTGCTCCTCCTGGTTTGCCCCGTCCACGCCCACAAAGATGTGTGACTGCTCAAATTGCATGAAAATCAGCGAATCATCGAACATGTAAAAACGCATGGATTGTATTGGCCTAGAACAACAGAACTGGGGTGCAGGGAGGAGTTGGGCTTTGATCCCACCTAGTCGGTACTCACCGGCTTCATCACCTGATGTTTGCGTTGCCATTACTCATGTTCATCTTCAGGTAGCCGGTCGAACGGATGGAAAAGCTCTTTGGCAGCACCTCGAGCTTCGAGGTCGGAGAAGGGGGAACACGCCGTAGGCATCACTGTCGCCCGCATGGTTGCGAGGTGGAGGCGGCGCACGACCTCCAGTTGCTCCATCGTGAGGTCGTGGACGACTCCTCGGGAGCACGAATCCAAGACGGACAGGGTGGCGGGGGAGCACGTCTCCAGGTCAGGGCTGGGGGATTTGCATCCGCAACGCCGTCTCTGCCCCTTAATTAATAAACCAAAATCTGGATCATGGAGATGAGAAAAACCTAGAGGAACTCCCCTAAATCTTGACGGATGTCGCTCCGCTGAGGAGGGCCTCGCATCCGCCTGATGAGTTGGAGGGATTTGGTGGCGGCCGCCGCTTGAGGAGTCCGTTGGCCAGCGACGACAACGGTGGTCGATTCCGTGTGTGAGGAGTGTGGCGGCAGCTGCGTACAGGCAATGGAGTTGGCGCGAGGAGTGGGTGGGCGGCGGGCCGGCGGCGATGTCCAGCCTGACAATTAACGAATGCACGCGGTGGAGGTAGGTGGTGGTGGAGGTGGAACCAGATCCTCTAACGTTGAGGAGAGAAGTCAGGTAGCTACAGTGCTACGGTAGTGAAAAACGCCATTTTTTTTTAATAATACACGAAAATACTGTATGGTTTGTACTGTGGCAGATTACTGTACATACACTCTTCTAAACTAAAATTTTATATCGTCATAATTTTGATTGTAAGCAGTTATTGTAAATGAATACCACATATTTATATTGTGCAAGTTAATTTAAATCATATTTGGATTAATCATATAGATACGAAGGAGGGAAGCTAGAGTACTATAGCTTACCTGACTTCTCTCCTCAACGTTAGAGGATCTGGTTCCGTGGTGGAGGGGGGGCAATGTGTGGAGCCGAGATTCGAGAAATTGTTGCGAGGTTGAGCACATGTTCAGCAAAGATTGCGCTAGAAGTTAATCCAGTTTCCTAATTCGCCCGCCCCCTTTGCTCACGTGGACCGCGAGGCGGAAAGTTTCGTTCGGCAGAGTTTTCGTCCGCCAGCGCAAATTTGGTTGAGGATTAGAATAATCTTAGCGGTTAGATCTAATTTAATGGGCTGATTGTGTACGCTAAGCTGGGTGCATTTAGTAATGAATATGTTTCCTTCATTGCTGACTATCGCAAAAGAGTGTTCAATAACAATTGTTTTTGTAAGAGCCGAGTTTAAACTTTCTGAGTACAAACGAACCAAGTCTTCAGAACTCCAATGGGCCCAAATACCCGCTTTGCATTAGGCCGTAAGGTGTGCGCCATTACGTTGTCATTATTCCATTTGGGTTCTGAAATTGCCTAATGAGTTCATAGCTCGGACCGAACTGTTAGAGCATCTTTAGCAGTAACCCTAAATCGTGGAATTGAAAACGCGGGTTCGCGAAAAACGTGTTTTTAAGGCTGAAAACTGTCCGGCAGAACAGAAACCGTAAAAACAAACGGTAAAACACAATATTGTCTAAAATATTCTTTGTAGTCTTCTTCTTTCGAGAGTGGATTATTGGAGGCCGAGCTACATGGATCTTTTTTTTAATTCGAAATTCATATTTTTAAGTTTCCAAAAATCGCGAAAAACTTCCTGGATATAGATATTGTCTAGATCTATAATCGTGCAAATTTTCAGCTGCAAAGTCGTTGTATTTTGGTCTACACAAAAAAGATAAATCGGGCAAAATTTCAAATTTTGAAACGGTGTATTATTCACCACCAGATTCCTCATTTGTCTTTTTTGTGTAGCCCAAAATACAGCGACTTTGCAGCTGAAAATTTGCACGATTGTGGATCTAGATAATATCTACCTCTGGGAAATTTTTCACGATTTTTGAAAAATTAAAAATGTCGATTTCGAATTTTTTGAAAAACGAGCTCCATGTAGCTCGGGCTCTATTTTAGGTTTTCGTCTTCTTCCTCGATACATTCCCTAATCCTCCGTATACTACACTCCACCGATCCATCCAAAAACTAAGCTCCCTAGGATCCCCGGCTTCTCCTGCATCGATGGCCTGGTCCCGCATATCAGTGGCACAATGTCGTGTGGACCCGCTTGTCGGTGTGTGGTACTCTGTCAACCGCCTTACTTGTGTGTGGATGTCGACCGCCTTACTTTCGAGTTGGCATGTCGGCGCGTGGCCTGCCTCGTTGAGACGGTATACCGCCCCGCTTGTACTCCTCTAATCCTCTGCTCCTCGCGTTGCTGGTGGCGTGTTCGCACTGGTGGATTTGGGCCTTCCTGATTCGTTGTTGCGGCGGGCTTATGGCCGGCGGCGGCTCTGTTTTCCGTCTTTGCCGATTTGCTCCGGGATTGCCTGCTGACATTGCGTCCACTTTGGTGCTGCAGTTCTGCTACGGGCGTTCGTTCCTGAGATTCGTTGGAGCGAAGGTGTCTTTGTTCCCGGGTGCTGGTCGGCGGGGCGGCGCCATCGCCCTCGGAACAGGATCCTCTGACGTAGGAGATAGTACTGCAGAGGGACATAAATGCACGATCGCCGTTCGTTTTGCATCCAACAGCAGGAGTTTACACGCATGACTCACGCATAGGCTTAGCTCGATGGTCAGCGCTGCGCCGCCGCAAAGCGCATGCCGGCCACGTCTTCCAGGAGGAGGAGCACAAGTTCGGCTTCTTCATGGATGCAGCTGCCAGCCGAGGCTCCTTCTCCATATACAGGTGGTGTCGCGAGGAGAGAACGTGGTAGTAGCGGAAGAGCAGGCTGTAGCGATTCAACGACGCCATCGTCGTCGTCCTATTCGTCAATCTTCCCTGTATTGGACTTGGGCTGCATCATGTCCAGTGCTGTGTGTCCATGGGTTCCACCTGCTCGCTGCTGCCGATGTGCAAAGAACAGCATACACGCACGGACGTCTGCCATGAGGCCTAGAAGCCTGACTCGAGCTCCTCCTCCTTGGGGACACGGCCAGCGTGTGCTAGGCGGACGGCGACGCAGAGAATGAGCATGGTGAAGTCGGATTCATGCCTCTCCTCTCGGAGAACGCAGCAGGCAGTGTCCGCTATTGCCGCGGCGCAGAGTATGAGAGTGGCACGGCGGCGGCGGCGAACATTATCACTAGTCGAGAGCAGCCTCGACGGCGCAGCCAACGACAACCATCGAGCTTGACGTGCCGGCGAGCTCTGACCATCGAGCTATGCGTGCCGGCGAGATGAGTCATGCGTGTTTCTACAGGTTCCATCTCCTGCTGTTGGATGCAAAACGAACGGCGATCGTGCATTTATGTCCCTCTGCAGTACTATCTCCTACGTCAGAGGATCCCGTTCCTCGCCCTCAGGCTGCAGATAGTGTATCACGATTCCTCGGTTCCCTTTTAATTCTATGGCTTGTTCGGCTGTATCACGGCGCTGTCGTGGGTGGGGAATGGCGGGGCGTTGGTTGCGGTTGTAGTTCCCCAACCAAATTTCTAGGGCATGGGCTGCTTGTGCAGGTGCTTCCCCGTCCCCGTGGGGAAGATTTCCGGCCGGCTCTCTGTTCCGCTTCTAGATTCGATCTAGGGTTGGTTCGTCTCATTGGTGGGGTTTGTTGCGGACATTTATTTGGTGCATATGTGTTCTTATTGGTGTCTGGTCGTCGTGAAGTGCTGTATGTGTGCTTTGCCTGATTTGTTCTGTTCTAGAGAGTGTACAGGTAGAAGATTCTATATTTTTTTGTCCTGTTTGATTGTTTCTGACATCGTCCGTTTGGTTTGTGTAATATGTTTGCTTGTGCATGCTATCTGCTTTGTTCCTGTTTTGCTGTGGAGGTGATCTAGGTAGAAGACGCTTCATTTTTCACCATATCTGACAACTATTTTGTAGTTTTGGTTGTTGAATATCATCTGATTGGTTTTGATGTAGAGATTATCCACATAGAAGATGCTCTGGTTCGCTCCTGTTTTGGTTGTGTGCCTTAGTGTCGAGTTGTTCAGTGGCGTGCATGCTTGCTTTGTTGGCTCTCTTCTGTGAGTTATACGTGCAGAATTTTGCTCCGTTAATAGAACCATATCCATGCCTGACTTCGCTGGTTATTTTGGTTAGAAGCTTGCTCTCTAGCAGATTTAGTTCCTTAGGTGTATGTTGGTAGCTTATTTTTCCTCGGTTAATTCATTTTTCTTGTTGTTGTAGCCTCACTGTTGCTTCCATCCTTCTACTCGCTTTAGATGCAGGGTGGGCAGGTGGTAGTTGCCATTTGGCCGTTTACTGTGTGCCGTTTCCTGTGATTTTCTCCTGGTCATTTGGGTTGAGCTGGTCGGCGCTGTAGCAGTTCACTTGGTGTCAGTGGCGGAGCCAGAACTTTAACACTGTGTAGTCAGTGCAAAACTGTGTAGTCAAATGCATGTATTTGTATTATTTTTTATTTGAAATCTGCTTGCATTTTCAAAAAAAACTGTGTAGTCACTTGACTACACAGCTATAGTGTGGCCCGCCACTGCTTGGTGTCCCTTCTAGGAATGGTTGTTCTCCTGGTCCGACGTAGTGGACGTGGGCGTACTGGCTGCAAGTATCAAATTAAGGAGCACTCAACACCTAACTCTGCCGCCTCGCCCGACGACAAGAGGTCCCCACCCCTTCGGGAGCGGAGTCGCCGCCACCGCGACCAAAGCCGACGGCAGCGGAGGAGGAGCCGAGTGGCGAGACTTCAGGGTGGCACAAATGGTATCGCCTCCCGAGTCGCCTCGCGTGAGGCTCCGGAGGTACCACTTTCCACTGGCCTATTGATCGAACCTTCTGCTGCAAGCATGAATCATCTTATCTCATGTGCCTTGGTGGTATTGTTGAGCCCAGAGCTCTGGTGCTGCTTTCATGCTAGGCAAGCTTCTTATAATGGAATTTATGTATTGTTCTTACTTGGTTTTGCAGTTTGTTGTACCATAAGTCCATAACATCAACTCTCTACATTTTGTTGCAAAATCTATGGTCGATAAGGAAAATTCATGAATAATCATCAGGAGCATAAATGCTAGCTAACCACACATGTTGTTGCTTGGTTTGTGGGATATGAGAAATATTAAGAGAAAATGCTTTACGATATTTATGCGTCTATGTTGCCTGTAGTTATTCCCATGTATGTTTAGAGGCACATGTAATTTTAGACCCCACAAGCATGAGTGGCTTCGTTATGTGGTTTTACATAAGAGAAAAAAAGTTTTTAAGACATAATTTCCTTCTTGAGAGTTTTGGCTGCCCCCATTTAGCAAGTTTTATGGTTACGAAATGTAGGATCGTTTCTTTGTAGTGTTAATCAGACAGGTTTTCACAGTTTTTCAGTAGAAAAGTATGCACTATTTGGAGTATGTACAATGTGCTGCTGGGTTATGCATATGTAGATCACTAATGAGGCGGTTGATTGATTTATGCAAAACCTGTTTGACCATTGTGACAATATTATTGATTTGCTGGGATGACTTGGTTGGTTACTATAGTAAAAGAAATTTGTAGCATTCATATGCCAAATACATGGGACATTGAGTAGGAAAATTGACAACCCCGACCCTAGAGAGATGATACAACTGAATGTATCTTTAGTTCCTGCTAAACATTCACTAGCCTCTTCTGCCGTATCTGTATGTGTAGTCTGACTGGCTGGCCTTGCCTTTACTTTTTTTTAGTTTATTTGGTCGCATAAGGCAATTCTACGTATGTTTTTAGGCATGAGCCAAGGATTGTCACTGGTCTCAGAAACTTTGAGTGCCCTGCATAGTTTTAATTTCTTGGCTACATGCTATTTCTTTTCCTACTCTATTACTTGCAAGATTTTCACATGCACCATGTTTGTTCGTAAATTCATTGGACAGGTTTAGTTATTGGCTAAAAAGGATTGGATTAATTAGTGTGCCTACTATTAGCTATTTATTTCTAAACCTCAGTGTTCTCATGTGATGACCATTAGATATGGGCTCAAAATTCATGTGGCCTAAGTCTACGTACGGTGTATGCTTCCAAGTGCTCGGTAACATCCAAGTGTTGATATTTGTAAGGTAAAGGTTGGGTTGGATCCTTGATTTCTAAAAAGATCTCAGATTGTACTTCACTCAGATGTCAATTTTAAAAGCTTCGTTAATGACTTAGTTTTTCGGTACTATTCATCTAGGTATTTTATTTCCTACCATGTGCATCATGCTTGATCTAAAAATTTATATTCAGAGAGCACCCTTTGGTTTTGTCCGATAATCGGTTTAGACTATGGCATTGAGTGTATTGTGGGCAAGGGTCACCGCCTTGGATTTTCAGAAATAGAAGAAATTCCTGTGTCTTATCTTACGGGGCTTAATCCTCATGCAGCCTGGTAGTTCTCTCATCCGTCGCTTCTTTCCTGTTGCTTTCTGTTATCACCGGATGACCTGGAGCGATCGCCACAGCTACGCAAAATAGAGTTTTCAGGTGCAAAATCAGGATCCAGGCAGTGGCTTCTACACATGACTGCTGGTGTCGAGCATGCGATCGGTGCAGCTCTGGTGCTACCGAAGATGGTGTTGTATTCGGGTGCTCAAAAGAATCTTTCACCTGGAGGAGTGCTAGCCAAGGTATTCTTCGCCTTTCAGTTGTGCTCCGTTCGGGCTCTGTCTGTACACAGAGGTTCAATTCTTCTACAGACGCACGTACAAGCTTGGCATCATGGCAGCCAATGGGGATGCAGTGGTTGGCATGGTCCTCTTTGGAGACCTTGCTTTAGACCTGATTGGGAAACTAGCTGATTGCTGAATTCCTCGATAGCAATGCTGCTATGCCTCCAGAGATCAGTCAGCTGGTTGGAAGGTGCTATGTCGTTGAGGTGACTGTATCACGTTTCTCGCTTCAGCTTGAGAGAATTGATTTCCAGGTCCTCAAGTTTTTTCTAGAAGGTGGCGCTCACAATGCAGGTTTCACCTTTTCGGGTCGTCCTCGGAGTCTGCTCTGTTTGAAAACCTCACTCCTACTATGTCGTGTGCCGCTGCAGCAACGATTCAGACATTACTTGCTGAGCCCGTGGTTGCTTATGTGTCGACACAGGAGACGGATTCAGGTAACACGCCTAACTTGATTCACGCCGTTCTCGATTTTCTTCACCTCAGGTTAGTTTTTAAAGTCAGTTTCCTCCTGTGGCATTTGTTTGTGCAGCGGGCGTCGCTACTGCGAATGTCGAGTCTCCGAAGTGAGTCAGTGCCACTGGGGAGGAAATCCTTGACACCGTGGAATTTCCTTCTGGGCGCCCTTACGTGTGGTGCCTCCGACATGTAGTTCCTCCCAGCCGGAGGTTGAAATGTGAAGGCTGTAGTTGTGTATGCTGTTTTTGGGAAGCTCTCCCAGCTCATTGTCTTGAATCTATCGACTTTCTAGGCTGGGAAAACGCCAGAGATGGTTCTGATAGGTGATAGCGGTAGTGCTACTCTGTACGCGTTGTTCCGAATAATTTTGGTGAGTTGTGCTAGCTGATCACCTGACAGTCGAACACGATGGGCCTATGCGAATTGCCTCTGTCTGTAGCTTCTCAGGCGGGTAACTTGGTGTGTACTGTGTTTTGCTGTGAACGCGATGCCGCATTCCGCATGCCAGGCCCACTGTTTTTTCTTGCACTATCGGAGTGGACGGTGTTTTGTCCCTACATATACAGGCGCTAGCTAGCTACTTTGCCCAGATGTGCCTGTGTGTTTCTGCCATCCTTCTTTCCATCTGTTCGTGCGCTTTGTCATTGTAGTGGCGAGATGGGACCGATTGAGAACAGTTGCCGTAGCGGAGTCGCCGCGTTGTCCAGGATGGCCAAAGACGATGATGGCCTTGCAGGAGTCGTCGACGCGCATGTGCCTGTGCAGCCTCGTGGCGAGACTGTCCAAGCTCAACTCGGCCAGTAGGACATCACGACTGCCGCTGGAGAAGCTGTACACACGCAATACGCATAGCCACAAGCCCTTAATCAGGAACAGGACATAAAAAACGTAAAGCCACTCCACGGGAACAACTTCTCAACACACAACATGCGAAACAGGCTAATGCAACAAACAGACGGGCGCGGCAAAGCGCGCCCTATCCTTCTAGTATACTAGATACGTACAACAGCTGCGGTTGTGTTGCGCGTGCGCGTGGCTGAGCTAGCCATCGATCGATCCATAAAAGAGCTCAGTTAAGCTAGGTGCCAGCGCATGAATCGATCGATCCATCAGGAGCTCAGCTAACTAGCTGCCGGCACACGCATGAAGCCCAGTCGATCCATCGGCACACGCACGAAGCCCCTCGGTGCTGTCAGCGGCCAACTCTGACCGCGTCGTTCCGGTCGAGCTCATTCCGGCCCTCCGTCGTTCCGGTCGAGCTCGCTCCGGCACGCATGGAGCCGCCTTTCGCCCGTACGGTCGTATCTCGAGTGTGGCGAGTATGAATCTTCGAACGGCAGTGCAAGATTTTGCTGGAGACGTGAGAAATCGATGACTGGAGTATTTGGTACGGACGGCGGCGTAGGAAGAGGGCGGAGAATTCCAGCCAGTTTATGACCTGTATACTGCCCTCCAAAGGTTAAACATACAGGTCGGAGGCTCATGTTTACAGTTCCACGGATTTTTACAGCTTCTGTTCTGGACAAAAATTGGTCTGAAACCGTAAACCGCTGGTGTTTTACAGTTTTCGCCTGTTTATGGTCACCGCTAGGGATGCTCTTAGGGGCTACTGTACTTCAGAGCTTGTGCCGCATACACTGCCCTGTCTTCTAACCGCTTAGTCTAATGTTTGAAATTTTAGAAGAACACTTAACAAAGAATGTGTCAAATAAAATATAATATAGAAATCGTGTGTTATAAAATAAATTGTGTTTAATTTTCCTATGTGAACATGTGTCCAAATATATTTCACCGCCGATGAAAATACCCATGCATGTCAAATATTATGTTCACACAACTACCAAAAGATTCCATTAATATTTATTATTTAAATAAGGTTTACCGCTCAAATGAAATATTCAATAGGTAAGATATTCCATACATATTTGTTATTTAAAAGTTCATATAAGTCAAATAGTTGTATAAAATGTACTGTACTTCCTATGTTCACTTTATAAGACGTCTAGGCTTAATTACTTGCCAAAAAATCTTATAAAAGGTAACGAAAGGATTATCATATATGAAAAATGTTCATGTACGACAAATAAAATCCACGCTTCGACGCATTAAGGTGCTTCTAGATGATTGTTCCCAATATATTCATCTACCCATGAAGTATGTTAGTGTAGGTCAAATAACATGTTCTTGCTTGTCGATAAAATGTTCACATAGCTTCAGAAAATTGCTTCAATAGATAATTATGTTTACCTTTAAAATGTTTTATTGATATATGTCCATATATATTAATAGAAATATCCATTTTTTCAAAACAAAGAGGCATGTAAAAACATTAGGCCATAGACAAACTATATTTCCTTAACATTCATAAAATGCCACCAACAGATTAAGTAGGAATAACATAGATAAATACCATAAAAGGAAAAAAAAGAATGCATTTAAGAAAATAAAATTGAACAAAAATATATAAGTAGAAGAAAATAAAATTGAAAAATTGATGATTAGACGAAAATGACTGAGAATTTTAAAATAACATAAATAAAAGTACTAAATGAACTTGAAAAAGACTAAAAGTATTTAAAAAATAATAATCTTACTACTATGAGTATCTCTATAGGAGACCACTCATCCCACACCTATAGCTAAATTTTAGGTATGGAGGAACGGAGAGAGGAGAAGGGCACCGTACGTACTGTTAGAATTTGGGCCCATTTGGGGAGCCAAATAAGAAATTCCTGAAAATCTCAAATTGGACCATGTGCATGGCAGAATATTGGAGGTGCAATGTGGTGCTAAAGTTTAGTCCCACATTGCTAGTTGGAGGAGACAAACACCACCTTATAAGGTGGAGTGTTGTACCACTTGGTGTGCTAGTTGAGAACAGAAGGCTCCCTCGTGCGCACTCCTCCTCCTCCTCCGCCGCCGTCCGTCCGTCCGTCTCGTCACGACACGCCGCGGGTTGCGGGAATGAGCCGAGCCGATGCCTATATTTTTGCTGTTCAGGAAAATCGAGTCGTGTTAGCGTACGTGTACAGCTTAGCCAATTCGGATCGCTACCGGATCGTGGGCTGCTGTAACCGACTCGAACGTGTGCGACGTGGCCGGCCCACGTTGTACCCGTTAGGGTTTCCCGAACCGCACTATATATTGCCGTGCACTGCGTGCGCCGTCACACACCGAACCAATCTAGGTTTTGCCAATCTCGTGCCTTGCGCCGCCACCGTAGTCTACTCCATCCCGTGCACCGGCGAACGGGACAGCAGGTCTCCGGAACCGCTCGTCCTTGTGATCCTGTACGGGAGAGGGCGAATAAGGTTTTTGGGAAGCGCTCCGCGCGACTGCTTTCAAGTTCTTCATCACGGCTCGCCTCCTGGACGATCGCCGGATCCGCGGGCGGCTCGTCTCCAACGCCGTCTTCTTCGAGCTGTTGCTGATACCGAAGCCGCTCAAGCTGCTGCCGTCGCTGCTTCAACGACTGCTTCATCTACAACTGTTCGGTACGTGCGACATAAACCGAACTGTTTTACTATGGCTGTGTTGGCGTATGTCTTGCTGCTGTTCATGTTAATTAGTACATCTAGTATGTTTGTGTTTAACATGTTAGTAGCTGTGGTTGTCATGCTTTTTATTCTGGAATTAATCATGGAAATTATGCCTAATAATCCAACAATCCAAAAACCTTATATTTGTTATAGGCAATTTCCTGAGTTAAACATGGGACATCTATCCGATGCGCTGAGGCCGGACAAGTTTACCGGTGTGGACTTTAAGAGATGGCAGTACAAGACCACACTGTGGTTGCGATCTCTGAAAGTGTTCGAGGCTAGTGAGGGTTTACCTGAAGGAACTATATCTGAGAGGATCAGAACAAGTTCAAGGAAACCAATACTGCCTTTGTGGGACTCGTTCTGAGTGCTCTTAGCAACAAGCTGTTTGATGTGTACATGCACATTACAGATGCCAAAGAGCTCTGGGAGGCACTGAACGCTAAGTTCGGTGTAGCAGATGCTGGCAGTGAACTGTACATCATGGAGAGCTTCCATGACTTCAGGATGGCTAACAACCGTTCTGTAGTCGAACAGGCTCATGAGATACAGTGCATTGCTAAGGAGCTTGAGCACGCTAAGTGTGCCTTACCTGACAAGTTTGTGGCTGGATGCATTATTGCAAAGTTGCCCTCTTCATGGAGGAACTTCGCCACAACTCTCAAACACAAGAGACAGGAGATATCGGTTGAAAACCTGATAGCGTCTCTTGATGTTGAGGAGAAGGCTCGGGCTAAGGACACTGCTGAGAAGGTGAAGGTCAGTCTAGCGCCAACATGGTGCAGAAGAACTTTCACCATGGCAAGAGCAAGGCAAAGAGCAAGCCTTCCTTCAACATGCCTACCAAGACTACTTCTTTCAAGAAGAAGAAGAAGATGCTGAACAAATCTGAGCTAAAGTGCTACACTTGTGGAGAGCCCGGACACTTCTCTGTGGACTGCCCAGATCGTGCAGACAAGAAAGGGAAGAAGCATGTCAACGTCGTGACCGCTAGCAATGCTGATGGGTACGGTAATTTACCGATTGTGCTTTCAGTATTTCAATCTCCATGTTGGTGGATTGATACGGGTGCTAATGTTCATGTGTGCTGACATCTCTATGTTCACTTCTTATCAGGTCGCAGATTCAAGCGTCTTAATGGGGAATGGATCACATGCTTCTGTTCGTGGTGTTGGCACGGTAGATCTGAAGTTTACTTCGGGAAGATCGTGCAGCTGAGGAACGTGCAGCATGTCCCTACTATGAACAAGAATCTCGTTAGCGGCTCCCTTCTATGCAGAGATGGGTTTAAATTAGTCTTGGAGTCCAATAAAGTAGTTGTGTCAAAGTTTGGACAATTTATTGGTAAAGGGTATGAGTGCGGAGGCTTGTTCCGCTTTTCATTATCGGATTTTTGTAATAAGTCAGTAAACCATATTTGTGGCAGTGTGGATTCGGATGCTAATGTTTGGCACTCTCGTTTATGTCATGTTAATTTTGGTTTAATGAGTAGACTTTCCAGTTGAGTTTAATTCCTACTTTCACCATTGCCAAAGGTTCTAAGTGCCATAGCTGTGTGCAATCTAAGCAACCTCGAAAGCCTCACAAGGCAGCCGAGGAGAGAAACTTGGCACCTCTAGAACTCGTACATTCGGATCTATGTGAGATGAATGGCGTGTTGACAAAAGGTGATAAGAATATTTCATGACTTTAATCGATGATGCTACTAGGTTCTGTTATGTATATTTGTTGCACACTAAAGATGAAGCTTTAGACTACTTTAAAATCTATAAAGCTGAAGTAGAAAATCAATTAGAGAGAAAGATCAAACGTCTTAGGTCAGATCGTGGTGGCGAGTATTTCTCCAATATTTGATGAATTCTGTGAGGAACATGGTATTATTCATGAGAGGACGCCTCCCTATTCTCCCCAATCAAACGGGGTTGCCGAGAGGAAAAACCGCACGCTGACCGACTTGGTGAACGCCATGTTGGACACTGCTGGTTTATCTAAGGCATGGTGGGGGGAGGCTTTGTTGACTTCGTGTCATGTCCTGAATAGAGTTCCTAACAAGGATAAAGAGAAGACCCTTACGAGGAGTGGTCTGGGAGAAAACCATCACTTTCTTATTTTCGTACTTGGGGATGTTTGGCGAAAGTCAATGTTCCAATTCCTAAGAAACGAAACTTGGACCGAAGACAGTGGATTGTGTCTTTCTAGGTATGCTCAGCGGAGCATTTGCTATAGATTTTTAGTGGTTAAATCTGAGATACCTGATATGCATGTTGATACTATTTTGGAATCTCGTGATGCAACATTTTTGAGAACATATTTCCTATGAAGGATATGCATAGCATTGCTAGAATTTCTTCTGATATATTTGAACCTAGTACATCTGTTGATCATTCTGAACAACCACTTGTTGAGGAAGTCCTTGAGAAGGATGACAATGAATCAGCTCCCAAGAGGAGCAAGAGACAGAGGACTGAAAAATCCTTTGGTGATGATTTCATTGTGTACCTTGTGGACAATACTCCCACGTCCATTGCAGAGGCATTTGCATCTCCTGATGCTGATGACTGGAAAGAAGCTGTCCATAATGAGATGGACTCGATTCTTTCTAATGGAACTTGGGAATTATCTGAACGACCCTACGGCTGCAAACCTGTGGGTTGTAAGTGGGTGTTCAAGAAGAAGCTAAGGCCTGATGGTACTATTGAGAAGTACAAGGCACGGCTTGTGGCCAAGGGCTACACCCAGCGTGAAGGCGAAGATTACTTTGACACCTATTCACCTGTTGCTCGACTCACCACCATTCGTGTACTACTTTCCCTGGCTGCCTCCTATGGTCTTTCGTTCATCAAATGGACGTAAAGACAGCTTTCCTTAACGGAGAGTTGGAAGAGGAAATTATATGGATCAGCCTGATGGGTTTGTAGTAAAAGGTGAAGAGAGAAAGGTGTGCAAATTGTTAAAATCTTTGTATGGGCTGAAGCAAGCACCTAAGCAATGGCATGAGAAGTTTGACAGAACTTTAACTTCTGCAGGCTTTGCCATTAATGAGGCTGATAGGTGTGTATATTATCGCCATGGTGGGGGCGATAGTGTTATATTATGCTTGTATGTTGATGACATACTGATTTTCGGTACAAGCATGATAGTGATAAATGAGGTCAAGTCTTTCTGTCAAAGAGCTTTGATATGAAAGATCTGGGACAAGCTGATGTGATCCTGAACATTAAGTGATTAGGGATGAGAGTGGGATTACGTTAACGCAATCACACTATGTTGAGAAGGTCTTGAGCCGCTTTGGTTATATAGACAGCAAGCCTTCTCCAACACCCTATGATCCCAGTGTGACACTCAGAAAGAACAAAAGGAAACGAGAGATCAATTAAGATATTCTCAAGTGATCGGTTCACTCATGTACCTTGCGAGCGCGACAGACCTGACATCTCTTTTGCTGTGAGCAAGTTGAGCAGGTTCATGTCTAACCCGGGTATTGATCATTGGCATGCACTTGAAAGGGTCATGCGCTATCTGAACGGTACAATGAGTTATGGGATTCACTATTCAGGGCACCCTGCGGTGCTTGAGGGATACTGTGATGCGAACTGGATCTCAGATGTTGATGAGCTCTACGCCACAAGTGGATATGCATTTATTCTTGGAGGTGGCGCAGTGTCATGGAGGTCTTGCAAACAGACCATTTTGACGAGGTCAACCATGGAAGCAGAACTTACTGCTTTAGATACAGCTTCTGTTGAGGCAGAATGGCTGCGTGAGCTCTTGATGGACTTGCCGGTGGTTGAGAAACCATTACCGGCCATCCTTATGAACTGTGACAACCAAACGGTTATCATGAAAGTGAACAGTGCTAAGGATAATGCGAAGTCATCAAGACACGTCAAAAGACGCTTGAAGTCTGTCAGGAAAATGAGAAACTCCGGAGTAATAACTGTTAGTTATATTCAAACAGACAAAAACCTGGCAGATCCCTTTACGAAGGGACTATCACGTAATGTGATAGATAGTGCATCGAGGGAGATGGGGTTGAGACCCGTGAGCGTTACACCATAGTGGTAACCCAACCTATGTGATCGGAGATCCCGTGAATTAGGACCTGGGAAGAACAAGCTAGTGGTTTAACTGAGGAGAGTTATTTTTAACCCTCTCCGTGGAAGATGCATAACTCTCACATTCTGTAAGGCAGGTTGGCAATATGCCTTAATGTGTTTCTGTTGGCTATTCGTAGCAAAGGTGCTATCCTACAGAGCGACCTTGAAAGAACACACCTATATGAGTCCGACTGTTAAACGTCGCAGTCTATGAGATTTGGGTGATCTCTAGTAAGCTCATGAAGAGACCAGGGAGTATGACGCATATGCTCCACCCGCGGGGTAGGCTACTGGCAGCCACGTACTGGTTATGACTTTGAGTGAAGTCTATTGGCACCAAACTTGCAATTCAAGGTTCGTCCATTGTTCAAGTTGCTGGTAGATGTAGCTTGAAGCTCTAGGCGGAAGTTCAACTTAACAGTCTCTGCTGAAACACTGGTATATAAACAAGAAACGAGGTTTGGCAAAATCTCTAAATGGGAATTTGAGATCTGGTGGGGGATTGTTAGAATTTGGGCCCATTTGGGCAGCCCAATAAAATTCCTGAAAATCTCAAATTGGCCCATGTGCATGGCAGAATTTTGGAGGTGCAATGTGGTGCTAAAGTTTAGTCCCACATTGCTAGTTGGAGGAGACAAACACCACCTTATAAGGTGGAGTGTTGTACCACTTGGTGTGCTAGTTGAGAACAGAAGGCTCTCTCGTGCGCACTCCTCCTCCTCCGCCGCCGTCCGTCCGTCTCGTCACGACACGCCGCGGGTTGCGGGAATGAGCCGAGCCGATGCCTATATTTTGCTGTTCAGGAAAATCGAGTCGTGTTAGCGTACGTGTACAGCTTAGCCAATTCGGATCGCTACCGGATCGTGGGCTGCCGTGCACTGCGTGCGCCGTCACACACCGAACCAATCTAGGTTTTGCCAATCTCGTGCCTTGCGCCGCCACCGTAGTCTACTCCATCCCGTGCGCCGGCGTGCACCGGCGAACGAGACAGCAGGTCTCCGGAACCGCTCGTCCTTGTGATCCTGTACGGGAGAGGGCGAATAAGGTTTTTGGGAAGCGCTCCGCGCGACTGCTTTCAAGTTCTTCATCACGGCTCGCCTCCCTGGACGATCGCCGGATCCGCGGGCAGCTCGTCACCAACGCCGTCTTCTTCGAGCTGTTGCTGATACCGAAGCTGCTCAAGCTGCTGCCGTCGCTGCTTCAACGACTGCTTCATCTACAATTGTTCGGTACGTGCGACATAAACCGAACTGTTTTACTATGGCTGTGTTGGCGTATGTCTTGCTGCTGTTCATGTTAATTAGTACATCTAGTATGTTTGTGTTTAACATGTTAGTAGCTGTGGTTGTCATGCTTTTTATTCTGGAATTAATCATGGAAATTATGCCTAGTAATCCAACACGTACAACATCTCTCTTATCATGTTTTCTATTTAGAGGGCTTCTCTAGTGCTCGAGGCTCGTCTTTATCCGTTCTAATGAGTGATTTTGTGTAAATTATTGAGAAAGGGTTGATCTATGCCAATCCATGAAAGAGATGGGATGTTTGTGTGCTATGATTCTAATAAGTATGTACTAGTCTTACCAGGTCAGGTCTTACTAACAACACTAATTATGATGTTGACTAATGTTTTGGATGCCAGTTAGTAATGTTTAGTGGTACTTGTTAGAATTATCGGATCAGTGCATTAATAAATTAGCAATAATTGTTAACTTTAGATATCCTAGATGCCCACTTGGCCCATTCGTGTTTCTTGAACGAGCTGGGCTAGGATCTATGCCACGTGTACGCTTCAGACTGTTCGACTCGTAGTAGTCATTTGTAACTGCCTCTCGTGATAATGTACGAGAGAGGTGCGATCAACAGTGCTCTCGCTGGAAAGCTGGCTTCTTTCTTAACGACGACAATGATGACTACGTCTCTGATGTTGACTAAATCATCGATGACATGGCAACGCGAAATGCTCCATATTAGTTGCTCTTTCTTCTGTTCGAGATCATGGTACAATTTATGGTAGTGTCGATCGATTTAGACATGTTTTTTAATCAATATAAAATTAGCATTTTAGTTGTTTTTGCAAATATGATGATAGCTATATTTCTATAAGTAATGTATAGGAGAGTTTTTTAGATGATGTACAGAAGTGTTGAGGATGACTTTAGGGATGTGAGATCTATCAAGGTCAAATTGCCTCTTCGGTACGCTCTAAGAGGAGGGTGGCCCAAGATGAGAAGCGCGCGGCCTGCAGAGTGCAGAGAGGCTTATGTGCTCCAACCGATGAAAAACCGGCAATCCCTAGTTGACGACCAGGTCGGCGGTTACCATGCGCTGCACACCCCACATGGGCCGGCCCAACCCGTGGCGAGGAAGAAGACAACTGCGAAGCGACCGAGACGACGGCGGCCGGAAGCGAGGACGATGGCGACCGAGCGTCCTCACCGATGACGGGGACGACGCGGCCAGCCGCGCGCGCCTCGGCGGAGGTGAGGCCAGGACCTCGCCGGAGACGGGTACGACGCGGCTGGCCGCGGCGTCGCCGACGGAGGCGAGGACAAACCTTAACGAGAGGGGGTGCAGGTGCTGGTGGGGTGGGGTGCTCGCCGTCGACCGAGCTCCGGTGGCGACTGGAGTTAGGGTGCAGGTTCGGGGGGGGGGGGTAGAGGGAAGGCCGGGGCAGCGCTAGCGGCGGCTCAAGCAGGGTGGCGAGGTGGCGCGATAGCACCGCCGGCCGCGGGAGGCGGGGGCAGGCGGTTGCGGCCGGCGCCAGCGGCGGGGGCGAGCAGCAACTATGGCAACCGACGCGGATGTGGTCGTGTAGGAAGAAGAAGAAAAGAAAGTGGGCCGCGGCCCAGGACGACGCATGTGCGGACGGAGCGTAATCCGCTCCACACGGGTCGACAACTAGGTGCCCCCTGAAAAACCACCGGAGCGGAGTTGGCGTCGACCCCTGCCGGCCGACACAGCTGAAGGCTGAGCCGGGTAACACGGTATTTTGTACATTATCAATTACAGTATGTGTATCACACAAGCATTTCTTCATGTCACAGTCAAGTACTCCCTCCGTTCACAAATATTTGACTCCTAACTAAGTGTATCTAGACCAGAAACACATCTATATACACCTCACTTTAGAGTCAAGTATTTTAGAACGGAGAGAGTAGCTAGCCGGTCGCCCCGAGCTGCTCGCCCCAGTACATTGATTTATTTATATCATGTCGATATCTGACGCAGAGTTTGGAGGAATCATTTGCGTGATTGACAGGAAACAAAAGAAACTAACCACATCGTACGGTCGTACCTCAGCACGTTTGTTGGGCGTCGGCTAATGGCCATTGCGCCCGTCATCTTAGAATACGTACGTACGCATAAGCAGGCGCCAATGGTCATTCATCTATAGGACCGCCTACTACGATATGATCTACCGAACCTATTTTATGACGCTCGCGGCGGATCTAACAAAGACGACGGCGAATGCGTACATACGGGGGCGGCGACCGTCGTCCGTACCCTGGTAACCAATTCGTAGCGTCCATACGCATATGGTGCCCTGCCGCTTTCGTGTGTCCGGAATTTAAAACCAGGACAACAACGAAGAAACTCCCTGTTCATGCGACTTGGCGCACAATCCTCCGAGCCCTTTGCTGACGTTTAGAAAAATATATATCCAAATATTAGGTCGAGCACTTAATTAGACAAACGATAGACACAAAATAAACACGGACTAATTAGACAAACGATAGTCACAAACACCTTTAACAAAAATATAAACTCACCGCGCAAAACCCTTTAAAACCTCTAAACCCTAAAAGACCCTAAGAACTCAGCAAACACGACAAACATTAGTTCACTCGCAAAAAAAGAAAACCCAAAAAAGAGTAATCTGAGAAAGAAAGAAAGAAAGAAAGAAAGAAAAACATAGGCGCGACCCGATTTAATATCGTCGAGTCGGACGGTGAAACATGTGAAGAAGCGGTGGAATGCGGTGAAACCGTCGAGGTTGAAAAGCTATGGTAAAAACTAAACCGTCGCACGTCATAGATTTACCGTGGGGAGGGTCAACTCCTCGATTTCCACGTATGCGGTAGAGATAGGACGTAGTGGCCGTAGGGGCGTGCATACTTAGTGTGGAGTGACGACGTGGGGATGAGTTAACTCCTCGGCTTCTCCGTAACTGCCACCTATCTTCTGTGATTAAATAGAGGGGCGACCCCACGCACCTTCACCTAGTCTCCCTGACCGCCAGCCAGACCACCTTCCATCTCTAGTACATCGATCCACCTACGCGATGTCTCCGTGGACCGCAACAAAACTAATATCGTCACTGTTTGGACGTTTCTAAATAGACGACGCCGCGTAGGAACAGTATTCCGACTCGAACATCCTTTCACGGCCTAAAGCCAACGTTCACATACTCCTACATACAACTAAGTGGAAAGGTCGCACTGTAGCTACACGGTGTCGTCTGATGCCTCTTTTGATTGAAGGGTTTTCATAGGAACCAGGTCATTTACTACATGCTGTTACGTTGATGATGTGTTCGATTAATAGGGTAGTTGCCTGGTTTTTTCTTAATGCACCGTGGGATCATACCACTCCTTAGATCAAAGACGCAACGTATATACCCCCTCCCCCAGCACAGTGTACACGGGAACCAAATAATAAATGACACCCAGGTATGTAACGAAGTGGAACCACTGGCGAGAAGGCAGCTACGACACGACAAACGGGCCTAAAATTGTTCTGCCTACCAGCACAGCGCAACGTACCCGCCGAGTTCATTAAGTCGACAACGATTAAGCCGACACGGCGGTTGTAAGGAAGAAGTCAGAGAGATGGGATTGCGCTATTAACGCGGCACACGTAGAGACAAAAAGCGACACCTTCCTAAGAAATCCCTTTGGATTAAAGTAATGACACATCTAAAATTCCTATGGATTACGCTATTAATGCGGCCACTGTACCTACGCGGTGTCTCTTTGGACCGCAACGAAATCTAATATCGTCACCGATTTGACATTTCCGATGCATCATAGTATCAAAGTAGCGACAGATTCGAGTCGACGAGAAGGGGAGAGAGGAGAAGGAACCGGTGAGCCTCCATTAGAGAAAGGGGAAGAAGGCACGGCGAGTATTTGTGGGAAGAGTTCTTTCTACAATCCCGGTGAGCGTCCGTCACATCGTCGTTCGGATAACAGTCTGAAATCCAAACAGTGACGTTGTTCCGAACAACGAAGGCAAATCTACATGCGATCACCACATAATTAACTGGTCAAAATAGGCTATATTCATATGTAACGAGGAAGACGATATTAGAAAAAATAACAATAAAAAAAGTCAGTACCGATAAATGACACGCAAGTATGAAGCAAATAACCTAGGACGCAAAACCAAACATCTCGTGATGACGCCCTGTACCCATCAAATGCATCGTTTGACTACGTTTCTAAACTACCGTCCCAATAGTCGGTCAGCAGTATCCACTCGTCCGACCATCCGGCTCCGGGAGCCGTCCAGAAGGACATCACTAAAATCGAGGGGTCACGAAGCTGAGTATAGAGAGCCGACGTACAGATATGAGATTACTACGAATCAGGGATCACATTTAATCACGTAGAAATAACTTCAACCTGCCAACCTATCACTCTCATTACTTCTTCCTTCAACCCCTCACTTTACATGTCGACTCCAGGGAGCCGTCGGACAGCTAAGCGTCACGTCACTCACCACGGACTCAGGGAACACATTCAATCGCGTAGAAATAACTTCAACCTATGATACTATGAATCAGGAACGCATTTAATCACGTAGAAATAACTTCAACATGCCAACCTACACGCTCATTACTTTCTCCTTCGACCCCTCAGTTTACCTGTCGACTCCAGGTATCCGGCGGACAGCTAAGCGTCACATCACTCACCACGGACTCAGGGAACGCATTCAATCGCGTAGAAATAACTTCAACATATGAACGGTATTAGCACGAACCATCGGTTGTCAGACACTGACTTTAAATCACCGTCTATTTGTGTACCGGCAGAGCATCGCCACGCACAACTCGATAAGCAACCATTGAGAACACTTTGGTTTCACACATGTCGTGTTAAGACGGTATAGGACACATGAAACGTCACACACATCGCCTACCCACGCCCGAGCTAATAAGAACTGCTCCTCGGCCGCTCACACAGTGACACACCCCGTCCCAATGCATCATCCGATCAAGCCGACTCCCTGAAGTCGGCGCGAACAACCTTCCTCTCCGCATTAATTGGTGCGGCTTCCCTAGACGTACTTGTCGTCCATTACTATTCCTAAGCTGGCTCATCTCTTATTGACGTTCGGTCAACACGAGAACAAAATACTCGAGTGGAACCCGCTCCTGATGAACAACTCCAATCTCAACCTCGCCGACTCCAACGATGGGGCCGTCCAGCCGGCTAGACGCAATAACTAAAATCTCAACGGACAAGTTTTTATTGCACGTAGAGAAACAAAACAGATCCTATCGGCAGACATGTATACATTTATTAGGATTCGTGGAGAAGAGAACGTGATTGCCTTTGGTTACATCGTTGATCCGGTGATGAATTGAGAAGAAGAATGGTAACTTCCTCTTGTAATGGATTTTGATAAACACGGTGAGCACCGCGGAAACTGCTGCGTCAACTCTTTTGGCCACCGTTACAATATCTTGGTGGCGCTACACAAGTTACTATTAACTAAGAAACACAGTGTCCAGCTTAGGACCAGCCTTGGGTTTCACAGGTGCGGCAAAAACCTGCCGGCTTGAGAAGCAACATTCTTTTTTGCTCCTGGATTTGGAGGGACGGGAAATCATTTCTTTGGAACAGTATTGTTGCTTTTGTCAGAGGAGAACGGAGAATTGTTCGCCTCTCATCTCGTCCCCAGACGACAGGACTGCTCACTCCCGATTTAAGACGGGGAATTTCGTTGAAACCACCCCGCATCAACTGTTTAAATGCAGACAAGGGAATCAGTCAATGCGATTATTAGAGCAACGTCGTCTATTCCAAACAACGTAAATCACACCTACTTACAATAGCGGTTTCCGTTTGTTAACATAAAGCGATGCTAAGGGGAACGAATATAGTGAGTGGACTTACTTGTACAGTGTCACCAAAATAACATCCTTCTCATAGATTTTTGTCTAGAGTCACATGCAAAACAACTGTTAGATACATCACATGAAATAAAGATTTGAGATACCAATGCTTCTCCACACGAGCGAACCGGGAATGTTGGATCAACGAACCTACTTTTAGTCTCGTAAGACAATTTATCATCCAGCTTAGGAGACACCCAACGGTAAATCACATGGGCAGGCAGGCCCCACATGTCTTGACGAACAACAGATTTTATCACCAACCACAAACACCGAGCATGCGAGACTGCAGAGCAAAGCAATATGTATCAGAGCCACCGAGCCGGCAAGGCAAAACAAATTCTTTCAGAGACACCGAGGAATCGATACTGCAAAACAAAACAATACTCTATCGCAAACACGGAACTCGTGGGAATAAAATCCTATCGAAGACACGGTGGACACATAAGTATCAAACAAAATAACTATCTATTAGAGACACTGAGCCGGCAACACTATGAATACGAGAGACACCGAGTCGGCAAGGCAACCTGTGAGAAGCCAGCAGTAGCAATGACTTCTACCAGGACACGACCTGAAACAAACAAAAAATCAAACAAAAACACAAACAATTAGACACAAACCGAGCCGGCAAAAGCACCAAACAAAACGATTGTCCATTAGACACACCAAGCCGAATTTTATTTCCAACTACAAACAAAGAGCATGTGAGACTACAAAACAAACAATTTGTATCAGAGTCATCGAGTCGGCGATGCAAAACAAATTCTATCGGAGACACCAAGCCGGCGAGACTGCAAAACAAAAGTACTCTATCGCAAACACCGAGCCGGGAAGAAAAAAATACTATCGAATACACGGAGGGGTGAAGAAATGGAAAAACACAATTAAGCACCGAGGAAAAAAATATAGAACCAAGCGAAAAATACAAAAAAAAAAAAATAATAACAACCAATTAGGTAGAACAAACAAAGAGAACATAGCGACCTCTAAAAAAGAAATTAAATAACAAAAAAGAATACAACCACACCAATAAACAAAGTAGGTCGCATCGACGGATATAAGAGACGAAAATCAAATAGGAGACAACGGCAACCAACGACCAGGAAAACTCACCACACAGAACTGAACAGCAGCAAGAACAACCACGAGCGAGACGCTCCCAAGTAAGACGGCGACCTGCAACAAATCAGCAGAAAAGTAACCACAAGCAAATAAGAAAATCCGAAAAGAAAAAAGAACTAACAAATATACACACCAAAAAAGCACAACCTAATCTCAGCGGAACTAACCTTAACCGGAAGAACAGCAGACCAATAAGCCGCCGAACTGAAAAAATAATATAGAAACCAACAAAGAGAATATATAAGAAAAGCCATTAGACTAAATACAAGAAGGTAAAAAAGATACCTCCCCAAAACAAAAGGAAACCTAGAAATAATAAAACAAAAAACACCTCCCCAAACGAAAGGAAACCCGGAAATACGCAAATCAATAAGAAAACAAACCGTGCAAACCGAGCAAAATAAGTAAACGTAAACATCTCAACAAAACTGACCTCAAACAGACAAACGGGAAACCAGTTAACCTGCGAAAAAACAGAGGAACAAACAAAAAAGAGATGTTAGAAATCAATAGATCAGAGAAGAACAAACCGCATAAGCAAGAAAGAACAAACGAACACGGATCCAACACACGGTTAACAACATGGACAAAGAACGACCAAAAACAGAGAGTAAACGACGGTAAGAAAACCCAACCTGACCTCAACGGGAACAAACGTGACCGGAAGAACAGCAAACGGATTCCATGAAAACACGGCAGAGATCGAGAAAAGCACGACGAAGCAAGAACAATGAGGAAGAAGAAAAGGCGGGAAATGAGAGCTCCAGTAACCATCCGATCCAGAACGCAACCTATATACCCGTCCCCCAGCACAGTGTGCACGACAACTCCATTAGGCCGTAGCCACTCGGAACCAATGGCGAGCCTCCAGCGACACGTGAAATTGGGGCCGAATTCTCCCTGACATCACGAACAACGCAACGTACCCGATGACGACGCGAAATACCAAACGTACCCCACCATACTGTAGAAAATACGTAGCGACAACCCACGCACGAGAGAGATCAGCGACACAAACGTGCAAGGCAACCGATGTGTGGGCCACGGGAGGGATGACCCCATCGTCAGCGAGAGAAAGGGGGAAGGAACCACATACGAAGATCGCTCTCTCCCAGAGGGCACGCAGTGTATCCGCTAAAAACCTAGAACGGTAAATGGACAAAATCAGCCAATGGGAGGAACGAGCTGCGGATCTCGCCCCTACGCCACGCCGATTAAATGCGCATCGTGAGGCCGACGAGTGGGCCCTCAGGCTACAGGGAGCATCGGGGAGGTCGTCAGCGAGAGTGGGTGCACTAAGGTTGGTACGGTTAGCGACTTTGCGAATCCCTGTTCATGCCGGCTCCAGGAACCGGCGGGGATCGGACGGTACAGAGGCATGGAGGGGGAGGATCGGACGGCCAGAAAGCCCAAATCGCTGATGAGCTTTGAATGGGTCTCACCATTTATATCTTTAGATGGTGTTTGGCACTTTGGCTACAGTATGCTCGTATTAGGACAACTCTAGCAGACACCGCAAAAGTGGTTTAAACGGCAAAGCACTTTTGTGTTATGACATTTGATCTTGCAGAACGAATAAAACATAATTTTATTTTGAAATTTTACTTCTTTCTACTTTTTCAATAAAGATCAACATAAATCAATGCAATAGTTCATAAATCAATCCAGATAATTTGGGACACATATGCATCAAGAGAGCTCAAAACTGAGTTTTAAAATATAGTTCTAGATAAAAAGACTACCCGACGTCCTCATTCGTTGTCGTTGTCATTGTAGTCGACGAACAGGAGGGGAACCACGTTCACGAGGGATTACGCCAGCCCTCCTTCAACTCCTCCTCCTTCTGCTCGCGGCGCTGGTTCTCTCGGTGCCGCTCATTGGCCCCGAGGGAGCGACTGATGGCCTCCATCATCATCAACGTCTCCCACATGACATTGGTGAGAAGCCCCATTGCGTGGTCACTAGAGCACCCTCGTCGAAGGGTAGCATTGGCAGATTCATTGAGCGCGGAGAAGCTTACGTGACAGCCTACGAGCTTCCCGCCCCCACATCGTTGGTTCGGCGCGGAAATCACGGTTCAGGAGCTCCTATAGCCCGACCCATGGGCCTGCGAGAGTGATTACCACTGACACACCCTCCGATGAAGGCTAGTTCCCGACCACACGTGGAGAAAAAGATGTCGCTCCCCGGTGCAGTAACGATGAGTTCACCATCCACATTTCGGCCGACGCTAGGATGTGGGAGAGTGAGGAAGTGGGGAGGCGGCAGATTCGTACACTGATAACCCGGATCCAGCATCGGAAGATGCAGATGTGGCCGGAGGTGAAGGGGTTGGGCGGTGTAGAGGGGGTGGGGATCAACGGTGGCGCTAGAGAGAACGAACTGTTTTGCAGGGCCGTTTTAGGAGTTATTGATGTATGTGTCACGTAAAATATTTTACTGTTATAGACAAACGAAAAAAAGCTCAGTGTAAAACCCGGAAAATCGTAAGTGATGGACCATATCCTTAGAAAACAGAATTTTTTTGAAGATCATTTCCAATAGCGGTGCTCATCGGTAACGGTTAATGCCTCTGTTGCCAACGAGGAGTTCACATCAGCGATTAGTCTCAGGATATGTATTCATCGGGATATGCTAAAACAGAGGACAATTACTGCTCGAATAAAGACACATACATAGTGATAGATAGTGCGGTGACGGCTGTGGGATGGCGGCAGTGGCGATGTGTGTTCTTGGGTGCCGCTGCAAAGGCGACGATTATGCGGGGACATGTGTCATGTGGCGGAGATGCTAATGGTGGGTAACAGTTATGGCTGTGGGAGGGGCAGCGATGACGACCGCGCCGGGTGTTCCATCAACTGAGGCAAGGGCCAAGTTTGCCTCTTCATATTCTATAATGTTCTGAAGACGATTTTGATCTGGGTTGACCGACTATGGCTAAATTTTCCTACTTCCTTTTTTTGGGCATTGTAGCTTCAGTTTTTCATTTCATTATCAATGTCAGGTAATTGATTTGTAAAATGTTAGACCTCCAGACTGTTACGAATGGCTCATGCTTGGTATTTCAACGATTCGGCAAGAACACCCTGGGGAATCTATGTGTTAAGTGGAATTAGTTACTCTCTAGAAATACAATGGCCACGTTCTTGCTCAAAGATCACAATTTTTTGGATAAATATGAAACCAAAATGAAAACTAACGGAGCATGGTGAGTCAAGCTAAATACAATTTGTACTAAATTTTATATTTTTATAATCTTATTTTTATCATGTTGCAGAGTGTATATAAGGTTTTATTTATTCACATAGTTTAACCATATAATTTACGTATTAATAAATATTAAGTTGGTTTATTTTCTGGTAATGCATATATTAAACTATATTTATAACAAAAGTCTGTGTTACAACTATATTATTTTTTTATAATGCATAGTGGATATATTTTATATGTATTCATGGTAAAGACATGTAAAAAGTACGAACCAATGAAACAAATATTTTACGTTCGAAACTATCTAATAAGTCAAAATTTAAGAAAGTGCGCGACTTTTTCCGTTTTTGACGAGGGTTTTAACCCGTGTCCATAGCCCCGCTATGTACTAGTGGCTCCACCGGTGTACGGAGGGTTCCTACTTCCTCCTATCCCCTCCTCGGGTCCAGTTTTAGTTGGGCATCGCCCTCTTCCACCACTTACTCTCATTTTTTTGTCTTGTTTGGATCTTGTTGGCTTGGGTACAAAAATAAACAATTTTCTTTGTAAAGATCGATGTTGATTCGGTTTTAGTTCCTCCTTTCTTTTTCCTTTGATGATTCGGTGAAGTTTTTGGGATAATCTTGTGTGACTCTGTGGATCTGCTTTGAAACTTTCGAATCTTGGATGAAAGTTTGAAAATATAGTTTCTCTCTTTTATGAATATGTGAATCTGAAATTCGTGTATGAATCTTTGGTGATTCTGTTCAAACTCTACAAAAAAATGTTGTGGGTGAAAAAAAAATCTGATGAGTCAGTAAAAAGTTGGGAAGAAAAAATCTCTCACAAAACTTTAGTTATGAATCCTGCATAAATCTGAAATGCTGAGGGGGTGATATGCAAAACTGAAATGTACTTAAAAACAGAGGTGCCTCGAAAAAAATACCATGTGAGGGGGTGGTATTGTGCTTGTGTGTAAAAAGAAAAGCACGACTCCAACCAGCTGAGTAATGATTTGCATTTCTCTAGGAAAATGGAAACTTCGCCCACACATGGTTCGTGAATCGAATGTCGTCCGTGTCGCAGTCAAACAGCTATGTATTGCCTTGCCGCCTCGAACTAGCCCGCCCGGCTGCCGGCTGAATATTGCACTTGCGCATCTGTCCACGGGATGGCCTGACCATTTCTATCGAGAATTGGACAAATCAATTCAGTGTTTCATAAACGATAAACATAGCTATCTACACCATACTTCGACATCGTGGGGGCGTTGTCTAGCAGCCGTTGCGGCCCATCCTCTTCCGTTTCCCAGAACACAAAAGTAGAATCATTTTGAATTTTGGTCCAGTAGAGTCGATAACAAATACTCTCTCCGATCCGTTAAAACTGTTGCTGGAAACTGGTACAACTCCTTAGATATAGCGTCAATTATTTGAGATCAGAAGAAGTATAATACTTCCTCAGATCCCGTAGTTTTAAACTAGGATTAATTCAAAAATGCGACAATTATTATGAATTGGAGTTAGCTGTGTGTGTGCTTACTGCATGCAGGATGTGTCTTTGAACCGAATTTCTCATCCACAAGGTTAACTCCGTCAGCAAATGGTCTGCATCTACATATTCGACCGGCTGGCCCGCTGCGATCTGACGACCGAACGACCCTCGTGGAAAACGACTCGCACGAACGATCTAGGGAGAAAACCATGGCGAGCGTTGTGCGTATTGCACGAGCCGCTTCACACCTTTTCGGCTTTTCGCAGCATATGTCCACGGCACCCTGACGCCTTCGTGAGCCGAATCTCATAAGCAGGAGATGCCCGTGGCTTGGCTGGTAGTACTATAAAAGAGCCAGCCACGAGAACTAGCTTGTGTCAAGGCAGCACCGCAGCAGGGTCGAAGCAAAGGTAGTTGCAATGGCAAGCAGCAGCTCTGATGTCGTTCCTGTCGCTGCAAAGAAGTACGAGTTGCTTCTCTTTGTGCCGCGTTTGAGTAGCACTGATGATTTCTACCTGCATGTACTTATGCCGTACGAAAGTGGAGGTTAATTTGTCATCTGCGTACGTACGTTGCAGGCTGAAGGGCAAGGTGGCGGTGATCACGGGCGGCGCGAGCGGCATCGGCGCGCGCACGGCGCGCCTGTTCGTGCAGCACGGTGCCAGCGTCGTGGTCGCCGACATCCAGGACGAGCTCGGCGATCGACTCTGCGCGGAGCTCGGCGCGGAGGCCTCCAGCTACGTGCGGTGCGACGTCACCAGCGAGGAGGACGTCGCGGGCGCCGTCGACCACGCCGTCGCCAGGTTCGGGAAGCTGGACATCATGTTCAACAACGCCGGCATCGGCGGCGCGGCGTGCCACAGCATCCGGGAGAACACCAAGGAGGACTTCGAGCGCGTGCTGGCCGTCAACCTGGTGGGCCCCTTCCTCGGCACGAAGCACGCGGCGAGGGTCATGGTGCCCGCGCGCCGCGGATGCATCATCGGGACGTCGAGCCTGGCGTCGACAATAGGGGGCGTCGCGTCGCACGCGTACACGTGCGCCAAGCGCGCGCTGGTGGGGCTGACGGAGAACGCGGCGGCGGAGCTGGGACGGCACGGGATCCGCGTCAACTGCGTCTCTCCCGCCGCGGCCGCCACGCCGCTGTCGACCGGGTACGTGGGGCTGGATGGTGAGGTGTTCGAGGCGGTCATGGAAACCGTGGCGAACCTCAAGGGCGTGGGCCTGCGGGTGGACGACATCGCCGCCGCCGTGCTCTTCCTCGCCAGCGACGACGCGCGGTACGTCAGCGGGCACAACCTCGTCATCGACGGCGGCATCTCGGTTTCGAACACGTCCTTCGGCATCTTCAACTGAAGACTGGTGATCGATGGTCGATCAGAGGGTCGTCTCTCGTTTGGTCACTTAAGTTGTACTCTTCCTTTGACGCATGTGTCCTGTGCTCTGTTTCACCATCATTTATGTTGCATTCTCGAAGAAATAATTTATGCGCGGGAGTGCGAACCTGCGTGGCTGCGTTCATCACTCATACAAAGTTGGACCCACATGGTTCGGCCCGCGAGGGATAGACCATAGACGTAGGGTTTTCGGCCCCCCTTGCCCACGATGCCACCGATCCACCCGTCTCTAGAGTTACTCCCAGCCATATCCCCCACTTCGACACACTTGCGCGGGTGGAGCACGTGTGGAGTTGTCTTTCCGACGGATCTTCTGGAATCTTGTTGGTGTTCGTATTCGTTGGTGTGATTGTATGTAAGACATGCCCTTTTGATCTACTTTTTTCTTGGTGACATTTGTTGTTCTTTTGCGCAAATCTTTTGGAGGCTTAGCACGCGACTATTCCATTATGTTCTACAACAAGGCCCGACTCCGGTGGGGGATGGCATGTGCCTTCGGCTCGCTCATCGTTTGTAATCGTCGCAAGGTGGTCCAAATTTATTGTAAATTTTCTTACTTATGCTGATTGATGTACCTTTGGTTATGATCCCTTTAAAAAAGAGAAGTTGGAGACGCACATTACCATTAGGAGCATTCAAAATGGTACTAGTTAGATGATATTTGGAATAAAGATCAAATTGTGACGGACATGGGATGACCGTTTTCCGCATGATATTACGAACGGGATAAATGGGAGACCAGGTAGCAGGATTAATGAGACCCACCAAGCGGATCCACTGCATGGACGAGTCGGAGAAAGGCACCACGATGGCTGGTACTCCCTCTGTTCCATATTAATTTCCGCTGCTCTAGTAATTATATTTTGTAAAATCAGCGAAAACTAATATAAAACAGGAAGGGAGTACAAGACATACTCATGCGACATTCCTCTGGACCTAACCCTCCCCCGTGTGCTTGAACCACAGATCCTCCCCCGACCTAACCCTCCCACGTGCGGCGGCGCCGCGCCGCACCGGGGAGCCCCTGCCGGCCGTCTCCCGCCCTCCCCCTCACAATATCCCTTCCTACCGCCGCCATAAGAGTCGCAGGACAAAGCCCGTGTGGCGTGGCGGCGGCGGTGGCTTTCCATCCTCAGTCGAAGGTCGGGTCGGGGCGGCGGCGCTTCGCTCCGGACGGCTCAGGCTGTGTCGCGGGCCAGCGGCGGCGGCAGCGGACGGTGGAGGGAGTGGTGGCGGCGGCGCCCGATCTGGGCCCAGATGGGCTTCAGCGGGCCGAACCCTACGACTAAATCTTCATCGGCGCCGACCACAACGCTTGTCCTCTGGGCTTGGCTCACAACACGAGGAAGCCGGGGGCTCCTGCCCTGGGCGTGGCGGTGGTGGACTCCTCCTTCGCCGGAGTTGGCCGGCTGGCTGGTTGTGGCGGATCTTTTTGATCTCACAGTTGGCTCCGGCGGCGAGTCGGGAAGATGTTGCTACCGATGAAAATCGAGTCTTGACCACGGTCAGGACAGGCGATGGCGGCGCCTACGCCGTTACCTTGTTGAAGGCATTGTCGTTGCAGCTACTGTCTACCCGCTCGCGCTGCTCCGGGGGAAACCTCAGATTCTGGGGTTCCCGGGTCGGACAATGGCGGCGCTATCGTTGCCGCTCTCCTTCTTGAGGGCATTGTTTTTGGAGCAGCTGATGGAGGGAGGTTGCAAAAAGTGGAGTGGTTTACATCTACCACGTTGACGACGGCGAGTCTCGGCGGCGTGGCGCAGCGGGGTCTCGGCGACGAGCGTATGATGATGGACTCACGCAGGATGGTGGAGCTGTCTAGCGTCGGGGTGATGTCGATGGCAGGCCTTGCAAGGTTATCATTGATCGCTCCTGAAGGTGGGATGGCGAAAGATGGTGGCAGCGGCTTCTGTTGTGCGCATACAGCGTGCGCTGAGGATCGGCTGGACCGGTTTGTCCTTCCGGCGCGCTATCGTATCGGGCGGCCTAGTTGAAGCCTCCGGATTGATTTTCGCATAGACGGTGGTTCTTCGTTGATCGTAAAGCACAAAGCTTACTGTTTTTTCCATATATTAATAAAACTCGGTTGTACGTCCTTTGATGCACTTTGATGCAGAGGCTGGGCCACGCCCTCCATTTTGAAAAATAAATGCGACGTTCCTCTCGTCTACTCGATGGAATTACTTGGTTGATTTTATGTTCACTAATTATCAGGCCCACAAACTGGCAATGTGTGGCGGCGGTGCTAAGGCCATCTTCACCCGTCCCCCCAGAGCCCCCCCAGGAGGCCTTTTTTGCGCCGCGCCGGCCGAAAAGCGCCGTTTTTCTACCACTCGGCCCCCCAGAAGCCCAGTTAGCGCCGTTTCGGCGGAAAATAGCGCCGGCGCACCCAGGTGAAACCCAGCCCACTGGGTTCGGCCTGGGGGGGGGGGGGGGGCAGCGGAAGGAAAAGCACGCGTGGGGCAGCGCTGTCGGCGAGACAAAGCATTTTTCCCACCCCGACTCGCCTTTTCCTCTGTCCACCTCGCCGTCGCCTCGCCGTCGCCGCCACCACCCCTCCTTGCGCCGCCGCACGCAAGCAGCTAGGAACCCCCCGTCGAGCCCCGCCCCGCCGCCGGCGCCGCCCACTCTCCTCCGCCGCGATCTAGCCGGCTGGGCCGTTCTCGGAGCGAAGCGCGGCCACCCCGCCCGCAAGGTGTTCGGCGTTTCGCCCGACCCAAGCCATGGACTCTGACGACGAGGAGATGCTCGCCGAGCTCTTCGACGAGGAAGATCAGGCCGGCATCGACGACGATGAACACCTCATGGTCTTGGCCTGTCTCGCCGGCTTGCTCGTCAACAGCGGGTCGCGTCGTGTTGGATCGACGCGCTGGCGCCGCAAGAGCAAGCAAAGGCAGCGGTACGAGGGCTACTGCATCCTCTACTCCGACTACTTCGCCAACAATCCTACGCAGGACGCGAAGGTGTTCCGGCGCCGGTTCAGGATGAACCGCGAGCTCTTCCTCACCAGGCGCCGGGAGATTCGAGACGCTGGAACACATCTAGCTCTACAGGATGATCTGGTGCAGCACTTGTGGGCGCGCAAGGGCAATGGCAATGCCGATAATGGCGATGCCAATGCCTAGTACGATTTGTTTTATTTGCTTGTATTGTTGAACTAATTATTTGTGTATGGATTTGTACGTTAAACTATTTATTTATGTGTGAATTTGTATGTTAAACTATTTCTATGTGTGAATTTGTATGCCAAAAAGGGCCGGCCTTTCTTTATGCCGAAATAAGGCCGCATCGCCGGCTGGGCGTTCACGGCTGGTAAACGCGCCCCCCAGGGTTCGGTTTCGCGCCGTTTCGCGCCGCGGCGGCCCAGAAAAGGCGGCGTTTTGGACCCTGGGGAAGCAGGACGGTTGGAGATGCCCTAAGCACGTACTGCCACTGGCATTCATAGCACTATAGCAGCCTCCCTCGTTGATCGGTAGTACTAGAAGACTTTCTTGTTTTACCGGATGGAGATTTGGTGCTCCCGAGATTCAGTGATCTCATCATTTTCAAAAAATTAAAAAGTATATTTTAAAGTTTTAAAAAATTCTGAAAAAAGCATGCATATTCTTAATGATATATGCTACAAGCGTGAAAAATTGCAATACATAATACTTTATATTTTGTGCTACACAAAAATAACAAATGTATAGATTTGAGATAATGCATAATGTATAGTTTAAATTTCCAACTTTTGTCATTTTTGTGTAGCCCATAATACAAAAAAAAAATTACATTAAGATTTTACACGCTTATAGTATACTTCATTAACAACATATATGATTTTTTTCACAATTTTTTAAAACTCATATATATGATTTGCGAATTTTTAAAACTGGCAGGAGCACTGGTGCTCGTGAGCCAAAAGCTATTTCCGTGTTTTACCCCACTATTCAGCCTATATATGTCTAACAGTCGAAGTGATGTGTACAGATGCCAAATTTGCGTGCCTACGTCTATCAGCAAGCCGCCGGGCGTATAGAGTTATCAAACGGGCTATATGTGGGACAAACCGGTGCGACTGGTTATCTCAATCGTCTGAAAGCAATTCTAGCAGATCACGCAAAAAGTTTCTATCATAAAAGTGGTTTGTAGAATATTCAAGATCAAGTCAGCACTTCACGCCAGAGCCAATCGATCCGAATTCAGTTTACAAGAAAAAAAAGCCCGCCTGTTTTGGAAATTAAAAATAAATATGAAAACACTTCCAAAAATCTGGAAAAAATATGGGGCAAACATATGGTAATGTTCCACGTATGTACAAAGTTTCGTGACAAAATAACATTTGTGGTGCTCTGTGAGAAAAAACAAAATCAGTACTCAATTGTGGCAACAACAAATCCCAAAACTGGCCACTGGTTTGAGAACGTGTCATTAGAAATAAAAAAAAGATACATGAATCTTCTCATCACCCTTCTTCTTCTTCTTCTTCTTCTTCTTCTTCTTCTTCTTCTTCTTCTTCTTCTTCTTCTTCTTCTTCTTCTTTTTGAGGCATGTTCCCTTGTTGCCAAAAGTTTTTTCTTCAATGAGCAAGATTTAACATGACGTTCAATTAATGAGCAAGTTTTTTCTTCAATAAATATGAAGCAAATGTTCTAGCCAGATTCTTGACTTGGTTTTGGCCTTTATTATTGTTGCATTTGGACTTATTGTTATTGCAGTTTAGTCAAAATTCACTGTTGCCATTAGAATATTTTTTGCACACTCCAAATATTGTCGAGCGTGGATTCTCCTTTATAACTATTTCCCAATGTTTTCTTCAAATAAGTGACTCGGTCTTTGACTTATTTGATATCCTCTATAAGGCTACACTAATAAAATATTAGAGGACGTAGAGCAACTTAACTTTTAGAGCAACAGGCTAATAAAAGCAATTCACCGCAAGATGTACCAACCTTATGTCTAGATGAATTACTAAGACAAAAACTAGGCAATATAGAATTTTGAGTAGAAGTGATAATGTCCACATGAAACTCACAACATGTGACCTTAGTGACCCTTGCTTCACGAGCTAACTTTAGCGGATCGTGGGATATCCTCATGGGATTCAGGAGCTTATAATGATTTCTTCCAAGTTCCATAATTGTTAGTCAGCAAGATGAGATATAAGCTCAACATTCTCGTTTAGGATGGATGCTTCACACGGAATATAAGTAGTAACATTAACATTTGTGCTCTCCTCATTGTGGAGATCTTGATCATAAAGATTGAATCTCCAAAGGATGCCTGCTTCCAAGCCAGTGGCGGAGCTAGGAAATTATCAAAGGGTGTGCCACCGGTGATTTTTTTTTTGACAACACATGTAATCCACAATTGTACGGAAAGAACTATATAAATAAGTTGAAGTCTCACAATATTATAGCTCACCAAATATGTTTGAAGGTAATAAAAGTAGCCATACAAATCGTTGATAATATTAAATAGTCTTACATTAACAAAAGATAACACGAGTAGAATATTATGGGTCTACTTTACGCCTTCGCATAGCCATATGGCTGGTTTGGACTTTTTGCAATATATCTTCTCCCAACATCATTTTGATCATTGGCATCATCATAACTTGAAATAGGAATCCTCTTTGCTGGATCACATTCAAATGGGAGATAATTATCCGCTGGCTCTCCACTCGGAAAATTGGGTGATGGTGTTGTTGTTGCTTGAGCATCAGTTTCAGTCTCAATATTTGTGTCAACCGGATGTGGAGAATCCGAAAACTGCAGCAAATTTCTACTTCCCGGAGTGCCTTCAGCTTGTAAATCAACCACAGCTGATGGGAATTCAGAAGAAGCAAATTTTTTGCTTCATATTTGCCGAAAAGTGCCGCGATATGGCCACTGCCTCTCTTCATGTTTGACAAATCTACAACAAAAATAACAACAAACTAGATCAAAACTAGTGTATTTGACCGAAAAAACAATGCAGCACTAGTCTACTGAATCTCTGAATGTCTTGGATTGACAGGAAATAGCTGACTAAAAATCTAAAATAAAAACATAAGCTACTGGAAACAGGGGAATTACCTCGATGCGCCTTCCTGGCTTCCTGCGGAATCGAAGCTCAGACGCTCCGCTGGCCGTCTCCGACTCGCCGGTGGCCCGGTCCCCTGACTCTCGGAGGCTGGAGCGAGCTGTGGAGTGGAGACGCGGTGGCCGGTCTTGGCAGCGGCGCGGTGGGCCGGCGGCGCCCGGTGCCGCTCGGCGCTCACGCAGGTGTCGATGCAGCGGGACCTCAAGTCCTCAACGCCGGCGCACGGGATTGCCTGATTAACTGTGTGCGCCATGGATTTTGCTCCCGCCGCGGCAGCTGATTTGGGGATCGAGCGAGGGAGGCAGGCAGGAGGCAGCGAGGAGCCAGTGCACAAGGATGCGAGACGGGGAAGGCAGCGAGCACGGGCCCTGCTGCCCGTCAGCCCGTGTTGACTTTTCTTATTCTTTTTACACGATTTGATTTCCTTTTTTTTCGTGCAGATGAGTAGTAAAAAAATGCACATAATTTCTGGGTGTGCCAGGGCACACCCGGCACACCCGCTAGCTCCGCCACTGTTCCAAGCCCACCTACTGGGTGTCATCACCTGATCATTTCCTTTCCCACAAAGTTCGAGTTGCAAAATGAAGGGCTCTTTAGAAGACGACATCCAAGTCTCCTATGATACTTCGGAATCAGGAATCCGTATCCTCGTCAATGAGGAATTGCAATCTCCCGACGGTTACATTGTGCGACACGAGACATCCATGAGGTTTGTGAATTTAGCGCGAGCATTATCATTACCACGAAGAGAAGCATAAACTTACCCGGCTCATGCCAGAAAGTATCATTATCATCCCCATCGTCATCATAGGATGTGTTGGGATTTAAGGTAGGATTTACCTTTGAACCTCTTACCATGAGGAACATGTGAACACTAGATGTCGGCGATGCTCCATTTGGAGAGGACGATTCTTCATTTGGAAGGTAGGGATAATATTTTGCGAGATGTCCGTACTCATGACATTCATATGTTTTAGGAATTTCGCAAGGTCAAGATAAGCTTATCGACTGTGGACTGTGGTAACATGCGCTTGACCTCGCAAAAGAAATGAAATCGTTTTTTGCGCCATTTTTTGTTTCTGAGACAATGAGAAACTGCGCTTTCGTCGCCTGAACACAGATCCCCACGAAGCAGCGGCCCAGAACAACCGGCCCATGTGATCCACGAGAGGGGTTTGGAGTTGGTGGAAACCCTGGAGCACCTCGAGAGAAATATTAGGCGACGCCAACCTTATTAGCGGAGGCTCCGAGGAAGGGGATAAACCAGCAACAGAAGAGCTATCTCGCCTCCTCCTCCCCCTCTCCGGCTCTCCCCCAGCATTCGGAACACCGGAGCGGCGGGCAGCTTCGAGATGGAAGGGATGGGGCAGAAGAGGCGGCCGCTAGTGGTGATGGCCTCCTCGTCGACCGCGGCGGCGCAGGCGGCGGGGCGGGGCGGGGCCAACCCGCTGGCCGAATTGACCGACCGATTCAGGTCGCTGGAGACCGGGTGCGCACGTGGATGGCGAAGCAGCCCACGCACATCGAGGCCGCCGTCACCACGGCGTTCGGGGCCGTGCAGGGCGGCGCGCTCGGCGGGCTGATGGGCACGTTCGCGCCAGAAGCAGGTGCCGGGCTCCCCGTGCCGCAGCCGCCTCCCGGGCTCGACCCCAAGGCCCTGGCTTCCTTCAAGCAAGCTCAGGTATCCTCCTCCCTCATGTGTAGTCTCCCTGTCAGTTACAGATTTACACGGAGACCATAATTTTGTTTTTTCATGGGATTTTATTTACTTAGAATATAAAGCAGGAGATTTTCTAGCTGGACATTAGGCTTTTGCTGGCTTGTAACTGGTCATAAAACTCTGTACATAAACTCTATTCTATCTAATCGGACGGCAGAACGACTGCTTTAAGCTTCAAAAAAAAAAGAATATAAAGCAGTCGATCCGTTGCTCATAACGTACTTAAAGTACGGACAGTATGAAGGTTCTTTTGTTCAACATAAGAGTACTTGAGATCGGTGGATTAGTCATTTCGAATCAAGACGACTTTATTAAAGATCAAATCAAGATAGCTACGGTAGTACTTACTGTTATATGCATGTGATGGCTGACTTTTTCTTTTTGTAAGACATCAATGACTTTACCTCTTTCGTTTTTGTAAAGCAATCGCTCTTCCTCTAGTTTTAGTGCAGCAAAGTCTTTATTGTTCCTCAAGGCTGTCTTGCATATAGGAGCTAAGACTATCCACATGCAACGATTACATTGTACTCCCTCCGTTCCATATTAGATGACTTCTATTTGCCCACATGTAAATATATCTAGACATGTTACAAGTATAGATACATCCACATTTGGACAAATGGAAGTCATCTAATTTAGAACGGAGGGAGTACCTATCATCTACTAAGTACAACTTTGTTGTGGTTCATACAAATCTAATTCCTAGAACTTTAGGTTAACAGTATTTTTTTCTGGATTATAGGCTTTGGCAGGTGGGCCTCTGGTGCAAGCTCGAAATTTTGCAGTCATGACTGGTGCAAACGCAGGCATATCTTGTGTTATGAGAAGGATAAGAGGAGTGGAGGATGTCCAGGGCAGGTGAGGGTTCATAAGCTCTTGTTTCTTTATATGTAAATACAACTAACAGGGAGTCAGCACATTCCTCGGACTAGGTGCATCTTATTCTGTTCACATAAGATAGTTTCCCGTCCTTTCTTAGCCTCGTGAGTTGCTGATAGTTTCCCGTCCTTTCTTAGCCTCGTGAGTTGCTTATCAGCTGGCCAGGATATAAGCAATTTTGGTTGTTAACAGTATTTCACGTCGTGTTGATGTAAACCATTTCGAAAAGATGAACCACAAGCCCACAGACAGTAAATGTAATTTTGAGATAAAAATCTAGCTTCGCTTAACTCACGTAAATGTTACTCTATACTTATCTATGATAAATCATTATCTATAGTGTTACTTCTAATTTACTATTGGTGTAATGCATGTTTATTTCAATGGAGTCTCCAAATCGGACAGAAAAGACCAATAAAATTGTAACATCATTGTATGTTCCTATGAACAAAATGCATATTTATGTATTCTCCGCATGGAAGCCTAATATTGTACTTTGAGAAAATTATCCAATCAGCACATTGCTTAGACTGAACAAACACGGCAAGTGTGGTGTCTAAAACGCAAAAGCGAACATGGCAAAGTGCCTTTCCTCAAACAGTCAATGTTCCTCTGTTCTTATTTCCTCTACCTGCCATGTGCCTTGCTCCTGTGCATGGTGCACCGTTGGCTATTCCCACTTCTATGTTACTCCTCTCAGAAGAAAACAATCCGATAATTAAGGAAATTGAGATTAGCAAGAAAGATGCCACATCGTGCACATTAGGAACAGCACCCTACTCGAAAACAGACCACACTGCTAATGAGGAGGTCTAGTGAGGCCATGAGGGCCTCTGGAGCCAGGATGGAACACTGAGCACACTGGCGAGGAGATGCGGTGGGGCCACGATGGAGCACACTTGCGGAAAAGCACCATCTCGAAATCGCCTCCAGGCAGGAGCGGACCTAGGCCCAGGGCAACAAGGGCCATGGTCTGGATCCCCGGTCACACAAAAAAATTGGCCTAAAAAAAGGGCAGCCCCGGTGCAGTAGCTCCCGCTTGCGCAGGGTCCGGGGAAGGGTCCGACCGCTTTGGGTCTTTAGTACGCAGCCTTTCCCTGCATTTTTGCAAGAGGCTGTTTCCAGGACTTGAACCCGTGGCCTACCATCTATAAAAAAAATCAGGTCGGGGCGGAGCCCGGTCTGGCCTAAGTCGCTGCTGGTCTCACCGGACTGAACCCAGCAAAATCCTTTGCCACGCGTCCACGGTGAACCATCGCCAAGAGAAGATGGTGGCCACCGGTTTCTAAATTCAGCTGCTGTTTTTGGAAGGTCAGAGATGAAGCGTACAAGAAAACCAGAAGACGAAGATTATCAGTCAGTTAAGAAAGGTCTAAAGAAAGTTTTGCTTTGTTGAGTTGGTGTAGCACATGCCGTATAGATGATGCCATGTGACTGAGTCTATGAGGGGACCTAAGGTGTCATATAGCGGGTTGTCTTGGCCTGTTGAGTCAATATAACGGCCTGTAAGAAAGTAAGAACCACAATGCCGGTATGACCCGGGAGTATGCGCAAATATTTGCAAACCCGGTAATTTACTCTCTCTCTCTCTCTCTCTCTCTCTCTCTCTCTCTCTCTCTCTCTCTCTCTCTCTCGTATAAAGTAAAAGAGGCAAAGAGAGACCAGATCAGCAGACCATTACCACCACTAGCTGGATATTTTGAAGTAGTAAAGATAATATGATATATCCTCAGGAATCAGAAAATTGTGAACCTAGTACAATGAAGATAGAAAGTGATATCACACCCTGCATCTCCTCTTCAGTCAATTATACAAGGCATTAAAATTTCAGGGAACTGAATTGTTAACAAGATGAAAATATTTTTCTGTAAATTTTCTCGCCTGCATGGTTGACAAACTCTCTTTTATATAGCATGGCAGCAGCTTTTGGTTCTGGTGCTTTATTCTCCATCGTGAGTGGAATGGGAACCCCAAATCCAGTTGTTAATGCAATTTACAACTGGTATGGCTTTTGCAGTATTTCAAGGTGGCTTTTTCATGGTAATAACTTGGACATGTTCTCTAATTTCTATAACTGAAAGTCAGTTTGTTCCACTTGAATTATGTCTCTAGATTGTAGTACTGAATGTGTTTGTGAGTTGCCAATGCAGTCTACATAGGTTCACGTTGCTTCACTGATATATATCAGTGGTGCAGTAGCGACAATGGTGTCATTAAATTATCCATTACTGTTCTGCTTTTCTAATTCTTATGGTAAATTTATATTGAGTGTAGGTTGGGCAGAAATTCTCGAAACCAAAGGCACAGAATGAAGATATGAGCTATTCTCGTGCAAAAAATATGTTGAACCAATTAGGCCTTCAGAACTATGAAAAGAATTTCAAGAATGGTCTTCTGACCGATGAAACATTGCCTCTTCTCACTGATAGGTACATGCTTTGTATATTAAATTAAAGTTCCTGCATACCAGAAGAAATAATCTTAAAAAGAAAGTCATACCGCTTGCTGAATTTTGCTAATTCCATTTGTCTTGGATTATCTTCCAGTGCGCTCAGGGATGTGAAGATCCCTCCTGGTCCAAGACTTGTCATACTTGATCACATAAAAAGGTTGGGGATTATTGCATATATTTCTAGCTTCCGGATTGTTAGTTTCCTTGATCTAATATCGTATGTTGCAATTCCGCAGAGAACCTGGCTTGGCAAAATCAAATTGAAGTGATTGGCACAACGCGCCAGTTTTTCCTCTAGTTGCATAAACTATGTTCTCGGAACTCCAATCTAGCTGTTTCAACGATGAGCTCTCTAGGCAGCAGTCTGATTGTAAAAGAACAACCAGTATGTGTTTTGTAGTCATCATTAGACTGATTAAATTACATGTGTCTGATCTGTACTGAAGCTTCAGTCGAACTATTATGCGCTGTTTATGGCAAAGTTCATTCTTCAACCTCCAGAACTCTTGGGCTTTTTTCTGAGTCATTTCTGAACTGTGCATATTATGTAGATTTTCTTCTGTCCTTCCCAAGTTATCCGGTTAGACGACACTGATAATTAGCAAGGCCCAATGAAGGGTTACCAATTCCATCAGTGTCTATCGGTAGTTCTTTTTTGGGGGCAGTAACTAAGTATGTCTTGTGCACTTCAACTTACAGAATCATAGGTTGCACACTACTGCACTGGATAGCCTCAGCGAACGCACGTATCTTCCCGAGAACGGATATCAAAGCACGGTACCATTTCGCAAGGAGAAAAATAGCGCCCCCTATGAGCGGAAATTGAGTTTGGCTCCCGGTATGTTCAAAAAAATTGAACAATTTAAAAAATGTTCAAAAAAAATCCGAAAAAAACCATGCACGTACTTGACGATGTCACGCACGACCGTGTCAAATTTCGCACCGAAACGACATCGTATGCGCCCTGTGCAAAAATGACAAAATTCTGTCAGAATATGAGATCCAAAATTTTGAATTTTCTGTCAGAATTTTGTCATTTTTGCACAGGCGCATACGATGTCATTTCGGTGCGAAATTTGACACGGTCGTGCGTGACATCGTCAGGTACATGCATGATTTTTTTCGGATTTTTTTGAACATTTTACAATTTGTTCAATTTTTTTGAACATACCGGGAGCATGTGTTTCCGGGAGCCAAAACGCCATCCTCCCCCTATGAGGGGGTTGCTGCTATTTCGAATCCTTCTACAGTTTGCCCGCTGAAATAGCGAATTTTGAGGGATGTCTGTCATAGCGTTATTATTAAAAAAACAAAATAATCGTGAAACATGAGGAAAAAGGTCCCAGGGGATGAGTAAATTTACATATGGAGAACAATATACCAGCCAATCAAAAAAGGAGGACAAAAAATTTAAATTACCGCTAGAAGGAGGGTTTGAACCTCCGACCTTGTGGTTAACAGCCACACGCTCTGGCCAACTGAGCTTTGATGTTCGTATGGAAATAACATACTATAATATATACATAAAGAGGTTAAGACATGGCTGATAAATTCAAATTGAATTGATTCCCGGTGCCTGTTGGGACCAGTTTTTTCTCATGTTGAATGAACTGTGTTCCCGGAAGTCTTCCATAGTCATTCCATTCTTCTGAATACTTGAGCTTATTGCTCAGGAGTCAGGACCCGAGATTTCATTTGGTCAAACTGGTAATTATTCAGAACGCTTGGAGCAGAAAGCTCACTGAGAATGTGTCTAGGCCAAAACCAGGAGATGTCAAGAAGGATATGTTGAAGCGCAACAGTTGCAGTGTGTAAATTCCAGTCTGACATGGGCAATGTACATGTATGTTAGAATTGCAACATTATGTACAGGTGTTTTAACACTTCAATTTACATTATATTCAGGAGAAACTCCAGCACCTGGAGCCTATATATGTACATGAATTATGGAGCCTATGCACAAATGAATCAAGAAGCTTATCGACAGGGAAGAATAACACAATAAACCTCTACTATACATTGGGTGCTTGAGCTTTCAAAGTGTTGGCGTCGGATCAGACAATTGAACAGTCTGATCGTTCAACCGATTCAAGCAAGGTTTCCCCTTGTCATCAGTGTCCATCATTATGGTGTCGCCAGGTTTGTACTGCCCAGAGAGAATTGCTTCACTGATGACATCTTCAACCAACTGGGTGACGGCCCTTCTCAGTGGTCGTGCACCGTAGCTCTTGTCGTATCCTTCTTGACAAATCATGGTCTTCATTGCGTCAGATACTTCTAAGCCAATACCGAGGGCCAAAAGCCTACCTTTCACCTCTTGCAGAATTATATTGAGAATAGCAAGCATCTGAAAAATCATCATTTCAGATGCTTAGCATGCTTCCATGAACTACACGTTAGAAAGTATAACACAAACATTTTTCCACCAAGGAACAGAAAAATCTCATGTACAAACTTTTAATAGGTGTAAAGGGGTCGCGTCGTAGGTATTGGCTTATTGTGGACAGATGGGATTATGTTTTAGTTATCATAATCACAAGATAGGTATCTTAAATCACAGAACAATAACAAAGAAACTTATAATAAAATAACCGACCTGATTCTTCTCAAGTGGACGGAACACAACCACCTCATCCATTCTATTGAGCAATTCAGGCCGAAAAAAAGCCTTCAACTCTTCCATTACCAAGGATTTCATCACAGTATATGTGTTCTCTTCTGCATCATTCGGCGTTTGGAAACCTATGGCCATCCTTCCATTTGAAATCGATGTAGAACCAACATTGGATGTCATGACAATTAATGTATTCTTGAAAGAAACTCTGCGGCCCTGTAGTTCACAAAAAAAGGATAGCGGTTTCATTTCAATAAGATGGAACCAGGGTCTTGCCTGGTGTTTGTAGCATAAGTTCACATAAAAGATTTAATAATGCACATCAGACTGTATGACTGTATCAGTCGGATCAGGCATAGGTCATAACAATGAACAATCGGCTTATTGAGTTTGCAAAAATAGAAAGCCCGACTTTCAAGGTGCATGATATATCATAAACAAGGTATGGACAATATAGTATGAATTTTATTTAACGGCTGCAGAAAGGATTATCACGAATGTCAGGATCTCGCACCTGTGAGTCAGACAAATGACCATCTTCAAATACTTGGAGAAGGATATTGAAAATATCAGGATGGGCTTTCTCTATCTCGTCAAGCAATACTAAGTAAATGGTTTTCTCCTGACTGCTTCTGTCAAAGTACCACCTTCACCAAATCCCATGTACCCTGGAGGAGAACCTATCAGCTTGCTCACTGTCTGCCGCTCCATGTACTCACTCATATCTAATCTAACCATAGCTGACTCCTGTCAATCGAAGCAAACAACTTTAATAAAATAATCCATGTAACATGTTCTAAAGTAAAGGAATCATAATATAAAGATGTAACCAGGAAAGAGTGACCTACAGATCCAAAATAAGTTGCTGCTAGAGCTTTGGTTAACTCAGTCTTTCCTACTCCTGTTGGACCACAGAAAAGTAGAGTAGCAATAGGTCTGTCAGGATCGCTCATGCCAGCGCGTGATCTCTTCACAGCTCTTGATATCGCCACAACAGCATCATCTTGACCTATGACACGCTTTCTGAGTTCATCTTCTAGTCCTACTAGAAGCTTTCTTTCATCTGCAGTCAACTTCTGGACTGGTATGCCTGACCACAATGATGTGACTCTTGCAATTTCCTCTATTCCAATCATAGATGGCCTGCACCATTACGCGTATTAAAAAAAATTATATGCTTAGACTGAAATATGAAGTCCACTCTGGATGAAATTATGAAATGAGAAAGCCTACTCATCAGCTGAAGCTGACAGTGTTGATGTTGGACTTGTCTTGCCATCATCATTCAGTACTTCAACATTAACTTCATTCTCTTGGTCATTTTCATTCAGAGAATATTTCAACCTGTTAGTCAGTGCCTGAAACATGTTGCGAAATTAATTAATCATCTACCAGCAGATGAACATGGATAAAAGTTATTTGCGACAGCTAAATGTAAATATTCTACTACCACGTCATGCATGGCCTGGACAGCTCTAATCTCTCGCCAATATTCATCTGGTGACTTCGAAATTATAGAGCACTGCTCTTCTTTCTTCCTTTTAAATGATTCCGTCCGAGCTCTGCTACCAGCTTCATCAATTAGGTCAATAGCTTTATCAGGAAGACGTCTGTCAGGGATATATCTCGCTGACAAATAAACCGCTGCATTAATGCATTCTAAGGTGTATTTGCATTTGTGGTAAGTCTCATACTTTTCACGCAGACCAAGTAGAATTTTCACAGCATCCTCCTGCAGAGAGCATGAAGGAAAGTTAAAAGAAGCTGATACCCAAGAGTCCCGAGTGACTGTAAAATTGAAATTCTGCACTACCTGACTAGGCTCATTTACATATACTGGTTGAAACCGGCGAGCCAAAGCCTTATCCTTCTCAAAATGCAAACGGTGTTCATCCAGAGTTGTAGATGCAATGCACTGTGAGTACAGACAAGCGTTAACGCGTGGAAAAGAAAAAAATGAGATGGGATGCTATATTACATTGTATATTGGATGGGATAAACAACCAATTAATACTCATCATGGAAGTGGCCCATCTCATGGCTGGTTTATCACAAATACTTCACAGTTATTCATAAAGGGACGTCACTTGAGTGACAAACTACACGGTACGGTACAACATCAGGACTCAGAAGTATGTGCAGCAGTAAAGCATAGTCTATTACTGTAGTACTAGCAACACCAGTTGTTGTTTAGATATGCAGCTATTACCCATGTGCATATTTAAATGAAAAACTTAAGCGATAAGTATGTTTTGGTCCCTCAAATGTGCACACTGTTCACCTTCGGTCCCTTATCTTTTTTCACATACATTTGGCCCCTCATCTTGCTATACCATACAAACTTATTCCTTCCCTGATCCAAAGCAGTATTCTAACTTACACAAGGTGATTTTTCACCCAAACTATCACATGTTCGTCTCGTCCGTGCTGGCACATATGAACTTGACACGTCTACATATGCCTTAAGAAACACATGCCGAGTTAGAGGAGAAACATGGAAGGAAGATGGCGTGATGGGGAGCTCGAGCTCGACGGAGTTGAAGGGAGAAGAGTACTAAGTGAGGATGAAGACAGATCCAGGAGGGAAATAAGAAGCTGATGTGAAGGGCCATGTGGCAAGTTGGGTCAATACTTACATCACGTCAGCGAGAAAGCCACTTAAGGTTGGGTAAGGGGTCAAACTTGTCCGTTTCACAAGACAAGGGACCAAAGGGATATGAAAATAATTAGAGGCTAAAAGTGAACTTTGCGAACAATTGAGGGATGAAAAACATACTTATCGCGAAACTTAATTACAGCTAGCCTATGCAATGATAAGGTTAAAGGTGGCCTGGAATGCACATTGCTAATTATAAAGTACAAATTACAGGGTATGACATCTTTAGTACTTGAACTCTTATTTGTTAGGAAATTCCAACTAAACAAGCCATTGTCCTCATTAGATGTTTTAACAGAAATAAGGGCAATGCACAAAACATATATGTAAATAGTATATAAAATGACTGTAATCCATGCACCAACTGCTGCGTATTTGTAAAGTGGCATAGTGGGATACGCAGCTTACAACCCATAGTACACCCTAACTAGGCGTGACCGCGAGGGACACCACCAAGCAACAAATAACATTGTTTTCCTTTCAGATAATGTGTTGTAACTATTGTACTAACCAATCCTAATTCAGTGACCATAAGGTAGAGACCCTCTATCTTTTTGCTTAAAAAAGGTGTCATAATAGTGAGACTGAGAAACAAGATGGGCAACATAGAATTAGCCATATAAGTAGTTCCTTTTGTGAGAAAAATACCTGCATTTCACCTCTAGCAAGTGCAGGTTTCAGCAGATTAGCGATATCAAGACCAGCTCCCTTACTGCCTCTTCCAGCGATTCCAGACCCAATAAGAGTATGAACCTCATCAATGAAGAGTATAACATCAGCTGCACGAAGTTGTGGGGCTGTTTGTAAGACCAAAAACCAAGATAGAAGTTTACGTATTCTATTCATTCTGTACAAATCAGATAACCTGCTTTGCGCACTTCACGTATTAAACTAGTAACCCTGGCTTCTAGTTCACCCCTCTCCTTTGCACCAGCCATCAGTAAGGCAACATCTAATGACAATATACGTCTTGCCTACATGACAATGCAAATTAGTCGCAACTGTTAACTACTCTTGCGCAAGCAGAACTTTACAGAAAAACATGATCGTTCATCTATGATTCATCATAGAAACTCACCACGAGAAAAATAGGCACATCTCCATTTGCAATTTTAAGAGCCAACCCCTCAGCAATGGCAGTTTTACCAACGCCTGCTTCACCCAAAAGAATAGGATTGTTCTTTGTGCGCCGGCATATAATCTGAACTACTCTTTCAATCTCCTTCTTGCGATCAATAACAGGATCAATTAATCCACCACTGGCTCGCATGGTCAAATCTACACAAAACTGAGCTAGTGCACTCTTATCTGAAATGCAAATAAAATAAGCTCATTCTTTCCACACTCCATGCCATAACAAAAATTAGCACAAACTCCAACAGACCTTTCTTTTTATTTGAGTATTTGACAATTGCAGAGTTCCCATTTCCAGCAGTAGATTTATCACGCAATCTGAAAGAAGATAATCCCAGAGGCTCTCTGCCATCCTTCGCAACCTCCCCTTTGATTCGGGTAAGAGCCCGCTTTGCTAGCTGGCTTGGTTCTACTCCTAAGCTATAATGAACATCATTAATTAGCTAGTAAATAATCGTCAGGACAAGATTTATATAATTTTCGCTCTATTATATTACCATTTGTTTGAGAAGTCCACATAAATTCATTTGCATTTTCAGTTTCAGAGGCCGATGAATCTCTTTCTCAAAGACCATTTCTCATTGATGTCTATATAGTTGTGACTATGTTCATATTTGAACAGTTCAAACGTTTGAATGTTGCTTATTGCTTAGGGGATCAAGAGATGGTTCGATGGCTTTTTCCCCGCAAAAGAAGGCAATGCTTAGGGGAGTTTGACAATTGCAGAGTTCCCATTTCCAGCAGTAGATTTTATCACGCAATCTGAAAGAAGATAATCCCAGAGGCCAACCTCCCCTTAGATTCGGGTAAGAGCCCGCTTTGCTAGCTGACTTGGTTCTACTCCTAAGCTACAATGAACATCATAATTAGCTAGAGTAAAATAATCGACAGGACAACATTTTATTTAATTTTCACTTTATTATATTACCATTTGTCTCAGAAGTCCACATAAATTCATTTGCATTTCCGGCTTCCAGGCCGAGGAACCTCTTAACGAGCATTTTGTATTGTTGTCTGTAGTTGTGACTATGTTTATATTTTAACAGCTCAAATGTTCGAATTTTGCTTATTGGTGATCAAGAGAATGATGCATTGTTTAGCTTGTTTTCCGCAAAAGAAGGCAATGAATCTGCGTCCACACAACCATCATTGGAGTATTAAATGGGATGCGTTGTTTAGCTTGTCACATTTTGCTGACACTAACCCACAAATTGCAAGCTATTGGGGATAAGGGAATAGGAGAAATCACCACCAACCTCTTAAGGGTGTTGTTGGAGGTGAGGTCGTCCAGGTCGAAGAGGCCGAGCGCAATATGGTCCGGGGAGATGAAGTTGCACCCCATGTTCCGGGAGAACTCCACGGCCGCGACGAAGACGCGCTTGCTGGCCGCCGTGAATGGCACGTCCGTGGCCAGCCCCTCGGGCACCTGCGGCGGGCCGCGTTTCCCAACGACACCACGGCACGCCTCGCGGGCGCGCTCGATTCGGATGCCCGGAGCGAGGAACCCCGCCGTTGACCGGTCCTCGGCGACGAGGCCCAGCAGCAGGTGGTGCGGCGCGACCGCCTCGTCCCCCATCGCCCGCGCCTCCCGCTGCGAGAGCACCACCGCCTTCACCGCCCGCTCGGTGAACCGCTCGAAGACCGCCCTGACGACGACGCTGCGCCGCTGCTGATGCCCCCGCCGAGGCGCCGCCGAAAGCAGGGCCGCGGAGGCGCGGAGCGGGTGCGCGAGCGCCGAGGCCCTCCCTCCCGTCGCGGCGGAAGCGGAGATGCGGCGACGGAGCCCGGCCCCCGTGGCGAGGATGGACGCGGACGGCACCGACGACGACGAGCAGCAGCAGGCCTCCATCGTCGGTTCGGTTCGGTCGCTGCGTATGATTGGGCGCTCCCTCCTTCTCCGATAAAACTAGGGACGGAGGGAGTCGTACCCGCTGGAAGGTAAGGTGCGACCTGACGGAATAGAGTAGTGGTGGCGGTTAGCTCCTGCGTGCTACCGCTGCTCGGGAATCGACGAGGGATCGCAAGGGGAGGAAAGTGGAGGTGGAGGTGGCACGCAAGGAAGACGGGGAAGGTGGGGAAACCGGCACGGCGGCGCGGCGGTGGATGGAGATGCGACGCGGTGGGGACGGGGAACGAAAGAAAGAAAGGAATCTTCTTCGGTCCAGTGGTACGGTGTGGTGTTCCACCGCGCGAGGAATCTTCGGTCGGGAGCGCGTGACGCGGGTTTATCCGATCGAGTTCGGTGAACGATGGGCGCCGGCGGCCAATGTGTGCCGGTTTCGGCGGAGGCTTGCGTCGCGGCGCCGGTTGCCGGAATGTGCCGTTCAGGCCTTCGTGCTCCACACTTCAGACAGGGACCCTGTCACAGGGTGACTCGCTCGATATGTGCAAAGCAATCTGCTGGCTGCATCGCGTGGGAGCCGGGGAAATGCGTCGAGGGTGGAACCGAGATCTGTGTGGCGGTGTGAGGGATTAGTTAACTTCGGCAACGGTGTGGCATACATGCGTTACGCATGTAATACTCGGTGAACACAAGCTTCCAATATTGACATCGATCCTGTGCATCTGATAAATTCCATTGCCTGGCAATAGCATTGCTACTCCACCCCATACCATAATATATGATGTTTTAGCAAGGTCGAATGACTTGCTAAAATGTCTTACATTGTGGGACAGAAGAGTGGTATACTTTTGGAAAACGGCACCATCCGTACTGACATTGCGACTGGTGAATTTAATGATGGTTGCGACGGAGCTGGGTCGTGGCTTGTTCTTCTAATGTAGATGCTCCAGTGTGCTAATTGGGCTTGTCTATACTTGTCTGTTATAGTAATGCGGATAATTCAAGATGCGAGACACCAATGAAAAGATCAAAAGGGGCAAGTGGGATCTTCGGTTGTTGCGCTTAGTTTGCCGCCTATTGGTGAGATAGAAATATTGGTTACGGTAGTTCTCCTTGCCCCGAGCGACCTACTCATTGTAGAGAGGGGACATGGACAATGGATAACGCTTTGTAACGAGATCAAGGTTCCCGGGTAGTCCCACAAAGGCTAAAGGCTGCTCGGTACAACTCAAAGATTCGAGTAACATGTGTTTGTTAAGCTTAACCGTGAGATCACAACCCCACAACATAACTTTATTAATATATACACAGAAAGTACAACAAATGTACATGTTCTCAAGATGAGAAAACCCTACCTAGCAAAGCCTAAATTACACACTTATGGGAGGGCAGATATCCAAGCCATAAGGCTATCATCAACTTGGGTTTAATCATGTGCCGAAGGAGGGACATCAAAGCAAACCTTCACTTAGCAAAGGTGGGTCTCTATTGGCAAAAAATAGCTCCATTTCTCTATACATAGATATGTCGACAAACTACGGTAAGCACCTCCATGAAGAATGCATTGCCAAAACCCAAAAAATAGGTGGAACCTATCTCCTAAGTCTGCAAAGGTCAAAGGACGCAATGCGAGTCCTCGCTAATTTACCAATTTTCCTCTTTAGATGGCCCTTGCCGTTTGATCTATCACACAATAACAGCCATGCAAAAACTTTGAATTTCATAGAACAAGATGATCGACTAGTATGTGTAGGCCCGAACGAATCATTTTGTAGTACAAGTCACGAGAAGATCTAAATATGGATTATATGGGATATTCCTTGTAACAACTGCAACCGTATCAACATTCTTCTGTTATAGACATTCCTTGCAACCAACTTGGCGCTTGTTACTCTAATTTTCACCGTAATTTTCGCCGTGTATATAAATTGGAATATGGGTTTGTCTATGTGTACAATTCCTCATCACAATCATCTAGAAACTATCTTACACCACCATAGGCGATATCGAGACTTCATCGACATTGCCCGAGCTAAAAGAGCATGGGGCCCCATGTGTAGTTTTGGTAATTAATGATAATCCCTACGAAGTAATGGTTTATCAGGTTATACTTGTAGTGCTTGTCCATAGCAATGCGTTAAACCATATGTTGGTTTCAAGGATGAAAGAAAAAGATTATGTGATGACCAAGAAGTTCAAGGTGTTATCCGCAAAATGGTCAATGGTAAGTGTTGAGCATATTGCAAGTGCGTGTTGAAAAATACGATGGTGCAAACATTCATGTTTACCTTCAAGACATCATATCTATGATCAGAGAAAAAGAAAATACAAGGTTGATCAAGATACTGATCAACACACAAAGGTAGAAGATGTACCTAGTGAGATCAAGTGATCTCGTGGTATGGTAATAAATTATCCATATAGCTTTCTGAACTAACCTATGATATAGCTTTCTGGATATTTCCATGGGCTTGCATCAAAAGGAAAATTTTATATAGCACATGGAGGATGACGTCAAGTGGTAATCGTCATCAAGTGTGAGGAGTGCAAGCTCAAGAGAAGCACCTCGAAAAGATCCTATGCTTGAAGCTTGCTACCCATTTAGAGATAATTGTTAAGTGAATATGTGCCTAAGAGAAGATCTCCCATAGTGGAGTATGGGGGAGTGATGACTCCCAAGTGCAGGAGATCTATTGTAGTACTTTCCACTATAGAAAAGGTTGTCGAACCCACGAGGAGCTGAAGGTATTGGTTAGCTAGTTTAACAAGTAAAACAATAAAAGATGCAGGACTTTTGTATATTTTGGTTTATGGTTTGCAAAAAAGTAAATTGTCGTAAAGTAAATTGCAAGAAAGTAAATGCTCTATGCAACAAGAGGACAAGCTCAAGTGTATACTTATATGTGGCAAACGTTCCTGAGGGCGTGATGCATGTAAAATGCATACATGAACTTTGCATGTTATTACTAGATATTCCTACATATTTGCAACTTATATGATGTTATATTCATGTTTTATAATGATTTCGGGGATTTTCTAAACAATCCCCCCTCTTTTGGTTCTAACTCTGTTTTCCAGAAAACGTCTTTTTTAGTGTTTCGGACTTTCCGGGAGCTTCGGGACTCCAAAAAGGGCAAGGCCAAAGAGCACGGTTCAGAATTTTCGAGACGAACGCAATGGGCTGAAAATGAAGACCAGAAGCCCAACCAGCTGGAAACTAGAGGGCCCCACGCGGTCAGATTCCCTGGCCGCGTGAGGACCCCTCTTTTCCCCCTCGTGGCTCCGATGCCGTCCGTTTTCGTCTCCGTGGCTTCGTCTTGACCTAAAACCGGCTATAAAAATAGTCCCCCGGGAGTTTCGGGAGGAGGCGGCGGAGAAACACAAAACCACGAAACAGAGAGTCAGAAGGCTGCCGCCGGAGAAGATCGGAGGGGGGAAACGCCGCCGGAATCACCTCCGGAGGGCTCCACCCCCCTCCGGCGTGTTCATCATCAACATCTACAGCAAGATCATCTCCATCTCTCCACTGTAAACTCTTGGCAAACATGATATATGATGCAATATACTATTCCCTTGATCTATTGTGTCTCCCCATCTATGTTTGAGAAGTGATTTGTTCATGGCAATAGTGAAATAGTTCGTTGATTGGTTGCATACAAGTTTTGTTATCTTTTATGATTGTCTTTATGTACAATATATGAGTGCACACATATGTTGGGGAATGCATGTAAGGTGATCACCGGTAATGTAATGGAGTGAGGGAGACTTGGGAGGACATGTAAACCTGAGACCGAGTCATGAAGTTACTTTATTGGGGGATATATATAGGGGACCTTAGAACTTAAGGCTATGGTGGGACTTTTATGTCTTAATAATTCTTGTGTGCTCATTTACTTGGCCATGAGATCCATCATAAGGGGTTTTAGTTCATTTACTTGGCTACACCTATTTATGGCTCCTTCCTAGAAGAAACAATTAAGACTGAAACATGTGCTTCACTAATTGTGACAACCACACGAATGAAATAACAATTGCTAGAACATTTGCTCCCTTGAGATATTTGCTACTTGAGATATTTGCTACTTGCTACTTTGAGAAACTTGCTCTAAGAAACTTGCGTTTGAAACTTGATTGAGAAACTTGTTACTAGATAAACCCATTCCACATCACTTGCTTTCATTAGTTAGTTCCTTTCATATTTAAACTTATTGCTTTGCACAAACGGCCATATAAGAGGGTTATAGGGCTTTAGAGAATAGATAGTTTACCTTCAGCTCCTCGTGGGTTCGACACTCAAATACTTATCGAATTGTGCTACAGTGATTCCTTGCTCTTGGGGATTATCAAGCACTTTTCTGGCGCCGTTGCCGGGGAGCGTTGTGCTAAGCTTTTATTCTTGTTTGCATTGCATACTAACATATAAATCTAAAACATTATTATAAAATGGAAAACAACCAAACAATTATAGAACTGTATAATATCTATCTTGAGTTAGGACATGAAGTGTTTGAGGAGAAAATTAAATTTTATTTGCATAACAATCATGTTTGTGGTAGTACTAATTCGTTGAACACCTTTATTGCTAATGCTAAGGAAAACCTTAAGCTTGGGGAAGTTTGTTTTGATGAATATGATATTTTTAGTCCCCCAAGTTTGGAAGAGAAAATTTATTTTGATGATACTATGTCTCCCATTTATGATGATTACAATGATGTATATGATATTTTCAGTCCACCTACTATTGAGGATGAAAGTGATTTAATTGAGTTTGATGATCCATTATGCTCATTAGATGATAAGTCTTTATGTGGTGATTCTATTCAAAACTATGTGGTTATGTTTAACTTTAATGCTTGCAACTATTATGAGAGAGGAAGAGATAAGAATCCCCTTTATGTTTCTATGTTATTTAAAATGCAAGCTATTGATTATTATATGCATTGGTTACCTCAAATTTGTTGTTATTTATTCATATATAAAATTCCAATGCATAGGAAGAGAGTTAGACTTAAAAGTAAATTGTTTAATATTCTGTGGTGTGTTCCTTATGCTTTAATTTCCTATTCGGTTTGAGCACACCTTTATATCTTTACAACATGTAAAATATCTTTACCTACTGTTTTGTGACAATTAGTTTAAGATTTTCATTTTATATAAAATTTGGGAAAGTAAATGAGAAGGATGAGTAATGGAGAAGTTGGGGTCGACCTTGAACATGTGTTGTTCATGCCAATGGAACCGTTGCAAAGTCTCTATCATTAAAACTTTTCCCAAAGCTAAAACCAAATAAAAAGAGTGTTTATGTTGTATATATTTGCTTCTCCTTTTGCCTTTTTGCTAAATCAAAAACAACAAAAATATTTTCCTTCTTCTTTGATTGTTTCTCTTGATTCTTGCTTGGTTCTTTTTGTTTCTTTTTTATTTTTATCTTCAGCTTAAGTTTTGGGTTTTTGAGTCAAGGTGCTTGTTTACTACCGTAACATCACCTTTGTATCTTATTTTTCATCTTAATGGCAAGAATAACCTCTTTTGAGAGGTAGGATTAAACAATAGTGATTTGCTGTCCAGAAAACAGATGCCTGAGCTTCACTGCGAAAAATGTATAAAATCACAGAAGAGGAATTTTGACCTGATATTTTACGACAGCAATATTCAGTTATTAATACACATTTCATTAGTTCAAAGTTTTCTGATTTGAGCAACGTAAGTGCCTCTGAAAATTCACTCTTTACGGGCTGTCCATTTTTGACAGATTCTGTCTTTATTTTGCATTACTCTCATTACTTGTGTTTTGTGTGGTTCTATTGATCAAAGAGCAATACACAACCATAGTAATATTAGCTAATGTGTAGAATCAACTCATGATATGTCTTTGCTGTACCTATGAGGATTTCATTTATGGAGACACTAACCCCTCTAATCAAGTTTTAAGATGAGTTTTGTGTGAAGAGAACTTTCAAGTGGAAGAGTTGAGGGTGATGAATAAAGATCACGAGGGACAAACACTCAAGCTTGGGGATGTTACCCCTAGGCTCACCCTACATATATCAAATAAGTACAAGAATTTAAGCTTGGGGATGCCAAGCCACCTCACTCCAACCATCTTGATACCAAGTAAGTAAGCCTAGCTATATGGCTATAAAGAAAGCGCTTTACGGGAGGCAACCCGGTTGTTTTTACTTTTGATTTTCTTTGTGTCCTCTTGCTGTAACAAGAGACTTAGTTTTTAGTTTAGTTTCTGGAATTCTTAATAAAGTGCCAAGTTTTACCTATTTTGGCTTGAAAAAGTTGCTTTTTGCATTCGGAGATTTTATTCCAGCACGAATCTGTGCACGGTATGATTTTTAATTCCTATTCTGTAACTCCGAATGAGCTGAAATTTGAACTGTGGTTGCAACTTTTCATCCTCTGTGAGCGTGAATTTTTCAGATTTTTTCGACATATTTAAGTAGGGTAGAAAAATACGTTTTGCTGCTGCTGTTTTTCTGGACGGATTCTGTCCCATTTTGTTTGATGCATTCTTTGAACTTTTAACTTGAATCTTTTTATCCAATTGAGTTTATAAGTAGGCATACAACATTATACACTTTCTGGACATTCATATGAATTTTTGTTTAAGGATTTTATGCAGCAAGCAATTCATTTGTCTATCACTACTAATGTCACCCCACAGAAAAGAAATGGGAGAAACGGTGTTTTGAAGTTTTTTCACAGGGATTAGAGGAGATGCACCAAGAGCTATCCAAGGATGGTGAAGACCATAAGCTTGGGGATGTGAAGACAACCCCACTGGACCAACACACTCTCGGTTTGCACACGTCTAACTTCTGTTTTTCGATCAATGCACCCTATCACATAAACTTGGAGCGTCTTTTATTTGCTTTTTATTTTGATTTTTGTTTGTCTTGAGACCACCACTATCATTTATATATGAGAAAGCTACTGGAAATTTGGGTTGAATTAAGTTGGATGCTATTAAAAAGATTGGGAAAGGGATGTTTGAGTTGATTCAAAAAGATACATATAGTTGCATGATTCATGTGCTTTTTAATGAGTATTAATTTGCAAGTGTTTTATCAAGAGCTATCTTTTATTCATGTTTTGATGCTGAATGTCACTTTACTTTGTTTAACATGGATTGGTTAGTTCTATGGACACTTATGCATGCATTTAGACGGTCAACTTTCTCCCTTTTGCTAGCCCAAAAAATTCCAACAAGTAAAAACTTGTTTTCCAACACCTTCAACCAAAGTTTTTCCAGTGAGTCCACCATATCTACCTGTTAGCTTTATGCTATTCCAAGTATGTTTATCATGTTATATTGTATTATCTTTGCTTCCAAATTAAAATGCTTATGTTATTGATTGTTATGGGAAAAGTTGGTTAAAAAGCTCTCACGAACTTGATGCACACTTTACTTTCATTGCACTTAATAAACATGAACCATTGTGATTAAAATTATGAAGTTGTGTGCTTGACAAGAGTCTTGGTTGGGAGTTAGCTCATATGTGCTGTCACATGGCAAGCTTTCAACAGTGCTCTTAATTATATTTAGTTGATATCATGTACTTTTGTTTATGGATGCCTAACATTGTGTGAAATAAAAGTGGAAACTTGGTAAGTTTGAGGAGTAAGTATAAATGGCTAGAGAGACTCACCGGGCGGCTAACCCAAGCCATGCATCATTCATGGTGGAAATTTACTTACATATCACGGTGGACCTTCAGTGAGGCACTTCACAATAAAAAGCTATAACAATAGTAAATAAAAGAGTGCTGAGATTGTCCATTTTGTTTGTTTGTCTTGTCATTTTGACATGGGCTTGTTCCATGTCCTGGGACAAGAGGTACCCCGGGAGCAACTCTTAATGATGCTATTATTACTTGCAATGACTTTAACTTGAACTTGCTTTGTGACCCGAGTTGAGTAGCCAGTTGGAGAGGTACTTGTATTCAAGGGGCATGAGGCATTCAACCCATACTTTGTCAAGCACATTACTCATATTTGCTTTCACTTTAAACTTTAACCATTCAAGATGCTATGATAGGGGTAATGAGAGCTCCACACCAATGGATACCACATTGCAAACATTAACTTAAGTAGAAGCATTTGGAAGCTAGATGAAACTTATTCATGTTTTACCTCTACTTATTTATCTATCTTTCCAAAGTGTCCACCTTTTATATTCAGATTTACAAGAGTACTCTATGACCATTATAGGATGTTTTTACTTTTCATTATGCATACATTTGGTCCATAGTACTTTCTTCTATGTTACACTTTGTGAATTATCATTGAACATCCTTTCATTGAATATTTGATATCACTTCATAATCTATCTTGTATATTGCTACTCCTTTGAGAATGAATCATTTGACTTTATGTAGCAATAGTAATCATCTTTGATATCCATTGATAGTATTAAAATGCAAAGTCCATGTTAGTTTTATCACCTTCATACTCGAGGACGAGTATAGGTTAAGCTTGGGGATGTTGATGCATGTAAAATGCATACATGAACTTTGCATGTTATTACTAGATATTCCTACATATTTGCAACTTATATGATGTTATATTCATGTTTTATAATGATTTCGGGGATTTTCTAAACAATCCCCCTCTTTTGGTTCTAACTCTGTTTTCCAGAAAACGTCTTTTTTAGTGTTTCGGACTTTCCGGGAGCTTCGGGACTCCAAAAAGGGCAAGGCCAAAGAGCACGGTTCAGAATTTTCGAGACGAACGCAATGGGCTGAAAATGAAGACCAGAAGCCCAACCAGCTGGAAACTAGAGGGCCCCACGCGGTCAGATTCCCTGGCCGCGTGAGGACCCCTCTTTTCCCCCTCGTGGCTCCGATGCCGTCCGTTTTCGTCTCCGTGGCTTCGTCTTGACCTAAAACCGGCTATAAAAATAGTCCCCCGGGGAGTTTCGGGAGGAGGCGGCGAGAAACACAAAACCACGAAACAGAGAGTCAGAAGGCTGCCGCCGGAGAAGATCGGAGGGGGGAAACGCCGCCGGAATCACCTCCGGAGGGCTCCACCCCCCTCCGGCGTGTTCATCATCAACATCTACAGCAAGATCATCTCCATCTCTCCACTGTAAACTCTTGGCAAACATGATATATGATGCAATATACTATTCCCTTGATCTATTGTGTCTCCCCATCTATGTTTGAGAAGTGATTTGTTCATGGCAATAGTGAAATAGTTCGTTGATTGGTTGCATACAAGTTTTGTTATCTTTTATGATTGTCTTTATGTACAATATATGAGTGCACACATATGTTGGGGAATGCATGTAAGGTGATCACCGGTAATGTAATGGAGTGAGGGAGACTTGGGAGGACATGTAAACCTGAGACCGAGTCATGAAGTTACTTTATTGGGGGATATATAGGGGACCTTAGAACTTAAGGCTATGGTGGGACTTTTATGTCTTAATAATTCTTGTGTGCTCATTTACTTGGCCATGAGATCCATCATAAGGGGTTTTAGTTCATTTACTGAAACATGTGCTTCACTAATTGTGACAACCACATGAATGAAATAACAATTGCTAGAACATTTGCTCCCTTGAGATATTTGCTACTTGAGATATTTGCTACTTGCTACTTTGAGAAACTTGCTCTAAGAAACTTGCGTTTCAAACTTGATTGAGAAACTTGTTACTAAATAAACCCATTCCACATCACTTGCTTTCATTAGTTAGTTCCTTTCATATTTAAACTTATTGCTTTGCACAAATGGCCATATAAGAGGGTTATAGGGATTTAGAGAATAGATAGTTTACCTTTAGCTCCTCGTGGGTTCGACACTCAAATACTTATCGAATTGTGCTACAGTGATTCCTTGCTCTTGGGGATTATCAGGGCGGCAACAAAATGATAAGCATCTTCTCAAGTTTTATTCTTGTTGGACAAAGCCTAAAATAGGTTCAGCCATAAGCATGTGCAAGTGCACCCCTAATGAATGGTCCTAAGTGTTGGAGATATGTCCTAGAGATAATAATATTCAGTTATTATTTACTCCATGTTTATTATTAATGTTTATATCTTTATGATATAACTGCATTGGCAATTGAATAGCGAGTATTCAAAGGAAAATCTCCGATACACGTGTCGAGAGAGAGACAATACCAAGTGTTCCTAGTCTTGTCTCTAAGACTAGCTCATCTTGTTGTTTCACGTTTTTCTGATCATGAACTTTATATAAGTCACGCAACTATGAGAGTATATGGTCATGATGACAATAGTACCAAACCGACCCACTTGTATGATCTTGCTAAGAGACAAATCATCACAGATGAAATTAGAAATTGATCATCTGGCGTATTTGTTAGCTATATTCCTATACTACGAGAACATCTAGTGACCTCTCATTTGACACTTGTACTTTGATCGTCATCAACCGTCTGGCCTTAATTGGGGATTATAACATTGTCTTTCGAGGTATAAACTAGAATGAGTAATGGAATGGAGATCGTTCAAGATTGTTACTTACTCCTCCGGACGATGGAGAGATACATATTCTAGGCCATCTCAGTATTACCGATGTCACCCAATCGTCTGGCCACGACATAAGAAATACAAAATGAGAAAAGAGAATGATATCGGTACAAGTTAATATGTGTAGTGATTGAATGGTTTGATCACGCTAGATCACATTGTCTCAATCATGATGTCATTAGTATCGTGTACGTAAGGAGATTAGCGTAATGAGAAACACACAAGAGTTCCATCGTTCATTCGTGAAAACATCGGAGCCAGTACGACCGTCTAGATCTCAATGATGGTTATTGTCCGGTAAGTATTCCGGGCATGTTTATGTGTTGTCGAACCTTCCGATAAGTATTCATAAGCAGGAGCCCAAAAGAAGTCACCCTAAGATGTAGTCAATATTTATTGATGGAATTAAGATGTAGTGCTAGTGGTTGTGAGAAGTATTCAGAGTCATTCCGATGTCACATAAACAACTCCGATGTGAATCGGAATTGTTTCAGTGAAGTTATCATGAGAGGCATATTTTGCAGGTATAGTGCTGAGAGTCCTGAGAGAGAAATATGGCGAACATGAGATGTTCCGAGATGCCGGGAAGTGTTTCCGACATCAGTGGATAGAGTCGATGTTTTTATCTAAAGAGTATAATTGGTTTCGCAAGAGTTTCAGAGGAGAACCAGGAAAGCGGGAAGTGCCAGAGAGGGGAGGGGTGCCCTAGGGCCGTGCCACACCAAGTGTGGGGCCGTCTGCATGTGCCCCACCCCTCCAGGGCCGGTACACCAACTCCCTCACCTCTTTCTTTTATTTAATATGTGATTTTTAGGAGTTCGTATTGAGAAGTAGGAAATGAAAAAGGCAAAAAGGAAAAGTCTTGAGGGAGGAGTCTTTGTTAGACAAGGACTCCCAAACTGACTTGGGAAAGGGGTCGGCGCCCCTTCTAGGGCCGGTGCACCACCCCCTTCTCCCCCTTATATACTCCACCCCTCCCCATGGGAGACATACAAGAAAACAACAAATCACAGGTTCCTCTCTTCTGAGAAATTGTGAATTAGACAATGCTCTAATAACTTCAATTAGGCATTGCTCTAATCTCTCCCTAATTAGATCTCATGTGTTGAGAATTAGGTTTCTCTAATCTCATATAGATCTAATCTGGTTGATTAGATCTACCAACTATACTACGCCGAAAGGCTGTCTCTCTTCGCTGAGCGTCGAGCTCTAGATGGCGGAACACTGGCGGATTGGCAAGGTGTACGTGTGGATACTAGAAGAGGGATTACGCAAGTGATCCTCACGAGGGAATCAACAACAATCTCACCTCCCCGCGTGGATGTGAGATTCTTCATCAGACTTCACCGTCATCTACTTCGACAAACAGAAGATCTTCCGCAACGGTGTTTGTAAGTATTCTGGATCATCACATTATGGGGTGTGTTATATCGTCACAGTTGATCTTGGCAGTTATGTAAGAGGATTTAAAAAAATCTCGCACGTAGCCCTTTAGTAAGGCCATTTTCATGAGCAGACATATGATTCATTAGGACATAAAAGTCCAACCATTGGTTAAAGTTCTAAGGTTCCTGATCAATAACCCCCCTAATGCAACTCAAAGTCTCAGGACACGGAATTTGTCATTCCGTCCCTCCCTACACTCTTCATTACACTAAGGTATAACCCTATGAGCTCATAAATGTGAAGTAACATGCAATAGATGTTCGCATATTACAATCATAGAACCATGTACAATATTAAAACTTGACAAAATACTCATTGCATACTATGTAGAAATCAAAAGCCAATTCATCCTACGCTCTCAGGAACATGGGGAACTACTCACAATTGTGAAACATGGCACAAATAAGTGGTATATGGCATTTTCTGGGACTAACCTATTAACAAGATGCGTAGTGCCAGTTCCTATTTTCTGCTGTCTTTTTGTTTCAGAAAAACTCTTAAGGAAATATTCTCGGAATCGGCCACTAATTTATGAGGATTTATTTTACGAAGAAACAAAGACAGAGTCCAGAGGGCATCGACAGGAGGGTCCCCACAGAGCCCAGATGCCACCTGGGCATGGCCTAGGGGTGGCTCGCGCCGAGGGTTGTCTGGCCGGCTTCTCCACCGCCTCACGTCGCCTTTTCGCCTATAAAAACCCCCTGACCTAAAACTCACGGACACTGAAGGATTTCTCCAGAAACACTTCAGAGCTCCGTGGCCATCAAACCCTAGTTTTGGGGGTCAGAAGGTCCTGTTCCGGCACCCTGCCGGAGCGGGGATCAACCCTCGGAGCCATTTGCTTCGACCGTACTGCCTCCATGATGATTTGTGAGTAGTTCCCCCATGGACTACGGGTTCTTAGAAGTAGCTAGTTGATACTCTCTCTCCCATGTTTTTCAGTACAATAGTCTCATGAGCTGCCTTACATGATTGAGATTCATCTGATGTAATTTGTGTTGTGTTTGTTGGGATCCGATAAATTGTGGAATTATGATCAGTTTGTTCATCTACTTGTTATCATACTTATGTTTTATTTAAAATCTTGCATGCTCTCCGATCCATATGGTTGTCTTGATCAAGTAATTGTCTGTATCTCCAAGAGAGAGTATTTATGCTAGATAGTGGGTTCATGCCTCCTTGTTTTGGGCTCGAGTTGACAGAAACGATTAAGGCCAAGGATGTGTTGTTACTACTAGGGGTAAAATAACGGTGTTTATTACTACGTGTTGTAACCATTGCTTACATTACGCACTTTGCTTACTGCCACAATCTGTTTCTTGCAACTTAATACTTTCGTGTGACAGGCTGGATAGCAATCCCGGGGTGGATTATTAGTCATAGATGGAGCTGATAGCGGCCTATTTATGTTGGTATAATGACCACTTAAATACTACAATGAACTGTATCTTGTCATTATAAGCATTGTCTGCGCTCAGAATTTTGTCAATTGCCCAACTGTAATTTGTTCACCCAACACATGTTCTTTCTTTTGGAGAGTTACATCTAGTGAAACTAGCTAGAAACCCCGGTCCATCTTTAATCATCATTGTTCCCGTTGTGACTTTTGCTACTGCTATTTTGTTGTTATTATTGCTCTCAAATTACTGCTGTTTTCACATCACTTCTGTTACTAGTGTTTTTCCAGGTGTGGCTGAACTAAAAACTCAACTGCTAAGACTTATAAGTATTCTTTGGCTGCCCTTGTGTCGAATCAATAAATTTCAGTTTTACTTCCCTCGAAGACTGTTGCGATCCCCTACACTTGTGGGTCATTAGTGACCCCTCCGAACAAATTTACCATCGGTAAATATCACGACATTTGTCACTAGGTGGAGTTGCGCATCTCGGATCTGCCGGATCTCAACGGCTAACATCATCTTAAACGGCGGTGACTCCGCCTTCGCTCCGAGCCAGGTGGTCCAGATCAGGTCCCTCCGCTTACCATTTCGGGGAGCTCTCACTCTGTCATCCGATCCGACTTCCACCGACCCATCACCTTCTCTCGACGATAGTATGAAGCGGTGGCTCATCTGCTCTCCCGGATGATGGAGGTGCGCAACAACTTCATGAACCAATGATGCTTGTGGCACCGGTCTCAAGCTCGTTACCTTGCCAAGGAGTGCAGGGCGCCACGCGATTGGGACAAGTGCAACATCTTTGAGCCATGTGCTTGGCACGACCCCAAATCCAAACATACTATGACCAACTATCGTGTCCTTTGCAAGGAGCCGGGCAATCCCGACTTCATTCCCCGCGCGAGGCATGACCCACTATCCTAGAACACTTCGGAAGAATGCATGCCATGGAAAGGAGGAGAAGGGTTTTTGAACACGCTCTTAGCTAGACTATGATCTTAAGAACCATGTTGAAGCCACTTATGGTTGAATTTTTCCGAATCAAAATGCCTTTGCCTCACCTTGATCTCCCTCGGAAGTGTTACATGGAAACAATAGTGTTCATGATCAACGTTTATAGGTTACTTTCTTTCGAGGAGACCATAAAAATTATTTTTTGGCCGGGCGATGATATATGTTTTCAGGTGTACCATGAATTTTTTTAGACATGTGTACCATGATACCTTTTTTAGACAAAGTATATTACCTGGTTTTTTAGAATCGGCTCTTGGGCCCGAAACATTGCCCAAAACGCTCACGAACGATGTATTTTTTTGAGGTTTAAGACAGTCGTTCTGCCGTCCAATTAGATAGAATAGAGTGTTATGTACATAGTAGAGTTACAGGCGACAAGAAAACAAAAACAAATCACCACATCGTTCGTTATGCCCACACTCACGAACGATGTATGCTGCAGCAGGTTTCTGAGTTTGCCTCCGATTAGCCTTTTCAAGGCTCACGATCTAAAAGATGCCCACTACATGCAAAGGCCGAAAGCACTGGATTTGGCACCATGTATTCTGTTCCGATTGTCTCAACAACAAAACAAAAAAAATCTGTTCTGAATTTTCCGAGCCGTGAACCGCCTGAGTGCCTGACCGAGCCGTCCGGCCACGAGGAGATCGATCTCGTGTGCATGTCCACCCACGCCTTTTCCGATATAGTAATGTTGCACGCGCAATGCGCGTTAAATGATACTCCCACCAATGATAGATACCGTCAAAGTCGGTTAGTTTTCAAATTATACACGCAAAACCATGTAATACTAGTACAGAACGACACATCCGATACCCCTCTATGGAAACGGCACGAGTTAGGCGACGGAGAATCGCGCTTTCCGCGTGAGAAAACCCGCCCCGCCAGGCAAGCTGGCCCGCGTCCCGCCTTCATAGGCAACGGTCGCGAATTATTAACCGTTGCCGATATGTTGGTAACGGAGTTTCTTTCGACTCCGTGTGCGATATGTTCTTCAATGGCATCGGACATTTGTATACAACCGTTGGCGAGGTTGCGTATATAAAATTCATTTTTTAGCACTATCTTGGATATTATTAAAGACTGTCGATTCGCCCTTGTTCCTCCGCTCTAGCTTGTTTTTACTCCGCACTCGTGTCCTCCATGGCCAAGAGCATGAGCTCGTCAGGGAGATCGAATGCGTCCTCCTCCTGCGCCGCCGGGACCGGGTCAGATCTGCCACTTGTGAAGTACGTTTGCTGCCGCTGTCGGAACGCGATTCGTCGAGTGTCGCGTTCGGATCTGAACCCAGGCCGGATCTACTTCAAGTGTCCAAATCACAGGGTTAGTTCGACGCTTCGACCAGTTTTGATTGATTCTATTCTATGTGTGATGCTGATTTGCCTCTGGATTCGATTTACCATTTGGCAGGGGAGGGGCGAAGAGTATTCTGGGAGCTGTGATTATTTTTTTGGATTGAAGATTATGTTGAGATGCTGCTTGCTAATGACGTCGAAGTGGAAGCTGCAGAGCTGGAAAATGTAGCCTTGATAGTCAAGAAGGCGAACATGGAGATGAAGCCGCACACCGCAGCAGCTCTAGCTGGTTTGGCATGGAGCCCAACAAACACTTCGACTAAATCTGACCATGTTGTTGCTGTGCGCAAGGAGCGGCATAAAGGAACAAAAATAGCTCAGTTAAATGTTCTTGTGAGCATTGCTAGAATGATTTTGTGTGTTTGTGTGCTGCTGTTAGGTGTGAACTTGTATGCAGCAATGAAAATCAGTAGAATGTATTAGATTCGTATGCAACTATGCAAATCAGTACAATGTATTAGGTTCGTATGCACTTTGAAAATCAGTAGAATGTATTATGTTCGTATGCAGCTACGGAAATCAGTACCACATAGTAGTTGTGAACTTGTATCCAATGGAAACGGTTATATAAAATGTCCGTTGCCAATTGGGTGCTTATAAATGTACTGGCGAAGCAAGCCCCATCAGTCTCATTCTCAATCTCTCACTGTCCATCTTTCAACCCTAGCCGCCGCACATTGTACCTTTTTACTCTCCTCACTCTCTCATGGCTTCCTCTGCCGGCGCTTCTAGATCTCGTCATCGCAGCCGCGGCTCTAGCGGCCGCACCGATCTAGCTGCATCTGTTCGTGATAGGGCAGATCTGGAGGCGGCTGTGATGCGGCAGGTGTGGGAGCGCGTCAGGCTGATCACCTCCGGTGATGCCCCGCGTCCTCTGGGCCACGCGGAGCTGGATCAGATAATTCATCGGGTGGTGATGCAGCAGTTGTGGCGGATCCGCCGTCAACGGAGGCCGATCTGGAGGCCGCCGTCCACGGTGGAGGAGGTGGCCGATCTGGAGGCGCCGTCCACGGAGGAGGAGGTGGCCGATCTGGAGGCGCCGTCCATGGTGGAGGAGGTGGCCGATCTGGAGGCGCCGTCCACGGAGGAGGAGGTTGCCGATCTGGAGGCGCCGTCCACGGTGGAGGAGGTGGCCGATCTCGAGGCGCCGTCCACGGAGGAGGAGGTGGCCGATCTCGAGGCGCCGTCCACGGAGAAGAAAATACGAGGTCTAAATCGCTCAGCTCATGAACTAGTTCATCAATTGGTTTTATATAGAACTTGTCTAGTATATAGAACTTGTCTAGTATATAGAAAACTCGTCTAGTATGTTGCAATTTATTGTTTCTGTCTAGTTTTCTAGTCTAGCATAAAAAACTTGTCTAGTATATAGAAAACTTATTTAGTATCTTACACTATTTTAAAGTCTAGTTGTAAGTAGCTAATTGTTTATCCATAGATTTGCTCTGTTTTTAGTAGGCATTGTTTACACATAGATTTTAGCTGTTTTCTAGTTGTAAGTAGCTAATTATTTATCCATAGATTTGCTCTGTTTTTAGTAGGCATTGTTTACACATCGATCTTGTGCATCCTACTTGGCTCGCTTGCTCCATCCTTGGAATTTGTGTGTCCAATCTACCAATATATTAGGCATTGTTTAGGCTATGTTCTAGTTGTAATTAGTTCTATATTTTCTGTAATGCCGATGAAGAAGCATATGTCTTGTGTATAGAGATGAAGGAGCTTACATTTTGATTTTTTTCATCTCCTTTAGGGCGAGGAGGAAACCTGGAGACTATGCGGCGGCCGTGAAGACGTAGGAGCGGGGCTCCGTCCACACGGTCCACTGAAGCCGGCGCCTCCAGGAGCAAGACTTTTGTGCAGTACTAAATAGGTAGAATAAGACCACGCAATGAAGCTGGGCGAAGAGGAAGGTGAAGAACCGGCGGCCGTCAAGCAGGAACCACAGGGCTCCGTCGACGGTGCAGCAGGCGTCACCGGCTTTTTTTTTGTTTCCTTTAGCCCTCATTACAAACGGTTAAAAACTAATCTCCGTATCTGATGTAAAGACTAAAGGCAACGGTTATATATTATGCCCGCTGCTAAACTTATTGCAAACGATAAAAATCTCCGTTGCCATTGTGAGGCTTCACATCAGTGACAGAGGCGGGGACACGGACCCTTTCTCCGTTGCCGAAGGGGTTTTTGGCCCGTTTCCGATGTGTCATTCTGTATATATAACATCAACTTTCATATGTAGGAATTATCACAATCGATGTCATTTCAAAGTCTAGTCATCCATTTAGTTTAAGTGAGAATCAGAAACCACCACAACATGAATAAGTGGAGCAAATAATTAGTCTCACAATACCAAATCTAAAACAAATGGTTGAGATGCATAAATGGAGAAAATATATCATTCTCAGAATAAGATGAAGCGTGTTTCAACTTGAAAATATTTTTTGTTACTTGCGGCTCGGCAACATTTAAAGAGAGTGCTAAAAATAAATTCATATAATTAAGAAAAATAGCAATTATATAGTGTCCAAAGTGGGCAATGCCAAAATGAGAATGAAGAATACATGCTCAAAGGAAAATGCAGGCTCCTCCTATAAATCAAATTGTTCTATTTGACCCTAATATAAAAAGAACATGTAAAATTCATCAGAAGTTAAATGATCTTACCTTTTTCCTGGTACTTCGCATTTCAGACTAAAACTCAATGTCATTCTACCTTTAGTTATGGACTGGGCCAAAGGAAGGGGCAGAATCAAATGGTTGAGCGAAATGAGCTATTGACTTACGTATACTCTTTTAAGGACATAATGTCCAGCAGCCAAAACATACCGAGAATCAGCTGCTTATGCATAATTGTCACACAAATGTTTTTCTGATAGTTTTTTAACCCACAGTTGACAGCGATTAAAAAGACAACGTGATATAATGGTTCTAAGTAAATTTTAATTGTGATAAGCGGTCTAAATATGAAAAAAACTTGTACCTTGCTCAATTTACTCTCATAATGATACAAGAACTTCAGCTATAAAGATGTTTATCATCTCCCTAACTCACTGAAAAATAAATGTTTTTTTTCTTAACACTTGCAAAACCTGTTAAATCTGCAAGGGCAAAAATCAAAATAATTATACCATGTTCGTTTCTGAGTGAATAAGAATGGCCCCATTAAATGGATAAAATAAGAAGCGGAGAGGTAAATATTAAATATACCTTGAAAGGCAGAAAACTACTACGGTTCAGTGATACGGTCAAATTAGATACCAACTGCAGGAACTCAACAATGGATTACACGCAGGCCCATTGTTGAGTTCCAACTCACTCGGACTCGGCACCTATCCTGCAACGTTGCAAGCTGATGTCACCAACGGCGACGGAGGTCCTCCTTGACGCGGGGCGAGCGGGCGGGCAACGGCTGGTCCAACGTGAGAATCGGCCGCTGATGTTGTTCCCCGTGCGGCGTTTTCGGCCGATCAATTCCTCTTGGTGTGGGAACGAGCTCATTTCTTTCCCTTTCTTCTCTCTCCTCCCCTCTCGAACTCTCCTGAGAGCTCCGCCCGCTTCCATCGCCGCTCTCCCTCTCTTCTCCACCGGCTCTGCCAGCCGGAGCGGAGGGGGAGGGAGGCTTTGGCCCCCCTTCTCCTCTGTATATGCCGCTAGTAGATCTAGGGTTTCCAGTTTTTCGTCCTATATGGCGTCTGGTGTTATGCTATGCTGCTGCGAGCTGTCGGCGTTCTTGAGTTGCGCTGGCGCTGCGTCCCTCTGCTACGGTGGTGGCTGTCCATGGTGGTTGGCGCTGGCGTGGGCGGATCTGGACAGTAGCAGCTTCAATAAGGTGAAGCTCAAGGTAGGGGATTTCCTCCTCCTCTGCTGCTTTTTCGTGGTTCTTCTCCTTCCGGCCGGCCGTGGTGGCGAGGGGAGGGGTTGGGGAGTCGCGGAGGAGAGCGGATCTGGAGGTACCTGCGGTTGCCGAGCTAATTTCGGGAGGAAGTTGCCTCACCATCTGCTGGCCGGAGGGCGGCCTTGTTTGAGCTCATCCTCGTCGGCCTCGGTCGCAAAGCGACGCTGCTCGCCACCAGTTGGCGATAGATGGGTGTCCTTTGCCGCGCCGGCGATTGTTCTGGCCGAAGGGCGGCCATTTGTGGCTTGGCTTTGTGCTTGCCACTGTCTTCTACCTCCAGGCTTTGCGCCGTTTCGGAGGCCCTGCTGCTCGAGAGTCGTGGCTGCGTGCCATGGCGCCCTCGCCATCCCAAGTGGTGCTGTCCCCGGTGATGGTGAGGTTGATTTCGAGCTTACCGAAGGACTTGATTGCGTTCCCAAATTTGTTTTGGAGGTCCTTCCTGCAATTGTCCATGGACCGGATTGTAATTTTCTTTTCAGTTTGGGTCCTGTTGTAAGCCGCTGTGTAACCCTTGCCACATATTAATATTAGCGTCTTTTATTTCAAAAAAAAAAGTCCTCTTGGTGTTGCGCGACGGGCCTATGGCAGGATGCAGACACCGCGGCAAGAGGACGGCCGGCTGACTGCGGCGCATTTTTTTTGTTGAGGAGAAACAACAACTAATTTCATCAGCCTACAACATTTTGCAGACTGCCACATATCTACAGACCTACAAATACTTAATTATTCCCTTACCTTACGCTGAGACCAACACGAACACCAAAGCCACGGCGGCGGCCACCCTTGCCGGCACCGAGGCGGGGACCGAGGACTTCGCGGCCACGGTCCTGGCCGTCTCGGTCGACTGGGCGACCTGTACGCTGAAGTTGCAGGGAGGCTGTGACACGTCCTTGTCAGTGACCATGTCGAGCCCCTGGAAGTCGCACACCGACGGCACCTGCCCAGGCGCCTCGTAGTAGACGTTGAACGCGTAGGAAGCGTTCCCGGTGGCGTCAAGCGCGCCGCAGCTGCAGCCGTATCGGAGCGCCGTGCAGTCGGCGCGCGAGCACGCGTAGCCGAAGTTGTCTGCGAGCGTCGTCGTGTTGGTGGCGTTCGGATTCAGTACGCACCACCGCCGCGGCAGATACTGCACGCCCCTGGCCGGCGCTGGCATGGCCGGTCACCCGTCGCCGCGCAGGTCCACCGGGAACTTGGGCCGCCCGTCGAACGTGTGGATGCCCCAGTGCCGCTCGAAGTTGCCCGGGGCCACGCTCTTGGCATCCTCGTCCATGAGCCCGAACAGGTACACCTGATCCGTGCGCGCGGCCGGAGCGGCGTGCCCTGCCGCGCCGCCAGCCGCTTGAGCAGCCCGTCGTAGAACCACTGCGAGTAGGGCACCGTGGCGTGCTTGTCCCGTCCGTCGGCCAGCCGACCTCTCCGATCACGACCGGTAGGTCTCCGAACCTGATCTTCTTGAGCGCGGAGACCAGCGTGTCGAAGTTGGCGTCGAACACGTTGGTGTAGGTGATGCCATTGTCGACGACGGGCTTGGGCGGGGCGCCGTCGAAGAAGGCGTAGTTGATCGGGAAATCGTCGTTGTCGTAGAGGCTGAGGGACGGGTAGATGTTGACGCTGAACGGCGCGGCGCATTCTTTGTTAGGTAAGAGATCGTGCATTCGTGCATGATTAGTGGGGAGCGGGTAGGAAACTTCCTACGTCTTGAAAACATGCGGGATTTGCGGATCAGCGGCCGGTTTTCTGTGATTTTGTTTGTTTAGCACATCATACATCATTGGGGCAACGTGAGACGTCGGATTTCGCCCTGTTTACGGTCAAGATCTCTCGGATCTGATAGTCTCGCTCTTTTTATATTGGTATAGATGAGATGAGACGTACTACTGTAACGAGGACGCCGCATTTTTTATCGAGCTCGTACGGCCACGAACTGTAACGAACTCCGCATTTGTGCAGCAAAAACCCGAGCTTTCTTTCGATCCAAAGCTAAAGCCGTCGCAGCCACAGATACCACACCACAACCGTGGCAGTGCGTTATTTCGATACGAAAGCATCTCTTAGCTATTATCTGAAATTACTTAAACTAGCCATGAAGATATTCCCTAAAAAAACTCAGGGTGTTTTGAAACCAAACATGGCATTCAAAAAAGGAGAATACGCAGCCTTCGCCACAGTTTATGAGCTCGATAATTATGATACGTTTATTTTCTTGACCGAGCCATGAGACATTTTTAGAGCAATGAGTTATCTTCAGGTGTACCATGCATGATTCCTGGTTTTTCAGAATCGGCGCTTGGGCCGAAACATTGTCCGGATAGGCCACAAATGATGTATACTGCACCAGGCTTCCCAGTTTACCTCCGGTTAGCGTTTACAAGGCCCACGATCTAATAAAAGGGTTCAAAACAGCCGCTAAGGAACGAGGGCTTGCGTGAGCCTCGAAGCATGCCCAGTACGGGCAAAGGCCGAAAGCACTGGATCTTGGTCCCAATCTATTCCGTTCCAAATGTTCTCAAACAAAAAAAAAGTATTCCGTTCCTAATTTTCCGAGCCGTTAACTGCCCGAGGAGATCGATCTCGTGTGCATGTCCACGTACCCACGCCTTTTCCGATATGAGACGTACCATTACCACGAGGCACGAGTAGGGCTATATATAACGAACTCGGCATTTTTGCAGCAAGAAACGGAGCTTTCTTTCGATCCAAAAGCAAAGCCGTCGCAGCCTCAGATACCACAACCGTGGCAGCGCGATATTTCGATATCTCTTATCCCCTGCTTTGAGATAGAGAGAGAGTCCTTTTAACCACGACACCACTTCCACCCAAATCGAAAAGCCGTTTTAAACGGCAGCCCGAATACAAACACACCGAATCATTCATGATCCGACGGCCGGCATGAGTTCGATAGGCACGTGGTCGAATGAGCGACGAGGCCCCTCAAATGATAAGATGGAGAACGAAACGGACAGTAGAGGAGACGCCGGCCAAACTCGCAGTTTATATGACCCCCGAGCTCGCGGCGCAGAGGGCCCCCATCTACCACCACCAATCTCGCGCCGAAGCAACAACAAAAACGATCGGACTCTTGGCTGCAGCGGAAGCGGCGCGGGGCCCAAACAGAGCTACTACACACGAACGGAGCAGCGGAGCGGAGATACGCGCGAGGAGGAGGAAGCCAAGTGGTTGCGCTGTCAGTGTCAGGTGAGCCGAGCGGGCGCCATCCGTGCCGCATCTCGTCACATCACACGCTTGTTGCTGCCGCTGCTCTTCACTTGTTCTTCCTGTTCCGCCGGCCGTATGTGGTGGGGAAAGTGACCGATCGATGACCAATGAAGGCTCGCCGGACGGCCGGCAGCGGAGGACGGCGGCTGCGGTGGAGGCGGGGATGGGGGTCTACGAGCTCGTCCGGAACGAGGACGCCGCCGGCCCCGTGGCGGCGGATCTGGAGCCCGGCCGGTGCGGCTCCGGCCGTCTCTCCTCTCCGGCTGGGACGGCGGCACCGCGGCAGCGGCTCGTCTCGCTCGACGTGTTCCGAGGGATCACCGTACTGGTACGTGCCTGCCCCTGCCGCCAACTGATCAATCTCTGCATTTTCTCCTTTTATTCTCGCATCACATCTTTCTCGCCGCCGTGCTATGCGATATTCGTGTGACATCCGATACCCCCAATCGAATTGTTTGTTTCCTGCGTGCTGTGCTGCGTGGGCCTCCGCCTCCTCTCCGCCACGAACGAACGATTTCCTTCACGGGATTCGTCTCCCCGAAACATGCTTCATCAATCATGATGCACAACTGCACATGGTCGTTGCCTTCTTCGTACCCTCTTTTCCCTTTTTGTCTGCACTTAAACAAGAGTTACCAAAAGAAAAGCGGAGTCGCTTAAACCAACCCTATTATCAGTGCAAGCTTCAGGAAACATTACTACTGGCCATCATTAGTGCAAGCTTTTAGCTTCAGGGAACATTACTGTCAGCCAGCGAGGCGTGTACGGATCGTCATGACGGGTCGCTCTTATAGTCATTGCTGCTACAGAACAGACCGACGATTGTTCTAGCTCTGTTTCTTTGTGGAGTATTCAAACTGCAGAGCCGTAGTGTCTGCTTCTGTCCTTAGCCATTGTAGATTTGTAGCCATTTGATCATGACCAAATTTAAGACCCGACGCACCTTGATGATGAGATATGGTTCTTTAGAACTGACGCCATTAAAAATCACCGACCTGGCTTGGCTCGTCTGATTCTCAATCAAGAGTTAACCCCATCACCCGCCAAATAGGATTCGAACCGTCGGTGCTAGCTAGCTCTAGCTCGCCGTTGAGTTCGCAATAAGAAAAGGGCCTACTTGACAGCGTACGGAATTAATTTCTCCAGCTGTTGGACCCAACAAGATCCTGCACGGCAGAGTTCATGCTTCCGTACCTGAATTTGTTGTAGTGTATAAATAAACAAAGGTGGAATGTCAACTCTAGCTTGGCCGTCCACTTTAGGCAGATAAGTTGATGAGCGCATGTATATATATATCTCATAAGGCATTGCAGATTAGAAAAAGATATCATGTGTACGTTTCAGATGCAGCTGACATGATATGGGAACTTCCAATAGTAGTAGAGGTATAGAGTACAGTATATCCTGTGGCTGTCGCAGAGAGCAGCACGTAGGTAGGATACGCAGATAAACTTCCAATAATATTCCTTTTCCCGGCCGGGGGAGGACGCATTCGTCGGCGGTTGGCACCTCCACGTCGAGACAGGTCCATGGCCATATGAGAGATGGAGACGAGCGGCACCTTTATGCATCGTCCCGGGAAAACGCAGCCAGGCCGGAAGGGATCTTTATCATGATCACCTGCCTTTTCACACCACGCGCGCGGTGTCCGGCCGGTGTTGCTCGCCCAGTCGCCCGGCGTGCCGAATCAACCGACCGGCTAGGCCGAACTGCCAACTGCCAAGAGGGACGACGAGTAGGGCAGCTAACTTGTTGATCGCCGTAGCTCGCGCGCAGTGGGTGGGACGTTGTTGGCTTGCCCTGCTAGCTGGTGGTGGGTGACCACTGTCAAGGCCATGGCCGATCGCCATACAGAAACGCCCCAGCCAGCCGCGTAAACCAACGGCGCACGCCGCCGGAGGATAGAATCCACACGTCGATCGCTTCGCTCCACCGGCAGCTAGCTGCTCCACACACATGGCCACACCATCTCTTTGCCAATTGTATTTCCTCCCCTCTCTTTTTTTTTCTTCTGTTGTTTGATTCGCCTGCGACGCCGATCAGCCACCGCGCGCGCATCGATCGGCAAGCCGACACGCGCCGCTCCACCGGCATAAAGCCAGGGCCCTGATTTGCCAGACGAGGCAGTGGCCATAGATTAAGCGAGATTCTTACGGCTGTTTTATCGGTCGTTGGTACGCACCGGCACGCATGTAGTCCTACTAGTACAGTACAACTCAGCGTGTGGTGTCGAGGGTCTTGTATCGGCCTGGCTGTCTGTCTGTCCCCTGGCTGTAATACTCGTCGGTATGAAAACGAGTGGATACTAGATATACATCTCATAATCCAACGACGCCACACACACGTATACATCTCATAATCCATGTGCTGTAGAAAACAAAAAGAAACTACTCCAGCCTGGAATATTGACCGTATAAACGGAAAAATTAAGATGTGTTTGTCCTACCCTGCACCGGGTAGTTTTCCCTCCTTTTCAAGGTTGGCGTCACCCGATGCTTCGTTTTCTCAGCAAGCCTGGGTTGCCCGCGCCTACATTTTACTACTGCCTACCATCAGGGGGAGGGCGGCACCAGGGAGAAGTATGCGATGGAGGAGTAAACAAGATCTAGCAGACGTCGGTGTCACACTAACACTGCGCAACCGTGTGCTTGCTGATGGTGCATGAGCTAATACAGCTAGAATGGACCATCACCATTCACCACACGGGCGAGATAATATAGTTTTGAATCCAGATGGTCTCCAGCACCTCGAGAACTGGACTTGCCACGGGGATTAATTAACAGCCGGCCGCTAATCTCGAACCCAAGTGCTGGCAGTTAACCTTTTGACGGTATCAGGGAGAAGTACAGTACAAGTGAGCCACTGCTACTAAAAAAAGAGAGCAAATGTCGGTGTCATGCTAACAAGAACGGCGCAACCGTGTGCGTGGTGACGGTGAGCGCGACTAATAGGAGCGATCGACCACCAGCACACATGGAATGCAGAAAGATATGCTGTCAAGATCCACTAGGTTTGAGCCGAAGTGATAAAAAGGGCAAGCAACCTTTTGACGTCATGTGGTCGATTCATGGCCCTGTTTAAGCCAAGTCTTTAAAAGTTAGTATGGCAGTAACCTAATTAGGTGAGACCTTTCTCTTGGCTTTCATGCTCCGGATACGAATAAGTAGCTAGATAGAAAAGCAACAAGCATGGAAGGCACGATAATAGTAGTAGTGTGCGGTAGCACATCTATCTTTAGTTTAGATTAGAGGAGAAGATCTGAAGGTCACGTCCTGTGTAGCCGGCCGGCCCAAACGTGGCAGATGGTAACACCCCACCCAACCTATTCTTCTTCCCGGGAAATTAAACAAGGGTGTTCAATCGATCGAAAATGACAGCTCCCTATGAAGATCGAGCACCACACGTATATACGCATGCCTCCAATCCCAAGTGGTTGGCTATGGCTAGCTGATGCTCTAGCCTTAGCTTTCTGCAACAGGCCATGCCTTGTCTCAAAATCATCAAAAACCCATGACAAACTCACCATGCGTGCCACTTTTTTTTGGCAAAAGACCACCGGACAGGCAAAGTTTATTATGGATTGATCGGTGGAGTGCGCGGCAAAGGCGTGTCCGATGAGACGATGCTACGCCTGTTTTGGATTTGCCGCCCCACTCCGTTTCGTGCACTCCAATTCACCGCCACATATATATACGCCTACGCTAAAGTGAAAACTAAGCCAATGCCACGGTAGATGCACTAGCAATTTGATTAGCTGCCAAGGTAGGAAGGTTAGCTTCCCATCGCTGTAGAGCGCCTACCCTGACGCAGATCTGGTAAGTTGCGTCCTACCCTGGCAGTTACGTCCTCGTCTGAGTTGTAGCCTCGTAGGTGTAAACTGAGATCGATGAAGTAATCGACAGGAGAACAATATTTGTAGGTTGGAATCATGGGCTCGGCTCAATGGCTGTGGAATCGTGATCAACCATATTTAATTCTGCACTCCACCTGGGCGATTGGGGCACGCGTTAGCTAGCCGTGCGTTCCCTCCACCATACGAGTCCTGTTTTGGCTGCATTTTCCATCTTCCCAATGATAATGAAATGACGCACGCTTGCGTGTTCTCAAGGGGAAACGAAAAGGGAATGCCAAATTGGCAATAACAAACGGTGTGTGTGTCGGGCACTCGAGCTTGGTGTCGGGTTGATGTTGCTGAACGGCAATGCATACCTAATGCCTGCGCATGCCTCAACTTCTTCTTCAAATTTACGCCTGTTCGGTTTTCTGATGGGTTTATTATTAACCACACATGCGCCGGGATTTTCCTGTTGCTAAAAAATAAACAATATTTGACTTTCGAGGTGAAATGTATCTGGAGAATCTGATGCCAGAGCTGGACAACCATATATAATGTGATGTGAAGTTGTAATTGTGACTTCTCGGCATCGTGTTCTTATTTTGGTTCCTCGAAACTTTCCTCAAATATTTGTAGCTGATTTGATGCAGCAACCATGAATTAAACAATAGCATCGGTAGAGTGGAGTCTCATCTGATTATGTGATTTGCTTTTGTAGTATGATCAGATCTGGTCACTAGCAAGTAGGGGTTTGCTCATGGGTCTCCCCTAGTTTTCGAGATGTTTATTTTAGCCGGTGGAAATTACCACCTACTCGTCTACGTGCTAGTCGGTTTGTCAAATTTTTACTGGCTCCCGAGTCCTTTTCACTAAAATCTTTAGTAAAAGGCAAAACAGAAACATTCGTCTGATGGCATGCACAGTACAGCCCTATGTACCGAATAGAAAAGAACTTTGCACAGACTTCCCCTTCTCATTATCTGTGGTGAAACTGTATGAAAACATATATATAATTTCGTAGAATAATAACTGAGGCTAACTGTTGTTTTCCTTGCTGCAGCTTATGATCATAGTGGACGACGCTGGATCATTTTTTCCGGCACTGAACCACTCCCCCTGGGACGGTGTAACAATAGCCGATTTCGTCATGCCTTTTTTCCTTTTCATCGTCGGGGTCGCCCTAGCTTTGGCATACAAGGTACACACTGATAATAACAAGGCCATGACATGTACTTTCAATTTCGCAAGCTAGCACCGGTGTGACATCAGTGACTTTCTTACACCAACTGTTGTCATCTTGTGATGCAGAGAGTGCCGGACAAGTTAGAGGCAACTGGGAAGGCAACGCTTCGTGCACTGAAGCTGTTCTGTGTTGGTCTTGTTCTTCAAGGTATTAGGATGGCTATCGACTTCTTGTTGAACTGAACGACGGTACAGATGACGTGACTAAATTTTGATAATTGATCTACCTTGCTGCTGTATAATACACAGGTGGATTTTTTCACGGTGTTCGTAGCCTGACTTTTGGGGTTGATGTTACTCAAATACGTTTGATGGGTATACTGCAGGTAAGACATATACAATACATAATTCAGCATCATCAGTACAACTAAAATGTAGGATTACTGACATCTATCTCGTTGGTTGAAGAGAATAGCAATAGCTTATCTTGTGACAGCACTATGTCAGATTTGGCTCAAGGGAGATGACGATGTAGAATCTGGGCTTGATTTGATCAAGAGATACAAATATCAACTGTGAGTATATACAACAAAGAATTCACATATTTTTTATTTGATCCACGTGACTCAGGAGTTACGCTAGTGTGTTCTGTTTCTGAAAATATCATTCGCTGTTGTTCCGCTAGACTCGTGGGCTTGCTCATAACAATAAGCTACATGGTACTCTTGTATGGTACCTACGTTCCTGATTGGGAGTATCAGATATCGGGTCCTGGTTCCATGGAGAAAACGTTCTCTGTAAGTTCTTCATTCACTTTTTCTTTTTTCATGCTTAAGAAGATGTCTCGTAGTATTGCATATGATGATGACAGGGGATCTGAGCTTACAAAATCATAACTTATACCAGGTCACATGCGGTGTACGAGGTGACTCCGGGCCAGGTTGTAACGCGGTTGGCATGATTGACCGCAAAATCTTAGGAATGCAGCATCTGTATGGTCGACCGGTTTATGCGCGATCCCAGGTTCTATTCTAAAGAAGTGCAAAAGCTGGCATAATGTTTACTTGTCATGTTTATTCAGTGAAATAACTCTTATCTCCTGTGACAGCATTGTAGCATAAATTCGCCGCAAAATGGTCCACTCCCTCCTGATGCTCCCTCATGGTGTCAGGCCCCTTTTGATCCTGAAGGTCTTCTCAGGTCAGTAAATACCTACCCTACATGAGTGCTTCAACATTTATCATTTTAAGCTGCAAAGCGAGTTCCGTGAGGATTGTAAATTCTGACTATTTTTTCTTTTCACCCTCACCAGTTCTGTAATGGCCATCGTTACCTGCTTAATCGGTCTCCAATATGGGCACATAATTGTACATTTCCAGGTAAAATGCCTGCTTGTAATGCCAGTCAGTTTGTTGAGCACTTGACCTTGTGGACATATGCAACATTTCTGAATTCTTTCTGTCCTGAACTGAATTTCAGGAACACAAGGAAAGAATCATGCATTGGCTTGTCCCTTCCTTCGGCATGCTAGTCCTAGCCTTCGCACTGGACTTCTTCGGTAAGGATATCGCTAAAACAACACTCCAATCCTAATTATCCTGGGCAATGACATTGACTCCGATGATCTCTCCAGGAATGCGAATGAATAAGTCACTGTACACCGTAAGCTACACTCTCGCCACTGCTGGCGCAGCGGGACTCCTCTTCGCCGGAATATACACGCTGGTCGACCTCTACGGGTATAGGCGGCCGACCATTGCCATGGAATGGATGGGGATGCACGCGCTGATGATATTTGTCCTGATAGCGTGCAACGTCCTGCCCATGTTCATCCATGGCTTCTACTGGAGGGATCCCAGCAACAACCTTGTAAGTTGTCGCAGAACACACGTCTTTTTCAGTCGGATTTTCATCGATGACAACGTAAATTCACCTCTAAAACGGTTGGCTCTGTGGTTGCAGTTGAAGTTCATTGGGATCAAAGCATGAGCTATTTATATGGTGGATCGAGCTAGATGACACATATAGAGATATTTAGGACCCTATTTGCACAGAGATTGCCAGAGATGAGTGCAGGCCTAGTTTTGCAATACAGCCAGAGCTTCATCATCATGTGCAGCTGCCTGTTCGACACGGCGGGGAACAGTTGCCGCTGCCATGTTGTTTTCTCTGAGAGCTCTCTGTATACGGTAAAGAAGCTTTGTGTATATATATGGCAACAATGCAATTCAATATAAATATAGTACATAGATTTATCATCGGATCTTGCAACTGGTCTCGACATCCTAATCCTCGTGGACTGGAGTATTTCGACAGTGAGGAACGATTTACTCATCAAGGGGATTGCACCCACATATCGAAGCTGCTTTCAAAATAAGAAACCGTCTTTCTTTTCTGTCGACCGTCAGGAGCTCCCTATTCATTTTTGGATAGCATACATATAGCCTGGCATTAAAGTGATGCAAAAAATCATAGCTGGGGATAAGTTAGATGGAATATATCAAATTCACTAGTAGGAAAACCATGTAGTCCTATTATACGTGGCGTGTAGAAACGTAGGCGCCACCGGTATAGCCCTACCAGTGGCGAGCGCTCTGTGTGCGCGAACATACTAGTCGCGCCTCATATAAGTGAAGCACCACCGGTAGTTTATCACTGGTGGCGTGCGGAACCCACGATTCACCTGTATTAAACGATCAGTGGAGCGTGTTTTGTTTGACGCGCCACCAGAATGTTTGCGCTGGGACCACACATGCGGCCATATACTGGTCATGGCGTAGTTTACTCGGGTCAAATATAGCACACGCCACTGGTGCGTCTTTACAAAAGTTGGGCGTGCAGGCTAGGGAGGGGAGACCGAGGAGACGCCCTGCCACTTCCCAGTGCCGTGTCAAGTCAAAGAGTCAGATTGGTCACTGACGCACGCAGGCGTTAATGACATAAAATACTCTCTCACCGGAGAAGGGATCATCTCTTCCCCCGCCACATTGGTGAGAGGAGATCATCTCCTGCCCCGCCACATCTTCTCCCTCCTCTCCCAAATTTGAAGGAGCGATGTTCCTCTATTCTTCTCCCCTGCCACTTCCATCGCTTGAGCGCCATGGCGAGAACTCCCAAGGGCAGCGGATGCGGACGTCGACGTGGACACGACTAACCGCTATTGCCCAAACCATCCCAGGCCAACGCGACAGAGGCTTCAAGAAGCCGCGGTCACGGTCGACCGCTGTGGCCCAAACCATCCCGGGCCAAGTCGGCAAAGGCTTCAAGCAACCAAGGTTGCGGTCCTGGCTGTGGGCGCGCCAGTGGTCGTGGCCGTGGCAGCTGTCGTGACCCAACGCCTTCATCTTCGTCGTCCTCGGGAGGCTCATTGACCGAGTTGTACTCATTCTATTTTCTGGTGCCTTATTGGCAAACCGGTTGAACCTCCTGGACTTGTTTGCACAAGAACTCGAAAACCAGCGGCCTCGCAGCGACGGCGAGACATGTTTCTCGATCGAGGCCGGGGCAAGTTTACCCGTATGCCCCAGCTGCGGACATGGTATTTCATCCTCTTCAAGCTCAAAGGGAAGGTGTGCTCTCCGTTAAGGTGTTTGACACCACCCTGTGCCGCAAGTCCTGCTGCGAGGAAAGTGACGAGGAGAACGAGCAAGCGACACCCGAGTCTTATATCTAGCTAGTTGGGCTTAGACTTGTCATAGGGCCGCTTTTGTAGCCCAGTTAATATATTTTTGTCTTTGAACTTGGATCGCTTTCTCTGTATGGTTAAATGAATGAAATTTTAAGTTCAAAATTCGAGTTTAAAATGATTAAATTCAACTAATTTCGAGATAAAAATATTAAATTCAACTAAATTCGAGTTCCTCAGCGTCCGCTCCTGCGTGCCAGTACTAACGCTTACCGTTGGCATGGCTGAACGCCAGTGGAGCGTAGCGCACATGGCTATTAGCTAAGCCAGTGGTGCATAAGGCGTGTGTAAAACGCGTCACTACAGGACAAATTGACATGCCACTAGTAGGCTATTTCCCAGTAGTGATTTTCTCATATTCTTTCCCTCATAGATGAATTCCCCACGGATTTGCGGAGAATGTGGCCCCGTTGCCATCCCTATGGTATTTCTTCGTGTAATATCTACCCATAAACCACAACTTTCGAAGCCGATTTAGCCATTGTGCACGGTCTATAAGCTTGGTATTTGTAATCCCACCCCCAACTACTTTGGGGTTGTTCAAAAAAAAAAAAACTACTTTGGGGAAACAAATGGTGCTCCATCTTACAGTGTGTTAATTAATTTTGTTTCTCCTTGTCCTTAGAGCTAGTAGAATCTAGACCGGGACTTGTCAAACTGAGTGTGCACCACGTCATGTAAGGGGTCGAAACCCATGGCGTACATGGGTAGGTTTGTTAAAAATGAGGTCTTCCCCTGAAGCCACATGCTTACTCTTCCAGTGACTAACCCCACCTAAAATTTATGATGGTGTGACGAGGGAATACCAACCGGGTAGGCTAAAACATGGACACACTAGAAAAAGGGTTTCTTTTGCAAAGGGAACCCCATCATCGTTTTAATCGTGACAAGTGTGGCATTCTCCTCACATGTTTCAATTTTGGTTATCTGCATGTCTGTGAAGTGTCACAATTAGATTAAAAGTAGGGGAGTATGAGAGAGAAGGGGGGTGCATGCATGCACGTACGTGGGCATGCAGTTTTCCCCTTTTGCCTTTTATTTTTCGAAACGAAATATTTTGAGAACCGTTTATCCAAATTACGAACCATTTTCACTTTTGAGCTGCTCGCGTCGAGATATTCAAAACTAGATCCCATGTCCATAGTTTTCGACGAACTTTTTTTTACTCCCGGTTATGCATAGTATGTACATCCTGTTTTGTGTACTTTGTACTCCCACTTCTGTGTACTTTTGTACTTTCTGTTCTGTATACTTTGTACTTTGTTTTCTTTGTAGTTGTACAATCTGTGTTTGTACTTTTATACTTCGTGTCCTATGTAGTTTGTACTCCCTGTCCTGTGTAGTTTGTACAACCTGTTAGTTGTACAACATGTTTCTATGTAGTTGTACAACCTTGTGTCTGTGTAGTTGTACAACCTGTTAGTTGTACAACCTGTTTCTGTGTAGTTGTATAACCTGTGTCTGTATAGTTGTACAACATGTTAGTTGTACAGCATGTGTCTGTGTAGTTGTACAGCATGTGTCTGTGTAGTTGTACAGCATGTGTCTGTGTAGTTGTACAACCTGTGTACCTGTAGTTGTACAACACGTGTCTGTATAGTTGTATAGCCTGTGTATGTGTAGTTGTACGTCGTATGCGTCTAGAGTTCTGCGAAGCAGAGCCGCCGAGGTGAAGCCAAGCCGTACCACACGGAACGACCAATGCGCGCAATGACAAATACACGCAACGACCAATACACTCTTTTCAAGATATTTATTAAAATTTATCAAGCCGAAGGCGAGCCGTGATATCTACTCAATACACCGTTTTGATATGTAGTTCTTCCGATTCTGTGTAATTTATATGTGTAAACTGTATGCTTATATAGTTTGTACATCTCGTTATTTTTTTTATTTTTTTGAAGATAACCGTAGGCTTTATTGATCAAAAATCATAATGTCTTTACAAATCACCTCCTGTATGCAAACAGGAGAACACCACGCCACACAGAATTAACAGAAAGTTCACTACTTCTAGCTAAAATATGCGCACCAACATTGAGCACATGATAAACATGAAAAAAATCACACGAAACAAAAGATTTAGCCATCAACTTCACATCTTCAATCACCGGGCCGCAGAGGGATCGATCCATCAAGGAAGAACCGATGCGCTGTATCACTGTTAAGCAGTCAGACCCAATGATTACCTTCGAGAATCCTTCCTCAAGAGCAAAGGAAACAGCACGACGAACAACAAGGGCTTCAGCCATCTCTGGGATCACCACATCATCGTATCGCTTGCCGCAAGCAGCAAGGAAGGCACCCGAATGATCACGGACGACAACACCCACACCCATCTGTTTCGTGTTAGCAAACAAAGCTGCATCCACATTAACCATAACAGTACCTTCCGGCGGCAGAACCCATGTTGGTGATGAAGAAGAGGATTCACGTCTATGGTTAGTACTTGGTTTGTATAAGTGTACCAAGATCATGTCGATGTAGGCTTTAATCTTTGCAGCAACCGCATGCGGGTGCATCATGCCTTCACCTTCCCGGAGCTTGTTTCTAGCATCCCAAATGTGCTACATAGTCACCATTAGACACGTAGCTTCAACATCTGAGCACTTGTCCATGAAATCAAGGGTCCACGCCCTCGTGGAAGTGAAGGAACTTCGATGAAGATGAACAATATATGTCTTTTTGATTTCTTGCCACACTTCATCAGCATATGGACAAAACAAGAGGGCGTGTTCAATAGTTTCATACCGACGTATCGCGCGTGTCGTCCCAGGTTTCAGGTTTTTTTTTCATCCGTGCATGTGCGAGGCAGCTTTCTGTACATCGATCCATGCATATGCGAGGCAGATTCCTGTGTGTACATGCTGTACTTTCCGACCGGATCAACATGCGGAGGCTTCTTACGTGCGTGCTTGGCTGCACTTCCGATCGGACCAAGGGCTTCGGCTGGGACCACGTACGACCGTGTCGTGCCACAGTTTTCTTCCGTTCAGGTGCTGTCCACGTGGCGTCCGCTCCTGCGCTGAGTTACCTTCCCGAAGGGAAGCCTCTAGGTAGTGATACCCGCCCAGGGTGGTTCAAAGCCTACACAAGGCAATCTACCTCGATTGGGCCTACTCAAGTATAAGGATGGGCTGTCTCTCACGCTGCAATCTGGATCTAGTAGAAGTCTTTTGACTAAACGGTGTATGAAGCCTTGGAGTGGACGACACATACACGTCTGCTAGGTCCTACTAGTACTTAGTCGAACCGATTGAGACACTTGTAAAACCTAACCTTGGCTACCTATAAGCCAACAAGTGTACCACTCTAGGGGTACATACACAGAAGCTATCACATATCACACCTTGTAATCGATATTGTACACAAACCCTAGATCTCTCGACATAACCGATAATCCTAGAAAAGCAGGAGCAGAGCTTTACCTCCACCGACGAGGGACCAAACCTTGGTAAATTGTGTGCGATATCGCTCCCGGAAATCCATGGCTCGCCTTGCCTCACACCTCCACATTAGCCATCTCGTGATGGCTACACCCGTGACTTCCCAAGATATGGCGATTTTATTTCGTCAATAGGCAGCCTAAGTACGTGAAAGCCAGCGAACTCAACTTACAATTCATCATGAGCTACCCTAAGCTGACTCTCGAGATTGCAACCCAGGACCCAAACCCCACTCTTTAGGTTTGTCCCGACATCGATTCAAAACACATCAACAGTAATTTTAGGTTTGTCATGTTCCGTGGGTCACATTGGATAAGAATGAGTGTGTTGTTGGTGTACTTGATGTAAGATAGTCCGTCTTGGACTAGGTGTGGCACCACTCCATGAATGTGACCAACATCCTTTGCTCCCTCCAACATACCAGGGAGTGTGTCCATCACGATATTAATAGCAGCGGATGAGAGCGAGTCACCCTGTCTAACTCTTCTCGCATTCCTGATAAAGAAGGGCCATGTTTGCTACTGATATTGATGGAAATTTGACCACCCTTGACAAACTACATGATTCGATTCACCCAAGTATTGACAAAACAGACCCTTATTCCTCATGATGCCTTCAAGGAAGTTCCAGCTCAATTTGTTATAGGCTTTTTGAAAATATAGTTTGACAATGAAAGTCTTGTCTCCATATCTCTTCAATTCATCCGTAAACGCCCAAAACCAGGATGCCATCAAGGTCATCAATGATACATCTTGTTGGGTGCACCATCTCGTGCGCCACTAGGAACAGATCGACTGCAAATACCTTAGCCTCAAGCCTGGAGATGACATTGTTAAGGTCTATAGGCCAGAATTGCCTAAGCTGATATGTTCCTGGGATCTTAGGCAACAAGATTAGGACCCTAGAGTCATTTCATATCCACCCACCCTCCGTTGAATACATGAAGAAAACACTTGCTCCTTGATCAAAGGCCAAAACATCGACATGAAGAGAATGAGCAGCCCATCCAGACCCAGAGTAGTGTCCTTCTTTCATGGCTTGATCACGTTTTCCATCTTGGTGAGGCAGAATGGAGCGGTCTAGAGAGTGTTGTCGTCTTCCGAAACCTGCCCCATTCATTAATAAATCAATTGATAAAAACAGATTTTCTTTATATGTACGGGAGGGCGGGGGGAGGTGCAAACCGAAATCTACATGAGGACTACATCCAAAACATGAACCAACGAGACAATAAACACATTTTTCGATAAAAATAATATATTTATATTAAGATGTCAATTGAAAATAGTAATGCCTTAAATTTGGGGGAGAATTTCACTTCCCTCACCTCTACACGTCCTCAAGAATAAAATAGGAACTCAAATTCATACCATGAGGATTTGACCTCAGCTGCTAGATTTGTACACTCACTCTCCCAAGTCCCAACCAGGTGAGCTAGACACACTTCCTTTTGCCGTCTAGCACCCACAATACGGCAGTTAAATTTATCTACACCTGCTATCAACTGGCAAATGCTGAAAACCATTTGTCAGGCAAGTCTTCCTCTTGGGCTCTTGGCACGGTCCATCTTGATTTTATTCTTGTTCTCCTCCACATTCTTCATGAGGCGGCCAATCGCCATGATGGATCGGAACGACAATGTGAGCTAAAACTTGTAGATGAATGCATCACGGGTTTTGATTGCCTTTGTTGTCTATAGATCAATCCGATGAAGTAAAGAACTCCAATCATGGATATATCTTATACTTTTATGACTATTTCTTTCTATGCGTAACTTTCTAGTTTGTGTTCGAGAAAATTTACTTCGCTAATAAAATTACAGTAGGTCCCGACCCCTTTCCTACTATTATGCTCAAAAAGTAAATATTTGGTTCCATTTGGTCCATTTCAGTATCAGTTGGTCTAGGCAGTCATTAAAATCATTTTTCATCAGTAAGTACGTTTACACCGGAGTCGGAGAAGCCATTAGACGTTGATACCACAAATGAGTCATACCTATTTTTTCTGCTTAATGATGAGTATGAGGCTACTAAGCAAAAAAAATATCTCCAAAGGTGGAACAGTAGATAGCTTAGTGGCGACTACTTATAAGGAGGAAAATCTCAATACCCATTTTAGTCGCATTCACATGTTTGGCTCAGATTTATACAACCAATACATACATATATTTATATACTCTTCAACTGTGCTATGATCCAACAATTTACATAGGCGCCACACCAAACCACTAAGATATTACATCTCACTTGATTTGCAAGTTGCAACTCCCGAGGGACCGACTAAAGCATTAACCAGGCACATGAACCAATTTTATGTATTTACACTAGGTAAGAAAATTTGTGACCTACTAAAAGTGCAGGTGACAATGTGCCATCTTGATCTTCACATGCTAGCTATCGCTAAGCGCTATCAGTTGCTCGACAACACCAGGATCAGCAAGTGTGCTTGTGTCGCCGAGCTCATCTAGCTGCCTGGAGGCAATTTTTCGCAATATTCTTCGCATGATCTTGCCACTCCGCGTCTTCGGGAGCCCTGGTGCCCAGTGGATCTTGTCAGGTGCTGCAAAGGCGCCAATCTGGCACAAAATGACACCATGTATTGTGTTGATGAGCGTTTATATATTTTTAAGCGTTAAAATATATTGTATCGTGTTGAAATAAAACTCTCCATGTGAAAATATTCCATCCTATTCCAAAATTAGAATAGAAAAAACTTGTAAAGCATCGCTGATAAAGCACAAGGCTTATTTATTGCGATCAATGGGGCAATTAGGGCAAGAAAACTCAGGTTCCAACTTCTCAAGCATAAGGGATGCCATTGTTAACCGGGTTTTTTCCATCACACATGGACCTTTTGCAGTAGTAACCACCACTACAAAAAACAATCATAAGAACATACCTGGCTGCGGACCGCCATAATGAGGCTTTTTCGTAGATCATCACTGTAAGGAACACCATCCACCAAAGTCACAAATGCATAGATTCCCTGACCTTTAACCTGTAACAAGTAGTACTGATTTAGGACCTGAGCTTCATGAAGCTACGGTGGGGGTCGTCACATGGTGTCAGAAACAGAAGAAAAAGTACTGGACCAGACCTCATGGTCAATTCCAACAACAGCAGCCTCAGCGCATTTTGGATGTGAAACAAGAGCTGATTCAACCTCTGCTGTACCAATCCGGTGACCACTGCAGTTTTAAAAGATAGGTCAAAATATTTACAGCTTCAAAGCTTTTGAAACCATGCATTCTCCAACTCGAGGAGAAGCTTAAATATATAAGTAGCTAAATTACCTGACATTGATAACATCATCAACTCTTCCAGTCAGCCAATGGTAACCATCTTTGTCCCTGAAACTCAAATTTAATTTGTCGAGATATGAACATGTAATTTTGGATGTCATATATATGCCAGGCTACCAGCTATCCTTTTCACTATTTTGAATATTTTTTGGCCAAATTTGAAGAAATATTTGATGAGTTACCTCCTACAACCATCACCAGAGAAATAATAGCCTGAAAATGGTTTGAAGTATGTCGTCTCATATCTGTCCTTATCGCCATACAGAGTCCGGAAAGCCCCAGGCCATGACTTCTTTATGCAAAGATATCCGTTGCATTCTCCATCCAATTCCCGCCCTTTGTCGTCAACGATGACAGGCTGCGAATCATGTGTACAGTTATTACAAAATATGATATGTTATGCAACTCTCGTTTTAGGAAGTCATGTATACCTGTACACCAAAGAATGGAAATGTCGCAGATCCTGGTTTCTGAGGCCAAGCTCCAGGCAAAGGAGTAATCTAACAAAAACAAGAATTACAGTTCGATTCGACATGTAAGATGAAACTCACTCTGAGATCTCTGAAATTTTCACGCAAAAGGCAAGACATAATTACCATAAAACCACCAGTTTCAGTCTGCCACCAAGTATCTGATATGGGGCATCTTGAGTCACCTATAACATTATAGAACCACCTGAAATGAACAATAGTGCGTGTAAAACATTTTTAACGCATGAAAGTTTTAAGACTAAGGAGATAACCACAAACCTCCATGCAGTGGGATTGATTGGCTCACCCACACTTCCTAAAACTCGGAGAGACTTACGAGAGTACCGATTAACATACTGCAATATAATAATAAAAACAAAAGGGTTATATACAAGAGATATACATGTGGGTCATTATTAACTATATAAATTTAAAATTCTCAGGAACATCTCACCTAAATCAGATAAGATTTGTTAATCAGATAGACATTAATTAAAGATTTCACTATGGGAGAAAGTTTTTTTCGTATTATTGTTGCAGCATATTATGCGGTACAGACACTTCTGGTAGACCAAACACATTCAATCTCAGACGGAAAAAAAGTGATGCATCGCTGTACCACTTGGGTGACGAGCCTAAATGTTCAAAGACCACAAAAGAATAAAATTAGCGCACCTCAGAACCATCACGCATGAGTGAACGGATAAGTGTTGGTGCAGTATAAAATATTGTCACTCCATATTTGTCCACGATGTCCCAACACCGACCAGGATCAGGGTAGTTTGGAGCCTACAAGTTGCATTCAAAAAATACTTTAAAACATAATCCAACTTAAACACACCTCAAAAGCAAAGGGTCACCCTTAGATCATGATTCTGTGTAACAGTATGAACTATTTTTTTCTGAAGTTACCCCTTCATAAACGAGAACTGTGGCTCCATTCAGAAAAGGACCATAAGTCACATAACTATGTCCAGTAATCCAGCCACAGTCTGCAGTGCACCTGATGTAAGTGAGACAAGGAAACTGCGGTAAGAAAACACAGATTCTAGAGAAGTATCCCATAACATTAGATAAAGTTTATGCACCCCTTCCCACGCTCCCCGAAACAACTTACACCTTACCAGTATACGTCCGTTGGCTTGTAATCAAATGCATGTTTAAATGTTGTTGCGCTGTACACCATATAGCCCCCAGTTGTATGCAATACACCCTGCACACTTCACAATATCTTAATTTTTTATCAAAAGGGATATATGATATTTTATGAAGTTTAGGGTACCTTTGGTTTTCCTGTGCTGCCACTCGTGTATAGAAGAAACAATGGATCCTCTGCATCAACCCATTCCACATCACATCTAGTTTGGAAATTGGACACAACATCCTGGGGACACATCACTTGTATTGAGAAGTAACTCACATACTTGTAATGCAGTACAAAATGAAAGGGGTTGAAAGGAGATCTCCCGATTGATACAGAAATTTCCGAAATGTTCTGTGCTTAATATATCAGGCATATACACATTCGACATTGTTGAACTTGATTGATTTGGACATACCTGCCACCAAACATCTCTTCCTTCTATCCATTGTGTGTCCGCTTTCTTCATGGCCAACTGATTTTCGTAAGTCAAACAAATGCCTGCTCAGCACATGAAACACGGAACATGAGAAAACTTTTGACTTTGCATTAGATTTCTTTAAATCAATTTTGTGCATGCTCATTAAATATACTATTCTACCAGAAGTAAAATTCATGATCAAGAGTATACTGGCACCTCAGACTTCAGACATTCATACGTCATCAACAAAGAACAGCAAGACCAAAAATTCAAGATGTAGAATTTTGTCACTGTAAAAGTATTTGAGGGATACAAATGAATGTTTTTACTCTGCACCTGGGTGCACGTGCATCCGGTGATTTGAATTTTCTCAAGTCACAAACTTACAATTTTTTAAACAAAATTCTATATTATTCTGAAATGTACAATGTTGCATGACAAGCAAATTATATGATTATTTGTGTGCTGTAGAAAAAACGTTTAGAGTGTAAAACAGTAACTATATATGCACACAATTTGTCTTTTATTGTAGCAAAGGAATGGACATTTTTTTTGTATCAAAATTTGCAGATACACAGTCCACTGAACATTGTACAGGTTACAAGTTCTTTGTGGAAAATTTTAAAAGTGTGCAAGTTTCACCCATGTGCTCCAATGCATTTTCCGGATACAAATGTAGCGAGATAAAAATTGCATGTAAAGCGTGGCGACTTGATAAATTATAATCACGATTTCCAGAGAGGCTAAAATTAGGTAGTAAGGCTATAGATACCAGTGGACTAAAGCTTAAAATAGCCAATGGTCATGGAAGTCGTATTGAAGTGCATACCTACAGTGACACCGTTTTTTGCACTTTCAACCAGAGATGCATCTACTATATCTTTGAGAGGGATGAGTTTCAGTCCCCTTTTCACCGCATTGCATGTAATCACAACCTTAGGTTTGCAGTCAATGATTCTTTGGGCTATGGCATCGGCGGAGAAGCCAGCAAACACAACCTGATTAAAATGCAGCATCATAACATGGTAACATAAATATGATAAATAAGAATGATTGACAGGGTGAACTGCGTTAAGCATTACAGAGTGAACAGCACCAATGCGAGCACATGCAAGCATTGCAATAGGCAGCTCCATCAGCATTGGCAAGTAGATCACCACCGCATCACCTTTTCCAACTCCGACACTTTTCAGATAATTTGCCAGCTGCCACAAAGCAGACCAAAACAATTAGACCATGTCTGCATACATAAGAGACATAGTTTCATCATAACAGCTTATTTACCTGGCAAACCTTGTCCAAGAGCTCAGAGTAGGTGAGCTTTCCATCCTGATTCGGCTCATTCCCCTCCCAATACATTGCAATCTTCTCACCATCTCCAGCCTCCACATTTCGGTCCACGGCATTGTAGCACACGTTGGTTTTGCCTCCTTTAAACCACTGCCAGACATCAACAAAGGATCAATAAGGCTCTATCCACCCATCACAAACAAGTATCATAATCAATCAACCATATCACTCAGGTCTCAGGCATGAGCTTACTTCGATCTCGATCGGTCCTTTTGTCACATCAAGGTTCTCGGTACAGACTTCATCCGGGTTCCACTTGTGCTTCCAGTAGAACGTCTCCGCGATCTCTGACCAGAACCCAGCAGGATCGTCGATCGACCGCTGGTACATCTCCTGGTACTGCTCACCAGTCATTGAGAAAAGACCAAGCTCGCTCATCAGTTATTACATCCACCAGAAATTGAAATGAAAAACCACCAAATGTGTCTTCTACTCGGAAAAGTCACGGTCCCTACGAAAATGGAAAATAACCCACGCTCTCAATCCTAACTACTTTTGTACTTGTCTACTTATGTCCAGTCAGTCCCTATCTGCATTATCTGATCGCGTGGGTAGCGATGGATCAAAGCTAGCCGCATACTCTGCACCTGTAATCCGGAGGGTCTTCGAGCGTACGGCATCCGTTCGGGAGCGAATCAACGGAATCAAATGGAAAACAGGAAGAAAAAAAAGGAGACGCCATTGTACCTGCTGCGGAGAGGAGACGAGGGCCTGGGCGGAGAAGTCGGCGCTGGGGTGGACCAGGCCGTGGTCGTCGGACGCCGGCAGGGGCTCGCCCAGCACGGTCGCCGCGTGCCGCGGCTTGGCGGCGGCCACCGTCAGGCGATCGCTCGCGCCCATGGCCCACCTCCGCTGGAGCAACCGAGAGAACGACGGGGGTAGCGCAACCGGAGCCTGGAGCGGTGTCGCGGGGTGGGCGAAAGCAGAGGAGGAGGAGCAGCAGCAGAGGGTGGAGGTGGCGAATATATACTGGGCCATCGACGGCCTCGCGACGTGAAGGCCACGGCTCACCTCACCTCCTTAACTCCTCGGCTGTTGCTGCTCGGCCCTGGGCCAACAATTTCTGACTTTTCGGGCGCGTTCTGGTGGAGGATGTAAATCAGGCGGGTGCCAGGGTGCGTGTGCCTCCTTTTCTGGTGGCGCGGAGTTGTAGAGTGTTCCTGCAGCTAGTCTAAAGCAACTGTCTGCTGGGTTTTCCGGCTTGGATTCGTCGTCGGCGGCGACGGGAACGGTGGGGGAGCAGCGGGTGGGGGAACGAGAAGCCGGGTTTGTGTTGGAGAATTGTCGGTTCTTGATCTGGCTCTCGGGGTCCACCGTTAGAGCAGAACGGACGGACGGCATTGCCTGGTTTGTGTCGCCGCTCGCGAGCGTTGGCTGGTATCGATGGATGGAAGGAATTGCAAAATCATTGCTTTCTAAAATTATAAATTTGTATTTTTATCTAACTTCAGAAATACTCACTCACGCAAGTACCCACTGCAAGTTTTACTCCCTCTGTCCCAAATTACCCTTCGCTCTGATTTTAGTCAAAGTCAAACTTTGTAAATTTTAACTAAGCATATAAGAAAAAATATCAATATGTATAATACAAAATAAATACTATTCCAATCATCATAACATATATAATCATATTATATTCATTTCGTATTGTAGATGTTAATATTTTTGTCTATATGTTTGGTCAAAATTTACAAAGCTTGACTTTGCTAAACCTAGAACGCAGAGTAATTTGGGACAAAGGGAGTATATAGTTATAAAATGTATTCGGGCCCATATTCAAATCATGTCCCAAGCGCAACACAATATTACAGTGCTCCTTTGATTTGGATTCTCAAATGATCAATCTTACGAAAAAATCTTTGAAAATCGTTTGATTTATACTATCACGTCCCATAGGAAAAAAATTAATAGTAATATATTGTAGTCTAAACTTCACAGAAAATAACATGAAGTATAAATTCATGAAAAATTCTTTCAGCACAATAAAAGGAACTTTCTCTACTCATAAAAAATTCTATTAGACATGTCATTCCATTCCTACAGAATTTATATTTCTACACTTCTACTATCCTATGAACCAAAGGAATACTTCGAAGCGACGTGAAAACATTTCAAAAAATGAAATTAAAATTTACTTCTAATAACTTCAAGGTTAATGTAAATTTCCTATTAAAATAACAAGCTTACTCATTGATTTTTTTCATAAAAAATATATACTAGTGTTTCATAGAAACTTAAATGAATAGTGAAAGGTAGGTCTGCCTACTTATTGTTGTATAGCCCTAGGCGTATAAGAGGCACCTCCAGCCAGATTGCAACTTTACACCAGAGAACAAACTGAACATATTCACAAGCGAAATACACATGTATCATTGCCACAAAAGTTGCTCTCTTGTTTTTCAATGAAACGATATACTCTCACGCTCTTCTTCCCCTAACTTTCGGATGAATCAAGTGACTCATGAGGTTAGCGACGGAGGACAGACAACCCCGGGTGGCGGCAGAAGCGAATGTGTGCGCGGTGGTGTTGGCGGTGCCGACGCATAATCGAAAGCAGACGAACCACCGCCAACGCAGAATCAAAAGCAGACGAACCACTGGATCCCCTTTTCGAATGGACGGCCTATGGACATGCCACCTAACTATCTAGCAATAACATATGTATTCGTTATCATACCAGTGATGATATACATTTTGTTCTCTCTCATGTTTGTGTGTGGTTGTAGACGAGCTCTCGTTGGCCTTAATTTTGTTAATTAATTTATGCACACACGCTAGCTTCTCATAAACGGCCTTTTTTAATTCTTTTCTTAAGCGTAATCTGAACTACGACATGTGAACAACATCTAATATAAGACCTAATCCGGCTTTCCGTGAGACATCTCCTTCGTAAAGGTCTATCTCTCATCTTTCAAGCTGGTTGATGGATTATAGATGGTACCAGATGTAGTTCCATTCCTTTACCTATTCCTGTTTAGTTGGTTTTCTCTTCTTTTTGAATAGTCTATGCTTGTTTAGCAGGGCGTAGAACTAGTTGACACCTTTTGTTATTTCATCTAGAACTCAAAGAAAGAAGGACGAACACCATGTTTTTTAAGGTAAAGGTTCGGTTACACCCTTCAAGTGCCCTCTTAGTGGATCATGTCAAATTCCTTCAGCATTTAGAAGATTACGACGCATAGTCATTTGCACAATAGGTTCTAGTTCATAGTTGTCAAATCTAAAATCCCTAGACCACCACAATTTTTGAGGTAAAAAAATAGAAGACCAATACATGAAATGATACTTCCTTTTGTCATTAATATCTTGCTAGAATACTCTTAGCCTATGATAATTTTATTATTTAATAACACTTTTTGGGTAATAAAGCATTAATTAATCAAAATAGCACTATCTCCAATAGGGAGCAGGTTACCTTTCCAATCTAGTTTTTATACAATTTCTTTTCTCCAGATTTTCATTGAGAATTTTCATTTCTTTTATCATCAATAGGAATCACCTAGCACAAGAATCTAACATACAATAAATTTCCCATTTTCGAACTTTTATTCCACTCGAGATACTTCCAAAAATGCACTGTATAATTCTTTGATTCCAGCATTTAATAAATCATCCTCTAACTGTAGAATTGTGTCATTCGCGCACTGAATAATTGATAGACCACAATCTACTAAGTGAGGAACTACCTTTGATCATGTCATGCTCTTTTGTATTCTTAATAAGAAAGGGTATCCCATGCAACTATATATCAAAAATATGTGGAGACAAGAGATCCCCTTGTCTAAATCTCTTGTGAATAAGAAATATAACTCTCTTGTGAATAAGAAATATATCCCTGTCTGGGCACTTACTTTAACATTCATTCTTCCACCTCTATATGATTTTGTTATCCGGATTCGGTCACATTGGCTTGCATCATCCGACTTAAAAAGTCCAATTAACTTTGTCACTGGCTTTCTTAAGATCAGTTTTGAAAAGTAGTCCTAACATTTTTCTGTGATGAATTTCATGAACAATTTCATATAGCAATTGTTTTAGGGGAAAATGTAGAGGACTCTCTACCTTGTGGCTCTAGATCATCGTCAGGTTATATTAACATATTTACAGTCATATAGAAAAATTATCCCTTCCATTATGTATTTGTTACCATTATAAAAGCAGTTTTTTATCATCTGCAATTACTTTATGTAGTATTTTCACCTAATTTATTCGTCAGAAACATATGGGAGCTGCCGATGCTTTTCGGTTATTGCCGGGCAGTAAATTTTACGCGATTGCTCGTTGATCGCTACAGCCTACAGCTTACGGCGTTCATTGCATTCTGGCCTGGCTTGGCACTAAATCTATATCACCACTCTTCTGACAAATGCTCCATTTTGATTGGAAATAAATGATCCGAAGCAAATGCAAAAGAGGTGGTGACTGTCCTTTATGTTGAAGCAGTGGGTTTTGAAGAGAAATATCTTGGTTTACCTGTTCCTGAAGGCCGTATGAAGGATGGAAAGTTCCAGCTTGTTAAGGAGAAAATCAAAAAACGCCTTACTGACTACAATGAGAAATACTCTTCTAGTGGTGCAAAGGAGGCCATTATCAAATCAGTTGTTCAGGCCATCTCAACCTACCCCATGAGCATCTTTAAATTTTCTAGTAGCTTATGTGAAGAACTCATGAAGCTTACTAGAGATTTCTGTTGGGGAGATGAACATGACAGGAGGAAAATGCATTGGCTTAGCTGGGACAAAATCACTAAAAGAAAGGGCCAGGGTGGTATGGGCTTCCGGGACCTCCACTTATTCAATCAAGCACTCCTCGCAAGACAGGCCTGGAGACTGATTGCCTACCTGGATAGTCTGTGTGCAAGGCTTTTGAAGGCCAAGTATTACCCTATGGTAATCTAACTGATACTGCTTTTATTCAAAACCCATCTTCTGGCTGGCAAGGTATAATGCATGGCCTCGAACTGCTGAAAAAGGGTATTATCTGGCGGATTGGAAATGGTGAAAACATTAGGATCTGGAGAGACAATTGGATTCCGAGAGGCGATCTAAAAGTTACAATTAATCACACCAATTCCAGACTGAGAAGGGTGTCAAGTCTGATCGACAAAGAGAATCTTTCCTGGAAGGAAGATGTAGTCAGGAAAATCTTTAGACCTTATGATGCTGAAGAAATTCTCAAGATCAGACTGCCAAGTTTTGAAGTTGATGATTTTGTGTCTTTGACCCTGGAGAAAAATGGTATCTTCTCGGTACACAGTGCTTACAACCTGGCCCTGGACATACGCAATGGAAGCCCTCCAAACTCGAGTTATGTCTCAAATTGTGATATAACCATTTGGAAAACTATCTGGAATACAAAAGTTCCACATAAAGTAAAAAAATTCACCTGGAAACTAGCTACCAACAGTATTGCTGTTCAAGCGAACCGCAGCCGTAGGCTCCCAAACCTTCTTCCCACCTGCAACATTTTGGTGTTGAAGATGAAACTGGCTTTCATGCAACTATGTGTTGTACAAATTAAAGCAAAAGCCCTGCGACAGGGTCTTGAGGAGATCTGGAACCTACCACCTGAAGATCACCTTAGATGTTCAGGCCATGATTGGGTGCTTGTTCTTTTAGACAAGAAAAATATGGATATGAGAGAGAAATTAATGCTTTTCTGGTGGGGAGCCTGGCACCACAGAAACGACATTATTTTTGGTAAAGGGGACGCATCCATTGATAACTCAATTCGTTTCTTACAAAATTACCTAGCATCTTTGCAAGGCATCGCTAAGGGACTCGCTCCGGCTGACAGAAAAGGAAAAGGCAAGATCGATGATCCTCCTAAAGCGAAACAGTATGCCCCTGCCTGGAGAATGCTGTTAAAGCTAACTGGAGGAAACCTGACCATGGTTGGGTTAAGTGTAATGTGGATGCTAGCTTCGTTAAAGAAACAAATAGTGGAGCCTGGGGAGCTGTCCTGAGCGATCACACTGGTTCAGTTGTGATTTCAGCCTGGGACACTATCCACTCCTGCAACTCGGCTGAGATCGCTGAAGCTCTTGCTTGCTTAAAGGGGCTCGAGCTAGCTGCTACAAATTCTGCCTCAGACATCATTCTGGAGACAAATTGCTCTTACGTGTTCTCAACTTTCCAGGATCTTTGACAGGTCTGAAGTTGGACAAATTGCAAAGGAGTTCAGAAGGAAAAAAAACCCTGACCGACAAGTTATCCTGGAGAAAATTAGTAGAACTTGTAACACGGTTGCTCACGAATTATGTCAATTAGGTCATAGAGAGCTGTGTGGTGGTGTTTTGCAAAGTGCGGTCCCTTCCTACACGTTGAGACCGGCTTTGAATGATTGTAATCCAAACGATGTTGTTTAATTTATATATGGAAAATTTCAAAAAAAAAAAATCTACATCACTACTCGTCACCATGCATGATCTGATGTTTATGCTGGGTTTTATTGATCTGTTTCGCTGGAACATCGAGTAGTGCATGTGTGATGCCGTGATGTGACTCGACTCTCGAGATGATCCGGACTTCCGGTCATTTTTTTTTAAACGAGGCAAAAGACTTGCCATTTTCAAACTCAGCTGGACTTTTGGCTTGCGCTACATACAAGTCATTTTCTCAAAGCGCAAGCCAGATCCGATCATTAATTAATCCAGGAGTCAGCTGGACGGATGAAGTGGAGCGGTGGAAGATTTTTGCACTCGGACTACGCCTACTCACCTACTCCCTCTGTATAAAACATGTCTAGATACATGTGGATTCAAAAATGCTAAAACATATTATATTTTGTGCGACTGGACCTCTCTTTCCAGCAACTCCGACCAAGTGCGCATTCTATACAGAAGGAGTGACCGGCGCGGCCGTCCGATCGAAGCAGGGCGGGCCGCCTCAGGATTCAGTTCACTTCATTTTTTTTGTGGTGACAATGTCTACTTCATGCGGTCTCTTCTTTTTTTTGAACGCATCATAGTAGAATACATAAATACATGTGCCATACATCCACCTAATTAGAACTCAGCAACGACATCCAAGCGCAAGCCAAATTAGTTTGGTAACAAGCAAACAAGAGCTGGTGAAACAAGAGGCTAGAAAGTTGCGGTAGTTCATATGTTTAGCTAAGGGTGGTATATATGGTATCACCAGTCCAGCACGAGAGGCCATTCTTTGCCCATCGCGTTGCTTTTCTCAGTTCACTATTGCAGGATTCGCTTCACCTTGGTTTTCCCCACCTTGTGCAGTGACCTCCCGGCTTGATCTGGAAATCAAACCAAAACGTGCTGCAATTTCCATTATCTTTCTTACATAATCCAAATAATTCTTCTGTCTCGGAAGCATTTCCTCAACGGCCTCTCTAATCAAGGGACGAGCTTCCTCTTCCGTAAAATTTGCTTCAATGTGATCCATGAAGTTTTCATAATTATCCTTTATCAAACTGCAGCCCGGATAGTTATCTAACGCTGATTTTATCTCAGGTTCGCGAGAAGGGAAAATGTTCTCTTCATGCAATTGCCTCAGAACCATATCAAACTTCACCTTTTGCTTGGCAAACCGTTTCCATATCTCAAGATATACACCATCCCAGTCCTTCCGACAGTCCAAGTAAAACCGAATGCTATCCAGATGCTCACTTGAGCCAGAGATTACTGGACGTGCCAAAATATTAGGAAACTGCACTGCAGACTCCAGTGATTGATGAAAAGCCACTAGCTCGTATCTCGGCCACTGATCCCCGAAGAGTGCTACTTCATCTTCAATCCACTTCATTTTCTTTGACATCTCTTCACAGAACTGGACATATTCTAGATCTCCCTGGTAGGTATGATAAGTTAAGCGGTAGTAATCCCAATTCCTATACATAGAATCATCACGAAGCACTAGCCGCTGGTAGTCGTCCAAGCCAGCAAGCTTGCATTGTACAGGATGGAAATACCATTCAGTATCCTCTTTGTCGTGCTGACATAAAACTTTTTCATAAACATGCAGAGGAAACTGCAACTCCTCATTCAGTTGTGCGTCATCCAGTTCCTCTCCATGCGAGGATATCTCACGGGCTTCGATGCAGTACCGGGATAGCCGCTTGTAGACCTCAGCGAGCTGCTTTTCATCGTATGTAGAACAAAATTCAACTTCAGCAGGAGGGCGGGGGTTTAACTTTTCTATGGGAACACTGATCCGTGTCATGATGGCCTCATGGTCCAGATCAAGGAGGTTTTGTATTTCCTCTGGTAACACTTCTTGTTTGTGGTCTGTAGGGTTCACCAACTTGTATTTCTTCCAGGGGATTTCTTCAGAGATGCCATCGAGGCAATTGTCAACAGCATGGCTTCGCTCGATGTCCCTGTCCAATGTGGGAGGGTTGATTTTGTTGGCAGGCTCAATGCCATCTGCCTTGTTTATGATGGCATCCCCAGAGAAATATGTGCTCACAACAATGTGACCCTTCTCCCCTCCCATCAACATGTTTTTTCCCTTGCCAAAATCAGCGGATCCTAGGGCGGAAAGCGAGGGATACGAGTGGCGGTTCTTCTTCATCTTCGCCTGCCGCTGCATGCCCAGATCCGAGCCTGAATCCTAGACTCTAATCTAACCAGCAAAAAAATAGTCAAAGCCTTGGGGATTCTCACGGATCCAGAGCTAGCCTGGTGATGGAGAAAAAAGCGGATTCGGGAGGCAGAGATCGACAATTCTAGGTCATCGTGAGGCGAGACAGGTACGCTGCCTTGCGTCTTCCCAATCTACCGTCTCATCGACCTCAACACACATATGGAAACTAGGTCGGTGTTCTCCTCTGATCTGCCATCGAACTCTACCAATATGTACATGTCACCTTCGTTTAGTGCGCCCTTGTCAATTCAGGCAAATATCACACAGGATGGAAAAAGCATGTACGATGAGAGAAATTATTGCACACGTTTGCAAAGAAACATTGATCGCGATGAGAATACAAATTACAAAACAAAAACCGTATGCGCTTGCATTGAAGAAAAAAACACCGATGACAGCCACCGGCATAAGCGTCACCGCTTCTCTTCTTGTCAGCTGGGTCTGGTAAAGCAGCCCCCTCTCGATCGCCGGTGCCGCTCGAGTTCGTCGGAGCAGCTCATCCTCGCGACGGTGGGGGAAGTGGATGCTCCTCACAGGAGATGAGCCTCCTTGCTGTCTTGGCCGGAAGCCTATGGAAACATCGGAGACCGACGCTGTTCGGTGAAAAAGTTAGCAACACACCGTCGGAGACTTCGAATTATTTTTCCGCCGCCATTTCGGGGCGGAAACCAGACACAGAAAAAGAGCTCTCCGGCAGGGAGAAATCTGTCAGGGAAATTTCCTACCGGGAGGGGGAAATCGTCAGCGTCGTCATCGTCATTACGCCGGGCATCATCGGGATCATCATCAACATCATCTCCACCACCAGCACCATCGTTGCCACCGTTCCATTTCGTTCCGCTGTAACATATAGGGTTATACCTTGTACTATTCATTGAGATCTCTCTCCCGGTATTAATTACCACGTTGTAGTTGATGCTATTGAGTTTATCGGTGAATTCTTTTATGATCAGATTGTTATTCATCTATATATCACCTATGATCATGATCCATCTTGTGAGTAGTTCGTTAAGTTCTTGAAGACACGGGAGAAGTTTTATTTCTAGTGGTCATATTATGTTGAGTAATATGTAATGGTTTGATATTTGTCGTGTTATTTTTTTAGTGGGGTCATGTGAACGTCGACTACATGGTACTTCATCTTTATGGGCCTAGGTGATTACATTGTGTATTTAGTTTACTTTTTGAGTGGTTGCCGGAGCGACAAAAACCTAAAACCCCGTTCGGAAGATATTGCACAAGAGAGTGTAGTATCTCAGACTTTAAGGCTGTGGTTAGATTTATCTTAATAATTACTTTTGTTTAATTGCAGATGCTTGCAAAGGGTATAATCACAAGTGTGTATGGTCCAAGTAAGGGCGGTGCACTAGCATAGGTTTACCCATAGAACACTTATCAAAACGTTGAAGATTAATCAATGATATGTGGCGAAAGTAACTTGACAATATTCCCTGTGTCCTCAGGAACGTTTTAGTCATCATAAGTAACACCACCGACTTGTCCTTTGTGATAAAAAGGATTGGGCTACTTGCTACAATTATTCTTGTTTGCTTTTACTTACTTGTTCTTTGTTTACTTGTTATTACAAAAACCCATAATAACTTGTCTCATAATATTTGTAGTGAAACCTTGCTCAAAACCGATTGCTAACACCTTCTACTACTCGCTGAGTTCGACACTCTTACTTATCCAAAAGACTATGATAGATCCCCTACACTTGTGGCTCATCAGTGCTCTGAAAGTTTGAACTGCTTGATTTTGTCATGCATGCTTACAACGCTAACGTTTGTAGGACACCACCACCGAGTTGTTACCCACCTCCCCGGATCTGTCGGCTACGTCGGTGCTCTCTGTGAAGCAGCTTCGATCCGCACCTACTGTTGACTGCCTTGGACTGAGAAGGGGGAGAGTCCCAATGTCGTGGCCTCCTGCTTTATACACCTTCGTCCTCACAAGGATGGCTGAACTCGTCGAAGCTGGGCTCAACGTTAACAAGGGAATCAGGGACAAGGGCTTGGAAGACATCTGCAAATGTGTTTTTCAGGTCTGCGCCACCAGTCACCACTACTCAGGTGTACAACCATCTAAGAAAGTTGAGATATAGGTGGAACAGCTTCCACACACTTGCACAGCTTGAAGGGGTGGAATGGTGTAAATAGAGTACTAACTTCATGATGGATGACGATGTGTTCATCAAACATGTCGAGGAATGCTTCTGTACTCCCAAGTTGTTCAATTAGTTCGATACTTCTTCTGTCCTGGGACTAACTCTGCTTTGGTTTCAGCTGCACCCCAAATATGAAGCTTACATCAACAAGCCAATTCAGAATTACGATCAGATGAAGATCATCTTCCGCAAGATTCTTATGAAGAATCCAGTCGGGGTTGACGTGCTGCAACTCGCCCTGAGCCACCTGATGGACAATGAAGCTGAATGTGCCTCGTACAGTTCGATGAGCCCTCGCTAGAGGAAGCAGTGGTTTACTGCCTTCCTTGCATGCACTACATGTGATGAGGTGATGATGGTGTTGTTGCTCAACTCTTAACTTTGATGCACTAGATTATGTAGTACTACCAGTGATGAGGTGATGATGGTGTCACATGATGATGAACTTGTGGTATATTTTTCGAGGCGGTATACACATAACCACTGAGCTGATGAACTTGTGGTGCATCACGAGCAGATATTGTGCTGAAATTGTGATGCACGAGTCTTTTGTGAACTATGTAAGCAAGACATCCCCTAATGTCGGTATAGTTTACTGTCCTTTCTGGTTGGTCTGTGTTTTAAGAGCCATGTGTGATGGTAACTCCAAAAAGTGGTGATAGTATGTGTGGGCGTGCACATAACTAAATACCGGGTATTTGCATGTGTTTTACTCACAAGTGCCACCAAACAGCGGGGGTTCAGAATTTGGCGGCAGCGAAACGGGTCTGGCTGCCTCTTTGTGGTCAACCAAATGGGCTATAGAACGTGACTCGGTATCGTTTTTCCAGGGCCAGACTGTGTTGGGCCAAGGATGCAAAGTGATCAACTGGTTGCAAGTAACGAAACACGCCCTAGGTGTTAAACTTGCCGTCAGGTATAAGTAAGGGGTCTCGTAAGCAGTGGCAGAGCTTCAGCCCAATTTTAGGAGGGCCATTGGGCTAGGGGGGGGGGGGGGGGAGATTTTATGCTTTGGGCTGGTTTTTCTTGGACAGATGGACCAATTTGCGAGGTGTTATCTACTGATCTGGCCATGTGGGGGGGGGGGGGGGGGGTGCGACGGTCATTTTCGCCTCCATTAAGCTCCGCCACGGACAATTTCGTGTATGGCCCTACATGCAAACATTGGCAAACCAAGATAAATTAAGCAATAAGTGTCAAATTAAAGAGTTAAAAAAGCGCAGTTTAGTTGACTAACATAGATAAGGCGCTCGTGGACAAATATCGAAGCCCACTGTTAATAACGGCACTAATGCAATGCACCACTGCAGCACAACCCATAGAAAAATCATATCGGCCGGCGCAGCTATCTTGCGTGTGCGTCTCGGCCGCACGTCATTCTTGGCTCTCTAGCTATATCTTGCTTTGCACCGTCGAATCGAGCTCAGTTGTCGTGGGAGACGCCGCCGCATATCTGCAAGGATTGCATCTGGGGTTTCTTTAATTGGGAAACCCGGGAAAACACACACACTAACCCCACGTTTCTGCCGCCCACATGCTATTATGTCTTGTCAAAGTGCGTAACTACGCAGACTCAGTTCGATTACAGTGCCCATGCCACTACAGTGCCGTGCAGTACTTGCTTCCACGCCGATCCTTTCAAGTCCGGGTAAATGAAAAGGTCAACATGAACCTTTGCTCCCCGGCCTCACGCGCGATCGTGACCACCTGATCTACCTCCGAGTATACAATATGCACGTGCAGATATTCATGTCAAAAGGTAGCTTTCTTCTAACAAAATATTCACTCTAATACAAAATATAAGATCTAGTTTGCTTTGTTAAAATGAGGCTTGAATTAATTATTACATATGGTTTATGTGACGTGAACATGGTATCAATAAATCATTTTCCATAGTATTTACTTATGCTTGTTCATTTAGTATCATAGAAACCACACTTAGAGCCTCTTTGATTCAAAGAATTTTCAGAGGAAATTTGGAGGATTCTAATCCTTTGAAAATTTTCCTGTAGTGGTTATTTGATTCGTAGGACTAAATCTGATAGGATGTTTTCCTAAAGAATAATTTGCATTATATTTTGTAGCAATTTCTTTCAATGTGATGAGTAAACAAGAAGATAACTCTAAGAGACTATCCAAAAATTATCCCTTGTGTTACTCCTAACGTAAGCTTATTAACTTCAGTTTTCAACATAGATGGAAAGTCTAGAGGTACATATATGGAATGGATAACATTATGGACTCTCAAAGTTAGCCCATTCTAGCAACCTACGTTGATCAGATAATGGTCTAAAAAAGGCTGATTAAGAGGGGTTCAGCTCTCTCTGTACATATTTTATAAGTGAAAAATTACACAATAGGGGCCTTTTCTACTGTTTTTATGTTAAAAAACAATATGTTTTTTCTGCACTATAAGTAGGATGGGATTTTTGATTCATGGGATCCCAAGAATCATATGCAACACAAGATTTTGCCAGACTGTCATTCAGGAATTTTGGAAGAATTATAGGAAAATCAAATTCCTTCATAAATTCATATTCGGTCAAATTTTGAATAGGGATCCATGATGCACAAAAAAATTCATGGAGACAAAAGAGGTGTAAAGAAAGAAGCATATCAGTAATATTTTCCTTGCAAGCATGTATGACGTCACCTGTTTCTTCGCTCTTCGTACCTTTCTTTTTGGGCGCATGTCGCATGCTCTATTTTGTCAAGGGCTTGCACCAGAACAAGAACACCACCAACCTAGCAACCAAAGTACCTTTTTTTGGGGCAAGAAATTGGTAAGCAGGAGCCCAGGACAAGGTCAGAATTAAGATACATGAACTAGCAAGACATGTACATAGAAAACGTCACACAACGGAGCAATGGACGACCCACTCAAATTGCAAGACACAAAGCAAATAACGACCGGCCGGCTAAACAACGCCACACGTAGTTCCCCCGGACGCCACACCCTTGGCGCGCCACCCCCACTCCTCTTCCCGTCCCCATCACGGTCACGCTACCTCCACGTCTCACCCCGCCCGCATGCAACGTGCCGCACCGCCTATATAGATGCCCCGATCCCGGGGACGAGAGCACATCAGCACACACAAGTCAAGTCACCGAAACCTGCTGCGGATCAGATCAGTGATCCTACTATCGTGGCGTGCGCAAACTAGTCCCAGCTCCGAACTCTCGTGACCATCCTACGTGCGATCCGTTCCCAAGTAGTGCTGCCATGGCTGCAGCGTCGGACACCTTCGTCGTCGTCATTGCCTTGGTGGCGGTTGCTCTGTCCGTCGGCGTCGGCCGGGCGCAGGACATGGACAACGACTGGGCGCGGTACCGCGGCTTCGGTGGCGGCGGCGGCGGCAGCGGCACGATGCTGCCGCAGTCGGACGTGGACCTGCTGGAGTTCCCGCTCAACCTCGAGTACCTGGAGGCGGAGTTCTTCTGCTGGTCAGCGTTGGGCTATGGTCTCGACGGCATCGACGCCAGCCTCACCGGCGGAGGCCCGGCCCCCATCGGCGGCCAGACCGCCGCCCTTACCCCCTTCGTCCGCGACGTCGCCACCCAGTTCTGCTACCAAGAAGTCGGCCACCTCAGGTATGCAAATCAATTAACCTCACAATTTGATCAATCGAACTCTCTCAAATTAAGTAGCATGTGATTTATGGACTTTGCGAGTGTGTGCGTGTATGAGCAGGGCGATCAAGCAGACCGTGAGAGGGTTCCCTCGGCCGCTTCTGGACCTCAGCGCGACAAACTTCGGCAAGATCGTGGAGCAGGCCATGAACACGACGCTGGATCCGCCCTTCAACCCTACGAGAACAGCCTCAACTTCCTCATCGCTTCATACATCATCCCCTACGTCGGCCTCACCGGCTACGTCGGCGCCAACCCCAAGCTCCTCACCCCTCAAGCCAGAAGGGTACGTACATGTGCTACACCACACGCGTGATCACTCTACCACTACGACTCTCTCATCGCGAGGCGTATCGGTCACACACACAAACTGCGTGCATGCCTCTATATTGATATTCCCAGTTTCCTATTACATTTACGTGATAGTGCTTCTGTGATTGATTGCACGCAGCTGGTGGCGGGACTGCTGGGCGTGGAGTCGGCGCAGGACGCGGTGATCCGGGCGCTGCTGTACGAGCGCGGGCTGTCGCGGGTGGCGAGCTACGGCGTCGGGGTGGCGGAGGTGACGGCGCACCTCTCGGAGCTGCGGAACGAGCTGGGCGGGAAGGGGATCAAAGACGAAGGTCTCGTCGTGGCGCCGGGGCAGGGCCCCGAGGGGCAAACCGTGGGGAACATCATCGCCGGCGACCGCTTCTCGCTCGCCTACGACCGCACGCCCGAGGAGATCCTCGCAATCGTCTACGGCACGGGGAACCCCGCCCAGGCCGGAGGGTTCTTCCCCCAGGGCGGCGACGGCCGCATCGCCAAAGGGTTGCTCATGTAGTCGATCGTATCAGTCGAGGGTCGGCATAGATACATCAGGATTGTTGTGTGTTCTCGCAAACTGTAGACTATACTTCATGCATCATACATGTGTGTGTTGTCCTTACGGGTGAAACTGGGTATGTACATGCATGTTGGATGCTAATAATCAATAAAAGGACTTCTTATGCAAGGAAAAAAAAGGGAGGGGCAACAAATTATCACCTGCGTTCGGTGGCTAACAGTAGTTTTTGTGAAAGTTCAGATCTGCGCATTTTGGAATTGATCAAGTTCCTTTCTCTCTCTTTTTTCAGTGGAGTTTCTTTAGGGAAGTGATAAAACCTGTTAGGCTGTCTGTGACTACCTAGCCCATAGAACAAAGCCCGTTAATGGTTGGACCGACTATTCTGGCCTATCAGGTTTTATCAATTCCATATGGCTAGGTTTATGTGTAGAGAAAAAATGACTTTCCTTTCCCGCTAAAATTGGAAGATGTGTTGATCTTTTGAGATGTGATTCCCTCGACTTAGTACAGTAGTAGTAGTATCTGAACTTATGCACTAACTCACACCACACGCATGCACGCCCCTAATGCACAAGCTAGATCATACCCTAGTACTAACCGTGAGCCTAGACAACTCCAGGGATAAACACTGTAGCAGTGGATAGCACTGCAATAGTTCTGACCGAACCGTGGGAGGGAAAAGTGTGAGGCAACCCGGAAATTTGCTCCCACTGGGAGTCGATCCTGGACGGGTAGACCGGCCACTGCCGTGTCTTACCACTGCGTCACTGGCGCGCCCGCCATCATATGCATCACACTACGATGGTAATTATTAAATTGGGATAGATGGTGATAGTATGGTGATAGGGAATAGACTCCCGATCGGATCAGCACACAAAATAAACAAAATAAAGTCCTCCCGATCAGTGCGTAAACGAGATCAGGCATCCATTGGGTATGTCACCTTGCTCCTAGACCGCTCAAAACAGACATTAACCCAGTGCTACAGAACGATCCTAATTAGAAAACAAGGATAAAAATCCAAATCACTAATACAGTCAAAATGGAGACAAATAATCGTCCTGGCATCAACACCCTTGTAGGCATGGATGTCCTTTGTCCACTCCTTATGAGATTAATTGCACTTCGTCACACGAGATGCCGACGAGGCGGGTCGAAGCACAAATTAGGCCTGGCGCGAACTAAATATTATGATATGTACTAAAACTTTTTTGGAAAACACTTTTGCAAATTTATATTATTTATGTTTAGTTACACCCTTGTGTAGAGGTGTGCTTTCATTACTCATTAGTTTCGCACGCAATTTTCTTGCGTAGATGAAAATCCATTTTTCAATAAAGAACCAATATTAACTAAAAAGAGATTCCAAAAAAGAAAGCAACAAAAAGAATCTGCTAATATATTATGATTTTTTAGGGGTCTCCCACTAGTGGAAACAAGGCCATCGGTTTGGCCCTTTCGTCCCGGTTCCCTTACGAACCGGTACCAATGGGGGCACTAGTCCCGGTTCTAATGCCCGGGGCACCGGCTAGGTCCAGTCCCGGTTCGTAGGGGACCTCTAGTCCCGGTTCGTGATACGAACCGGTACTAAAGGGTCGCGGCAGGCGGCCGCAGAGGTGGGGCCAGCGCGAGATGGACCTGTAGTACCGGTTCGTGATAAGAACCGGGACTAATGTTCTCCCTATATCATCTTCCACCCCCCGAGCCGGCCATGGCCATTTTTTGAGCTCGAGTTCATCAACATTTTCTCATCTATTTCCTCTCCCGAGCTCGAGTTCGTCCCCATTTTTTGCCACCATTTGTCAAGATTGACAGCGCCCCATCTATCCAAGGTTAGCACTTCCGGCGTTGCTACTTTAGCTCATTTCGTTGCTTGTTTAGCTCATTTGATTTTTCTAGTGCTAGCTAGATGAAATGCCTAAGTTAAGGATTTCATTTGTTTTATATGCAATTTGATCTCAAATTAAAGTATGATTTGTGGGTTTTAGTGTCGTCCGTCCCCGTCCTCACCGCCGTCGATCGCCCGCGCCGTCCCGTCACCGGCACCACCTCGGTGAGCCTCTTGTTTTTATCTTTTATTTAAAAAACTTACTTTATGATTTAGATGCATAGTTATTACTTGTATAATTTTCTTATGTTTGTTTATATGTATAGTGCCATGGTTTTGATATCCGTCCCCGTCGGCCCTCGTCCGGTCTATGATTCGGATGTGGTATACTTTTATAACTTTTAGTTTCATTTCGTTTTATGACAATTATGCCGACCAACTTGACATAGATATTTTTATTTAGGAGGTAGTTGAACCAGAAATTCCAACCGACCTCTAGTCGAGATGCTAAATTTATTGAAAAAGAAAACAATGATTTGAAAGCAAAATTGAAAAGAAGTGAAGATCTTCGTCTCCAATGCCTAGAAGAGAAGATGAAATTGGAGTTCAAGCTTGCCGACGTCGTCGATGATCACCAGATCAAGATGGATGCAATGCGCTTGAAGATTAAAAAGATTAGAAAATATGCCATTAATCAAGAGGCTTGGTATCATTATGCTGTTGGTTCAGTAATTACCTTAGTTGCGATTTTGATCGCATTTGTTGTTGGATTTAAATTTTTAGATAGTTGTATGTTAGTTTCAGTGTATGTTTTATGAGAACTATGTATTACATTTGGTCACTACTCTACTTTGCTTTTAATGTGATGAACTTGTATTAATTAATTTGGTCACTTATCTATTCATGATGTAGTGTAATGGTTTTTGATATACTTATATAATGCAGATGAACCGGCAATGGATGTACGGTGACCGACGCAGTCCCGAGTTCATTAGTGGCATGCATCATTTTCTCCATGTGGCTGAGGCAAACAAGCGGCGAATGGTTTTATTTGTTGTCCATGTAGTGCTGTAAGAATACGATGGATTACTCTACCTCAAAAACCCTTCACATCCACCTGTTCAGTCCGGTTTCATGCCCGGCTATAATTGTTGGACCAAGCACGGAGAAAGAGGGGTTATAATGGAAGACAATGAAGAAGAAGAGGATAATGACAACTATCCTATGTTCACTGAACACGGTGGTACTACAATGGGGGAAGACGAAGCTGAAGAAGAGCCCATTGTTGATGAGCCCGATGATGATCTTCGTCGGGCCATTCTTGATGCGAAGATAAACTGCGGAAGTGAAAACGAGAGGTTGAAGTTGGAGAGAATGTTAGAGGATCACAACAAATTGTTGTACCCAAATTGCGAAGATGGCCAGAAAAAGCTGGTACCACACTGGAATTGCTGCAATGGAAGGCAGAGAATGGTACTTCTGACAAGGGATTTGAAAAGTTGCTGAAAATAATAAAGAAGATGCTTCCAAGGGATAACGTATTGCCCCCAGTACGTACGAAGCAAAGAAGGTTGTCTGCCCTCTAGGATTAGAGGTGCAGAAGATACATGCATGCATCAATGACTGCATCCTCTACCGCGGTGAGGAGTACGAGAATTTGAATGCATGCCCGGTATGCGGTGCATTGCGGTATAAGATCAGGCGAGATGACCCTGGTGATGTTGAGGGCGAGCCGCGCCCCAGGAAGAGGGTTCCTGCCAAGGTGATGTGGTATGCTCCTATAATACCACGGTTGAAACGTTTGTTCCAAAACAAAGAGCATGCCAAGTTGTTGCGATGGCACAAAGAAGACCGTAAGAAAGACTGATGCTGAGACACCCCGCTGATGGGTCGCAGTGGAGAAAAATCGACAGAGAGTTCCCGACATTTTCAGATGACGCAAGGAACTTAAGATTTGGTCTAAGTACAGATGGCTTTAATCCTTTCGAGCAGAGCTCCAGTCATAGCACCTGGCCTGTGACTCTATGTATCTATAACCTTCCTCCTTGGTTGTGCATGAAGCGGAAGTTCATTATGATGCCAGTGCTCATCCAAGGCCCGAAGCAACCCGGCAACGACATTGATGTGTACCTGAGGCCATTGGTTGAAGAACTTTTACAGTTGTGGCGTGAAAAGGTGTACCTGTGTGGGATGAGCACGAACAAAAGGAATTTGACCTACGAGCGTTGTTGTTTGTAACCATCAATGATTGGCCTGCTCTTAGTAACATTTCAGGACAGTCAAACAAGGGATACAATGCATGCACGCACTGTTTAGGTGAGACTGAAAGTATATATTTGGGAAACAAGAATGTGTACCCGGGGCATCGTCGATTTCTTCCAAAACAGCATCCCGTAAGAAAGAAAGGCAAGCATTTCAAAGGTGAGGCAGATCACCGGACGAAGCCTACCTGCCCTACTGGGATGTTATATATGATATGGTCAAGGATTTAAAAGTAATCTTTGGAAAGGGTCTTGGCGGACAATCTGTTCCGAATGACGCTGACGGACACGTACCCATGTGGAAGAAGAAATCTATATTTTGGGAGCTACCCTATTGGAAAATCTAGAGGTTCACTCTGCAATCGACGTGATGCACGTGACGAAAAATCTTTGCGTGAACCTGCTAAACTTCTTGGGCGTGTATGGAAGACGAAAGATACACCGGAATCACGGCAGGACCAGCAACGTATGCACGAACGAGACAACACCTGAATCCAGAGAAGTATCAAGGTCCTGCCAGCTACGCTCTTACCAAAGAAGAGAAGAAGATCTTTTTTGAAGTCCTGAACAGTATCAAGGTCCCGTCTGGCTTCTCGTCGAATATAAAGGGAATAATAAACATGACAGAGCAAAAGTTCCAAAACCTAAAGTCTCATGACTGCCACGTGATTATGACACAATTACTTCCGGTTGCATTGAGGGGGCTTCTGCCGGAAAATGTTCGAGTACCCATTGTGAAGCTATGTGCATTCCTCAATGCAATTTCTCAGAAGGTGATCAATCCTGAAACTCTACCAAGTTTACAGAAGGATGTGGTCCAATGTCTTGTCAGCTTCGAGTTGGTGTTCCCACCATCCTTCTTCAATATTATGACGCACCTCATAGTTCACCTAGTCGAAGAGATTTCCATTCTCGGTCCTGTATTTCTACACAACATGTTCCCCTTTGAGAGGTTCATGGGAGTCTTAAAGAAATACGTTCATAACCGTGCTAGGCCAGAAGGAAGCATCTCCAAGGGCTATGGAACAGAGGAGGTCATTGAGTTTTGTGTTGACTTTATTCCTGACCTTAAGCCGATCGGTGTTCCTCAATCGCGCCATGAGGGGAGACTGCGTGGAAAAGGCACGCTAGGAAAGAAAGCAACAATATGTATGGACGGCATTCTTTCACTCAAGCACACTACACAGTTCTACATAATTCCAGCTTGGTGGCTCCGTATATCGAGGAACACAAGAATATTTTACGCTTGAAATACCCGGAGCAACCTAAAGATTGGATTGATGAAGAACACGTGAAGAATTTCGGCGGTTGGTTGCAAACACGTCTCATTAATGACACCACTGTTGGAGAACAGCTATACTTGTTGGCCAAGGCACCATCTTCGACTATATTGACTTTTCAAGGGTACGAGATAAATGGGAATACATTTTACACGGCCGACCAAGATAAAAAGAGCACCAACCAAAACAGTGGTGTCCGCTTTGATGCAACAAACAACAATGGGCAAAAGGACACATATTATGGTTACATAGAGCAGATATGGGAACTTGACTATGGACCTTCTTTTAAGGTCCTTTGTTCTGGTGCAAATGGTTCAACCTGAAAGGCGGGGTACAGGTAGACCCGCAGTACGGAATGACTACAGTGGATCTCAAGAATCTTGGGTACGACACCGAACCATTCGTCCTAGCCAGTGAAGTGGCTCAGGTTTTCTATGTGAAGGACATGTCTACCAAACCAAAAAAAAGATAAGCAAGCGAATACATCATACGATGAGCCAAAGCGCCACATAGTTCTTTCAGGGAAAAGAAACATCGTGGGAGTGGAGGACAAGACAGACATGTCAGAAGATTACAATAAGTTTCATGAAATTCCGCCCTTCACAGTGAAAACTGACCCAAGCATCGTGTTGAATGATGAAGATTGTCCATGGTTACGGCGCAATCAGAAGAAAGGGACACACACGAAGAAGAAGTTTATACCACAACACTAGAAACGGATGTTGATGGTCATGTGTAATAATGTATGAAACCTTTTTGATCCTGGTTCTATGAGACAGAGGACACATAGCTGTATCTTGGTATGACAAACAATGCTGCAGAATTGAGTTTTTTTAAATTACTTATATAAATATTATTTTTCATTTTTAAGCATAAAAAATGACATTTTTTGTGAAGCAAGTACAACAAATATGGTGCAAAATGGCACCCATCCAAATTTCTCACAAAGTATACCATATTGTATGGATAATCCACAAATATTAGTAATTTTCTCGGTTTCTACCTAATTTCGCCTATTTAAACGACTTTATGCCTATTTTCTGAAAGTAATTCAAATTTGAACTACAAGTGCGTGATAGTTTGCTCTGAAAATTTTATAAAAATGTTTTTAAGGTACACAAGTAGTGGTTATATCATAGAACCATCAATAGTTTTGGATAATTCGACCACCAAAATTTTACAAAAATGTTTTTAAGGTACACAAGTAATGGTTATGTCAAATTTACTCAACTCATCCATTTGAAATTTGAATACATTCAACATAGTCAAATTTGAAAATAACCAGTACCAAAAGATTCTACATGTCCAGGGCTTACGTTTGATATAAAGTTTGTCAAATTTGAACAATTAAATCAATAGAATAAAATAAACCAGGAAAAAGAAAATTGAAAAAAATTACAAAAGATCCTTTAGTCCCGGTTGTTGGTTGCAACCGGGATTAAAGGTGGGCTTTGGTGCGCTAATTTGGCAGCGGCCCAAAAATGGACCTTTAGTCCCGGTTCGTGGCTGGAACCGGGACTAAAGGCCCATTAGTGCCTTTTAGATCCCTCCCCTTCCTCTCGTCCCCGCATTTTGCCGCCAGGCCCAAGAAGAGGAAGACGCCGCCAGGCTGCCGTGTCGTGCTCCCCTGCTCCCGTGCCACCGCCGCCACCGCCTTCTCCTGCTCCGGTCACCGCGGTCGCCCTCTTCCTCGCCGCCGAGTCCCCGCGCGCAAGGTACGGTCTTTATCTTCTCTCTCTTCCCGTCCTCCTCTCTCGCTCAAATCGAGCGGCGGCGGCCTGGTAACCCTAGATCGGCAAATTTGAACCTCCGTGGGATGGAACCATGGTGGGCGCCGGCACCGGCGGCGGGGACATTACATAAAGGGGGCGGGACATTTCGTTAATAATATTTATATATAATAAAAGGCCTAAAGGCCATTACATTTTAGAAGGCGGGCCACAATAAAGAGTAAAAAAAAAGGCCTAAAGGCCATTACATTTTAGGGGGCGGTGGGAGGACACGGCGGCGGCGCTGGAGGCCTAGTCGTCGTCGGAGAGGAGGACGTAGCCCGGCGCGGCCCACAGATGGGCCAGCGGCGGCTGCTCCTCCGTCGGAAGGTGCTGCTCCTCCGGCTCCTGCTGCGGCTGCCCCTGGGCCGGCACCTCCTGCTCCTGCGGCGGCGGCGGCGGCGGTGACCAACTGCCGCCAGTCCAGCCCCAGGACTGGTCAAGGAGGCCGGCATGCATTGGAGGAACAGGCTCCAACTCCAGGTCCTCGGCCTCCTGTTCCTGGGCCATGTGCTGCCACCACGGCAGTGGTGGCGCCGGCGGTGGCTGGGCCGCGGCCAGCACTTGTTCCCAGCGCTTGATCTCGTCCTCGACGAGGCGGCCTGCATCTCTAGGTCGTCGTCATCGATGATCTCCTCCTCAAACCACAGCTCGGGCTCCTGGCCGGGCGGTGGTGCAGGGTACGCCTCGGGATCCTGCGGCGGTGCTGGGGCCTGCGCGAAATAAGCGCGGCGGCGGTCGTCGTGCTTGTCCGTGAACCCCTGGTCCCAGTTGGGGGACTCCGGCGCATAGGCGGGGTCGTTGTAGAGGTTCGGTGGGAGGAGATGGCAGCGGCGCGCGATCTCCACCACCCTGGCCCGGCCATTGGCCGGAATCGGCGGCACCGGAATCCGCTGCAGATTCAGGTGCCAGCCGTCAGACAGGTGGACGTCGGGCCAGTACAACGGGGTGGCATTGTTCCAATGCCACCAGCACTCCTCCACGCGCACGTAGCACGCATCCGCTTCTTCTTCGGCGCTGCATCCGCTGCACCGGCACGACGCGCCGGCGTCGCTCCCCCAACCATCTGCACGCCCTGCGGCGCGATGCCGAACGCCGCCGGCGGTGGCGGCGGAACAGAGCGTCGGGCGGGAGGAGGAGGAAGCGCGGCGCGCCGGCCGAAGGAGGAGCCGGACTCGTGCTGGTTCTTGGGCAGCTTGAACCACCGCGACATGGCTCCGGCGAGGGGTCGCTGTGCACCGTGTAGGGCTAGGGTTAGATTTGGTGGGGGCGGCGGTGTGGACTGAGGTCGCTATCCACACGGCCGGGGTCCATTTTTAAAGGACCAGCCAGGGCCAGCATTGACTCCGGGGTGGGGAAGACGAGGGGGCCGGTGGGTCGCTGGCAGGTAGGCCAGGGCCAGCATTGACTCCGGGGTAGGGAAGACGAGGGGGTCGATGGGTCGCTGGCAGGTAGGCCAGGGCCAGCATTGACTCCGAGGTGGGGAAGACGAGGGCGCTGGGGAATTGACGCGCGTGGTGAGTGGGCGGTTACACGCGGACGCGGCCGAGTTGGGAAAACGGGGCGGTGGGTCGCTGGCAGGTGGGCCAACATTGACCACGCGCTCGTGGCCAGGTGCAGACGCGGCGCATCGACCCAATGCTGGTGTCTCGCCACGACACGAGCGTCTGCAGCCTCTCCGCCTGCGTGGCCACGTCGCCGACCATGACCTGTAGCCGCGCGCCCACCATCCTTTGGGCTGGCCCAAATTTGGGCTGGAATTTGGGTCAGCCCCGATGTTAATTTTTTTAATTGTCTTAGTTACAAAGCTGGCCCAAATTTTGGCTGGCAGGTAGGACAACTGTGTTAGTTTTTTTACTATAAATTGTGTTAGTTACAATAGTTAGGAATGTTAGGAGATGTTAATTTTAGAAATTGGGCATTTTCTTATTACAAAACTGAAAGCATATATAATTGATTGCAGGGACATTGAGCTATGGACGCCCCCTTCAGAGACGACGAGAATGAAGACCAAATGCAACAAATAATATATGCGTGTGCCCGTGGAATAGATGTTGGTGGAGAAGATTCCGGTGGAGAAGATGATTTCAGTTCGCAATTTCTGAACGACTCTGGTGGTGGACTTGAGTCTGAAGAAAGAAGAGACGAAGAAGTTACCTTAACAAACTCTAGCGAGGTATATATATATATATTAAGGCTGTGTTGATCACTAGATGCATTAATTGATTTGTATTGCACGTATTAACGAATCATTTTTCTTTTAGCCCTCCGGATCGAGCAAATCTGCTAAAAATCAAGGTCCTCGAGGCCGGACGAGAAGGATGTCGAGCGAGGTCCAAGGTTAAAGATCGAGGAAATTAAAGATAGTGATGAACCGCTGGCACCCATACAGAACTGCCGTAAATTTGTAAATCAAGCTGGAGTCTATGTCAGGGACATGCTCCCGATCACCATTACAGATTGGCATAAGCCGAAGGACGCCAACGAAGATGAAGCTAGTTATGTCCGCGAACATACACAAGATTTGCTTTATGATACGCTCATGATACATTTCAACCTACCCGAAGGCAAGAAAGAGAAAGTGAAGGAGTGGACTCTTAAGAAGATGGCCACATAATTCCAGACCTAGAAGAAAACATTATGGATAAAATATGAAAAAGAAGATCCAGATAATTTCACTGGAGTACTAGAGAAGATAAAACATGACTGGCCCGCATTTGTGGCATATAAGAAATCGTCTACCGCTGTGGCCCGATCGGCCATAAATAAGATAAATGCTGGGAAGAAGCAATATCACCATAGGTTGGGGACAGGTGGCTACAAGACTGCCATTCCTAAGTGGGAAGCCTTTGAAGCAGAACTGCTTGCTAAAGGGATCACTCCACAGACAGCGGACTAGCTCGAGAGGTCCAAGTTCTGGTTGTTCGCGCATGGGGCAGTGTTGGACCCACTGACATGGCTGATTGTTGCAAAGGGAAAATGGAAGAAAAAATTGAAACAATCACTCCGTTGCTTGTAGACGCAATAAATAAAGTTCGAAAGAGAGAGTACCATCCTGAGAGAGAGAACGACGAGCTGACACTCGCCCTGTGGAATCCTGAAAACTATGGACGATTACGAGGCCTTGGAGGCGGTGTCACCTTGAAGGAAGGGTATCCGTAGTGCGCTGACAGTTATAGAAGCCGTGTGAGAAAAAAGGAGTTAGACCGGTTATCGGAATTCGAGCGTCAGGTGCAGCGGTAGCAGCAGCAAATAGACTCAATTAGTCAGTAAAGGACATCTCGGAGCTGCAGCTAGAAGATCCTCAAGCCGATGTCATCCCATCTCAGCAAGAAAGCAGCGTGGGTTCCACGCAGCTAGAAGCATCTGCATGCGAACCGCCGGCGGCTCGCTACCCCGTGGATGATGTCACGGAGAAGACAGATTGTGAGCTACATATGTCAATGAGGAACATATCCTTGAAGGTGGCGGCCGGCTATGCTTTACCAAATCAACCTGGAGCAAGCTACCATCTTGGTGACATTCCAGCTGGCTATGCTCATGTCGGGGTGGATGAAATTGTGCCGGGATTTGAAACAATGGATCTTGAGATTCCTGGAGGTGACGAGGAGAAGACACTGGGAGATGTCAAGTGTGGTTTCGTCCTGTGGAACAAGAAATATATCGTCTTTCCAGGCTCCTTGCCAAGGCCACCGACTCCTCCTTGTAGCAGTCCACCTCAGCAGCAAAGTCCAACCCTACCCGAGAGGGACCCCAGCGCGAGTCCATCTCGATCTCCACCTCAGCAGCAAAGTCCACCTCTGCCGCGTGAGGAAGCGTCCGTTAAGTGGCTCCCGACGAAGCGCCACACGCCACCAAGGAAGAAACCTAGAAAGGAGAAAACACCGCCGCCTCTTGAGAAGTTACCATGGCAAAGGACTTACGAGGAAAACTGCGCCATCTCGAGGGCCGAGACGATCGCCCATTTTGCACCAAAAGTGACCGAGATACCATTTGTGAAGACACTAGATCCGGTGCTCGTTGAGCGTTGCATTGATAATCTGTATGACCCTACACCAGAGCCGCCATCAGACTATGAGCGTTCTATTGGAAGGTCATATAACAAAAAGTCGGAGGAGCCAAAAAAGGGAAACAAGTTCCCCAGCTCGGAGAACAAGACGCACAATCCCCTCCCCCTCCCCCTCCCCGCGCTCAAGGTGTTTGATGACAAGGCCGCTCAAGGTTCTCAACAACACATAGGTTCGACAACTGATTACCCCATCTCTGATCTAGCATATAAATATGTTGCCGGGGGAAATTTGGTCGAGAATGCCAAGTCCCTAACAACAAAATGCGTCAATTGCATACCTGGTACAAGAAAGAGGCAAAGAAAGGGACAATCAGTATCATAGTGGCAGTTAAGGAAGAGCACTACTTCCAACAATACGCTGTGTCCGTTGAGTTTACCGAACTTTTTCAGTTATACAATCTTCGGGCCCTCGACAAATCTATCATCAGTTGCTATTGTCTGTAAGTGATTTATTTCTGTAATTTAAGTATTTACTTAGCTCAGCTCGTTCATTGTTTATAATTATCCTCACTATAATCTTTTGTGCGCTATATTATGCAGAATGAAGATTCTCGAATGCAAAAGGGATAAAATCACGGACATTGGGTTCATTGATCCGGATAAAGTTCATGAAGTCACCATAGAAAATCCCATTTTTAACAAGGAGACACCGGGGAATTTGCTAAGGTTTTTGAAGCGACAACGTTACAAAAAAGAAATACTTTTTCCTTACAACTTCAAGTGAGTGTTACTGTCTTGTACACATTCTATTTTGCTCACCAGATGTTAAGGTGTATCTGATGAGTTATCCATGACTGTGTATATAAACATGCGCAGGTTCCACATTATTCTTCTCATCATTAACATTCACGCTGGAGAAGTTGAAATCCTTGACTCATTAAGGAGAGATCCTAAACAATTCAAGACATGTTTTGATATGCTCACAGAGTAATTTCAATTCTTATCGCCTCTTTCGTTCATTTCCTGATATTAAGTAATTAATAACTCCTTTATTCATTTTCTTTGTCGGGCAGCGTTTGGAAATCGTTCATCAAGGAAGAACCCGGTGAATGGAAACCGAAGCTGACATGGCGTTTGAACGACGTAAGTAGTACTACCTAGGTCCACGCACCATTATCATACTTGATTATTCTTTGATTGAATTCTATTCTTGTACAGTCTTGCCTTAAACAGCCACAGGGGACTGATTTGTGTGAATTCTACGTTTGCGAGAACATTCACATTAGGACCAACGAGAGAATAAACAACCGAAGAAATCAAGATGTACGTAAACATTATTCACAACTTTATTTTGTTACCATCAGTTGTGCTGAGTTTCTTTCATAATTATTTTATTATAATTTGATATATATACACAACTCATGTATTCATTTTGATCTCATTCTTTTAGAGTTGAGAAGAAAGCGGAACGCGCTCCCAATACAGGACCGCTTCAAAGCAATTGCGGAGAAATTGACGGGATTTTTCCTTACAGATGTCATACATAGATTCGGAGAGTACCACTATGATGAAAAATAGTATGCCTCCATGTAATAGTGATCTCCATGTAATTAAGTACGTTATACGAAAACGTGATCTTCATGTACTATTTAATTTGTATGTGTTATATATATACATCAACGTGATCTTGATGTAGTAATTTATATATACCAAAACGCGTTTTTGGCGCATCGACGTGATCCCCGTACGATGAAACTATCCGAACCTCCTAAACCCCTCGTAAACCCTAAACCCTGAAAAATAATCGAAAAGAAAAAAAAAGGGCCTAACGGTAGTTCCGGTTCGTGTTACGAACCGGTACTAAAGGTCTCCAGCCCAGCGGGCACCTCCGTGGCCACGTGGGAGGGCCTCTTGTCCCGGTTCGTGGACAATCGGGACTAGAGGGGGGGCCTCTAGTCCCGATTGGCTAGTCCCGGTTGCCCAACCGAAACTAGAGGCCCTCTGAAACCGGTACTAGTGCCCTGTTTTCCACTAGTGTCCCTACAAGAAAGCAACAAGATCATTATGCTGATATGGTATACGGAGCGTACGCACAGACATTGTGCACGGAAAGTCTGTGCCCCCCGTCCAGGTCTCCCGTATGTTTTTAACGAGTTACATGCAATTGCTCCAGATTATTAAAAGGAAGACCACGGAGGAGATAATCAAAGGAAAATTTCCGTTGGGTGGTGTTCAGGCCCCAAAGATGTCTCCAGCTAAGCATCCAGAACAACCATGGCCTCCACCTCCGGCGAACTGGGTTGCTCTTTCGGTTCATGGATCCTACTCTGAAGCAGAATGTAAGGCGGGAGCGGGCATGGTGCTCAGAAGTTCGGACGGTAATATCATTTTTGCCTCATGTCGTCATCTATTTCATTGCTCTGTGGCGCTGGAGGCTGAGATCCATGTTATCATGGATGGCATGAGCATGGCTTTACAATGGACAACTCTGCCGGTAGTGGTTCAGTCAGATTCAGTGCTAGCACTATCGGCAATGATTGACTCGTCGCTGTCTAAATCGCCGTATGGACACCTGGTGGGAGAGATTAAAAAGTTTACGGAGGATAGGGAGCTTGTCCCAACTAAAATAGCACGTTCTCAAAATAGGGTTACGGATTGTCTCGCTAATTATGACTGACGGAGCGCGGTACAGCTTGCTAGCTGCACCAGGGCCCCCCTTTCTTAGTTCATCATGTATTAGCAGACAGTAATCCTATCGATTATAAATAAAACTCCCTTTTACCCCAAAAAAAGGGGATCACAATGTATTATGTGCACAACACATACGAGCACACCACAACGACCCAAACCAGAAGGTCCAGAACCAATTGATAGCATAATGGCTTCGTATTGATTGGCACCCACTGAAGCTTTTTGAGATTAAACATACTACCATAAATTAAGCCCCAGCACAGTCAACTGCCAAGAGGTTTACAACATACCCAGGGGTACACCAAGCCAATTATTACAAAGTTTATTACGGCAGCCATCGCTAGCTAACATGTGCGCTACCTCATTACCAGTTCGTCGCACAAAACCAAATACCACTTCACCAAAGCCCATGCACTTCTCCTTGATCTCTTCAACCAAAGGTCCATTCGCGGATCGGTCCTTGTCCAACCTCCTCAGCTTCGTCACCGCAGTTGAGCAGTCGGACTCCAGCACAATCCTCTCACAACCCAACTCCTTGGCCAACTCCAGAGCTCGACGGCAGGCTAACAGCTCGGCATGTTCCGGATCCGCCACGGAGGGGGAAAAATGGCAAGCTCCTGCTACAAAGCTCCCATGTGACAACGCAAGACCACTCCCACACCGCCCAGTCCATCCTCAGCTGAGAACGCTCCATCAGCATTCAACTTCACCCATCCGCTGTCAGGTGGACGCCAGTGCTCTACCTGCCTCGGTGGCTTAGGGCCAGATGCATCCTTCGTCTCCTTCCATTCCTCCAGCAAGAAAAAGGACCGCCTCGCCGTATTGCTAGGGTTCTCAATTTGTCCAGACTCCCGAGCATCGTTCCGAGCCTGCCAAATTTGGTAAATGACCATCAACAACAAATTGAGCTCCTCACCATCCAATCATCCATTGACCCGATCGCCTCCAGCAGCCAGCTCTTAAGATGAGAGTGATGCCTAATGCTAGACGGAGGAGAAGACAGGTTAAACCCAGTTTGCTCACGCAAACACTCCCAGGTTCGCACCGCATGGGGACATGTCCAGAACCTATGAAGCATAGTTTCATCCCGGTTGCAGACAATGCATTTTACTCCTTGTTTGATCTTCCTCCTTTCTAGTTCTGACCCGACTGCTAGCCCATTGGAGATCAGCCTCCAATTGTGAACCTTTACTTTACCCGGAACCTCAGCTCCCCAAAGCGCCAGCCATCCTTTGTGATCGTCACACGATAACGAGGGTCACACGATAACGAGGAGCTCGCACGACCTGAGCGAAGCGAGTTGAATTGTAACTTGAGGTGGTACACCGATTTGACGCTGAATATCCCTTTTTGGTGTAGTTTCATGCGATGTAATCAACAGTTCCGGCTCTTCCAACAGGAATCTTCAGGATATCGGTGACCTCCGCCTCAAAGAACACAAACCTCAACTTTGCCTCATCCCAGCCTTGACCATCCGGCAACAAAAGCTCACTAACCATGTCTACCTCAGCGGCATCTGGCAGGTGACCCAGTGGTCGCTGCGAGCCCGCCCGCGGTATCCAATTATCATGCCAAACTGAAACCTTTGTGCCGTCTCCAATCCTCCACACCAGACCGTCCTTCAGCAGTTACCTCCCATGCAGGATACTTTTCCATGTGTATGAGGCATTAGATGGACAAGAAGCATCCACAAAATCCTTATCCTGGAAGTACCTTGCTTTGAGAACACGAGCACACAAGGAGCTCGGGTTTGTTAAAATTCGCCAAGCCTGCTTCGCTAGAAGGGACTGATTGAAAACCTCATAGTTTCGGAACCCCATCCCTCCTCTTTTCTTCGCCACACACATCCTCTCCCAACTAATCCAATGAACCTTCCTCTGGCCATCCGCCGCACCCACTGAAGCTGGAATAGAGAACTGAGAGAAGGCCCAAGTTACAACAAAATCTGACTCGTGAGTTGTGCCAAAACAGATGGAACTTTTTAATTGTGAGAGAGATAAAACATATGAAGCTTGATGATCTTTGATGGCCGGCATAGATGCATTAGGATTGCGATGTGTTTTCGCAAACTGTAGACTACATCATGCATGCATACATGTGCGTGTTGTCCTTACGGATGAAATTGGGTGTATACATGCATGTTAGATGCTTATAATCAATAAAAGGACTTATGCAGGGCTAAAGGGGGCAATAAATTCTGAACTGCGTTTGATGACTCTCAGAGGTATATTTGTGAAAGTTTAGATATGCGCAATTCGGAATGGATCAAGTTCATTTCATATCCTTTTTTTCCAGTTGAGCTCTTTCTCTAAGGGAAGTGATAAAACCTTTCTCGCTGTATGTGGCTGCCTAGCCCATAGAACAAACCCTGTTAATGTTTGGGCCGACTGTTCTGGCCAATCATTTTATTTTTACAGTCTGGGCCAATCCTGTTGTGGCTAGGTATATGTGTAGGATATTCCCCTAAAAAAAGTATGTGTATAGGGAAAACAAATCTTCTAAAAAAATGTCTAGGAAAAAATGATTTTCCTTTGCAGCTAAAAATGGAAGAAATGTTCATCTTTTGCGAAGTGAGTCATGAATCTTTGTAGGTCTTGCTGCCGTGCAACCTGTCAACACAAGTTGAATTCTTGGATGAGAGCACGTAAATCGTGCTATCGTATGCATCGCTATCAGTGGTAAACAACGTGTCGCGTCGCCAGCCAAATTTTTATTATTTAATTGGGATATGTACGTCAGAAACATGACTGCGATCAAAAACTGGATTAGCGATCAGCGATCGAAAAGCTGAAACAACAAAGTCGGAGTCCTCCCGGCCGGTCGGTATGTACACCAGGACATGCGATAGAAAAAACATATCATCGTCATCCGAAAAGGACTCCCGATCATATCAGCACACTAAATAAATAAACTGGATTCCTCCCGATCAGTGTGATCGGTGCGTTCACGATATCGGGCATCCAATTCCCATGATTGGGTATGCCACATTGCTCCTAGGCTGCTCGAAACAGAGATTACTCCATTGCTACATAACGAGGCTAAATGTAAAGAAAGATAAAAATCCAAATAGTCAAAATCACTAGTAGAAACAGGCCCTTTTGTCCGGAACCAGTTTGGGGTCTAGTCCCGGGCAACTTTTTAACCCGGACTAGAGGGTGGGACTAGTCCCGGGTCGAAAGATACGAGGCCGCAGAGCAGTTGTCCTGGGTCGTGGGATGCTCTAGTCCCGGCTCATGATACGGCCCGGGACCAAACGTCTGCGGCAGGGCTAGTGATACGGCTCGGGACCAAACGTTGTCCTATATCTCTCCTGCCACCCCGAGCCAGCTCTCCATTGTTGAGCTCGAGCCACACCTCCATTTTCTCATTTTTCACTCTCCAAATCTCAATTTGATCCCCATTTTTCTCCACTATTTGTCAATATTGACGGCATCCAGCTATCCAAGGGTTAGCAACATCATCTCTTCTTTCGCCTTCCTAATTTAGCTCATTTCATTGGTAGTTTAGCTCATTTCATTTTTCTAGTGCTAGCTAGGTGTTTGATGAAATGCCTAAGTAGGGGATTTCATTTGTTTTTATGTGCAATTTAAGCTCAAACTAAATTATGATTTGTGGGTTTTAGTGTCGTCCTGTCCCTGCCCTCACCGCCGTTGATCGCCTGCGCCGTCCCCATCCTCACCGTCGTCGATCGCCTGTGCCGCCCCGTCACCGACACCACCTCGGTGAGCCTCTTGTTTTTATCTTTTATTTTAAAAATCTTAGTTGTATGATTTAGATGCATGATTATTACTTGTATAATTTTCTTATTTGTATAATTGTTTGTTATATATAGTGTCATGGTTTTGACATCTGTCCACACCGGCTCTCGTCCGCTCTATTATTCAGATGTGGTACGATTGTTTGTTATAACTATTTGTTTAATTTCGTGTTTATAACAATTATGCCGACCAACTTGACATAGATATATTTTTATCTAGGAGGTAGTTGAACCGGAAATTCCAAAAGACCCTATTGTCGAGTTTTTTGAAAAAGAAATCAATGATTTGAAAGAAAAATTGAAAAGAAGTGAAGATCTTCGTCTCCAATGCTCGGAAGAGAAGATCAACTTGGAGTTCAAGTTTGCCGACGTCGTCGATGAGCAAGAGATCAAGATGGAGGCAAAGATGGAGGCAATGCGCTTGGATTACGAGATCAAGATGAATGCAATGCGCTTGAAGCTTAAAAAGATTAGAAAATATGCCATTAGTCAAGAGGCTTGGTATCATTATGTTGTTGGTTCAATATTTACCTTAGTTGCGATTTTTATCGCATTTGTCGTTGAATTTAAATTCTTTAGCTAGTTGTATGTTAGTTTCAATTAATGTATGTTTAAGAGAACTATGTATTAGATTTGGTCACTACTCTACTTTTTTTTAAATGTGGTGAACTTGTATTAATGAATTTGGTCACGTATCTCATGATGTAGTGTAATTTGTCGATTATGTTCGTTTGCCGTAATGAGTTATAGCAGTTTTATTGCGTTTGATATATACTTATATAATGCAGATGAGTCATCCATGGATGTACGCTGACCGACGCTCTAACGAGTACATGCAAGGCCTGCGTTCTTTTCTCGATGTCGCTGAGGCAAACACGCGGAATGGTTTTATGTGTTGTCCATGCCGTAACTGTCGGAATGAGAAGGATTACTCTTCCTCAAAAACCCTTCACATCCACCTGATTCAGTACGGTTTCATGTCCGGCTATAATTGTTGGACCAAGCACGGAGAAAGAGGGGTTATAATGGAAGACAATGAAGAAGAAGAGGATCATGACAACTATCCTACGTTCCCTGAACACGGTGGTACTACAATGGGGGAAGACGAAGATGAAGAAGAGCCAATTGTTGATGAGCCTGATGATGATCTTCGTCGGGCCATTAATGATGCACATATGAACTGCGAAAATGAAAACGAGAGGTTGAAGTTGGAGCGCATGTTAGAGGATCACAGAAAATTTTTGTACCCAAATTGCGAAGATGGGCAGAAAAAGCTGGGTACCACACTGGAATTGCTGCAATGGAAGGCAGAGACTGGTCTAACTGACAAGGGATTTGAAAACTTGCTGAAAATATTAAAAAAGATGCTTCCAAGAGATAACGTATTGCCCCACAGTACGTACGAAGCAAAGAAGATTGTCTGCCCTTTGGGATTAGAGGTGCAGAAGATACATGCATGCATCAATGACTGCATCCTCTACCGCGGTGAGAAGAACGAGAATTTGAATGCATGCTCTGTATGCGGTGCATTACGGTATAAGATCAGGCGAGATGACCCTGGTGATGTTGAGGACGAGCCGTGCCCCAGGAAGAAGGTTCCTGCCAAGGTGATGTGGTATGCTCCTATAATACCACGGTTGAAACGTTTGTTCCAAAACAAAGAGCATGCCAAGTTGTTGCGATGGCACAAAGAAGACCGTAAGAAAGACGAGATGTCGAGACACCCCGCTGATGGGTCGCAGTGGAGAAAAATCGACAGAGAGTTCAAGGAATTTGCAGATGACGCAAGGAACTTAAGATTTGGTCTAAGTACAGATGGCTTTAATCCTTTTGGGGAGCAGAGCTCCAGTCATAGCACCTGGCTGTGACTCTATGTATCTATAACCTTCCTCCTTGGCTGTGCATGAAGCGGAAGTTCATTATGATGCCAGTGCTCATCCAAGGCCCGAAGCAACCCGGCAACGACATTGATGTGTACCTGAGGCCATTGGTTGAAGAACTTTTACAGTTGTGGCGTGAAGAAGGTGTACGTGCGTGGGATGAGTACAACAGCAGGAATTTGACCTACGAGCGTTGCTGTTTGTAACCATCAATGATTGGCCTGCTCTTAGTAACATTTCAGGACAGTCAAACAAGGGATACAATGCATGCACACACTGTTTAGGTGACACTGAAAGTATACATGTAGGTAGCAAGAATGTGTACCTGGCCATCGTCGATTTCTTACAAGACAGCATCCCGTAAGAAAGAAAGGCAAGCATTTCAAAGGTGAGGCAGATCACCGGACGAAGCCTACCTGCCCTACTGGTGATGATATATATGACATGGTCAAGGATTTAAAAGTAATCTTTGGAAAGGGTCTTGGCGGACTATCTGTTCCAAATGACGCTGAGAATCACGTACCCATGTGGAAGAAGAAATCTATATTTTGGGATCTACCCTATTGGAAAATCCTAGAGGTTCGCTCTGCAATCGACGTGATGCACGTGACGAAAAATCTTTGTGTGAACCTGCTAAGCTTCTTGGGCGTGTATGGAAAAACGAAAGATACACCGGAATCACGGCAGGACCACCAACGTATGCACGACCGAGACGACCTGCATCCAGAGAAGTATCAAGGTCTTGCCAGCTATGCTCTTACCAAAGATGAGAAAGAGATCTTTTTTGAAGTTCTGAGCAGTATCAAGGTCCCGTCTGGCTTCTCGTCGAATATAAAGGGAATAATAAATATGGCAGAGAAAAAGTTTCAAAACCTAAAGTCTCATGACTGCCACGTGATTATGACACAATTACTTCCGGTTGCACTCAGGGGTCTTTTACCGGAAAATGTTCGAGTACCCATTGTGAAGCTATGTGCATTCCTCAATGCAATTTCTCAGAAGGTAATCAATCCAGATTCTCTACCAAGTTTACAGAAGGATGTGGTCCAATGTCTTGTCAGCTTCGAGTTGATCTTCCCACCAGGCTTCTTCAATGTTATGACGCACCTCATAGTTCACCTAGTCGAAGAGATTAGGATTCTCGGTCCTGTATTTCTACACAATTGTTCCCCTTTGAGAGGTTCATGGGAGTCTTAAAGAAATATGTTCATAACCGTGCTAGGCCAGAAGGAAGCATTGTGAAGGGCTATGGAACAGAGGAGGTCATTGAGTTTTGTGTTGACTTTATTCCTGACCTTAACCCGATCGGTGTTCCTCAATCACGCCATGAGGGGAGACTGCGTGGAAAAGGCACGCTAGGAAAGAAAGCAATAATATGTAGGGACGGGCATTCATTCACTCGAGCACACTACACAGTTCTACATAATTCCAGCTTGGTGGCTCCATATATCGAGCAACACAAGAATATGTTACGCTCGAAATACCCGGAGGAACTTGAAGATTGGATTGCTGGAGAACACGAGAAGACTTTCGGCGGTTGGTTGCAAACACGTCTCATTAATGACGACACAGTTGGAGACGAGCTATACTTGTTGGCCAGTCAACCATCTTCGACTATATTGACTTTCCAAGGGTACGAGATAAATGGGAATACATTTTACACGAACGCCAAGATAAAAAGAGCACCAACCAAAACAGTGGTGTCCGCTTTGATGCAACAAACAACAATGGGCAAAAGGACACATATTATGGTTACATAGACCAGATATGGGAACTTGACTATGGACCTTCTTTTAAGGTCCCTTTGTTCTGGTGCAAATGGTTCAACCTGTCAGGTGGGGTAGATATAGACCCGCGGTACGGAATGACTACAGTGGATCTCCAGAATCTTGCGTACGTCACGGAACCATTCGTCCTAGCCAGTCAAGTGGCTCAGGTTTTCTATGTGAAGGACATGTCCAGCAGACCAAAAAAAGAAAAGATAAGCAAGCGAATCCATCATACGATGAGCCAAAGCGCCACATAGTTCTTTCAGGGAAAAGAAACATCGCGGGAGTGGAGGACAAGACAGACATGTCAGAAGATTACAATAACTTTCATGAGATTCCGCCCTTCAGAGTGAAAACTGACCCAAGCATCGTGTTAAATGATGAAGATTGTCCATGGTTGCGGCGCAATCCGAAGAAAGGGACACAGAAGAAGAAGAAGTTTATACCACGAAACTAGAGACAGATGTTGTTGGTGATGTGTAATAATGTAACTGTTAGTGATTTGTAATAATGTATTAAACCTTTTATGTAACCGGATGTTGTTAATGATGATTAGATTAAAATAAAAGAGATGATTATTACAAATTTTAAGACAATTAGATATTGACAGATTCAAAAATATGCAAAATGGCAAAATGGTTAATAGTTTGAATAGTTAGAATAATTATTTTAGAAAACAGAAAATGGATTTGGATTAGTTATTCAAATTCAAACACTTTTCATGTTGAAATTTTTGTCAGATTCAAAAGTATGCAAAAGTTATTAAAATTCATATTCAAACACTTTTCAAATTTTGGCGCTAAAAAATTCATATTCAAACACTTTTTGGGCGCGCCGGTTGGTGGCACCGCGAAAACACCTCTAGTCCCGGCCCGTGCCACCAGCCGGGACTACAGGGGTACCTCTAGTCCCGGCTGGTGGCACGGGCCGGGACTAGAGGCCCGTGGATATAAATACCCACGCCTCCGCCCCGGGCCGAGCAACCACCCGGGACCGACCGGATAAGCCTAGGCGAAGCCCTGCCGAAATTTTCCGTCGCGCCGCCGCCGCCGTCGCGCCTCTCGCGCCGTCGCCTCTCGATCCGCCACCCACGGCCTCCTCTGCGCCCGCCGCCGTCGACGCCTCTGGTGAGCTCCCCGTTCTCTGCCCTCTCGCCCCTCTCACCCTCAAACCCTAGATCTGCGCCGGCGGGGATGGAACCAAGGTGGCGCCGGCGACGGTTGGAAAAAACATGTTCTTAATAAAGGCCATTGATAAATAGGGCCTAAAGGCCGTTCTTACATAGGGGCGGCGAGCCACGGTGGATGGAACCACGGTGGCACCGGCGCCGTTCTTACATAGGGGGTGGTGGCCACAAAACGACCGTCTTACATAAGTAAAAAAAAGGCTCGCCGGCGCCGGAGGTCTAGTCCTCGTCGGAGTCGATGAGGTAGTAGGGGGGAGCCCACAGGTGAGCCGGTGGCAGCGGATCCTCCTCCATTGGCGCCGGTGGTGGCAGCGGCAGCTCCTCCTGCGGTGGCGGCTGCTCCTCCTGCGATGGCGGCGACGGCGGTACCCAAATGCCGCCGGTCCATACCCAGTTCTCCTCGACGGGCAGTGGCTCGACGTGCGCCAGCTCCTCGTTCTCCTCGGCCTCCTGCTCCTGGACCAGGTGCTGCCACCACGTAAGTGGAGCCCCGGTGGCGGTGGTGGTGGCGTCGGCTGGGCCACGGCCAGCACCTGCTCCCAGCGCTTGATTTCGTCCTCGACGAGGTAGCGGCGGGAGGCCTCGTGGGCGGCCTGCATCTCCGGGTCGTCGTCGTCGATGACCTCCTCCTCGAACCACAGGCCCTGCTCGTGGTCGGGCGGCGGCGCAGGGTAGGGCTCGGGGTTCACCGGTGGTGCTGGGGCCGCCGCGAAGAAGGCGTGGCGGCGGTCGTCGTGTTCGTCCGCGAACCACTGGTCCCAGTTCGCGGACTCCGGCGCGTAGGCGGGGTCGTTGTAGAGGTCCGGCGGGAGGAGGCGGCGGCGGCGCGCGATCTCCACTGGGGATTCAGGTGCCAGTTGTCCGGCAGGTGGACGTCGGGCCAGAACACCGGGGTGGCATTGTTCCAATGCCACCAGCATTCCGTGACCTGGTCATACCGGCGCATCCGGGTGCCTTGCCTCGCCGGAGGTGGCGGGGAGCGCCCTGCCGGAGGTGGTGGGGAGCGCCGGCCTTCCCCGACCATCTGCACGCCCTGCGACGCGAAGCCGAACGCCTCCAGCGGTGGTGGCAGAACGCGGCGGCGCGCGGCAGGAGAAGGAGGTTGCGGTGGCCTTCTCTGGCAGGAGGAGCTGCTGGACTCGTGCTGGTTCTTCGGTTTCTTGAACCACCGCGACATGGCTCCAGCTCTGGGCTAGGGTTAGGGCTGGGGGATGGCTGGATTTGGTGGGGCGGCGTACAGGCGGCGGAGTCCATTTAAAAGGACCAGGGGTGGGGAAGACGAGGGGCGGTGGGTCGCTGGCAGGTGGGCCAGCTTTGACCACGCGTGGCCAGTGTGGATAGCCTCACGTGGCCGCGGCCATGTGGTTGGGGATACGTGGCTGCTGGGTCGCTGCCAGGTGGCCCAGGGTGGGGAAGGCGAGGTGGCCGTGTGGTCGCAAGTGGCCCCCTTTGACCACGCGTGTCCTGGGTAGACGCTGGCCGAACGTGGACGCTGGACGTTCGTGGACGCGTGTCCAGGGTGGGGAAGACGAGGGAGCTGGGGGAAGACGAGGTGGCGGTGGGGGAAGACGAGGTGGCCGGTGGGTCGCTGGCAGGTGGCCCCCCTTTGACCACGCGTGTCCAGGATGGAGGCGCCGGACGTGGACGCGGCCGTTCGTGGGGACGTGCCTGTTTAGACCAGGGGATGTGGCGCGTCGACCCAATGCTGGCCCAAATTTGAGCTGGAATTGGGTCAGCCCAGATTAGTTAGCAAAATTTTGGTGTTAGCAAAATTTAGAGTTAGCAAAATTTCGGTGTTAGTAAAAATTTTAGTGTTAGTTAAAATTTGTAGTGTTAGTCAAAAAAATTATAGTTAGCAAAATTTAGGTGTTAGCAAACAATTTAGGTGTTAGTTCAAAAAAATTATCTTACGAATTTTGAAAATTGTGTTTTTAGTTTATTATTCTGCTAATTCTAACATTGTTTTATCTTTCTTTTGTATTAGTTAAGCAATGGATAACTTCAACATCAGAGACCGTGAAGAAGTTGTGTTCGACATTATACGGCACCCCGTTCTTGGAGCAGAAGTCCATCCACTCGAAGACAATGGAGGAGAAGATGGCTCACAGTTTTTGAACGAGTCCGGTCCAGGAATTGAGCTGGAATGAAGAGAGGAATCTCAAACGAGCATTGACTAGGATGACGACTCGCAGATTGGTGGACATCCGCCGCAGTCTGGCGAGGTATATTAAGCTTCTGTTGATCAGATGCAATAGTTGATTTGTGTATGTATGTATTAACAAATGTTTCTTATTTTTAGACCTCCGCATTGACCCAATCTGAAATAAGTAAACGAGGCCATGCCAAAGGGATGAAATACGGTATGCATCTCCCAATTGAGGTCATCCCTCCAGAGGGCAAACCGTTGGAACCCAAGGCAGACGCCAGTAAGTTTGTGCATCAATGCGGAGTCATTGTGAGGGACAACGTCCCGATCAGCATTCAGGAATGGCAGGCGCCAAAGGTAGAGGAGGGAGTTACTTTTGTCAGCGTCAGAATGAAAGATACGCTTTGGACAAAGCTCATTTCATATTTCACCCTACCGGTCTTGGATACTGTAGAAAAGACAAAAGCCATGACGAACAAAGTCAAGCATTTCGCTCTTAAGAAGATGGCTGAACAATTCAATAAGTACAAGAACGGATTGTACAATAAGTTTGTCAAAGATAAGAAAGCTCCAGATTTCACTGGCTCACTAGAGAGCCAGCGGGCTCACTGGAACTCATTTCTGGAGTACAATCAATCGGCATTAGCTAAGGAAAGGTCAAGAAAGAATACGGAAAATGCAGCGAAAAAGAAATATCACCACAAGTTGGGGCTAGGTGGCTGCAGAAGTGCCGAGCCTAAGTGGGATAAAGTTGAGGCCGATTTGCGTGAAAAGGGGATCACTCCATCCACAGGCTCCTGGCCCCTTAGGGTAAGAAATTGGGTACTTGCGCATGGGTCCGAGTATGACATGGAAACAGGGGACATAATAGTTGATAAACAAAAACAAATTTATGTACCCCAGAAAGCAATTGTTGATACAATCGCCAAGGTTCGAGAGGGAAAGTTTATTCCCGACAGAGAGAACGACGAGCTGACAGAGGCCCTCGGGAATAAAGAAAAAGGAGGACGAACACGAGGTTTTGGACCGGATGTGCCGTGGAATTTAGGGTTTCCCGAGGACCGTGATTCTTATAGAAACCGAGCGAGAGCCAAGAGGAGGAAGGAGCTGGAGGAGGAAGATCGGTTCAGCAAGTTAGAAAGAAAGAACGAGGAGATAATTGATCTCTTTAAGCAGCAACAGAAGCAACTAGATCAAATGCGTGAGCAACAAGCGCCAACTTATCAGCTGCAGCAAGATAGTGACCCATCTCAGCGGAGAAGCAGCGTGGCTTCCACGAGGGTCGGTGCTGATCAGTCAACGGGTACCTACCCCTTGGACAATATCAGTGAGAAGACAAGTTGTGACCTACATGTGCCAATTATGAACTTATCCTTGAAGGTGGCAGACGGCTATGCTTTAACTTGTAAATCTACAGCAGTGTGGCATTTCAAAGAGATTCCAGATGGCTATGCTCGTGTCGGCATGGATAGAGTTCGTACAGGATATGAATCGATGGTGCTTGAAATCCCTGGAGGTGATGATGTGACGACACTAGGAGACGTCGGTGGTGGTATCTGATAGCCCTTCACGTAGTTACCTGCGTGAAAAGTAAATGGGTTAGGTTGAGACTCCAAGTGCAGAGTGTGTAGTAAGTGGAAGACGTGTTTTCCCCACGAGGGGTGACTCGAGGGTTTAATATCGAACTCTCGGGGAATCAGTAGTGAAGATTTATCTTTCCTATCCTTCTTTTGGTTACCTACAAAACAAAGTAAATGTTTTGGTCCTCAACCTCACCTAGTGGTTGTCAAGCACAAGGTGTGAGAATGATATCAAGATAATATGCAATGCAAACAAGAAATAAATATGCAATGGTGGTAAATAAATATGCAAGGATGGTGGTAGCAATGATAAATGATATTTTTGGGTTTTATATGATGAATGCAAGATGTAAAAGTGTTTTTGTATTTTCGGATTTTTAAATGGCAGAAAATGGAAAAGTGGTAAAAGTGGTTGGAAAGGTGTTTCTTATGATTAAAAATGGACCGGGGTTCATGGTTTCACAAATGCACTCTCTCTTTAATAAAGTGGTAGACAATGGAACACTAGAGTTGACATATGAGATTGCAACACAACAGTTTAATGACAAGTTATAATTATATGGGCATCACGTCCTAACATAGAGACCTTTTGGTTATTAGTCTCTCTTATACTCCACCAAGATGCGAACTAAATCATAACACCTCAGTAATTAAGATAACTCAGAGTATAGCAATAAGTATCATGACATGAAGTTAAAATAAGAACATGCTAGATCTAGTCATGGAGTAGTGGCAATGGTCACACCCACATCTCCGGTAGCATGGTATTTCTTTTTATCCCTAGTGAGGCAACAAAGTAAGGTAAGATACCCAAGTGGATCGCAGAACTTTCTCTCACGTTCACTGCACTAGCCACCCCCCGTTACTCCAACTAATGCACACGTTCCCCCTCACACGCTCTCATAAACATGCTTGATCATGACAAGTAAATAAGAACGGGGTACATAATATGCATCTACTTTCATAACTGAAACAAAACCATTGCAATCTCAAACATATATTAACTCATAAAAAGATCCACCACAAAGGTATTACATAGATGACCGTAATCATGTTCAGCAGCTCATACGGTACTAATTAGTGAAGCTCAGAGAGAGAGAGATACATAAGTTACTTCCACAAACCCATAGTCCAGAGGTGGACTACTCCCTCTTCATCATGGAGACGGTGGAGAAGTCGTTGGAGAAGATGGAGACCACGCCGGCAGCGCCCCGCCGGAGTTTTCCCCCTCCAATCTGCAGCTCCAGGTCTCTGTTTCGTGTTTCTGTGTTTCTGCGGCGCTCCTTCCAGAGAACGTCGGGGGACTATTTTTATAGGCGGTTTTAGGTCAAAACGGAGTCGGTGGAGGAAAGATCGACGGCAACGGAGCTCCGAGGCCAAAAGGGGGGTCCCACGCGGCCAGGTACATGGGCGTGGGCCCACCACTTGGCCCTCGGGCCTCCGCTTGTTTGCTTCCTTCGCTCCCAGCTTTGTTCCTTCCAAAAACTGATGCTCGTAAATTTCCAGGTCATTTGGACGTCGTTTGGGTCCCTGAAACATTAAAAATAGAAATAGGGTTTTCTGCCTGCGCAGGGTTAATTCCATAAAAATAGGAAACATATCAAATATTCCCAAAATCATTATAAAACAGTGATATAACCCTTATATGATGCAAATATGACTGGAATATAAGTAATAATGCAAAGTTCATGTATGCATTTTACATGCATCAACATCCCCAAGCTTAACCTATACTCGTCCTCGAGTATGAAGGTGATAAAACTAACATGGACTTTGCAATTTAATACTATCAATGGATATCAAAGATGATTACTATTGCTACATAGAGTCAAATGATTCATTCTTAAAAGGAGTAGCAATATGCAAGATAGTTTATGAAGTGATATCAAGTATTCAATGCAAGGATGTTCAATGATAATTCACAAAGTGTAACATAAGAGAAGTACTATGGACCACATGTATGCATAATGAAAAGTAAGAACATCCTATAATGGTCATAGAGTATTGATGAAAATCTGAATATAAAAGGTGGACACTTTGGAAAGATATATATATGAGTAGAGGTAAAGCATGAATAAATTTCATCTAACTTCTGAACTTCTCTACTTAAGTTAATGATTGTAATGTGGTAATCCTTGGTGTCAAGCTCTCATTCCCCTATCATAGCATCTTGAATGATTAAGTTTAAAGTGAAAGCAAATATGAGTAGTGTGCTTGACAAAGTACAGGTTGAAAGTCTCATGCCCCTTGAATACAAGTACCTACTCCATGTGTTACTCAACTTGGAAACAAAGCAAGTTCAAGTTAAATATCATTGTAAGTAATAATAGTATCATTAAGAGCGTCAACTGGGGTACCTCTTGTCCCAGGATATGGAACAAGCCCATATCAAAATGACAAGACAAACAAACACAATGAACAATCTCAACACCCTTTTTATTTACCATTAGATAGCTTTTTATTGTAAGGTGTATCACAGAAGGTTCACCATAGCATGTAAGTAAATTTCCACCATGAATGATGCATGGCTTAGATTAGCGGCCCAGGCGTCTCTCTAACCATTTATACAAACTCATTTAAACTCACTTCATTTCCACATTTATTTCACCCATGGTAAGCATCCATAAACAAAAGTACATGATATCAACTAAATGAGATGAAGTGCATGTTGAAAGCTTGCCATGTGACAGCACATATGAGCTAACTCTCAACCAAAGACATTTGTCAAGCCCACAACATCATAATTTTAATCACAATGGGTCATATTTTATTTATGCAATGAAAGTAAAGTGTGCATCAAGTTCGAGAGAGCTCTATAACCAACTTTTCCCATAACAATCAACAACATAAGCATTTTCATTCAGAGGTATAGATAACACAAATATCATGATAAACATACTCGGAATAGCATAAAGCTAATAGGTAGATATGGTGGACTCACTGGAAAAACTTTGGTTGAAGGTGTTGGAAACAAGTTTTTGCTTGTTGGAATTTTTGGGCTAGCAAGAGGGAGAAAGTTGACCATCTAAATGCATGCATGAGTGTCCATAGAACTAACTAATCCATGTTAAAACAAGTAAATAACATTCAGCATCAAAACATGAATAAAAGATAGCTCTTGATAAAATATTTGCAAATTATTACTCATTAACAAGCTCATGAATCATGCAACTATATGTATCTTTTAAAATCAACTCAACATCCCTTTTCCCAATCTAATAATAGCATCCAACATAATTCAACCCAAATTTCCAGTAGCTCTCTCATATATAAATGATAGTGTGGTGGTCTCACAAAATAAAAATCAAACCAAACAAACAAAAAGACGCTCCAAGTTTATGCGATAAAGTGTTTCGATCGAAAAACAGAAGTTAGACGTGTGCAAACCGAGAGTGTGTAGGTCCAGTGGGGTTGTCTTCACATCCCCAAGCTTATGGTCTTCACCATCCTTGGATAGCTCTTGGTGCATCTCCTCTAATCCCTGTGAAAAAACTTCAAAACACCGTTTCTCCCATTTCTTTTCTGTGGGGTGCATTAGTAGTGATAAACAAATAGATTTCTTGCTGCATATAATCCTTGAAAAAAATTCATATGAATGTCCAGAAAGTGTATAATGTTGTATGCCTACTCATAAACTCAATTGGATCAAAAAGATTCAAGTTAAAAGTTCTAAGCATGCATCAAACAAAATGGGACAGAATCTGTCCAGAAAAACAGCAGCAGCAAAACGTATTTTTCTACCCTACTTAACTTTGTCGAAAATTCCGAAAAATTCATGCATACAGAGGATGAAAAGTTGCAATACAGTTCAAATATGAGCTCATTCGGAGTTACAGAATAAGAATTAAAAATCATACCGTGCACAGATTCGTGCAGGAATAAAATCTCCGAACGCTATAAGCAACTTTTCAAACCAAAATGAGTAAAACTTGGCACTTTATTAAAAATTCCAGAAACTAAACTAAACACAAGTCTCTTGTTACAGCAAGAGGACACAAAGAAAATCACAAATAAAAACAACCGGGTTGCCTCCCGTAAAGCGCTTTCTTTATAGCCATATAGCTAGGCTTCTTACTTGATGTTTATTGTGGACGAAGCTCATGAGGGAGCTTGAACTTTGGTGTGTCCCTCTTCCTTGGGAAGTGTTCCATGCACTTCTTGTGTGGAAACTGAAACTTCACATTCCCTTCTTTTGAATCAATGATAGCACCTGTAGTACGAAGAAAAGGTCTTCCAAGAATAATTGGACTAGAGGTTTTATTCCCCATATCCATGATTAGAAAATCAACAGGCACAAATGTCATATGTAACTCTACCATAACATCACTTACTTTCCTAAAGCATGTTTAATGGAATCATCAGCAAGTGCAAGTTCAATAGAGCATTTTTCAAGATTTTTCAATTCAAGTACTTCATATAGTTCTTTAGATAAAACAGAGACACTAGATCCTAGATCAAGTATAGCATGGTGTGTCTCTTTTCCAATGGTTACTAGGACTTTGGGAATCCATATATCCCCAAGCTTAGGTGGTATCATAGCCTCTTGGTTGTACCTAGCAATCTTTTCTTTTAACACATGATTAGCAATATAAGAACCAAAACCAGCTTGGTTAAGTTGATGGAAGGATCACTTGCAAATTTTTGTAAGATAGATATTAATTCATGCAAGCTACAATTCTCTAAGTCAAGCAATGGTTCCTTACTTCACTAAGCATTTTAACTTCTCAACTTTCTTTTCCTTTTTAACCCAAACTTGTTGCTTAACAGGAACTTCTTTCACATGTTTAAATGATGAGTCTTTTCTTATTGAATCACTAACACAAACCAGCTTTTCCTCAATTCTATTGAGGTAAACATCTTTTTCAAGAAATTCCTTCTCACATAATCTTAGTTTATGCATGACATTAACTAATTCATTGTTTATCTTGGGAATAATGTTTTCAGAATAAGATACTAGTTGTTCAAAATCCTCTTTACTTGGTAGCTTCTCTAACTTAGTTTCAAATTTATCTTTGGATAATGCAAGTGCTACCGCGGTGTCCTCCAACTTTTTCTTGCTACCCACAAAGCTACCAAAGATTCTTCTAAGTGTCATGGCTGCACAAGGTGGTGTTGACAACACAAAACTTCCCCCTGTAGCCCCATCTAAAGCATTTTGGTACCAAGGGTCTATTCCATAATAGAAGTAAAGATTTAGCTTTTCATCTTCACAAGGTGTAGGATCTTCATAGTGCATCCTATTAATTCTTACCCAAGCATCTTTTAATGTTTCTCCATGATATTGTTTAAAATTAGAAACCGAATTCAATGAGGACTCACTCCTTGTTTGTTTCCCAGAACCATGATTGCAAGTTTTTATTTTTTTTTAATTTTTTATGCAAAACTGAAAATAAATATGCAAACCGAACTTAAAAATGCAAGACAATGACAAAACAAGATAAATTGCTTTGAAGGTAAAGATGGATAAGATGATGCTCACGTAGGTGCAACCTCCCCAAGCTTAGGTGTTAGCACAAGTTGGTGATGAAGTTGACTTGGTGAGATATCCTTGGATAAACCTTTCAGCAATGATTCCCCGGCAACGGCGCCAGAAAACAGTCTTGATGGCCCTTCACGTAGTTACCTGCGTGAAAAGTAAATGGGTTAGGTTGAGACTCCAAGTGCAGAGTGTGTAGTAAGTGGAAGACGTGTTTTCCCCACGAGGGGTGACTCGAGGGTTTAATATCGAACTCTCGGGGAATCAGTAGTGAAGATTTATCTTCCTATCCTTCTTTTGGTTACCTACAAAACAAAGTAAATGTTTTGGTCCTCAACCTCACCTAGTGGTTGTCAAGCACAAGGTGTGAGAATGATATCAAGATAATATGCAATGCAAACAAGAAATAAATATGCAATGGTGGTAAATAAATATGCAAGGATGTGGTAGCAATGATAAATGATATTTTTGGGTTTTATATGATGAATGCAAGATGTAAAAGTGTTTTTGTATTTTCGGATTTTTAAATGGCAGAAAATGGTAAAGTGGTAAAAGTGGTTGGAAAGGTGTTTCTTATGATTAAAAATGGACCGGGGTTCATGGTTTCACAAATGCACTCTCTCTTTAATAAAGTGGTAGACAATGGAACACTAGAGTTGACATATGAGATTGCAACACAACAGTTTAATGACAAGTTATAATTATATGGGCATCACGTCCTAACATAGAGACCTTTTGGTTATTAGTCTCTCTTATACTCCACCAAGATGCGAACTAAATCATAACACCTCAGTAATTAAGATAACTCAGAGTATAGCAATAAGTATCATGACATGAAGTTAAAATAAGAACATGCTAGATCTAGTCATGGAGTAGTGGCAATGGTCACACCCACATCTCCGGTAGCATGGTATTCTTTTTATCCCTAGTGAGGCAACAAAGTAAGGTAGAGATACCCAAGTGGATCGCAGAACTTTCTCTCACGTTCACTGCACTAGCCACCCCCCGTTACTCCAACTAATGCACACGTTCCCCCTCACACGCTCTCATAAACATGCTTGATCATGACAAGTAAATAAGAACGGGGTACATAATATGCATCTACTTTCATAACTGAAACAAAACCATTGCAATCTCAAACATATATTAACTCATAAAAAGATCCACCACAAAGGTATTACATAGATGACCGTAATCATGTTCAGCAGCTCATACGGTACTAATTAGTGAAGCTCAAGAGAGAGATACATAAGTTACTTCCACAAACCCATAGTCCAGAGGTGGACTACTCCCTCTTCATCATGGAGACGGTGGAGAAGTCGTTGGAGAAGATGGAGACCACGCCGGCAGCGCCCCGCCGGAGTTTTCCCCCTCCAATCTGCAGCTCCAGGTCTCTGTTTCGTGGTTTCTGTGTTTCTCCGGCGCTCCTCCCAGAGAACGTCGGGGGACTATTTTTATAGGCGGTTTTAGGTCAAAACGGAGTCGGTGGAGGAAAGATCGACGGCAACAGAGCTCCGAGGCCCAAAAGGGGGGTCCCACGAGGCCAGGTACATGGGCCGCGTGGGCCCACTCAACTTGGCCCTCGGGCCTCCACTTGTTTGCTTCCTTTGCTCACACGCTTTGTTCCTTCCAAAAACTGATGCTCGTAAATTTTTAAGTCATTTGGACGTCGTTTGGGTCCCTGAAACATTAAAATATGGAAATAGGGTTTTCTGCCTGCGCAGGGTTAATTCCATAAAAATAGGAAACATATCAAATATTCCCAAAATCATTATAAAATAGTGATATAAACCTTTATGATGCAAATATGACTGGAATATAGGTAATATAGTGCAAAGTTCATGTATGCATTTTACATGCATCAGTATCATTCTATGGCGCAAGAAATACATCGTGTTTCCAGGCTTGGCGCCACCAAGGCCACCACCATCGTCTCCTCCGAGACGCGATTCACCACCTCCAAGTCCACATGATGACCACATGGACGACGAGGAGCACAGCACAAGTCCGCCCACTACGCAGGATCAGGGCCAAAAGAGGACGCAGCGTGACACCACGTTTAGTTTCCGAAGCGCACCCCGACAGGAGCCCCTCCCAAAAGTCCCGAAGGTTCCTCCCCCGAGAGCTTACGACAGGACTGTAGAGGAAAACGCCGCGATCTACGATGCCCAGTTGAAAAGCTTTCTTGCACAGAAACAGCCCGAGCCAAAGCCAACTTATACGCCAGATCAACTAAAGTGGCGTCAGGAATTTATTGAGCATCCATCACAAATTGAGATAAATAGGCCAGATGACTATTTACGCACTATTAGGAGTTCGTTCCAAGCCGACGACAAGTACTAGTGACAGTGTAACATCCCAAAATTATAATAATTATTATTATTCCAAAAATGTGGGCCAACAAAACTTTTGCTGATTTATATGTGTTGATTGTATATTGTTGCTTGTGATGCTTGTTTGCTCTAATTAGGAACTTGAAGAAAAACAAAGAAATAAAATAAAAAGCTAAAACAACAAAAACCATGTGACAAGTGTCACACCATTTCTCCAAAGTGAGAAATTATGTTTCCTTCAAACCAAATTCAGTGGAGTGGTAATAGGAGCACTCCCATTTTATTCTCACCACTTTTCCCTCTCAAATAAATATTTCCAAAAAGCCTAAATTGAAATTCCATTTCTTTCTTTATCTTATTCAAATCAAGAAAAAATAAATACCACCACAACACCACAAATCCTTATAATTAGATATGAACCAAATTATGAAAACAATTTGCAAAAATTCAAATTTAATTTGGGTGAGGACACGGTCGAACACCTGGTGGCAGACCCATGTTCTTCCCCAAATCCAAATCGAATTCGATCGAATCCGAGCTAGTTTCGTCGAATTTCTGCAACCATTTGCTCCCTCACACTTCACTCACCTCCCGCGCTCACTGGAGCCGAAGGAAATTGGGCGGCTGGATGAGGAGGAGTCGCGCTAGTGGACAGGAGCCCGCGCGCACGTCGCCATGGTCGCCACTGTGGAAGAAGGAGGTGGCGACGCCGTGGTGGCCTAGCACCGTGCCCCCCTCTCTCCCTTGCTCCTCTACTCCCTTAGACATGAAAACACTGGCACGACAGCGCCCACTCGCGCCCCTAGCATGCAACCGTGCTCGCCGTGCGCCATGGCCGACCCGAGAACACCGCGGTCGACCTTGGCGCTCCACTGCACCCCTCGACGCGTGGCTGCGCCCAGCCACTTCCCAGCTCACCTGCGGCCCCCAGACCACCATTGGCACTCTCTCCCTCTCTCTGGACCTCTCCCGCACCACGTCCACCATGGACCGAGCTCGGAGCTTAAATAGAGCACCCGAGCCTCACTTCCTCTCCACTCCGCACCACTCTCTCCCCCTTGCTCCACCCTCACTCGTGCACCGCTAGGAGGGCGAGCACGCAGTCGTAGCCCTCGCTGCCTTGGTCGACCACGGCCAGGTGCTGCCGGAGAAGAAGGTGGGTGTCGATCACGGTCGCGCCGTGTCTCTCCCCCTTTCGCTTCTCTCTGGCCTGGACACTCTTCTCCATCACCACCGCACTCACACGCTCCCTTTTCCCCTTTGTTTCGAGCACAGAATCGCCGCAAGGACCTCACCGGAGTTTCGGGAAATGGCCGTGGAAGCGGAGCTGCTCGACGCCGTCGATTGGAGCCGTCCCAGGAAGTGAGACTCCTCCAGCAAGCTTCCCCAGGCCGCCGCGTTCGTTCTGCATCACCTACACGTCCTCCCGAGCCCCTAGGTGAGCGAATCGCAGACCTCGCCATCGTCGGAGCCACGGCGCCGCCCAAATATGGTCGTCGCCGATGTGCTTGATTCTCAGCCGTTAGATCCTTGATCCACGGTAGCGTACCGCTTCAGTTAGATGTGTCGTTGACCAGTGGACCCTGCTGTCAGCGTTTTAAACATTTTAGCGCGCGCGAGACATTTCTGCTGAGTCACTGACGAGTGGACCCCACCCGTCAGGATCCTCAACATTATCCAAACCAGAGTAGTTTTCTAATTTAGTTTTCTCTGGAATTTCAGTACTGGACTGAATTTTGAAATTCAATATCTCGAGATTTATAAGTCCAAATAAATCAAATCAAAATTTTCTGGAAAGCTTATGAAATTGGTTAACCAACCCAAGTGGTTTCATTTCATTTAGATAAATAATAATTATGTATTATTAAAAATGCCACAGAAGGTTTAAAACCTAAACTTGTTTGTTTCTGATAATCTATTAACCCAAATAATTCCAATCCAATTTTTTTAGCTTGGTACTGTGATCTATTAGCTTCCCTAATTTTGGTAGAATTAATTATGAAATGATAATTGTTTAGTATGAAGTTAAATATGGCAAACCGTTCTGCACCAAAACAATTATAGATAATTATTGGTTAACCCAAATGAGTTAGCGCCAATTTTGTTGGATCACAATTAGTCATTGTTAGTTACCCCTAAAAGGATTTAATTTTAGGATCAACAAAACTTAATTTGTAGCTAAAACTTAAATATTAAGTTTCTGGATAAAAACAATTGTGTAGGGAGTTTGGTAACTCCAATTACTCCAAATCAAATTGTGTTGTCTTCTACACATCAGTAGCTTTCTGTAAAATTCTAGTTTGTATTTTTGTGACCAACAGAACTTGAGTTATGCAATTAAACATGTTCAACTAGTTTCTGCCTTATTCAAGACATAAATAAATAATGGTTAATTCAATTAAATTGAAACCAAATTGTGTTGCTTGATGTGTGCAGTGGCTATTTATAGCATTTAAGGTTATAATGTTGTGATGTTTGATTGAGTAGTATAGTGATTGTTTGTTTATTAATTAGACGAGAGCAATGCCGGAATTATCAAAGAAGGAGAGTTTGTTGAAGCCGAAGATCAAGACCAAGGCCACTTTGTTGAGCAAGACAAGCTACTCTCTGAGCTTGCACCCCAAATATATATACATCTACTTTGATAACATGATTTACTTTAAGGCAATGGTTTTTAAAACCTTTTCAAAAAGCATATGAAAAACTATTTTGCCACTGATGTAGAAGTATAAGATAGTTTATATAAAATTATAGGATGGGAGAAATAAATATGGTTTACTCAAAACTCCTTTGAAAATGCTTGATGAAGGTGGAACGCCGAGATGTCGGTGTTGAAGTGGAGAAGTGGAGAAGGGTGATGTTTATGAAAAATGCACAGTGTGTCCTAGTACTATGACGACCAATCTTACCCTGTGCGACCACATTTACCCACATATGGGAAAGGGCTTAGTCATATAATTTTCTCTTATTAGTATGGGATGCCTCATCGACGGAGATGACTCTATTATGCATGAGGGGATGGTTCGGTGACCTACCCCCTGACCCGGGTCCTCGCACATGTGGAGAAGGATTGTCCTCCCACATGTGGTGGACAGAAGGATGTTCCTTATACACCGCCGGGCAAAACTATGAGTCCTCACACTTAGATTCCGATGGGCTGGGTTAAGTGTTGATGGAAAGTGTCATATGGGCAGGGTCCTATACTAGCATGCGCAAAGGATAGGCTATGGTCGGTGACTCAACTTCGCATACACCTTGTATGGCGGGACGTGGCTGACACGATGAGTTACCGGATGGATGTGGGAAAAGCGTGCTACCTCTGCAGAGTGTAAAACTATTCGAATAGCCGAATCCTCGGTAATGGACAGTTGGAAGGCTGTCCTAAGACCATGTGCAAGTTTTTGAAAGACTTTGAGTTTTAAAAAGAAAATGAAATGGAGAATGTTTTATACAACCATACCAACGGGTCGGTATGAGGTTGTTGGAGGCAAATGGACCATGACGGGCTATAGTCGAAAAAAGGAGGAGTTTCGGAGAAACAGATAAAATGGTGATTTTATTTAAGGATAGTTATAAAATTCTTCTTACCTTTTTTAATAAAGATATAGAGATGTTTTAAATAAATAAAAGTCTGAAATTAAAAATAAAACTAGTGCATACTCATGTTGGGGTAGTTTGCGAGTACAATCAAATGTACTCATATTGGTTTCGTCCCTGGCTATTGTCTTAGCCAGACTTCGAGGAGCACTACGCTGAGGAGGAGTATGGCGACTTCTATGCGAACTAGGGATCTCCATAAGTCAGCTGCCTGTCGGGTCGTTGTTAGGATATGCTGTCTACTACGCCGTAACTTCCGCTGAATATTTTGATTTGGCCCATGAAGGCACCTATGTCAGACTTGGTCTAAATGACCATTTATGTAAGACTTTAATTCGGTATTGTAAGGGATGTAAACTATGGTACTCAGTTCGGATTATGTGCAACGACAGACTGATCACGGGATCGTTGTGTTAAGCATAATCAGGTATTTCGGACAGCTAGTCTGGGGTCCCCACAGCCAGCGTGAAAAAAGACGTTGCCCAGCTCGGAGAACAAGCAAAACAGTCGATCTCCCTGCTCAAGGTGCACACTGATCATCAGGGCTCCGCGGCGGACATTCCTTTATCCTACGAGGCGGAATTTGCTACAGAAGTTGGTATGACACTTTCTCAATTGCAAAGCGGCGGAGATTTTCCCATTTCGGATCAGATCGTATGGAAATGGGAATACGGAAAGTCTTTGTTGCCACCTGATCAGATTGATGTTCTACCAACACAAATGCGGAAACTGCATAGGTGGTACATGGAAGTCACAAAGTTATAGCGACAAATGCTCGTTGTGAAAGTTACAAAAGAACATTTCGCAGGTGCAGATGAGATACAAATTTATCTTGAAGAACTCTATCAGTTATACAAGATTGACGCCCTCGACTTGGCTATCGTCAGTACCTATTATCTGTAAGTGGTTCAATTCATCTATTTCTAAAATAAAGTCTCTAGCTCACATCGGTCATTGCCTATAGTAATTATGCTCACTATTTATGCAGAATGAAGAGTGATGAATGTGACAGAAAAATAATCTTTGACACTGGGTTCATTGACCCAAAACGAATTAACGAGGAGTTGCTACGGAAATTCCCCAAGGAAACGGAGACCAACTTGCTAAGGTTCATGCTTAAGCAAAATTATAAAAAGAAGTTACTATTTCCTTACAACTTCGGGTAAGAGTGTTACTATCTTGTACACATTAATTTTTGCTTACTCGATGTTAAGTGTAACTGATGAGTTACTAACGTATATAAACGTGCGCAGCTTCCATTATATTCTGCTAATCATTGAAATTGATCGAGAAACTGTTGACATCTTAGTCTCATTGGCGTATCCCGAAGAGAAGTACCAAAACCTTTTAGATGCGCTCCAAAGGTATTTTCAATCATTATCGCACTATATCGGTCTTTTTTGTTTGTTTCCTGAGATATCTAGTAACTAATAACTCATTTATTCGTTTTTTTGCCGGGCAGGGTTTGGAATTTTTTTAGAACAAAGATAAAAGGTCTTAAAGAAGAGCTTACTTTTGAGCAATTGCAATGCGAGAGGCAGCCCTCAGGGAGCAATTTGTGTGCATACTTCATTTGCGAGTGGATTCGCATCAGTGAGCGGAACAGTAACACATGCATAGAAGTACGTGAACAAATATATTCATAATTCTTTTTTATTACCATCAGTTGTGTTGAGCGTCATTCATAATTTTTGTTACGATGATTGATATTCATATTGATCTCCTTCTTTTATAGTGTAATGAAAAGCGGAGGAGGCTGCAATACAGGGAGCGCTTTCTACCAATTGCAGAGGAAATTGCGGGATTTTTGAATAACCAGGTCATAGAAGCAAAGGGGAAATACAATGCCATATATGGCACTATCTAGTCCCGATTATGATCTCCATGTAAATATGAATAGACGGGCTCTAGTCCCGGTTATGATTTCCATGTAATTGAATATACGGGCTCTAGTCCCGTTATGATCTCTATGTAATCAAATATATTTTTATTAGATAAATATTTTTTTGTGAACATTTGGATATGCTATATATATTTTTCTGATTTGTAACTAATTAACCTTATTTTTTGTAATATTGATCACAATTTTAAATATTCAATATAGCGGGGTAACAAAAAATTCAGAGGCTGCCACGTGGGAGCATCTCTAGTCCAGGGTCGTGTTATGATCCGGACTAGAGGTTCTCGACCACGCGCGGCCAGGGCGGCCACGTGCGGACCCCTTTTGTCCGGGGTCGTAACCCACCCGGGACTGGAGGGGGAGCCTCTAGTCCCGATTCGTCAGTCCCGGGTGGGCACCCGGGACTAGAGGCCCTCACCAGCCCGGACTAGAGGCTATGTTTCTACTAGTGAATGGAGAAAACTTATGGCCCCGGCAGCAGCACCCTTGTAGGCCTCGATATTCTTTTTCCACTCTTTATGCGGTTAATTGCAGGTCGTCCCACAAGATGTCGACAGGCGGGTCGAAACACGAATTAGGCCCGACATGAACAAAATATTATAGTGTGTACTAAAACTTATTCTTTTTAAAATATTACTTTTACATACTACAAAATTAAAGACTATAAATTCTATTTTTAATATGCAGACCGTATAGAAATGCTGCTAAAATATTTAGTTGTAATGTTTCATCTTATACAATTATAATTGATATCTTCGATAAACATTATTGTGATAAAGTTAAATTGTATTTGGCTCGTTCCGAATTATAAGATGTTTTAGCTTTTTCTTAATTGCACGTATGTTTGCTCGCTCATTTCAGTTTGTATATAGTTCAAATTGAAATATCCATACATCTTATAATTTGAACGGAGGGAGTAGTTTACAACAAATTTTTGTTATCGAAATATGTTTCATCAATTGTATAAGCTATATATTTACATGTGTTCATGATAAAAGATATCTAAAGATTATGACTTAACCAATATCTTAAAAGTTCTTGCTAGTATATGACTTCATAACCATATTTACGTAAAATGCTAGAAAATAAAATAAAAAATTGTGGTGATTCTTTACTAATATTTTCGACGTAAAAACTGTTATAAGTTATGCGCTCATTAGTAAGTTGAAATTTTGTGCGTGCCACCTATATTTCTATAAATGACTTGTATTTATAATCAAGGAAAAGAAAATGGTGGGATTATACTACGTAGTTATAAAATTTGAATATTCTCTTGCCTGCAAAACCACAATTGACTCATCAATTTCTAAACTATATTACTTGTATGTAATCAAACATGGAAATCTTCTTAGCATCTATTTCAGTACGGCATATGTGGCGGCGCACCTCTCTGAGCTACGGAACGGGTGAAGGGGGACGACGCAGTGACGTTGCGATCAGCTAACGACGCCCATAGGGCCATCGCTGATATTGCTAACAAGATTTCGTTGGAACACTCGCACCTGCCACCGGCTGGACTAGCGGACCCTCCTCCACCATCTCTGCCATGCCACTTGGGAACGCCGCCAGGAAGCAGCCCTGCATGACCGAAGCCGCAACGATACCACCACCGCCAGGATCCTGCCGCACAATCGAGTAGGCTGTCGATGGAGTAAGAGCCACAACGTCGATGTTGAACCGCATACGCGCTGAGCGAGGGCACACGCACGAGATCCACCGCAACCGCGTCGGAGGAATTCCTGATCGGGCATTGCCCAGCGACATGGATTTTTTCGCCCGCTTAGACGCGACCGCCTCTGAGTCATCGGCGTGTGACTCGGAGATATCATTTCGTGGTTTGTTTCGTCGGCGTGAGAGCATCTCCACCGGGTCTTCAAATTCGTGTCTGGCGCCCCCCCAATTGAGTCTCAATTGGAGGGGGTGCCATACATGTGTCCGGCCAATTAGTGGGTGCAGGCCAACAACGGCGTCCCAAAATAAAAAACCTTACAAATTTCAAACAAATTTGGAAGTATTTCAAATTTCATTCATATTCATTGCACATTACATAAATTTTGAACGAAATTTGAAAAAAAAAACTAAACCTAAACCTTATCTACTCGAGGTTGTCCTAGTCAATGTCGTCGTCGATGCCGTCCCCCTCGTCGAGCACCACGTAGGTGGAGGAGGTGGCGGCACAGCTGGTGGAGGCGCCGTCTTGATGCGGCGGCGCACAGCTGGTAGAGACGCCGCCAGAAGAGGAGGAGGCCTTGACCTGCGCGGAGCTCGCCAATGTGGCAATGAGGCCCGGCGTGTACCGCTCTAGTATCGCCACCGAGTCGGTGATCGTCGCTAGGAACCCGGGGGAGTCGCCGTCGTGCTCGTTGCAGAGCCGGGATAGCACGTCATAGCCGTTCGGGATGACCTCCACCGGCCGAGGTGGCGTCCTAGGGCGGCGCAGGTAGAGCCGGCCGCTCGATGGGGAACGTCGTTGTTCGTGGCGTTCGCGGATGACAATGCCGCCTCCACGACGCGGCGGTGCGCGCCGCTCCTGCTTCACCGCCTGGCGCGGCATGAGGAGCGGGGGAGGGTAACCCAGCGCCGGTGGAAGGAGGCGGAACGGGATGGTGCTTCTCGTGGCGGCGTGCCGACGGACGGCTTCGATGGCGGACACAACCGTGTGGTCGGTTGCGCCCCACCAGTCGTGATGCCCCTAGGTGTTGTAGCACGCCTGCAACACGTTGGGGCCGTCGACGGTGGCGATGACTGCCTCCCGCTCACGCTCGAAGCGCCGGAGCCAGCGGTTCCAGTTCGCCTGGCCGTCGTCGTTCTCGGGAGGCGCCGCTCTTCCCGCGTCATCCAGCTCCGCCGACGAGCGATGAAGCGGCGCATTTGCTCCGCCGTCTCGGGCAGTGGAGGCACGGGAAGGTCACCAGGCGAGACATCCCAGTGCTCGGGCAGGCGGCAGTCCGGAGGGGCGAGGAGTCCGTACCGGTGCAGCTCCCAGGAGTCGTCACTCCCTGTGGTGCGCTCGCCGCGGTACGCCACGGATGCTAGTGAGGTGAGGGCGAGGAGGGCAGGATGGATAGGGAGAGTGAGGGCGAGGAGGAAGGCGGGGTGGATAAGCGCGACGAGGGTGCCGGCTTTTATCGTGGGCGATGGGCGGTGCGGCCGGTGTAAATGCGACGCGTGGGGAAGACGCAAGGCTGACCGCATGGCCTGGGGAGCCGTCGTGTCGCCTGGTCGCCGCTAATGGCATGCGTGTGGACAGGCGCACCACCGTCCCGTCACATTGCGCTGGAAACCGGCAAGGACTACGCCACTAAAGTCCTTCTGTACGGCGCGATTAATAATGCATGCGTGCCCCTTGAGTGTATGACAAGTGGGTCAGACCTTTCGGAGGGCATGGGCATGTCCGCCCTATGTCCGGCACCCCCGAGAGGGCCTCCAAACTTGGGGACCTTTTGGGGCTGCCGGACACGAATTTGTTCGGGCCGAGCACTTATGGGTGTCGTTGTGGTCGAATTTTTACATCCGCACCCAATTAGGATTTTGGGTGGTCATTTGGAGGGTGCCGTTGGGATGCTCCTCGTATTGCTTGGGGTTGTTACCTGATACATTACCCGCACTTCTACAGTACCCGCACTACAGTTTTTTTTTGGCGATTTTTTTTATTTTTTTTGTTGATGCACGTCTTTTGCGAATTTATTTTAATGTTTTTTTTAAAAAAAATTTGTTGATGCACGTCGACAAGTAGGTTCCATCCCCGTGATCAGTTTCGAGTTTGGTCGACTCTATCTCCTTAATTTTGGAACCAAATTCGCAAAAACATTTGACGAAATTTATCAAATTCGTCGCACTCGGTCATCCGTTCGAATTTTCCTCTCACGAGTAGATGTATATCACCGTTCCAAACAACTTCCATGTTTTAACCTTTTTATTTTGACGAATCGGTCCCCCGAAATAAAACATTTTTGAAGAAGAGTCCCCGCGTAGCGTCTTTTTATAAAAGAGTCCTCGCATTTGCCAAAAAATTGTGAAACGGTACAATCAGGTCCCTCGCACGTCCCCCTCCCTCTCCTCCTCCTTCTCCGCTCGGACAGAGCCGCCGCCGCGATCCGCCGCCGCACCGCTCCTCCCCGCTCAAATCGACGCCCACGACGAGCTCCACCGCCACATCCTCTCCCTCCACGCCGCGGATTGCCAGCCAGGACGCCACGCACGCGACGGAATCGTCGCCGCCGTGAGCTCCGTCCGCCTCCACCCCTTTGCTCGCTGGCGGCGAGTCCGGCGACCAAATGGTCCGCCGTGCCGCCCGTTCTGCTCCCCTCCACCTACTCTCGCGTATCCGCGTGGACCCAAGCCGGCGCGCGCGCAGCTGCTCGAGCGCGAGCTGGGCAGCGCGGCCGCGTCCACCGCCAGCGCGGGTGACGTCACCGCCCACGTCACAGCGGGCCGGGCCCACATGTCAGAACCTTCACATTTCCGTAAAAAAAAAAACCTCACATGTGGACCACTATCAGACATTTAATAATTACAGGAAAGCCCAATTTTTTTAAAATTTATAACTTTTCATTTGAAATTCAGAATAACGCAAACAATGTATGAAAATTTGCGGGAAAAAAAACCCTTACGAACTATTGCATTACATACATAATTAATCAAGTTGAATTTAATTTGAATTACACTTCCATTTAGTAATTACAAAAAAATAAAATTTGTAAAATTTGTAACTTTTCATCTGAAATTCAGAATAATGCACACAATGTATGAAAATTTGCTAAAAAAAACTTTGTAAATTTATTAAAGTTAAGAGATGTCTACAATTGAGCTAAATCATTTCTAACCAAAAAAAAAAAGTTCAACGTCTTAAAAATAGATCCCAACTATTTGTCTCAAATTCATGTGTCTAAAATTACCAAAATGACCAAAAAAAAGTTTAGTTAAAAATGTATCCTCAACAAATTTTATAAGTTTAAAAAAAATCATACAAATTTATTGGAGATTTTTCCAACAAATATTTTCCCCCAAAAAAAATACTAAACAATAGGAACATTAAACAAATTTTCAAACTCTTTACACAAAAATTGCATCAAAAAATACATTGCGCACAAAATAATACAAAAAAAATGTATCAAAATTTTCCGAATTTAACAACTACTCATCGTTCCCACACAAAAATTGCAACAAAAATCCATTCTGCATAGTTCACAATTTAAGAAATTTTTAAATTTAAGATATTCTCAAACTTTCGACACGAACTAATAGATGTCCATTTTGTTTAAAACTTTCCACATGAACTAATAGATGTGCATTTTTGTTTAAAATTTGTTAGATTAGTTTCCCATATAATTTTTCTATTTTCTCGCTTGAAAACAAAAACAAATTCCAGACGTATTTCAAAATTTTCGAATGGCATAAGATCAAATTTCAAATTTGAATATTTCAAACTTTTAAATGGCTTTCAAATCTGATCATTTTTACAGCATATGCTCAAATTTCAAATTTGAATATTTCAAACTTTTAAATGCCTTTCAAATCTTATCATCTTACAAACATAAAAAAAACAAATGTGGAAAACTTCCCAATCTGAACATTTTTCGAAATCTGAACAATTTTTAAACGTAAGCTCTCTTTGCATTCCAATAATTTTCAAATTTGCACAATTTTCTTACAAAATATATTATCCATCAAAACAAAAAACATACAATACATTAAATTTATCACGAAGGGCGCGGCGTGCCGACGCGCCGATTTCAACTAGTCTATATATCAAAGTTGACCCATTTCAGCCTTCCCTCCCGCTACCACGTCACCACGACTGTTCATATGAACTGTACCGCACTTCTACAGTGCCGGATTTTTTTCGGAATTTTTTTTTGAATTTTTTTTTTAGAAAATTGAAGTATTCATACCCGTCGGGAATATATGGAATATACATCAAAATGCTCAGAAAAATAAATACTAACTATGTATGGCAAAAAATGTTTAGACATTTTGAATTGATGGATATTTGGATAAAAAAATAAATGCACTTCCTCTAATTATGTGGAGTTAAATTTATTAAATGCTCACATAATGCACTTCCTCTAATTATGGATTTAAATTGAACATTTCAATTTGGTAAATATTTGGATGTAATCTAGATGAACTTTCCCTGAATATGGAATTCAATTCAATAAACGTACATCAAACATGTTTAGATACTTTGAATTGGTGAATATTTGGACAAAAAACAACTGTACTTTCTCTAATTATGTGGAATCTAATTTATTAAATGTTTAAATATTTTGAGTTCGTGAATATATTAGACAAAAAACAAATGCACTTCCTCTAATTATGGACTTAAATTGAACATTTCAATTTGGTAAATATTTGGATGTAATCTAGATAAACTTTCTCTAAATATAGAATTCAATTCAATAAATGTGTGTTTCCACTCATTATGGACTTAAATTAAATATTACTGGAAAAATAGAAACATGTTTAAACATTTCAATTTGCTAAAAAAATTGGAGATACTCTAAAATATATCAACATGCTCACAAAAAAAATATGCTAACTACTTATGTCATAATGCAAACATATTTGAACATTCCAATTTGATGAATATTTGGATACAATCTAAATGAACTTTATCTAACTACGGAGTTAAATTTAATAAATGCTCATATCATGCATTCTCTAACTATGGAGTTAAATTAAAAATTTATGTCTAAATACAAGCATATTTGAACATTTTAATTCACCAAGTATTTGGACATACTCTAGACAAAACATTCCAACGGATTTCAACATTTTAAATTACAACGGGTGCGGCGTGCTGCCGCGCCAAATTCCACTAGTTTTCATCTTATGGAATGATCGGATCAAAGGAGAGAGGTTCACGTGACTTAATTTTTCCGAAAGAGCAGCAAACTGTTGGAACTGGTTCAGAGTTACCGTCTTGCTTCAGTCGGTTTTATCTTGAAACATATCTTGACCGCTTTGTAATTTTTTTTTTCGAAACCGAGGCAAAAGCTTTGCCTCACCTTTTATTAAGCAGAAGGTGCCCGGTTTATTATGGAAGAAACCGGGCGAAAACCATACAACAACACAACACCCACAACCTCGCGACACCACGACGCCGCACGACACGGCCACCCACAGCCCAAGCTGTACCAGGAAAGCCGCTCGCAGACCACGGACGTCACACCACCATCCGGGGCCGCCGCCCCGGCCTAAAAGACAGCCACAGCTGCCGCCGCCACACCACAACACCGACACCACGGGGACAAGCCCGGCACAACTCAAAGAACCACCCTCCGGAGAGGTGCGACAGCTCCCCCAACAGCGCAAAGGCAGCGCAGCTCCGACTCCGAAGAAGAGCTAAGAAGGAGAACCAGGCAGGCTGGCGCCGTGGAAACTCGCCGAAAGGAACATCTGCCGCCAGTCATCGTACACCACCGGGAACCCACCGCAGCAGCTTCGACTTCACAGCAACAAGACACGCCGAGGCAACCCCAAGGACACGCCGGAGAAGAGCCGACTACTGCAGCCACAGCCACGTCTCCGACATCGCTCAAACATCATCATCGTCTCCACAGAAGCCTCCACGCGAACACCTCGGCCTTCCACTGGACCCTACCACAAGTCCCTCCAGCCAGTCACCACTCCAAGAAACCTCAACCTCGCCTCCAAAAGAAGCCGCGAAGCTCTCGGGGCCGTCGCCCCGACATCCACCACTCCAGTATGCCCTGCACACTCATCCGACACCACCTTCCGGGGCCGCCGCCCCGACATAACACCGCTCGTCCTCGAGCTGCGACGCCGCACGGCCCAGATGCCTGTAGCCCGAGCTACACAGGACCACTGCCCGCAGACCACGGCCGCCACACCATGCCCGGGGCCGCCGCCCCGACATACCGTCCAACCATCCCCGCTGAGATGAGCCGACCGAGCCGACAACCCTGCCGCCCCTGCTGCTCAAGGTCACCATCCAAAGCTGTGCCAAGCCGCAACCCCGCCTCATGGAGCTACCACTGCACCGCTGCCCGAGGCCGCCGCCTCGGCGCACAACCGCCATCCCGGGGCCGCTGCCCCGACATCCTCAATCCCAGAAGAGATGGGAACCCCAAACAGCGACAAATGACTCGCCCTCCAAAGCAACGCCTCCAAGAAGGATACGACATAACTGTCGCCGTCGCTCGCTCCGGATGGAGCTTGGGTTTTCACCCGGAGGGCCCAAGTCCGCCGAATGGAGACGGGAAGAGCTCCACGACAACGCCTTCAACAAGGTCAACGACACCCGAAGGCGCCGCCGCTGCCGGCAACCAACCAAGGTTGGGCAAAGCTTTCACCAGAGCTCTTCCCTTCCATCGAGCGCGCTGCAAGGATGTCACCGCCACTGTCCGCCACGCACCTCCACTGGACACCAATCACCGCACCATGACACCAGGGGCTGCGCGAGCCACCATGCCCCGCTCCAGTCGCTGCCGCGCCCACCACCATGGACGCCCCGCATCAGCGAGCCCAGATGGGGCCCGCTACACCACCGGCAGCCCGCAGATCACCATCGCCACCGGCCGCCCTCCTCAACAGCGCCGGCCTCCACCCCTCGACGACCATCACACACGCTGCCGAGGACCCGGGCCGCTGCCCCAGGCATCGCCTTCTCGAGCACACCCGCTGCGTCACGTCCTGAAGCAGCGGAGCAGCGCCGCCTCCGCGCCCAAGAACGGCGACTGTGGTTCCCGCCGCCGCCGCGCCGTCTGGGCTTTGCCCGGCGACGCCTCCGGTGGCGGCGAGAGGAGGAGAGGCGCAGGGGGAACGCGCTGGAGCCCGCGGGGACGCCCCAGTGCGGCCCGGCGCGGCCGCACGGGAGCGGGAGCAGGAGGGGCTTTAAGCTCGACTCGAGCTTCTCCGCCGAGGGAGACGACGAGGACGGAGCTGCTTTTCGGGCTGGATGGAGAGAGGACAACGAGGGGGTGCCGGATCTGCGCTTGGCTGAGCCGGAGGTGGACGGAGGTGGGAGATCCGGTGGTGGCGGCGGCGGTTGCAGCGCGGGCCGTCTGATGATTCTTGCGTTGGAGGACGTGGAGCTTCTCGAAAGTTGGCATGAATGGGCACTCAGCAGATACCGGCGACCCCCCCGCTTTGTAATTGGTTGCCCGGTACTCAGCAGATACCGGCGACACACGGTGGTCTGTCGACCTCAATGACGATGCTGCTTATTTGCTTCAGTTGTGGCGAACTGATTGATCTGCCTTAGGCAACTGCAGGTTCCATGTTTCAACCCATTGGTCAAGCCATGGGAGCACGTTTCTGACCATAGAAACATACTCCCTCCATATTAAAATATAACACTTTTTTACTTTTTAAATTTGTCTAAATTAGGTCTGCCTTAGGCAACTGCAGGTTTCAACTTCCAACCCATTGGTCAAGCCATGGGAGCACGTTTCCGACCGTAGAAACATACTCCCTCCGTATTAAAATATAAGGACTTTCTAACTTTTGATAGGGAGGAAATAATAAAGAAGAAACGATTGAAGAGCTTTATCGATGTCTGTCAATCTTTAGAAAAGACACAATAAAATTGATTTCGAATATGTTGTCTACGAAAACTAATTCCTCACTGTGTAGTACAGTATAGCAATACTACGTACTGAAATTGCACCACCAAAAAAAGGCTCTATTCTACCCGAGACTTACACCCCGTGTCGCTCCCAGGCGACACCGGGGCGCCCGCCGCCGCCTCAACCACCCTCCTCCCGGCGTCACCCTCCGCCGCTGCCACCGGCTCCTGCGCAGCGGTGCCCCCCCCCCCCCCCCCCCCCCCCCGCTGCCAACAAATGGTGCCGAGGGAGGTCATTTCGTGGTGGCGTGGCGCCGCCGGTTTCGGCTGGGGACGAAGACGGTGGCTCGCCGGCGCAGGCTCTCCGGGGCGAGCGACGAGGGCGAGCGGAGCTTGTTGGCGACGCTGGTGCGCCATGTGCAGCGGCGGTGCCGTCCAGTGCGGGGAGAGGTGACGACGTCGCGTGGGCCCGATCTGGGTCGGGAGGGCCTCTGCTCTGAGCTTGGTGGCGATGGGGCTGGGGTCGCGCAGGGCTCTGGAGGCTGGAGGCTGTGCGGTGGCGGCGTGCAGGCGTGGGGGAGGTCGACGAGGAGGTGTCTCGGGTGGCCAGGACGCTGGGGCGGCGGCCCCGGGCTGATGCGGGTGACGACGGTGTGGCGCTGGCAGTGGTGCTCCCCTTCTAGGCGTGTGGTGCTGCGCAGGGGGCCCTGATGGCGCTTGGTGGTTGGCGCCTTTGGAGGGTTGTCACAAACCTGCACAACTCCATGATCTTGTTGATCTGCAAGCTTTCGTGCGGGAAATGAGATGAGCCGGGAGAAATCCTATCCCGACCTTGTGTCGGTGCCAACGACAATGGCGCTTTGGCGTCGTTTTCCTTCTTGGAGGTGTCGTCGGAGTGTTCCTCGTCATCTCTCCGCGTGATCGGCTTGGACTCTCCGGGTGAAAGCCTAAACTCGGGGTTCGGAGTGGGCGACGGTGGCGTCTTTGCCTCTTCCCTCTTGAGGGCGTCGTCGTGGAGAGTTGTTCTATGGATGGGTTCGTGTCACCCCTCTTACGTCAGGGATGGTGGACGTCGGGGCAGCGGCACCGGAAGGTGGTGGTGCGCCGAGGCAGCGGCGTCGGAAAGTTTTGCGAGCGTGGCCTTATGGTGCACGGTGGCGTCTCTCATGGCTTAGGTGGCAGTTCTCGAGCTGTGAGTGCAGCGAGGCTGTCGGCTCGGTCGATGCGTCCCAGAGAGGGGCGATCTTCGGTATGTCGAGGCAGCGGCCTCGGACGTTGTGTGACGGCCGTGGTCTGCGGGGTAGTTGCTTTGTGCAGTTCGGGTTGCGGGCAGCTAGGTCGTGCGACGTTGCTGCTTGGGTGCGAGCGGTGGCATGTTGGGGCGGCGGCCCCGGAAGGTGGTACAGGTGGATTGCGCAGGGCGTGACGGAGAGGTGGACGCCGGGGCGGCGGCTCCGAGATTTCTGCAACATCGCGGGTGCTCCACCTTTGTGTCGTGTGGGTGACAAGGTTACTCACGGTGTTGGTCATCGTGGGGCTCCTTGTGGGTTGGTCCCTTTCATCTACGTTGGAACGTCCCGTATCTACTCCTCCCATATCAGTTACGGCTTCTTCTCTCCGGCAAGGGTGGATGGCCGACCGGCTATTTGCGGAGTGGTGTTTGGAGCTTGGCTCTAATTGTTCTCGAAGTTGTGGGGGTTTCGCCCCGTGGGTTGTGTTGTTATATGGTTTTCGCCTGGTTTTTTCGGATAATAAATAGGACACCTTCTGCTTAATAAATGGATACTTTTGCCTTTGGTTTAAAAAAATTACACCAAAACACTGAGAAATGGTAGATCGCCTTCATCTATCGCGAACAGGCACATATCTCAAGGTACAGTTGCAAAATTACACCAAAACACTGAGAAATGGTAGATCGCCTTCATCTATCGCGAACAGGCACATATCTCAAGGTACAGTTGCAGTATTTGATCAAGAATATAGTACTCCCGTTCAGTTTGTGACTAATTGCTGGCACATCTACCCAAACGCATGTAACTATGCAGAGGACAAATACTGCCAAACACTACGCGGGATAGGGGAGGACCAATGAAAGAATCAAGTGGACTGAATTATTGCTCAATCTAGAGCAGACCACACGCAGCGAATTCAGTGACATTGCATCCTGCGATTTGGGCATCTGTCTTTGGTTTTACTCATGCGTTGTGCAACGGTCCAAGAGCTCTGATCGATCCAATCTAGCAGGAGTATGTGTCATGGCAGGTTGCTCTCGTCCCCTGACCGGATTGATTCCTTCACCCGCCCACGAGGAGATGTCGTAGATAAGGTTAATTATACCACAGTGCAGCAGATTATCCCGTCAGATGTCTCCCTTTGAAATCTGCTGCAGTATTGTAGCTCCGTTCGTCCAGGCTCGCTGAAGCTGACGACTCATCAACTGAGCTGTAATTGTCAAGGAGATAATCTTTGTTTAGGAGAAGAAGGCGACATGGCGAGAAAACGGTGAGCCAATTGCTAGGGATGTCGACATGGGATAATTGGGTCCGGGACCAATAATGCAGGCCGGTGCGGAAGAGATAAGAGTCTGATCGCCGTGGGGTTTGGGTGTTTACACTTTTGTTTCGATGCCTTCGGATCAAAGGGAACATCAACTATACAACGAATGGACTGTGTGGATGGTGGCACTGAATGACTTGTGAATTCATATATTCTGGTCGACGAATCCTCCGGACGTGCCGCCGATGTGGCGCACCACGCATCGCCGGCGTCCATGCCCTTCTTTCATCTTGGCGAACAACGGTTCAGATTAACTATTATCGCACGCATACCGTCTTCTTCTGTCAGGATGACAGCAAGTGGTAGGAGTAGTAGAGTAATGGATGCTGAAAGGAATTCGAGCTCCACACGACTGTGATGAAGCATATGCTCGTCCGGCACCTGTCAGTTCCCATCAATACAGAGGTTGCCAACACGGCCCGGACTTTGTGGTTCCAATTTGCGAGGTGGGCGAGCGACGCGCTGGCCTGACGTTGGCGCGGCGTGTGGGCAAACTGCAAAGCAAAGGAAGAAGTCGCCGATCGAATCGGAGCCACCACGCAGGGCCAAGGATGTCGACCACGAGAGGCCAATCATCGCTTCAAAGAACTCAGTGACGATCGATAGGCGCGTATGGCGTCGGGTGAAACTGGAAAAAGTCTCCCTCCCCCCACGGCGGCGGGCGCTCACCGCAGGACTGGGTTCGTTTTGGAGGAGATTGCACAAACCACCGCATATTTGTGCTGTTTTTGCACAAAACACTCACTTTAGGGGTTTGTTGCATAGAACATCAACTATTGGAATAATGAGCTTATCTCCAACAGGCGTGCGATAGTGCGGAGCGCTAAAACATTTTTAGAGCGCCGAATTAGCACTTTAGCGCGGGGCAGTGAGTGCTATTCCAGCCACCCTATATTATTGCGCGCCGCTGTTAGCGCTTAAGCAGGCGCGCTAAAATTCAGCGCGCGCCCAGCACAAACAACAATTCACACACAAACATATCAACAATAAATAGTTTAATTATTCTCAAACAAATAGTTTATCTCTAGTACAACAAATAGTTCATGAATAATACAACAAATAGTTCATTAACAATATAACAAATAGTTTATCAACAATAGAACAAACATACAACATCAAACTAGTTTTGTTGCCCATTCCATGACCTCCACTTCTCGATGAGATCGTTTTGAAACTCATCAGGCGTATTGGCTCGTCGAATTGCATGATAAGAGGCAAGAAATCGGGTCACCCTCTCTTCACTCCTCCACACTCGCACATGACATCCCATCAACTCATAGTATAGTTAGAGTAGTCCAAATCTTGTCCACGCTCATTATCGATGATCATGTTATGCATGATCACACAAGCATTCATGATATACCAAAGGATGTCTTGACCCCAAAATCTAGCCGGTCCTCTCACAATAGCAAATTGTGCTTGCAAAATCCCTAATGCTCTCTCCACGTCTTTCCTAGCCGCTGCTTGAGCATTATGAAAATCAAGCATTTTCTTACCTTGTGATTTGTGAGCCGGCTTCACAAATGTTTGCCACCTTGGGTAGATATCATCCGCAAGATAGTAGCCATAGTTGTATGTATGGCCGTTTGCTACAAATTCTCCCAATGCAATCTTATTCATGAGTGGTGACCGTTGAAGAACATTGATGTCATGGCAAGATCCGGGCATTTCGAAAAAAAGCAAATCCAAGTCTCATGATCGGCCATAGCTTCAAGGATTGTACTGGAATCCTTTTTGTGGCCTTGGAATTGTCCTGCGGACAATTCTTCCAATTCCAGGGCGTGCAATCAATTGAGCCAAGCATACTGGGGAACCCCCAAGCTTTGTTAAACTCCCAAAGGCTAGGCGTGTCTTAAGCATTGGGAGCTCTCAAATATTTGGGACAAACACTTGCACAATTCCAACTGCAAAGCGCTTGATACAGTTGATGGCTTGACTCTCCCCATTGCCAAGTGATCATCAACTAGATCCGCCGGAATACCTTATGCCACCATACGCAAAGCAGCGGTCACCTTTTGAAAGGTGATATGCCCAAGCTCTCCGGCGGCATTCCTCCTTTGATGAAAAAACCGATCATGCCTCGCCAAAGACTCCGCAATGTGTTTGAACAAGTCGATGATCATCCTAAAATGGCACCGAAATTAGAGCTTGGGGTATGTGGGAGTTTCCATAAACTAGTTCCCCATCAACCTGTTGTGAGATCGATCCTTTCCCTCCACAATTTCTGACGACCGAAAACTGAACCACCGCGCTTCGGCTTTTTATTCGCGTGTATAACCAGGACCATTGCGATGTTCTCCTCCTCTTGAAGGTCCAATTCTTTATTGGAAGAATCAGAGGACGAACTCATCTATAAACATGAATTCAAACTAAATTAAACTACAAACCACAGGAACAAAATTCATCTACAAACATGAAAGATGGAGGAAATATATACCTTGCAAGTGTTTTGTCAAACACCTTGTGGGAGCGGAGCTGCAACGGCCGCCGGGCACTGGTCGCCGGAGGAACAGTGCTCTGGAGGGGGCGGCGGCCTGAGCGGGGGAGGCGCCGGCAGCGTCGGTGACGGCGGGGCCCGATTCACCGCGGCGGCTACCCGCGCACACCCATAGGTTGCGGCGGCCCGCTGGGGAGAAGCGGGGAAAGCGGCGGCGCGCTGGAATTGGAGCACGGCTAGGTCACCGGATGACGAGGGGTATCCTCACCAAATCCCATGGTTAAGGACCTAGGGTTGAGATTATGGGGAGAGAACGTGGTAGTGTTGGTAGTTTCGTCGGCTGACAAGCAGAGGCAAAGATTTACCCAGGTTCAGGCCCCTCGGGTGGAGGTAAAGACCCTACTTCCTGCTTGTCTATTATTGATCGTGGAGATTATGAGGTTACAAGGTGGCTCCGGCGAGATGACGATCTCGCTAGAGCTTTGGTGGTTCGAGTATGGCTTGTCCCTAGATCGGCGCCCCTCCCAGCCTTTAAATAGGCTGGGTCTCGGGAGTTCTTAACCGACCTAGTTTACACATATGGAAAGTTCTAAACCGACTATGCCTATGTCTAATCTTGGAGGGTACTCCATCTTCTTGGGCCTCTTGTCTTTGGGCTTCGAATAGACTCTTCGATATTGGGCCTCAGTCGTCACGTGCACCAGGTACCCTCATGGTAGGGTACCCGAGATGTATACCCATGTCAGTAGCCCCCGAGTACTTGTCTGACTCGAAGAATCGGGCATGGACTCTTTCGCAAGTGCACGTCATATGCTTTGTTTTTACAATTGGAATTCCTGTATGAATAGCGCATGTTGGCTATGTCGAGTATCTCATCGACTGTGGTTTTTGCTTATGATCAAGGGATAATAGCTTAGCAGGCCCAGTACACTCGACGGATCGGGACTGGTTAACTACACATTCGGGTAAAACCTTACTAGCTTTCAATCAAACTCGAGTCCCCGGACTCGAATCTGGAACAAACTGGTCAGATTCGACTAGGCCGCGGAGGTCTTACTGAGTCGATCTGCAGTACAGATTTGAATTTTACCCAACGCGTCCGTCGGGATTTTTCATCATGTCTGCTGACACGGAAAGTATAAGGATTGACGTTGCTGGAACGGTCCTCAGCCCAGCTCGAAAGTTCGGCGGGTCTTACCTTTGCACCATGCGTGCAGCATCCGAGGAATTTGCGACGGACGCAACTCGGGAATGTTTCGAGTATGATTTTGTTTTTGAGCTGAGTCGATTCTTTTGTCGACTGAATTTTTGACGTTATTCTATCGGGTGCGCGACAGCGCTCCCGATGGGAGTAGCCCCCGAGATTGTGCTTTATTGCTTTGCAATGGAGGATAATCTCAAATCCTTTATCGTTTGATATGTTAGTGAAATTTTGTGCCGTAAATCTATCGGGTGCACGACAGTGCTCCCGATGGGAGTAGCCCCCGAGATTATGATGTATTGCTTGTAATGGAGGATAATCTCAAAATCATTCTCTTTAGCATCTCCAGTCGAAGAAATTTTGATATGCTCCCGATGGGAGTAATATGCGTCAGTCGAAGGAACGGTCGAGTGACCAATTTTATCGACATTGCTATTGCACATCCAAACCAAACAGGGCAGTCGAGTGACCAATATGCGTTTGAGATGACGTCAGGGATGACGTTCTTTGGCGACTGCGCTGCCTGACACGCGTGGCGTGCGTTATGCTGTGATGGATGGGACGTGACACATAGGTGGGCCCATTTGTGCAGAGCTGACCGAACATCGGTGCAGTTTGGACTTGATTTGACCACTCGGGCCCACTTTTTCCGGAGAGGTGATTATGGCTCCTCTTTTTGCGTGCGTAGTGGGCGGAGTGGCCGGCGACGGTTGCCCTCCGCATGTGCCACGTGTACGGTGCGTAGCGCACGGTTAAGATCTGAATGGCTGTGATTGCCTTTGTTTCGAGGTAAATAGGGGAAACAGTGCTGGCATTATTTTTTACTAGCCATTTGCCCTGCGCGCCGCCCCTGTTCCATCTTCTTCCTCGCGCTCCTTCTCCATTGTTCTCGCGCCCGAGCTTTTGCTGCTCTCCTTAGCCACCACCGCCATGGCGCCAAAGAGGAAAGCCTCTGCCACCACGCGTCCGCGACCGACGCGGCCGCCGTGAAGGGGAAGAAGGTTGCGGCTGGCGCATCTGCGGCCACCGCCGACCTCAAGAAGAGCGACGGTGACTGGGCGAAGTCAACAATCAAGGCAGCCCACCTCGAGAAGTTCCGCGAGGATGGATTGCTGCCGCCGGCGGACCAGCTGACCGTCGCGCGCCTTCGAAAGAGGTACTCCCCGAGCCTCGCGCAAACGAGCGCGTATGTTTTGCGGAGTTTTTGCCTAGGGGTCTCTCCTTTCCCCTCCACGATTTCGTTCGTGGTTTGCTGTACGCCTATGGGGTGCAGATCCATGATCTCACCCCGAACGGCATTATGCACATAGCCTGTTTTATGGTGTTGTGCGAGTGCTTCCTGGGAGTTGCTCCCAGCTGGGCACTCTGGAAGTCCATCTTCATGGTTCGGCCCAACAACCGAGGCGGCCGAACCTATCCAGTCGGAGGCCTGCAGATCCAAGTTCGCAGCGACACCCGATACTTTGCCCTGAAGCCAGTCGACTCGGCGCAAGGGTGGAGGAAAAGGTGGTTTTACGTGCTCGTCGACCAGGAAGGAGTCCCAGCATTCTCGACTGCTGGAATAGCCGCTAGGACGAAGGCCTGGGACCATGAGCTTTCGACTGAAGAAGTGGCGGAAGCAGCGCCTCTGCTGGAGACGATTGGAGGGCTGCTGAACAGCGTCACGGGTGTGCATTTGATTGCCACCTTCGTGAAGATGCGGGTATGGCCGCTCCGCGCTCGCGCCCACCCAATGTGGGAGTATGAGGGTGCGCTCGACGCCACCCGAATGAGCAAGGAGGAGCTGTCGAAGAGCGAGCTGGTGTCGCACGTGCGGTTCATCACCAGCACGAAGTCCAGCGAGCCCTGCAACGTCGACTGCCCCGTTGATCCTTATACGGCTGAAAAGCCTTTGCCAGAGGTTAGTGAACCCATCGAGTGTATGATCTCCTTTTATTATTTTGTTATGCATCTTTGTAACTTTCGACTACTATATGTTGTATGCAGGGCCACTCGACTGCCTCAACCCTTCCTCCTCTTCCCGAAAATGGTCCAACCCATGAAACAGAGGTGACAGTGGAAGCGAAGGGAGGAGATGAATCGCCTCTACCTTCGGCTACCACATCCCCGACAGAGAGGTCGAAGAGGAAGGGGCTGGAGAAGCACAGGACAAGGAGCGTGCCACGACGGATGACGTGAGCGAGGTTCCTACTCGCAAGCGCCGTCGGGCGGCCCAAATTGTGTCTTCCTCTATGAGCTCACCCGCAAAGGAGGAGGAGCTGAGGGATGATGGAGACTCGGGTGCGTCTCCTAAGACCACATCTGCTCCTTTGGACGTGAGTCCTTTGAGTTCGGCTCCTCCTCCCAAGTCGGGTGAGGAGCTGCAGTTTGGAGGCCCAATGTTTGACGACCTCGACAGTGAGGAGGAAGAAGAGCACAGGTATGCGTCTGAACATTTTGTACTTTAAGTTTCTGCATGTTGATAGTCTTGCTTATGTCGTATTTCCTCTATTGCCTGCAGTGCTGAGACTGTGCGACCTCCAACTCCCCCAACCGAGAGAGCTTCGACTCCCCAGCCTGAAGCTTCTCCCGTTGCGGCTGAGGTTGTGAAAACAGCAAGCACGGCCACTACAATTGAGGCCACCAAGATTGCGAGTGTGCCTACTCCGCAAGTTGGGACTTCTGCTGCCAAGCATGCACCTTGGGTTGAACACGTAAGTGTCGTTCTGTCGAGTCCTCAAATTTGGACTGTTTGCGTATAGCTTATGCTGGTTCCATGTGCATGCAGCCTTTCTACCTCAACCTGGTGGAAGCAGGCAAGGCATTTGTCCAGGTTGAACAAGAGAGGGACGACCTGCGCGCTGCCATGGAGCAACTCAGCCGTAAGTGTGTTTGACTTCTGGAGGCGAAGTTATTTTCGCTCTGTCTTTGCTTTGTCGATTGTAAATAATGTCTGTCTATCTATCTCAGGCGACAAGGCATCGGCTGAGTCCCGAGTGAAAGATCTAGAAGATGCCCTCGCCAAGCAGCGCGATGAGTCGAAGAAGGCTCTGGATGATGCCAAGAACTCTGCTGCCTTGCGCGAGAAAGAATATGCTGAGCACTTGGCTAGTCTCGCCCGAGACGTAGGCGGTGAGTCGAATTCGCCACTTTATGTCAACTTCTTTTGCCTCTGAATGTTGGTTAAGAGTTTCTGTTTCTTCTGATTTATGAAGGAGCTGTTGGCGCACCTGCACCTGTAGACCAAGCGAGTGGCAGTTTGTCCCTTGAGCGTGCTATTGGCGATCTGGACGTCGTCTCCGCCCAAGCCAAGGATGCACTCGCCAAGTCTACAAGCACACTCGGTGCCGTATTCAAGGGCGTATTCCCCTCTGGCCAACCTCCGTCGACTGTGGATGGATTCGCCAACGTCCTAGGCCCAGGGACTTCGACTATGGCGAGTTTTGCGCGCACTTTGACGGTACGCGGCTCAGAGTCCACCCTCAAACTCCTTTTAGGTCATGGGATAAAGGGTGACTTCGAAGCCGCTCTGTCTGCGTTCCCTTGCAAGCCAGGCGGGAAGCTGGTGTCCCTAAAGCATGTGAACGAGCCAGCTGCAAAGCTGGCTGAAATTTTTATGACAACCATGGAGCGCCGGACAGCCGAGGTCGCCGCTCGTGCAAGTAGGGCTAGGTCAGAGTCAATGTCTGAGAAGTAGGACAGTCGTGCCTTTGATGCTTTGTAATTAACCTTATGACCATGCGAGTATGCATGTGCTTTTGCTACCTCTGTATGATTTTAAGTTGATCGTTATGATCGCACGCCGCCGGCGACGCTCCGGCGACCCAGAAGCGGCGGCGCTGTCGCTTCCGGGCGCCCCGCGTCCGACGCGCCCAGCCGCGCGTCCCAGCTCGCGCTGGTTCGCCGCCGCCGCGGCAGACTACGGCCATTGTGACGTCACCACGACGTCACCGCGGGCCTGGGCTGGGGATACAGGCTGCTTGTTGGGCTGGCCTGCACAGCGCGGCCCTCTCTATTTTTTTTGTTCTTTCTGTTTTCTTTTTCTATTTTCCAAAACTTTTGTAACTTTTCAAATACATCTTCAAATCAATTCAAACCAATTTCTACAAATTTGTAAAAATCAAAATCTACATTTCAAATACTTTGGGACCTTTCCAAAATTATTTTGAATCTTAAAAAATTTCAAATAATACATAAGGGCTCATTAACAGATTTCAAAAAATCACAAAAAATAACAACTTTTAATTTACTAACTACATAATGCAAATCATACATACAAAATGCACAACAAAAAAAACCCGAATAATTTTTTTGTAAGTTTGAAAATAGAATTCAATAATTTACAGAATTAAAATCTTCAATTTTATGAATTACATCAATGCAAATCATATATAAAAAAATGCACAAAAAATGTATTTCCCCAAAAAAAAATCATTCCCTCCAAAATATTCAATTTCTTTCTAAGTTCCAACATAGATTTCAAAAATTCACAAGAATTGAATTTTTTTAATTTATTAATTACAATAATGCAAACACACATACAAAATGCACAAAAAAAACCCGAATAATTCTTCCTCCCAAAAAAAATATTCACAATTTTCAATTAGTTTCAACATATATTCCAAACAAATTTTTTTGGATTTTTTAACAACAGGTATTCCCCCCCCCCCCCCCCCAATAAAATATTACACCTTTTCTATAAGTTCAAAATAATTTTCACACATGATTTATTACGAATTTTTGCAACAAGTATTTTTTCCCAACAAATATTCGACAACACAAAAAATATTATTTTCCCAAGAATATTCGATAATACCCACAGAAGTTTCGAATATCACAAAAGTTTCGAAAATATTTCATGCATTTTTTTCCTATTTATCCTTTTGAAAGAAAGGTTCTGATGCGTTCGTTCGATTCAAATTGCACACACATATACATGGTATATCAAAACCAATGCAGCGGGCACGGAGTGCCACAAATTCCAAATTTGAGAAAATTTCCAAGCTTTGCACACAAAAGTTGCACCAAAACCAATGCACAAAAAAATGCTGATTATTTACGGCATATGATCAAATTTGAAATTTGGATACTTCAAACGTTTAAATGTCTTCCAGATCTGACCCTTTTACAGATGTAAGAAGAAATCGAATCTCAAAAACTTACCAATTTGAACAAATTTCGAAACCTGAACAATTTTTACCCGCAAGCTTTCTTTGCGTTTCAATAAATTTCAATTCTACACAATTTTAAAACGTGGACATTTTCCAAATTTGAATTCGACCACAATAACGCGACATACAAATCTGAATATTTTAAATTTTTAGATGCCTTCCAAACCTAACCATTTTACAAACGTGAAAAAATTCAAATCTAAACAACTTTTCAATTTAAACAATTTCCGAAATCTAAACAATTCTCAAACGGAAGCTCTCTATGCATTGCAATAATTCTCAAATCTGTACAACTTTAAAATATCGACATTTCCAAATTTCACAGGTGCGGCGTATCGCCACGGCAATATCCCTAGTTACCCAATGGTTGGTGTTCTGCGCAACAATGAAGTGAGTATTTTGTGCAAAAACAACACCAATGTGGGTGTGGGGTCGTTGTGGAATTTCCTGGTTCGTACATTTTGTTTCCATCCTTGGGAGTTCGGGTGATGCTGGGCCGTGCGCGGCTCGTTAGCTCGCCGTCTCGACCTGCGTGTAATCGTGAATGTTCCGCCATGCTCCCTTCGAGCGTCGGCACGTCGGCGGTCGAGTGTCCTAACGTGGCATAGCAACCGTAGCGCGCCGGTGTGTCGCGAACCCGAGGCGAATGGACAGAGCCACAGAGGGCACCTACGCGATGCCCATCCAGGCGACGATGCCCATTGCCCAACGGAATCTGTGGGCGTTCCGGATTCGCCGCGGCGGCGCCGTTCCCAGACTCGTTGCGTAGGATAGGAGTAGGACTGCAGGAGCCCACAGGTGTCCAAAAGTTGTACAGAACCACCTCCACCGGCGTGCTTGTGTCTGGCCGGATCTTAGACGGTGGGTGCGGCCGTCAGACCAGTGGGCGGTTTGGGGGTCCGGGACCGGGAGAAATATCCCGGTCAGCGGCCGGCCCTGCCCATATAAAGCGAGGGGTATTCGCTGGGGAAGCGCAGTTTGCCGCTCTTGGCACCTCTTCTCCTGCGCGCGGTTTCCTCCCATCTTGCAGAGTTCCAGGTAGCGTTACATCTCCAGCTCCTCCGACTCTTCTCCTCTGCCTGACGGTGTAATTTCGTGGTATCCTGTCTACTGTGTGCTAACCTGTTTCCTTGTTTACTCGTTGAGAACTTGGTAGGGACGAACAGAAAGTGGTGATAACCTGTTCTCCCTAACTAGTCCGTCGATTATAGCTGTCTTTCTTTGCCTGAAAGATATATCTATTTATATGTCTCATCTTGTAGTGGAGGCTCAACTTAAATCCTGTGTACAATCAGCTTTTCTTCAGAACAAATCATGTATGCAAAATCGCTCATTAAATCCATTCTTCATGATGACTATGCAGACTGCAGAGACAGGAAAGGGGACAGAAGAAGATGGCTTCCAACTACGTGGACACCGCGGGGGAGGAGGGAACTTTCCCCGGCCACCACAGCAGCAGCACGACGCCGACAGGCTCCGCCGCCTCGCCGAGGACGAGGCGGAGCAGGTGGCCCGGCTCGGCGTCGGCGCCGTCCGGCGCCAGCGCCGGCCACGCCCACGGGCCCGCCGTCAAGTGCGTGTGCGCCCCGGCCACGCACCCCGGCTCGTTCAAGTGCCGGCTCCACCGCACCAACTCCCAGGGCCACGGCCAGGGCTCTTCTCCACCTTCCCCGGCCGCGGCGCAGTGATGCAACCCCAAGCATCGCGTCTTCTCGAGAATCAACAAAGCTCGGCAAGCAACGGAGGGGAGCTGAAGAATATACATGTCATAAGAAAGGGAGTCTATTTGTTCCTCCCTCGAGTCAGAGTCATTGGGAATTTCTTATTGTCTCTCTCTTTATTCCCCGTCTTTTCTTTTGTTGGGATCTCCCTTGAATGTTATGTCCTCCATAAAAAGAACGGAATCAATCCCCTGTTTCGGCTTTCGACTAGGCATCATGCTTGCCCTCACCCTCCGTGATTGGAGCAAGGAAAGCATCAGCCCTACTTTCGTTAGTATGCGTGCTGATCTCCAATCTGACACCATTTCAGTGTGATCCATGCTTCTTGCCAAAAGTTGAACGGGCGCATCATTTTTTCTTCAGTGGCATGCCGCATGCTGGAACAGCTGCTCTTAATACGAGCAAATTTGCTAATGCAAATGAGCCAATTAGGTTTAAGTAGATACTTAGGTAGTACTACTGGATGGTAAAAACTGAGAACTACTACTAGTCACTTCACTTCCAGCCAGTTTTGCTGCTGTTTTGATTAAGCATTTCTTTTAAGTAGGGGTATTTAGTACTGGCTCCGTTTCATAATTCTTGTTGCGGTTTTAGTTCAACGAAAATCACACTTAAGAATTATAAAACGGAGGGACTAGTATAAAACTATAAGTTATCATGTGCATGTCGACTTGTGATTCGCGGATGCTGTATTATCATCGCGATCTTTTGGACGAACCTTGCACTTATTGGTTCGATGTGTAAGGCCATCTCCAGCCGTTGGAGGAACACAGGATGAAAAAATACACCTTTTTGGACGGGACGGGGGAGCGCCGGCGCAAAAGAGGTTGTTGGGTTGTGATTTTCCCAGTCACACCCCACCCCAGGACCCCAAGATGATGAAGTAAAAAAAAAAACCAGAGATACATCCAGGGCGGCGTACTGGCGTGGAGAACTGGTTTCCGCGCTCGCCGGCGACGGCGGAGGCGGGGTGGAGGCCGGCGACGGGAAAGACGAGAAAAGGCAGGGCGGGGTGGAGGCCGGCGACGGGAAAGACGAGAAAAGGCAGGGCGGGAGCGCGCGATGCAGTAGAGGAAGGCGGCCACGGGCGTTCCCTGCTCGACTGCCTCTCCGCGATGGCACCGACGCGGCGCTCCACGAAGACCCAACGGTGCACGACGCTCTCTCCAGGATCTGCTGGTTGAGCTCTCGGCGGCCGTCGCGGCGGCACACCATGCGCCCGTCGTAGCGCTCCTCCTTATGGAACGGCACGATGACGAGCGACGCCCGCGCGTCCTCCACGCCGTTGCACACGTCGGCATCCATGGTCTCGAGGCTGGAGATGGCCGTCATCTGCCGCACCGGTACTGGAATGCGCGGCGCTGCTGGCGGACGATGGCGGCAGACGTCGGGCCAGCCATGAAGGTGTTGAGGATCGACGACAGAAGAAGCACGCCCTGAGCCGCGCCGTTCCAGATCCCGGTCAAGTTCCAGAAGAAGCACGCCCTGCAAATCATGGAGCGCCGTCGAGCAGGGAACTCCCATGGCCGTGCGCGCTGGTGCAGGGGTGGCCGGCGGCCGCTTGCGGTGGAGGATGTGGAGGGCGGATCTCCGGCGCGAGGCACGGGGGCCGGGCGCGCTAGGCGCGAGGCCCGAGTCCGACCCCGCCTAGGCCGCCGCCATGGCCGGAATCGACAGAGGACGGAGCAGAGCCGCCATGGCCGGAATCGGCAGAGGACGGAGCAGAGCCACGAGCTGGGTGGCCGCAGCGCGACCACGGCGGCCGAGTCCGACCTCGCCTGGCTAGGCCGCCGCCCGCCTCCGAGCACTCCGCCCCGCGACCATGGCGGCACGAGCCTCGGTGACGGCCTGCTGCTCCTGCTCCATATGGCCGGGACGGCCACGGGCACGCCGTCGGTGGCGAAGAAAAATGGGGAGAGACGGGCGGTTGGTGGAGAAAGAAAGGAAGAGAGAGAGGGCACGTGGGGGTGGGGAGAGAAAAAGAAGGAGAGAGAGGGAGCAGAGAGGCTGACCTGTGGGCCTGGCGCATGCAATCGCCCCCCCCCAGTCCGAACCCAGCTGCTTGGGTTTGGCCTGGGGGCGCCGGCGCTAATTCGGCGCAAAACGGCGCTTTTTGAGCTCTTGGGGGGCACGACTGGGTGGTTTTTTGCACTTTTTGCTACCGCCGGCGCTAAAAAGGCATCCTGGGGGGCTCCTGGGGGCATGGCTGGAGATGCCCTAAATAAATTAGATGTACATATATGTACATCTCTTCCCACAATTGATATCTTGCACCCACTTCCTCACCTGCACCCACGTTCTTCTGTTTGTAAGGTGAACAAAAACAAAATAATCTAAATCAGTTCTTGCAAAACTGTAGTGACACCCATAAGATGGTTGGTATGTTTTTTTTTTCGAGAGTATTTAAAAAAAAATCGAGAGTAGATGGTTGGTATGTCATGGCCCCTTGTCGCTCTCAATTTCCTATCCCGCTTTTAAGCATACTAAATACAGACCCTGACGTCCTCTTATGTCAACATAGTATGGCAGCAGATAAAAGCACTATTGGTCTAAGTTTCAAGATGAGTGAATTGGTCATTAATTTCTCAAAATGTGAAAACCAGCGCCTCAAACGTGTGGTTTGGTAATGAACTATTGGTCTGTCTAGGTTCTGACCATGTGGCATTCGGGTCTGAAAAGATTGATTTTACTACTGAAAACTGAGTAAACACTGAGTAATCTAAAACTTAGAGATGAACTAGCAGATCAAAATGAATCTTAGAACAACAGATTTTGAGGCAATTAGAAATATAGCAGATAATATCTAGGCTAAAAATTGATGCTTCAAAAAATTAACAAAGCAGATTTAGTGGCAGATAGATTGAGGATTTAGAAACAAAAATGGTACAACAGGGTAAGCAGAATAATTGGAACTTCAGAAACAGAACTATATAAACAATATGAACAACAATAAGTAATAACTATAAAAGTGGACCGAAATGTCGATGGATGTTATGGCAACAGATACACATCTCGTTCCGACACCAATTTTTTGCTGGAGATATAACATGGTCTTTAGAGGGTCTAAATTGAGAGCACCGTTTTGACTCCCAAGGTCACCTGCTCTTGTCTGATTCCGAAATCAAGATATGAAAATACTTTGGGAAAAAAATGAAATATGTACAACAAATATATGATAGTACTTTGAAAGAAAAAAATGGACAACAAACATTTGATAGTGCACAAAGGATGTACAAAATTTCATGGTGAAGTGATATTTCTGTTGCTCTGTAAAAATAATCAGTACTCATTTATGGCAAAAAATATTCTTAAATGAGCACTGATTTTGTTCTTTTTGCACAGATCACTACACGTGTGATTTCACCGCTAAACTTTAAACATAGTTAGAAGACTAGCATATGTTTGTTGTCATTTTTCAGTTTTTTTAAATTGTTTTCATATTTTTTATGAATTTCGAAGGCGGCCAGAGCAAGTGAGCTGGGAGTCAAAAGTGGATTTTCGTTCTAATTTAGGGTTTCCTGGAGATGCTCTCAGGGTGTCATTTAGTAGTTTTGTCCATTGCAAGATTATAATGTTGTTGAACTGCAATGTCCTACCATTTCCTAAGTTGCATGGCTTTATAATCCACGTTGTACTATGCACCTGAGCTGAAATGAAACTACGCCTCTTCCTTGTTGTACTATGCACCTGAGCTGAAATGAAACTACGCCTCTTCCTTGTTGTTCCCTCCATTTCGAATTCTAAAATATTCTACGCTTTTATGAATCAGATATATATATATATATGTTTGTGTATTTGTTAATTTAATTTAGTCTATATGTAGTCCATGTTAAAATATCTAAAACCTTTAATAGCTTAGAACGGAGGGAGTAAAAAAAACTGATTTCAGTGAAATATAACTAGGTGGGCCTTGGGCAGTTTACCACATTGCGTTATGACTCGTATAGCAAAAGTTGCAGCGGGAATGCACGAGGACTTCAAAGCAGAAAATATGGGCTAGAACTGGATCGAGACCATTCGCAGAGTGGGAGCCCATTTGCGTTCGAAAAGGGTATCGCACCTATGGTACGCTTCGGTCGGAACCTGGTTATGGATTTGGTCCAGCATTCCTGGCTCTAGTTTTTACCTCCATGGCGGATTGTTCATATCAATGTGGAATAGTTCGAGATGGTATCTGGTTGGATAGGTGGTCTTATCCCTCATTTAGTTGAGGGTGGTTTATCTATTTTAAAATATGCAGATGACACTATATTATTCATGGAACATGATTTGGAAAAAGCAGTGAATATGAAACTTATCATCTGCATCTTTGAACAATTATCGGGGCTTAAAATTAATTTTCACAAGAGTGAATTTTTTTTTTGGGAAGGGAAAGGAGGTGGAAGATCAATACAAACAAATCTTTGGATGCGAGTCTGGTTCTCTACCTTTCATATATCTGGGGGTCCCGATTCACTATAGGAAACTTCGGAACTCCGAAGGGTACCAAGTGGAAAATCGTTTTGAAGGCAAGTTGGGGTATTGGAAGGGTAGGATGTTATCCTATGGGGGATCGGCTTGTCCTTTTCAATTCGGTCTTAACAAGCCTCCCGATGTTCATGTTGTTTTTTTAGAGATACCCAAGGGGTACGTAAAAGACTAGATTTCTATAGATCCTGTTTTTTTTGGCAGAGTGATGAAAACAAACGAAAGTATAGATTAACAAAATGGAACATCATATGTATACCAAAGGATCAGGGTGGTTTAGGGGTTGAAGTGTTAGAACTAAAGAATAAATGTTTACTCAGTAAGTGGTTGTTTAAACTTTTAAATGAAAAAGGGGTTTGGTAGGAATTGCTGCAAAACAAATATCTTCATAGTAAAACTTTAGCTCAGGTTGAAGCACAACCAACTGACTCTCCATTCTGGAAAGGTCTTCTGAGAGTTAAAGAAGATTTCTTTAGTAGAGGATCTTTTAGGATTGGTAACGGGAAACCACGAGGTTTTGGGAGGACACTTGGCTAGGTAATTCTACGTTAAAAAATCAATATCCATTGCTTTATAACATTGTGCAACAGCAAAATGTTTCGGTCCATGATGTGTTTCACAATGCTCCCCCTCTGAACCTAGGTTTTAGAAGGGCACTAATGGGGAACAAATGGGATATGTGGTCTCATTTATGCATTAGATTAATGGATATTACACTAACTTATGTTCCTGATACTTTTCACTGGAAATTGACACAGAACGGACTTTTTATAGTTAAATCTATGTATGACGATTTAATGAATGGCCATACTAGATTTTTACGAACGTACTTATGGAAACTAAAATTCCGCTGAAAATTAAGATTTTTATGTGGTTCCTTCATAAAAAAGTCTTGCTTACTAAAGACAACCTTGCAAAGAGAAATTGGCAAGGTGCCTCTCATTGTTTTTTTTTTGTCGGAACAATGAAACTATCAAACACTTATTTATTTCCTGCCCTTTTGCAAAACTTGTTTGGCGTGTTGTCTTTTGTTCTTACAATATTGTTCCACCTACCAATGTCACTAATATGTTTGGGAATTGGTTGAATGGGATGGATAAAAAGACAAAGGCTAGGATTTGTATTGGCGTTTCAGCTATTTATTGGTCTATTTGGAATTGTAGAAACAATCTTGTTTTTAACAGGAAAGAAACTTTTCATGTCTTACAGGTTATCCATATGGCGGTGCACTGGATCCAGCTATGGGCTTTCTTGGTACCTTCGGACCAACGGGACCTTATGGTGTCTGGATGCACAAGACTCATGTTGGTGGCACAGGATTTTTTCTCTCGGCATATGTGGCAGCATATTAGTCGACTTGTTAGTTGCTCTTGCTTTACATTTGCTGGTTGAGGCTTGTCTCATTCCTTTGTGGTTTGCTGAGATATAAAACTTAATACTTGTACTTCAAAACTTGATAATAAATAGTTGTGTGCATCACTCGACGTAAAGACCGGGTTCTCCCCATTTCTAAAAAAAGACCGTTGGGGCCTGACCTCAGCATGTACTGTGTGCAGAAGGTCACTGAACATTGGGACACTAGAGAGTTAAGAGTTAAAGTCAGCGATCGTATGACTTTCCCCAATTTACCATGATTCTTACCTCGTATCATTACAGAACTAAGATCAATATTGATGGTTCCTTAGCAATTATCCATCGCCGTGGAGAGAGCAAGGTTCAGAAAGACCACACGTATAGCAACGAGTCGTCTTGTTCTTCCAACGCTCGAGCAGAGCAGGGCTGCATACACGACGACCGTGCCGCTCTCGTTCAAAGCTCGTCATTAGCACCACTGCATCGACATGCTCTATCAAGTAAGCCGTGGAAGGAATCATCTTGGGAAAGGGAAGATCACAGCTGATGTGGGGGAGCATCCTTTGATTTGATCTGTATGGTTGAGGAGTGAGACCGCTGGTCGTGGTTGTACAGACTACAGAGACGGCACAACAGGGATCGCTTCTTTTTTCCTGGAATCAAATCATGTGCTGAACAGGGGGCTGGCACCCGCGTGAGGGGCTGTCCTCGGACGTGTGATCTTGTGCCGCGGAATCGAATCTCTGTGTGCACTCGCCTTTCACTGAAAAGCTCCATTGGTGCCAACTAGACAACCCAGATCCTGGTTTACAACGAGCGAGTGCATGCGCTGCGGATGCTTGTTTCAGTTATGCACTGGCACTGATATGATTGGAGGCATTTCCTGAAGATTCCTGAATATTCAGTGTGCCCGCAACATAGAGCAGAGTTGCTGAGCGAAACTTAGCGTCTGTCTGCACTGGAAACAATGACCGTTCCTCTTTCCTGAACGTCGCTGTGATGTGCTTTGAGCGCTTTGACTACTTCAGAAATGCCTGCCACCCGGGAATTCAGGCGAATTAAGAGTGGCTGGCTTGCCTCGGACACACTTCTCCCGCAGAGGAAAATCCATGATTTCCCACCTCAGAGGTTGTAGTTCGAGCATTACGCAATCTCCATCACGCAATCTATAACTTGCTATCGCCACTCTACGATTCTTCGGATTTGGAGTTCAGCCTGTAGTTTTGCGTAAAGGAAAAGAAAAAAAAAACATGACTTTTTTTTTTTGCGGGAAACCGCCGATATTACAGCAAGACTTTTACAGAAAGGACCCCCACAAAGCACAAAATTACAACCAAGTCCTTCTGTAGAACAAGAACAGAGCAACCACTGCAGAGCAGCACGTTCCGGCGACGCGCCGCCGCCGCATCTTCACAAACGCCTTGGAGACGAAGATGACCCCTGGCGGACAGGAAGTCACCGGTCCTCGAGTTCCGGAGAACCTCCATCCTGCGCTGCTGGTCGCCAAGCACCCTTGCTGCAGCATCGACCGCTTCGATCTTCAGATCTGGAGTCGCCGCCTCGAACTCTAGAGCGGGGTACCCCACGCACGGCGGCCACCGAGGGTCGCGAGCATGAGGAAGGAGATGCTCCGCCACGGACCTGCAAAGAGCTCCATCGCGAGAGGGGAAGAACATCACCTGCAAAACCCGACGCCGGCACGCCACCACCTCCTCGACGCCTCCGGCAGGGCACCCTACAGCTCCTACGCTATATACAGCATGGACCCGAGGCTCCCCCACCCTCCCGCCGCCGGAGCGGCCGACGGAGGGAGGGGGACCCGACGAGACGCCGGCGGCGAGGTGGATCTGCGGGGGGAGTGAAAAATCGCCGATCTACTGTAGCGGTAGACGGGTCGCGTCCAAGGTCGCGAATTGGTTAAAAAAAAAAACTCTTGACTTGCCACCCTTGAGTGCTGAAGTATGGCAGGACTTGGACTGTTCGACAGTCTTAGATAGCTTTTGGATATTGTAGCCCATCTTCAGAACTACGCATGTTCAACTGGGGTCTTTGAATGATAGATTAATTTGATGTGGCGAGTGGCTACACACACACAATCTCCTGAACTCGCCTTTCGCTGAAAAACTCCACTGGTGACAACTTGACGAGCCAGATTCTGGTTTTACAATGAGTGAGTGCATGCGCTATGCGCTGCGGATGCTTGTTTCAGTTATACACTACCACTGCTATGACTGGAGGCATTTCAGAGTATTCCTTTTTTTAGGGAATTTCAGAGTATTCCTGAATATTCAGTGTGCCCGCAACCATGGAACAGAGTGCCTGAGTGAAACTTAGCGTCTGTCTGCACTCGAAACACTGAGCCTTCCTCTTTCCTGAAAGTCGCTGTGTTGTGCTTCGACTACTTCCGAAATGCATGCCATCCGGGAAATCAGGTGAATTAAGAGTGACTGGCAGGCCTTGGACACGCTTCTCCCACAAAGGAAAATCCATGTTTTCCCACCCCGGAGGTTGCAGTTCGAGCACTACGCAATCTCCATCATGCAATGCAATCCATAACTTGCTGTCGCCACTCTACAGGTCTTCGGATGATTTAGAGTTCAGCCTGTAGTTTTGCATAAAGGAAAAAAAAAACATGACGAGTGCTGAAGTAGGGCAGGATTTCGACTGTTCGACAGTCTTAGATAACTTTTGGATATTGTAACCCATCTTCAGAACTACGCATATTCAGCTGGGGCCTTTGAATGATAGATTAATTTGATGTGGCGAGTGGCTGCACACACACAATCTCCTGAAAATACTGCCCATATAAAGTAAGCTACTGTGGCTATCTGAGTCGGCCGTCACTACTTAAATCCCTAGTTTTGCAATGCTATTATCGTATATGCTCTTTTAGGTTAGCTCCAACGTCTGCAGGTACGCACATTTGGCCGTGGCTCTTCAACTAGTATGACATGACCAGATATAACGCCCTCTAAGGCAAATAGATGCCCTTTCAGTTCACCTGTGGACAGGTGAAGTGTAGTCGATTTTTCTCCGAAAAAGAAAGCAAAATTCATCATACCACCACTCGTCCACTTGCAACTTTGTAGACATGCACAAAATATCTTCTCTATTTGGTTACAAATTTACAGTAGTCGATGCAGTGACATCGCAGGTGCATCGCCTCTTTAACCAACGGCAACTCGCAAGAAGCAAAAGACCTTGCCGGCTGGACGAAAGGACTTTTCATGGCAAGTTTGCTGAAAACATGGTTTCATGTTGCATTCCATGTCTGAAAAATTCAGATATACACATTTCCCAGCCGTTTCTTACATCACAAAACAGCTCGAAGCTCTCACCATATTCTTCTGCACTAGACAGTGACTACTCCCTCCGTTTTTTTTTAAACGAGTCAAAAGCTTTGCCTTTTATATTGATAAAATAGAAACAAACATGTAGGACAAGGCCTGAAAAAGAAAAAAGTTACAACTCGAGGCCGCGCCCCACACGGGTCGACGACCAAGTTGCCCAAGCAACCAAGACCGACACCAAGACCCCTCAACGCAACACGGCGGAGGTGAGATTCCGGAGCCGCCGCTCCGACATCCTCGCCAGCCCCAAAGCCGCGCCCCACACGGGTCGACGACCAAGACGCCCAAGCGACCAAAGCCGACACCAAAGACCTCGACGCAACATGGCGGAGGTGACCTCGACGCCTCACAGCGAAGGCGAAGTATCCGGAGCCGCCGCTCCGACATCCCCACCAGCCCCAAGGCTGCGCCCCAAACAAGCCGACGACCAAGACGCCCAAGCGACCAAAGTCGACGCTCCACCACCTCAACGCAGCATGACGGAGGTGAAGCCCAGAGCCGCCGCTCCGGCATCCACGCCGGCCCCAGGGCCGCGCACCCCCAAGCCGAAGACGAAGACTCGCCGCCGCCAGCCGCCAGCACTCCACAGGTCCTGCTGGTTGGTGGAACATCCAAGACGAGGCCCCAAGAGGCAAGCGAAGCAGGAGCGCTGCCCTCGCCCGATCCCGCAAGGGATCTGGGGTTTCCCCCGAAAAACCCGGCGTGGAGAAGTGAGAGCACCACCTCGACGACGCCTTCAAGAAGGACGCCGCGCCCGAGGGCGTCGCCGTCGTCGGTCCCGGCCGACAGCCCGGACTAGGCTTTCGCCCGACGATGTGCTGCAAACCCCACCGACCGCCCGTCGGGGACCGACCAGACCATCATCTCTGCGTGCCGGAACCACCGTGTCACCTCATACCACGGGAGGCGGCATGCCGACCACGGCCGACCCGCAGCCGCAACTCCGGGGCCGCCACCCTGACTTTCCTCGTTGACCCCGACCTCACCCCTGCCACAGCAAGGGACGCAACGCCGTCGCCGCCCTCTCAACTCCTCCTCGCCGCAGTAGCCGCCACTAGTACAGAACGACACATAGGATACCCCTCTATGAAAACGGCAGCAAAAAGGCAACAGACTACGCTCACAAAGGCCACGGTTAAAAAAATTGCACGTCACCAGTGAGCCTTTACAGGAATGGAATCGCGACACATGGGCAACGGTTATATATATTTAACCGTATGCAATGTATTAGAAACGGTTGAAAATATTCGTCCGTATGCAATTAAAGTGGGCCGAAAGGCCTGTTTACACATGCTCAATAAATAGTCCCCAACCCTAGTATCGCACGCCTTCAACTTATCCTCTCCTGCAGCCACACGCTTCTTATCCCCTCTACCACCTTCCTCTCCCGTATCTCTACTCTGTCAGCCGCCGCCGGTGACGAGGGAACTCTGCCCGGCGAGATCAGGCCCGGGAAGGGCGTCGAGGATGCTGCTGGCGCGGCAGCGACGCTGGATCTTTGCGGACAGCCAAGCGGCGGATCTGGGCGGGCGGATCCGGAGCATCATCCGGAGCTCTACTCCGTCGGCGGTGCCATGGCTGTGTGCGTCGTTGTCCCCTGCACGAGATCCTTTGCCTCGATCTGGTGTACACAAGCGACAACAGTACCAACATCTTTAAGCTGCTTGATTCCAAGGTATGCATGTGCTCGTATAAGCTGCTTCGTGTTGTTGGGTAGTTTACGCGTGTGTTCCAGCCGGCCGATTTCTTAATCTAATGTGTTCCGGCCGGCCGATTTCTTAATCTAATGGTTGGTGCTCCTATAGTATCTCATGGGTGATGGCTGCAGCCGGATCCACTTCTTCACCTCGCGCGGATCTTCTTTTCTTTTTCTTGATTCTTTCTCTGTGTGGGATTCGATGTCTTTTGGCTCGACCGGATCTTGTGGGGTTTCCTAGTTCGGTGTACTGCTCTGTTAATGGTGATTTGCATTTGCTGCTCTGCCCCCTTGATTTATTGTGCTAGTACTAATATTGAGTTTGTCGATGTGCTAATATACTGATCTGAATGCCAGATTACTAGTTTTTGTTGCTGTGATGGTACTGCATGCGAGATAACTAGCTTTTGTTGTTTCTTCAAAAAATGCAGCTGTATGCAAGGATCTGGAGCATCATCTGTAGCGATGTCCGGCCTACTTCGATTTCTATTGCCAGTAAAGACAGATGCAGCAAAGCGTGATGGGTTGGATGGATTCTTTTTGAGAGTCCATTAGTTAATTTTTTGCGAGAGTATGCATTTTTAGTGTATACTAGGCATAGTTCTATCGTGTATACTGAACCTTGTCCCTTGTGTATTTTTGACATAGTCATTTATAAATATTGTATCCTGTGCGAAAGAGTACAGTAAAATGCAGTGCTGTCGGTATCAATTATTGCTTTCGCTACCGGTCACCACCGGTGGCCTGTTTTTTTTTTAATATTTATGACCCACAATGGAAACGGACAAAACTACCGTAGCAGATGAGATGCTCTCACATCAGCATCGGAAGCGGGGCAACGGATGGTTTATCCGTTGCTATAGAAGGTTTTGCTCCGTTGCTGATGTGTCGTTCTGTACTAGTGCGCGCCCAGCGCCGGCCCTTGCGGCCCAGATGTGGCCCGCACAGGCCCATCGAATCTGGCGCCACCGCTGTCAAGCACGCCCTCCGGCCACGCCCTACGCCTCCTGGCCATGCCCCGCGCCGCACCGTGCGCCGCCGCGGGGCCACAGCTAAGCGCACGCCCACGCCGTCGTGACCTCGGCGAGGCCAGCCCGCCACCCGCACGGCCAGGCCTGCCCCGCCCTCGATCCGGGCACAAGGGCCCCGGATCCGCCACCCCGCATCCGCTGCGGTTCCGGGGAGGCGCCGTCGCCGTCCCAGTCGAAGTCGGCGCCCACCTGCGCGAAAACGGCGAGAGAAACCCACCCCCGGCGCCAGTTGTGTGCTGGCGGGGAGGCCGACGGCGGCAGCGGCGGGGAGGGGCGTGGAGGGGAGAGCTGGCGGCGGCGCGGCGGTGTCGCCCCCGGTGTCGCCTGGGAGCGACACGGGGGAAGAGGGTTTCGTCACTCCCTCCGTTTTTTAATATAAGATGTTTTAGTTGTTGTACGTATTGTCTAGATACATATTAAAGTGAGTGAACATGCACACTAATACATGTCTACATACATTTGTTTATATGTGCATGTGGACAAATGCTAAAACATCTTATATTAAAAAAGGAGGGAGTAGCTAGCTAGGTGAATGACACATACTCCCTCCGCTCCCAAATATAAGATGTTTAAGACTTTGTCCACATTCACATGTACACAAATGTATCTAGATACATTTCATATATATGTTCACTCATTTTAGTGTGTATCTAGACAATATGTGTAACAACTAAAACATCTTACCTTTAGGAACGGAGGGAGTATATACAGAAGCAGTACTCGTAGCTTACCCAAAAGAAAACAAGCTTTCGTGTAGAGTAGCACCACTGAGCACAGCAGCTTGGAAAAAGATACGACCAATTTCGTGTGATCACCGTATAGGCAGCGTGTACACGACGCGCGGCAGCCGCGAGGTCCTTCCAGCGGCGATGACACAGACTCTCCTCGCCCACAAACCACAAATCTTCTCGCATTGCCGCTCCCGAGAACATTGTCCGCATATGCTCTTTCTGTTAGTTGATCAATCTGCAAGCCAGTGGTTCAGATATCTGACGTTGCCGCGGTGTCCTCTTCCTCCCGATCGAAGCGGCGGCCAGTTCTTCCGGCCGGCGAGGCGATCGTGTTGCTTTGACCTTTGGCAAGCCGGGTAGCCGCGCACACCGATCGGCGCAGACTCCCGATCCCGTGTGCGTATATGGATTACGCAGCCTGAAAGAGACGGCACAATTTGGCACGTCGCTCTCGCTGAAAAGAAAAATGCGACGCCACCACACATATACTACGACGTCCCTGTCGCCTCGCCTCGCCTCGCCTCGCATCCTTGCGCTGCTTGGTCAATGGCTGGCTGCTTCTGTTCTTCCTCTTCACGTAAAAAACTTCATGACGATCAGAAGGTGTACAGTGGAGATTGATGAAATTGGAGGCGATGCAATGTACTCCCTCCAATTCAAAATAAGTGTCACAGTTTTAAATTGTGGTTAGTTCAAAACTGCGACAATTATGAACCGAATGTATGATCAAAAGCGTGTGGTGATCACGCGTGCATGCAGTGGATCTGAATCTGCTGCTGCTGCTGCTGTACCCCGATCGAGATGGATGCGGATGTATCGGCGTTCAGACACTTTGCGGCACGGTTCTACTAACTGCTCTATGTTATCAGGAATAGCATCTCCCACCGAGCGAGACGAGTGGTGCCGACTATGTGTGCAAATGCTACCACTGTAACGAAGCTGCGTGCAGTCCTATGTACTCAGGGTTTATCATTGGGCTGATCTTAGTCATTGTGACCGCAACACCGCCCATTTGTCTACATGTTGACGATGGCTCATTGTAGTCGTCCACGTACTCCTGACAGGGAAAGATTATGGATCCGGTTAAAGATTTGCCACTCGAATGTAGCGCACACAGAATTGTTACTCAAACCTGGCCTCATATAATTAGCCCGTCACAGAAGCCAATTCCACCCATCTTTCCTCTGCGTTTCTTAAGAGATTTTGATGGTATATATATGTGAGCTACGCTGAAGTTGACAGCTCCAGAGAAAATAATTATCCTATAGTACAGGTGCAAAGATCGGTTGAGCTTTTGCAAATTTCTATAATAGACTCTTAAGCCCAGATCTAGTATACATGCTAAGCCTTGTCATGAAAGATTTCTTCAAATGGTTATCTAATTTGCTACAAGACGCCAAGAATTATTATTGGTTCAACTCTTTATGGTTTTCAAGCCCCGCACATACATTTGACTTTCAGGTCACTTGGTTGATCAATGCCATATAGTTTATGATCGGGTCAACTAGCTGAAGGATTTATTTATTTGAATGTGCGATGCGTTTAAGACGAATTGCTCCCTAATGTGGTCACACAATGCAAATCTGCAAGTCTATGTCATCGATGAGTGGGCAGCTAATAGTATTCTTGAAGATTCTAGAATGATATAAGTATTCTTGAACTTGCCATGTAATACTACCTTGTGCTTTTGGTTTATCACATTCCACTCCTATTTCCGTCGGTTGGTGATTCTACCCCTGCTGAATAGTCTTTGATCTCTTGGATTTGTTGGCAGTGGCACACAAAGGGGATCCGCGTTGCCCTACGTACCAGACATGGCACATGCGGCGAATGAACCGTGCGCATCTGTGCAAGTCGGACAATCAGACTAGTAGTCTTGTGTACGGAGTTCCAACTTGAAGGAATCTCAAGGACCACCAGGGCTTCATGCTAACCAAACACGCTGCATCGCATCAGGCGTTATCTATTCTAATCTGATACTGTAGATATCAATCAGCGCGCCTGATCTGATCTGGTTGCCCGCCACCCGATACGCCGGGATCGATGCCTTTCAACCGTGCTCCAGACGAACTGCACTTCTTTATGAACACTTGGTTTCAACAGGTGGACTAGAAACGATAAACTTACCTGCTCGGATTTACTTCTGCTCCATGGATATGACCATGACTTCACGAGCAGGGTGCATGTAGGAGTACGTTGCTAACAAGATGATTCTAAAATCTGGAGGGATCAATGGCAATATGGCATGGGCGCTATCCTACAAGTTTCTCAAGAATAAAAATTTAGATAACACCGTGCTCATATTTCACATGAGTAGGAAATGACTAAGGGCCTTCAAAGGGTTTGCATAGAAAAATTGTAGAGGCCTGCTTCAGTGCGCCTCCCTTAAACTTATCAACGGTACAAATCCCGGAGCCGAGCCGCTTTCTGGAGCCGAGATAGCTAGAAATTCCCGTAGCCAGCGGAAGGCTCGTTTATAAAGAAGTCGTGGAAAAAGGCGGCAAAACTGGAGGCCACTAGGCGTCCCCCGGGGGATAATTCCCCTCCCATCCTCCTGCTTGTATGCGTGACACGTGTCCCTCCAAAACAGACCACAATCCCGCTTTTGCTACACCGTAGCAGAAAACCGAGCAAAAAAGTCTCGCTTTTGCTACAATGTAGGAAAAAAAGGTTCAGCCTAGAAAATAGAAAAAAAATAGATCTTGCCGGAGACCTCACCGGAGACCTCGCCGGCGACGGTGTAGCAATTTTTTTTATCTAATGTAGCAAAACCGATTTCGCCGGAAAAATCTCGCCGGAGACTCTCGCCGGGGAAACGCCAGATATCGTTGTAGCAAAAATGTTACGGTGTAGCATTTTTTTTAATCTAATGTAGCAAAACCGATTTCGCCGGAAAAATCTCGCCGGAGACTCGCCGGGGAAACGCCAGATATCGTTGTAGCAAAAATGTTACTCTATTGTAGCAAAAATCGGAAACTATGCTAGCAAAAAAAATAGGCTAATGTAGCAAAAACCCGACTTCGTCGGAGGCTCGCCGGGAAACCTCGCAGGAACCTTTGTAGCAAAATGTTTGTAGTATTGTAGCAAACCAAAAGAACGATTGCAGCAGAAACTAGGCCGACGGTAGCGACGTCGTCCTCATCCCTCTGCAGCACCGCAGGTGTGGCGCATCATCATCGTCGGGCGGGGCAGCAGGAGGCGGTCGGAGGTCGGCGTGGTCGTCGCCCTTCTCGAGCTCGGGGGCGCGGACCGGGGCTGCGGGAGCGGGGGCTGAAGCCGCGGGCGCCGCGCAGCTCCGTGAGCACCTGTTTCATCTCCGTGAGAGGCACAGGACCTTCGGGCGGCAGATGCGGAGATGATGGTGGTGGAGGAGACGCGGGTGGCTCGTGCGCGAGCTCGTCGACGCCGGTGGCGCGGCAGGACCTTGAGTCCTCGGCCATGGCCCCAAGGACGCCATGGGAGAGAATCCCGAGGGCGGCGGCGTCGCCCTTGGCCGGTAGCACCGCGCCGCCACGACGACAGCAGCGACTACGGGACACGGCAGCAGGGCCTCCAGGACATGGCAGCACCGCGCCCACCACCACGACAGCAGCGCTTCTGTGCCATGTCGAGGAAACGAAGTCGAGCTCACTTGGGGCCTCGCCGGGCGGAGGGAGATGGGAGGGAGAAGAGCGGATGAAGGGCTCGCGCACGGAGAGAGAGAGGCGCGAGGGCGGCCGTGGTCTCGGGAGGGCCCCAGCCGTTGTGGTCGAAGGGGATCTCGCCCACGTCGAAGCCCATGGCTGCGGTGGCGGACTGGATCGAGAGTGGCAGCGCCGGTGAGAAAGAGGGGCGGCGCCGGGGAGAAAAAGAGGGGCGGTGGTGGTGCGGGCCTGGGTGAGTATCGGCGCCGGCGGACGAGCAAGGCTGGGGGTGTCTGCGTGCGAGTTGGAGAAGAACGAGATAAGGTTGGTGGGCTGCCTCATTTTCTTTCGTGTGGACGCGGGCACGTGGCGCGCTCTCGACCCGGGGGACGCGAGCGTGCGATCCCCCGGATGATCCCAATCGTTTTCCCAAAACTGCGTCTTACATGATTCGAACCTAGGTCTCTCGAGTCCAACACAAGGAGCGAGCCACTGTGCTACACATGTCTTGCTGATGTATTAACCATCTTGCCAATTAATATTAGAATTTTTGTGTCATTCATAGTTGAGGGAAAGGGATAGCGAAAAATTGTTTTTGCACATGGGCACCGGTGATCCCATTTTCTAAACAAAATTGAAAATCACATTTTTATGTACCAAAAACTTCTGGAAAAAATTATACACATACATATACATATTATCTAGATACGTACCAAATTTCGCTCGAAAATATGTTTTATTTTAGGCTACACAATAAAGACAATTTCGTGACAGAATATGTGTTGTTTTTACAACTTTATAGACACATAAATATTTTATTTTTCTGTAGCCAGAAATAAAAAGTTTTTCAACCTAATCTTTGCACAAATTTTTAAATTTGTTATACCATATATACATATGCATGTTCAAAATTTAATTTTTTTTTTGAAACTCAAAAGTACCATTTTTAAAACAAATTCAAAACCAGGATCGCTGTGCCCATGTGCACCAAATCCCCTCTCGATGGATGGATCACACCGTATATAACGCACGCAACACATGTCCTAGCTATATGGAGAAGATTTACATCGTTCTTTGACTCACTAATCATAGAAACTGAGTACCAAATCATTCATAATAATTTTTAGAAATTAACAACATGAAATTAAAATAATGATAAACCCATTTTCATCAAAAATTATAGCACATTAATAAACATAAAAAATACAAGACATTATGTGCATCTTGTATGCTCTCATCGCGGGGGCATGGGGCGAGGTGTGCCCGGTAGCGAGAGCATCACAACGTCACCTTCTTTCCTTGCTATGATGGCTGACTCTCTGTTCTCTGGATGGTATCGAAAAGAATATATTATCTCGCCTCGCTCGTGTGAAGAGTGTTGCATGTGGATCCACATGTCCCAAATGTGGTAAGATATATATGACTATGAGAGTGTTTCATGTGGGTCCACATGTCCTAAATGTGTTGGGCTCAAGATGGCTATGGGTGTTGCATGTGGATCCACATGTCTCAAAGGAGGTAGATACATAACTATATGTCCTATTAGACATTTGGAATCACATGCACCACTATCATGTGAGTCCTACAACATATAACATAGCTAGGAGTGTTGCACGTGGGTCCACATGTACCAAAGGTGGTAAGATATGGTTATGAGATTGTTTCATGTGGATCCACATGTCCTAGATGTGCTGGTGTCAAATGGCTAGGTGTTGCATGTGGTCCACATGTTACAAAGGTGGTAGATACATATCTATATACCTACTATCATTTGGAACAATATGCACCGGCACTACACATCTTGACCTAGAACTATCATGTGGCTCCTACAACATACAACATAGTTAGGAGTGTTGCATGTGGGTCCACATGTCCTAAAGGTGGTAAGATATATATGACTATGAGAGTGTTTCATGTGGGTGCACATGTCCTATATGTGATGGGTCAAGATGGCTAGGGGTGTTACATGTGGGTCCACATGTACAAAGGTGGTAGATACATACCTATATCCCCTACTAGACATTTAGAATCACATGCACCGACACTAAACGATTTGATTTAGAACTATCATGTGGGTCCTACAACATATAACATAGCTAGGAGTGTTGTGGGTCCACATGTACCAAAGGTGGTAAGATATGGCTATGAGATTGTTTCATGTGGGTCCACATGTCCTAGATGTGCTGGTGTCAAGATGGCTAGGGGTGTTGCATGTTGGTCCACATGTTACAAAGGTGGTAGATACATATCTATATGACCTACTAGTCATTTTGAACAATATGCACCGGCACTACACATCTTGACCTAGAACTATCACGTGGCTCCTACAACACACAACATAGTTAGGAGTGTTGCATGTGGGTCCACATGTCCTAAATGTGGTAAGATATGGCTATAAGAGTGTTTCATGTGGGTGCACATGTCCTATATGTGAGGGTCAAAATGGCTAGGGGTGTTACATGTGGGTCCACATGTACCAAAGGTGGTAGATACATACCTATATCCCTACTAGAGATTTGGAATCACATGCACCGACACCAAACACTTCATTAGAACTATCATGTGGGTCCTACAACATATAACATACCTAGGAGTGTTGCATGTGGGTCCACATGTACCAAAGGTGGTAAGATATGGCTATGAGATTGTTTCATGTGGGTCCACATGTCCTAAATGTGTTGGTGTCAAGATGGCTAGGGCTGTGTCATGTGGGTCCACATGCAACAAATGTGGTAGTTACATATCTATATGACCTACTGGTCATTTGGAACAACATGCACCGGCACTAGACAACTTGACCTAGAACTATCATGTAGGTCCTACAACAAATAACATAGTTAAGAGTGTTGCATGTGGGTCCAAATGTCCCAAAGGTGGTAAGATATGGCTATGAGTTCTGCATGTGGATCCACATGACCTATATGTGATGGGTTAAGGTGGCTAGAGGTGTTGCATGTGGGTCCACATGTCCGAAAGGAGGTTGATATACATACCTATATGCATGAACTACTAGACATTTGGAATCACATGACCGGCACTAGACAACTTGACCTAGAACTATCATGTGGGTCCTACGACATACAACATAACTAAGAGTGTTGCATTTGGGTCCACACATGTCCTAGATGTGTTGGGGTCAAGATGGTTAGGAGTGTTGCATGTGGGTCCACATGTCCCAAAGGAGGTAGATACATACCTATTTGACCTACTGGACATTTTGAACCACATGCACCGACACTAGGTTGACCCAAAAACTATCATGTGGGTCCTACAACTTACAACATAGATAGGAGTGTTTCATGTTGGTCCACATGTACCATATGTGGTAAGATATGCCTATGAATGTTGCATGTGGATCCACATGACCTATATGTGATGGGTTATGGTGGCTAGAGGTGTTGCATGTGGGTCCACATGTCCGAAAGAAGGTAGATACATACCTATATGACCTACTAGACATATGAAATCACATGCACCGACACTAGACAGCTTGACCCGGAATTATCATATGGGTCCTAGAACATACAACATAGTTAGGAGTGTTACATGTGGGTCCACATGTCCCAAAGGTGGTAAGATATGGCTATGATTGTTGCATGTGGCCGGATCCACATGACCTATATGTGACGGGTTAAGGTGGCTAGAGGTGTTGCATGTGGGTCCTAATGTCCTATTGTGGTAGATATACAAGTAGATGACTTTGAATGTTGCATGTAGGGTCCTAATGTCCCAATCGTCGCCTACGAAGAACGCCGCCACTCTCATTCTCGACAAGGGCGTCGGATAACTACTACACTTCCACTAACGAATGCCATTCTGTCTAATGGGACCCTAGCTCCAGCTCCCATCAAAGATCACCGGCTGACGGCCATTCACGCTGACAAAGCCCTACAAGATGCCATCCATAGAACGGATAATCAGCGAGCATAGCAAGAAAAGAAGGCGACGCCACGATGCTCTCGCCGCCGGCCACGCCTCGCCCCATGCCCCCGCAAGTAGAGAATACAAGATGCACATAATGTCTTGAATTTTCTATGTTTATCAATGTGCTATAATCATAAAAAATAAATATGAAAATGGGTTTATCAATATTTTAATTTCATGTTGTTAATTTCTAAGAATTTATTTTGAATGATTGGTACTTAATTTCTATGATTAATGAGTAAAAAAGATTGAAATCTCCTCCATATAGCTAGGATTTGGTGCACATGGGCACGAGTGATTCCGTTTTGATTTTTTTTAAATAGTATTTTTGAGTTTCATAAAAAATCTAATTTTTTAACGTGAACACGCATATATGGTATATTTATGTGTGCAAAGTTTCGGTTGAAAAGACTTTTTATTTCTGGCGACAGAAAAATAACAAATTTGTGTATCTATAAAGTTGTAAAAACAGCACGGATTTGTCTTTTTTTGTGTAGCCTAAAATAAAACGTATTTCAGAACGAAATTTGGTGCGTATATAGATAGTATGTATACGTACGACATATACTTTTTTCCAGATATTTTTTAAACATACAAATGCGGTTTTCAATCAAGTTTAGAAAACGGGATTACCGGTGCCCATGTGCAAAAACAAGTTCCGCCATCTCTTTTCCCTTAACTATGATGGACACGAAAGTTTGATATTATCTAGCAAGATGCGTACTATAACATTGAGACATGTGTATCGGAGTGGCTTTGCTCCTTGTCTTGCACTGAAGAGACCTGAGTTCGAATCCTAATAATAATCTATTTCTTTTGCCTTTTTCCGCGTGTCCAGGTCGGCTCGGCTCCAGCACACGCTTGCTGACTCCGGGAGTCTCCAGGAGCTCCGCTCAATCTTAGACTAGGGGCGGCGCACTGAAGCAAAAGTGAAAATTGTAGGAATCAAATCCTTTGGAATTTTTCCTATGTTGGTCATTTGATTCATAGGATTGAATCCTATAGGAATTTTTCCTACAGAATCCTTTGCGCTAGGTTTCGTAGGAATTCTAACATTCACTCAAATCTCAATTTTAGAATCTTTTACTTTTCCTGTGATGGAATCAAACAAAAATTTGTGCATATCAAATCCCGTAGGATTAAGAAAGACATGTCATTCCAATCCTACGTTTTCCCTATTCCTGCGGTCTGGAAATCCTGTGAATCAAAGGAGCCCTAAAGGAAAAGGAAAACACAAAAGGAAGGCAAACAAAGATAGCTCCACTACTCATGATAGCTAGATGCAACAAAAGAAACATAGAAATAAGTAAGATACTAGGATTACCACCCCCAAGCTTGGAACAAGATTAGGTAGGTTTCGTAAACCATCATGTCTCGTCCTTCTTAGATGGAGTGCGTTGAAGAGACGCCCTCCCATTCATTATGCTTCCATGGGTAAGGTTTCCATCATAGAAGGAAATGGTAGGATTGATCTACTTGGGATTCGGATCCGCTAACGTAGCTGTTGGTGACATGTGGGCCCATGGAACCTTGGGGCCCACATGTCAGTGACCCTCACATCAGGTAACATACGGCAGAGGAGCCGCGTCCATTTTACTTGGCAGTTGCTGCTTCGGCTATCCTTTTGAAACGATCTTCATATTCAATGTTTTTATTCCCCATGTCATACATCTTGGCTTGAAGCTTCTCGACCTTACTTAGGCTATAAGTAACTATGTTTTCCAGCTCATTGATCCTCTCTTCACAGGCTTTCACCTTTTCGTCTAGCTCAAGATATATCAAGTGGTGAGCATCAACGACGTTCCACATTTTTTCCATACATGCAGTTTGTTTCTTCTAGCCTCTCCATCACACCCAAATGTAGCTTTTGGGTGGTTTTTCCACCCCAATGAGAAGCTCTCTGTCCTCGAAGGTGATGGTCTTCCCTAGAGTCATGACGGAATTGAAGTAGTAGTTCACGATGCACTCCCCCCTTGCTGTCCCGGGCACCCTTTTAGGATTAGGAGCTCGACATGATTGGATTTCAACAAAAATCAGAAATAGATAACCCTAAAAACTGTTGGTACAAGATCAGATTGGCATAGAGGGGTATATATGAAGCGTCTTAGAGAAGTACGGACACATGAAGTACAAACGGAGTCAAAACGGAGTCCGAAGGGGCAAGATCCCCCTCTCGGAATGCCTGGTGGGGCCCAACGCACCAAGGAGGTGATCTGCCTCCTCACGACTATGTTTCCTTCGTTCTTTTCTTCCTCATGTCGATGTCACAAAAATATTAACTTAGTGTATTTTTTTAGGCCAGGCGTGCTAAGGAGGTGATCCCCCTCCTCACGACTCTGTTTCCCTCCTTTTATCCCTCGTGTCTGTTTCACAAAATTATTAACTTACTTTATTTTTAGAATTTTCTAAAAGTTGTATTTGCTAGAAACATACTTTTATTGTTTCAGGGTTCCTAGGCACATATGTTTGTGTCAAATTATTTCCTCCGGAGTGAGTAGATTGATTGCCTCAACATGCGGTGCTGCCATGTCGGATTCGGCATCACCAAGAGAGAAGCCCCGTCGAAGAGCCTCTAGCTAGACTGGATGAAAACGGCCCGACCTCCTCTGGACTTCAAGGGGTACAAATTAGTCTGGAATGGCTGCCATGCTAATGAACTTCTCAATGTTAGTATAAAGTTGTGATACTTTTAGTTAGCTTGCACTGTTTTTAGTTTTGTTAACATGTCATTGTTTTTAGTATAGTTAACATGTCCATGTTTTTATTACAGTTAACATACTATGATAGTATATGCTTTAGTAATTTCTATTGTTTGTATATATATTAACATGCCACTATTTTTTGTATTTACTGATGATGAAAATATCCATACTAATGTGGTAATATGGTTTAGACATTGTTTAGGATTTGCTTACAAATACATTAAATTTAGGATCTCGGTCATAAAACATATTCTAAGTAGGGTTATATCTGATGCTAGATAGGCTTATGACAACATGCTCAAATTCTAAGTAGCTAGCCATTTAATATTTATTTCCAACCGTGAAAACACATTTTTACAGTAATTAGGAAGATATGTCAATTACATACATACAATTTTTATCTAACAACGAATGCTAAAAATTTCCAATAATCTACCAGATGAATTGAAATATGTCTACAAATCTTTTCGGTAGGCATCGAGGCACTTCAATAGATATTTCTCTTCTTCTCTTTAATGTCATATAAGCATAGAATCATGCGAATCTTGCCACAACAGGTTAGAGTATAAAAGGCTATAAATGACAACTTTATCAATTAGGTTTTCATCTATATTTCTTATGAATCCTTCTATTCATCATGTTATCTGAACTCTGGAATGTTGCACTCTTAGAGACTAGGCATAATTATCTCTCTTTTAACCAAAGTCGACCATGTGTTTATCCTAGTTTCACGTTGCTAATTTAAACTTTTTTTCAAAACAGGAGTCTATTTGGTAACATTATACAAAGGAGTTATGTACGGTTAGAAGCTTGTGTAGCATGCAAATGTTTTATCCTCGTGCCACACCCTGGGAGAAGCCTTCATCTGTTGAGGAGAATGAACATTAGCAACACATTATGGTGCATGATAGATAAACTCTCCCTATCATTTCCGGAGTTCAGGCGATTACTTATTTATATAAAATACCAAAACTGATATACTTACTATGTACTGGCACAAAATTGAGCAAATACAAGTTAGCCATTTATCTATATAATTTCACCTAGTAATAGTATTTTGATTAACGTTTGCATTCCTAAGTCGTGTTCTCTTGAAAATAGAAGTATTTTCGGTGATACTATAGAGAAGGACTTTTCGGTTGGCGTAAGTACGAAGAGTTTATAGGAGAGGCTACTTCTGACATCCACTTTCCAGCATTATAAGGTACACATATATAACTAATTCAAACTAGAATATTATATGTTGTGTGTGTGTGTTTATTTTCTCAGATAGATAAAAATACTCTTTCTTCTTCCAGAGGTGCAACATGTCGGCTCATATGATTTTGGATGCAGCCGCCCGATTGCTATGGCTATGACAGCTTACTATAAGATTTCATGATACATATGTGCCTTTTGTTTATCCTCTTCCGTTGGCTGGTTTTTATGTTTACTTTATGTGATACATGGGCTGTAAAATTTGAATGACGTGGAGACTGGGGCTAAGTTCCCCTTTTCTAAAAAAATTGAATTTTTTTATAAAATGTTCGGTGCTAACATTGTGTTGTGGCGTGACCACCTCTTCATTTGTACCAAAAAATATAGCATTGCGCCGACACAACATGACCATGAAATAGACGACTTTCTTTAACTTTGTAACTTAGTTTTTAGACCTGCCATTTAGATGGTACCAATGGTGGCCGGGGTTCTGCTCCCATTTTGAGAGAAAAATATGGTACCCATGGTGAACTACAGTCATGCATGTTTGTATGGATGGAACAAGATGAAAGGGCAAGGATGTCGCCTAGAGGGGGGGGGGGTGAATAGGCGATTAAAACTTTTCCGGTTTAGGCTTGATAATTGCGGAATAAAACTAGGTCTTTAAATTAACAAGCCAACAACCTAAATACTAGGCTCACCTATGTGCACCAACAACTTATGCTAAGAAAGACAAGCAACAAGGTGACAGCAATGTAGAATACTTCAAGCACGAAGGCTATCACAAGGTAAAGTACATAAGTAAAGAGTTTGGGTATAGAAATAACCGAGGCACGCGGAGACGAGAATGTATTCCCGAGTTCCTCCTTTTTAGGGGAGTACGTCTCGTTGGAGAGGTGTGAGCCACCACAACAGGTCGGTCTCAATGCCACAAAGGCTTCACCTTCTTCTTCGATGAACCACGCCACAAAAGGTTTGGTTCACCTTCCACTATTGGAATCCTTCGAGGCGAAAACCGGAGTCTTTACAACAACAATCCGGGGCACAACCCACAAATGGATTGGGGGCTCCCGAACGGCTACAAGTGACCACAAAAGGTCTCAACCACCACAAGGCGTCTAGGGTCCAATGACCCAAGAGTAACAAGCTCACAACCTTTCAACTTCCATGAATCCTCGTGGAGAGAGCAAACCGATGCACAAAAGCAAAGGCAAGAACACAAGAAGTGCTCAAGTCCTTTACTCCCAAATCCCACAAAAAACAACTAATGCTTGTGGGGGGAGAAGAGAGGAAGAACAAAGAAGAACTCAATAAATGGAACTCCAAGATCTAGATCAAGAGACTTCCCCTCACTTAGAGGAGAGAAGGATTGGTTGAAATATAGATCTAGATCTTCTCTCTCTTTCCCTCAAAGATATGCAAGAATCATGGAGGGATTGAGAGAAAGGCGAGCTTTTCCAAGGTCAACAATGGAGGAGAGAGAGGGGAAAAACGAGCTCAAGAAGTTAGGGAACCATTGGGGAAGAAAGCCCCTTAAATAGGTCCCCTTGAAAATCTGCCCGTTACACAGTTTTCGCACTTTCCGGTACCAGATCCGGAATATTCCGGAACAAATTCTGGGTTAAAAAAAACGCTACTGGATCCGCCTGAAAACAACCGGTTCTTACCCGGAAATATTTCCGGACCGACCCGGAATTCCGGATCTGAAACTGAGGCAAAACAGGAAAACTACTCAATACAAAAACTGCAATAAGTTTTGCATCCGGACTCCGTTTTCGATGTTCTTGGGCTCGTTGGAATCACCACAACGAGCATGACAAGATTATGCAAAGAAACATCATAGTCCAAAGATGGAGGATAAAACCAAATATAGAAAGGTAAAACCTCTCTAGAAAAGAACGACCGGTAAAACCTCCAACATCAAAAACGCAATAAGATATTCATATGAAATCCGTTTTTGATGAACTAGAGCTTGGTATGGAGATGAACCCAAACTCTAAATTCTTACATGGATAAAAGTCAAATAAGAACCAAGAAAGATGATATGTCAAGATGCAAAGGTTTGAGCTCTCCACAAAGATGCGATCAAGTTACTCACTTGAGAGCCCCTCTTGATAGTACGCCGTCTATCCTATAACCCGGTCTCCCACTAACACCATGAGACCGGTAAAATGGAAACCCTATCAAGATCATACCTTTGCCTTGAACATTCCACTTGAGTTAGATGATGATGATCTTGATCTCTTCAAGTGGACCACCTTTCTTGATTTGCGCTTTGCTTGGTGAAGATTCAAATGTTGCTCCCCCATACACCAATGTGGGAGAGCCTCTCATAGGCACATCTTCACTTGACCAATATCTCCAAATGGGTGGCAAGCTTCAAGCATAGGATTTTTTCGAGATGCTTCTCTTGAACTTGCAATTATGCTCAACTCTACACATGACCATTCTTCATATAAACCCTTGAGTAGAACATTGATCATTATATAATCTTCTAGAGTCCAACATATGAACTCCAATGTTTTCCTATGGACAAGATCTACAAGAATATCTCAATGCAAACATTAATCCATAAGTATTGTCATTAATTATCAAAACCACACATGGGGGCACCATGCACTTTCACAAGAGTCATGCATTGGTATAAATATATGAATTTTGTTTTCTACATGATATAAATGTGATGGACTGGATGTGTATAATACTGTGAAACTATTGTTTTTAAAATATTGTGTGAATATGTTTGTTGTTAAAGTTTATTTCAAATGTTGTGCGAGGCACACTACAGCCAAGCACCAATGAGCTATGTGTTCTGAGTACATATGGTTATTTATCTGTGCATTCTGGCCCCAAGACACATGGTCTAGACTAAATGCTTCAGCTTGCCAATAACGGTTGGTCGAACTCCGCAGACGTCAAGGGGAACATTGGAAATGTACTAGTGCATCCATATATTGAATTTGGTGTTGTCAGTAAAAGCAAAAAATACCCGCGGTTGGAACTCAAGATCTTATTTTGATAAAATAATTTATTCACTAGAGAATAATAAAATTTATTTTCAAGATGAATGAAATCCGGGGGATAATCTTTCAGTACAAACACTAGAAGAACTACTAGTAAAGCAAAGATTTTGCAAGGCGGTCGGCTACTTCATTCAACTCCACGTGACAATGTTGAATGGTAACTTAATAACTCGCAATGAGCGATGATTGTTGCACCAACTCAAGATCTTAATAACTCGCAAGTGTGAAACATGTTTTTAGACTTGAGATGGGCAAACAGAGCTTCGCTATGGCCAGGATGCTCCATGGGCCATGGCCCCTCCTGTTTTTTATATAAGAAGTGTCATTAAAATGCTTAATTACACATCTTAAATACTCCCTCTGTCCCAAAATAAGTGTCTCAAATTTGCACAAAAGTGGATATATCTATACATGTTTCAAGTCTAGATACGTCCATTTTTTGACAAATTTAAGACAGATATTTGTGGATGGAGGGAGTAGTAAATATTGATTAATGCTCAAATATAAACATGTTTGCCGGTGGACTGTTGACACCTCTGGCAGAGACAGGGCTTAGGCACCGCACGTCGATCTATGCTGGCGATATGGTGACCTTTATTCGGCCCTTAGCGGGGGACCTCAGGGTTTTTGCACAGCTCCTTGAGGACTTTGGTCTGGCTTCTGGGTTGAGGGCTAACCTGGAGAAATGCTCGGCGCACCTTATTCGATGTGGAGAACCCGAGGCCGAGCTGGTGGCACAGGAGCTGAACTGCCCACTATTGTTGTTTCCTATGCGCTACCTGGGGCTCCTGCTCTCCCTCAGGAAGCCGACAGCCGCCTAGCTCAAGTACCTTGTGGACAGCGTTGGCAACCACCTCCCAAAGTGGCAGGCTGGGTTGCTCAACCGTGGTGGACGCCTCGAGCTTGTCAAGACAACTCTCTCAGCGGTGTCTATTTTTGCCATGATGTCGCTCGATTTGTCGGCTAAAACCCTTGTGGCGATTGAGAAGATCATCCGTGGATTCCTGTGGGCTGGGAGCAAATACGACCGTGGAGGACACTTTCTGGTGGCATGGGAGAGAGTCTGCATGCCCATGCGGCTAGGAGGTCTCGGTATTCCAAACCTGAGACTGATCAACCATGCATTTCGGGCCAGGTGGCTCTAGCATAGCAGGACGGATAGCTCCAAGCCGTGGAGCGAGTTCACAGGTTCCTCGGGTGGTCCGGCATCTATTTGAGGCAGCTACCACCTCAGTTGTGGGGGATGGTGCCTCCACTTTCTTCTAGGTTGACAGATGGCTGCCTGGGGGCGAGTGAAGGACCTGGCACCGAACCTTCTCCTTAAGGTGCCCAAGTATGCTCGTTGCTCTCGCCTCGTTGGCGAGGGACTTGCTGGTGGATGGCTGGAGGACATTCCGCCAGATCTTGATGCGCGAGAGATACGCGAATTGCTATCCTTGGTTGACAGTGTGGTGCCCTTCGAACTGACCGTTGGGGTCGTAGACGAGTTCAGGTGGAACTGGGAGGCCCACCATAAGTACTCGGCTCGCTCGGCCTACCGAGCACTCTTTGAGGGCAAGACTGGGATGGACGGGGCTCAACAGATCTGGCGTTCGCGAGCTCAGAACAAATGCAAGTTCTTCCTCTAGTTGGCGTTCAAGAATAGATGTTGTACTGCCGACCGCCTTGGGCGCACAGGTTTAGCCCGACCGGCCTCCTGCCCGTTCTGTGATCAGGTGGAGGAAGATATTGACCACTTGCTGCTCGGGTGCGTCCTATCCAGGGAGGTCTGGTCCTCCTTCCTGAGAAGGTGGGGTAGAGCGGATTGGGTCCCTGACCACGATGACCGCCTAGTGAATTGGCTGCCTTCAAAGACGCGTGGAGGCAATGATGCGAGAGGCATGTGAACATCAATCACATTGATCTGTTGGAGCCTGTGCAGGCATAGGAAGAATGTGCTCTTTGAGGGTCACTGACCATCGGTAGAGGCTGTCACCAGGATGGTAGAGGCCGAGGCGGACCTGTGGCGAGCAGCGAGACTGTTTAGGGGTAGCCTAGGACATGTAGATAGGTAGGGGGCTGGCGAGTGATCCTTTTTTTCTTTTGTGTCCGGTGAATGACGTTTTTGGCGCATGTGCCTAAACGTGTTGTAAACGGCAGTTTGGCCTCTCATTTTAAAACCGATACGTCTGATTGGACGTATCCTTAAAAAAATGTAAATTCCTCCCACCTTGGCTGCTGTTAGAGCATCTCTAGTGGATGGTGTAAATTTGGACGTGTATATCTCCATATACACGTCCATATATACCTTGCTAAATTTTACACCTCCCAGTTTTTCAGTGGAACGTGTATCAGGACGTGTAAATCAGGACGTGTATATTCCAACGGCTATATTTTCAAACGGCTATACTCCAACGGCTATATTTCCAACGGCTATATTTTCAACGGCCATATTTCTGGTCTATATAAACCACCCCTACCAGCTCTCTTCTAGCATTTCTAGCTGTGACTTCTCTTCTCACTCCTAGATTTCTCTATCGTCTCTCACGCAGCACAATGAACACATCCTCTTGGGACATGAGTTCTTTGTCATCTTCATCTGGCGACGATGAACTCATACTTGCAGCATTCGCCGAGCGTGAGGAGGAAGAGAGGATGAACGCTCGACGCCATGGCGGTTCCAAGCATGGACGTCAGACAATCGATCGAGAAAGAAATGCCGGATTTGTTCTTCTGTGGGACGACTACTTCAAAGAAGTTCCTCGCTATCCCGAACATTTGTTTCGACGAAGGTTCGTAATTAGTACACTTCTCTGCTTTGGCCCATTTTTCATTTCCCTGTCTCATTTACTTTTTGACGAGGGGTTAACTCATCAAATCCCATGGTTAAGGACCTAGGGTTGAGATTACGAGGGAGAGAACGTGGTAGAGCTGGTAGTTTCGTCGGCTGACAAGCAAAAGCAGGGATTTTACCCAGGTTCAGGCCTCCGGAGAGTAACACCCTACTTCCTGCTTGTCTGGTATTGATCTGGTGTGTATATGCGAGCTACAATGGGGGTCCCGGCGAGATGTCGATCTCGCTAGGGTTTTGGTGGTTCGAGTATTGCGTGTCCTGGATCGGCGGCCCTCCCAACCTTTATATAATAGGTTGGGTCTCGGGAGTTTGCAACCGACTCAGATTACATGTAAGGAAAGCCTAAACCGACTATGTCTATGTCTAATCTTGGAGGATACTCCATCTTGTTGGGCCTTTCGTCATGGGCTTCATGTAGGCTTTTGATAGTTGGGTCTTAGTCGACACGTGCACCAGGTACCCTTAAGATAGGGTACCCGAGATGTATATCCTTGTCAGTAGCCCCCGAGTACTTGTCTGACTCGAAGAATCGGGCATGGAATCATTCGTAAGTGCACGTCATATGCTTTGTACTTGTATGTTGTAATTGGAATTCCTGTATGAATAGCACATGTTGGCTACGTCGATTATTTCATCGACTTTGGTTTTTGCTTATGATAATCAAGGGATAATAGCATAGTAGTCCCGGTACACTCGACGGATCGGGACCGGTTAACTACACATTCGGGTAAAACCTTACTAGCTTTCAATCAAACTCGAGTCCCCAGACTCGAACTTGGAACAGACTGGTCAGACTCGACTAGGCCACGGAGGTCGATCTGCAGTATAACTTTGAAATTTACCCAACGTGTCCGTCGGGATTTTTCATCATGTCTGTGACACGGAAAATATAAGGATTAACGTTGCTGGAACGGTTCTTAGCCCAGCTCAAAAGTTCGGCGGGTCTTACCATTGCACTATGCATGCAGCATCCGAGGTTATTTGCGGCGGACGCAACTCGGGAATGTTTCGAGTATGATTTGTATATGAACTGAGTCTAGCCTTTTGTCGACTGATACTTTGTCGTTATTCTATCGGGTGCACGACAGCGCTCCCGACGGGAGTAGCCCCGAGATTGTGTTTTTATTGCTTGCAATGGAGGATAATCTCAAATCTTTTTATCACATACATTCTTAGTCGAAGAAATTTTTGATACGCTCCCGATGGGAGTAATATGCCTCAGTCGAAGGAACGGTCGAGTGACCAATTTTTGCCTTAACGCTGCTTTTTCACACCCGAACCAAACAAGACAGTCGAGTAACTTATATGCGTTGGGCGGACTCGAATGCTTTTCTGAACAGATCGCTTGCAATGACGTCAGGGATGACGTTTTTGGCGACTGCGCTGCCTGACACGCGGTGGCATGCGTTATGCTGTGATGGATGGGACATGACACGTATGTGGGCCCATTGTGCAGAGCTGACCGAACGACGGTGCCGTTTGGACTGGATTTGACCGCTCTGGCCCACTTTTTACGGAGAGGCGATGATGGTTCCTCTTTGCGTGCGTAGTGGGCGGAGTGGCCGGCGACGGTTGCCCTCCGCGCTTGCCACGTGTACGGTAGGATTGCCCGCGGAGCGCACGATTGCGATTTGAACGGTTAAGATTGATTTCGCTTTGTGGTAAATAGGGAGAATGGGGCTGGCATAATTTTTTACTAGCCATTTGCCTCCTGCGCCACCCCTGTTTCATCTTCTTCCTCACGCTCCTCCTCCATTGTTCTTGTGCCAGAGCTTTGCGCGCGCCACCACCTTCCCTTTGAGGATGAAGAAAGTAGCGGGCAACAAGCGTTCTGCCGCGACTGCTGCTGCCGCGACCGATGCGGTGGCGGTGAAGGGGAAGAAAGCTGCGGCGAGCGCATTTGCAGTTGCCGCTGGTCTGAAGAAGAGCACCGGGGATTGGGCGAAGTCCTCGATCAAGGATGCTCACCTCGTCAAGCTCCGCCAGCAGGGCCTGCTACCACCCGAGGACCAGTTAGCGGTCCGCGCTCCATCGCCCAAGGAGGTATTCCCCGAGCCTCGCGCCAATGAGCGCGTTTGTTTTGCGGAATTTCTTCCTAGAGGGTTTTCGCTCCCCCTCCACGATTTGTTCGTGGTCTGATGTATGCCTATGCCATGCAAATCCACGATTTCACCCCTAATGGTATTCTACACATTGCGTGTTTTATCACGCTCTGTGAATGTTTTCTGGGAGTTTCTCCCAGTTGGGCGGTGTGGAAGTCAATTTTCCTCGTCCGCCCAAATGTGGGAGGTGGTCGCACCTACCCCGTGGGCGGCTTCAGGATCCAGGTGCGCGGCGACACCCGCTATTTTGCCCTGAAGCCAGTCGATTCCGCACAAGGGTGGAGGACCAAATGGTTCTACGTCTCTACAGAGCAAGCAGGCCTCCCTGCCTTTTCGGCTGCCAAGGCTCTGGAGAAGACCAAGGCATGGGCCCATCCTTTGTCGACTGAAGAACAAGCGGAGGCGGCGCCCCTTTTGGAGAAGATTGCTAAGATGCTGGGCACTGTCACTGGTGTGCATCTGATTGCCACCTTTGTGAAGTTGCGGGTGTGGCCGCTTCGCCCCCGCGCTCATCCATGTGGCAGTATGAAGGTGCGCATGACGCCAGTCGAATGAGACCAGACGAGTTGTTGAAGAACGAGCTGGACACGCATGTGCGATCCATTACCAGCATCAAGGCAACCGATCCGTGCAATCTCGACTGCCCTGTCACTCCATATGGGGCTGGCAACCCTTTGCTTGAAGTAAGTTTATCTTTTATGTACTTTTTGTCGTCGGGCTTTTGTCACCCTTTATTTTTGCACTTTTAACTCTTTGGATGTTCTCCTTTTTGTGCAGGGGCATTCGACTGCGTCCACCCTTCCTCCTCTTCCCGAGAATGGCCCAACTAATGAAATGGAGGTGCAGACGGTAGAAACGAAGGGAGGGGATGAATCACCTCTACCTTCAGCTACCACATCCCCTATGGAAGAGGTCGAAGAGGAAGAGGCAGAGGAAGCACAGACTGAGGAGCTGACCACGACTGATCATGTGAGCGAGGTTCCCACTCGTAGGCGTCGTTGGGTGGCCCGAGGTTTGTCTTCTTCCATGAGCTCACCCGCGAAGGAGTCAGATGTGAAGGATGACGGAGACTCAGGCTCCTCTCCTTCTGCCAAAGCTGCTCCTTTGGATGTGAGCCGTTGAGCTCAGCTCCTCCTCCTCAATCGGGTGAGGAGCTGCTTTTTGGAGACCCAAATTTTGACAACCTCGACACTGATGAGGAAGAAGAGCACAGGTTTGCTCCTATGCTTTCTGTACTGAGTTTTTTGTTTTGGTATTCGTGCTTATGTTGTTTTGTCTTCTGTCACTCGTAGTGCTGAGACTGTGCATCCTCCGACTTCTCCATCCGACAAAATTTTGACCCCTGAGCACCCAGACGTCTCTCCTGTTGCTCCGGAGGTCGTTCAATCAGCACCCACGGCTACTGCTATTGAAACGGCCAAGGCTACGAGTGCTGCAACTCCGGAGGTCGGGACTTCGGCCGCGAAGCCTGCGCCTTGGACTGAACACGTAAGCATCTTTTGTCGAGTCCGCATACGGGACTGGTTATGTATAACTTATGCTGGTTTCGTGTGCTTGCAGTCTTACTACCTCAACCTGGTAGAATCGGGCAAAGCTTTTGTCCAAATGGAACAGGAGAGGGACAGTATGCGCACTAACTTGGAGCAACTCACTCGTAAGTGTATTTTGATTTTGTACCCGAAGTTCCTTTTGCACTGTCTTTGCTTAGTCGAATGTTTGATTTACTTCCTGCCATCAAATTCAGACGACAAGGCATCGGCTGAGTCTCGGGTGAAGGAGCTAGAGGAGGCACTCACCGCCCAGCGCGCCGAGTCGAAGAAAATTTTGGATGCCACCAAGGCCGCAACCGCCGTACGCGAGAAAGAGTATGCTAAGCGACTGGCTGGCCTTGCGCAGAATGTGAGAGGCAAGTAACTATCTCTTTGCATGCTTCTCGTGTACCCGTTGGGTATTATGTACTAATATTTGCTCTTTCTGGTACTTGTTGCAGAGGCGATTGGTGTGCCAGCACCTACTGACATGGTCAGCGACGAGTTATCACTCGACCAGGTTATAGGTGACCTCGGCGCTACCTTTGTCCAGGCGAATGACGCCCTTGCCAAGTCTGCCAGCGCCCTCGGCGCCGTGCACCAGAACGTGCTTCCAACGAAGGAGGTGCCGTCGACTGCTGATGGCTTTGCTGACATGCTTGGACCGGGGACCTCGACCATGGCGAGCTTTGCTCGTGCTCTCACGGTACGCGGTTCGGAGTCCACCCTCAAGCTCATTTTGGGTCATGGAATAAAGGGTGACTTCGAAGCGGCCATGCCTGACTTCCCTCGAAAGCCCGGTGGGAAGCCTATGTCTCTGAAGGCCGTTAGCGAGCCAGCCACTCGACTGGCCAACATCTTTATAGCCACTATGGAGCGCCGAGCAGCGGAATTTGCCACTCGCGAGAGTAGGGCTAGGTCGAAGTCCGTGTCCGAGAGATAGGGTAGTCGAACCCTTACTTATGTTGTGTAATTAAGCTTGATGACAACACGAGTATGCGTATGTTTTTGCTACACTTGTATGGATTTGGTTCCTTGTTGTGTTTACGCCTGTAAGGGTATGTGCTGTTACTCGTCTGAGCTTTGCGATGCATCTCCCATATCTGACATGAGATTTTTATGATGTTTGGAACAGCCATGGGCAGCCGCTACTTCGGCTGGTTCGTCGCGACCTCGTGCTCCCACCCGATCTCGAGCTCAAGTGGCGAATGATGCCACAGTAATGCGTTATATGAAGGCTCGAGTCGTGAAACTGGAGCAAGAGTTGAGGAGTGCCCAGAGCGAGCTGGATAGGATGAGTGTCGGGGGAATGATTAACCCGCGACTTAAGGCTGCGCTATCATTATTGGGCCACGTGAAAGATGGGCCAATCTCGCATCGCGACTCGATAAAGGAAAGTTCCAGAAGGTCGGTGCAAACTTGCCTTGGAAGACAAGAAAGACAATCAGGCTTCGTGTAGAACTCTTGTAACTGACGAGCCTCTGTGTATATAAAGAGGACTCGCAGGACTTAGACGGGGTCAAGCTATCAAGCCCAAAACCCTAGCTCATACGGCGAGTACCAGATCGGATCGCCTCCATTGTAACACCTCGATTATCATATCAATACCAATCTAGGGTAGGCAGGAAGTAGGTCTTTTACCTCACATTGAGGGGGCCGAACCTGGGTAAATCTGTGTTGATCTTTGTTCCTGCGATCCCAAGCTCGGAGATGCTTGACTCGCGTAATCCCACACCTACGAAGTCATCTATGACACCTGACGTGACAAACCCACGACAGTTGGCGCCCACCGTGGGGCCTGCGGTCAAGAGCGTCACGTTCCGCGCAGGATCCATGAAGGGAGCTGAAGATCTTGTTGTTGGCCGTATCATCACGGTCAATGGCACACCCCTCATCGACGATTCAAGCTGGGGGCCGGAAGCAGATTACTTGGAGACCGGCCACGTCATCCCGTTTGGATCCATCAACGTCTTCGTCGGCTTCATCGGTGGCAGTCCGTTAGCGGTCCAAGAAGGCGATTCAGTAGAAGAAGTCGCCGATGATGGGGAAGAATCCGTCGAAAGCATGGACTCGCAAGAGTTTGGGTCCATTATACCTGCCTTTGAAGAAAGTTGCTGGGGTTACCCACCAGAAATCGCATTATCACCAGATCGAGAGACGGCGAGTCGCGGTTTACACGACCGGAGGAGCAGGCGCATCAGGAACTGCTGGAGAACCGAGGCATCGGCACCCCCAAGCAACCCACTTCTTGTCCCCGTGTCAGCCACGAACGCCGCCCTCCGTGCAACAGAAATTGAGGCCGCCAGGGCCGAGCTCCTGTATGAGGTTCGAAGGATGGAAGAGAGCGCCGCAGGCTCGATCAGATAAACCAAGGAATCCAACAGGAGCGGCAGAGAGTAGCCGCGCTGGCTGCGACTCAACGACAGGTTGACCCGCAAACACAACTGCGCGCGACTCAACCAACAGTGGAAATCCCGCTCACTCCAGCCGCGGGAACGGGAATCCAGACGACTGCGGAAGGAAGGGTACCAACAAATCAAGAACCCAGCAACAACCAAGGAGGTTTCACACCCCGCAGGGCCATTACCAGAACCCTGTCGATAATATGTATGCTGCGGCTAATATCTTGACTCAGATGGTACCAACAGGCGATGACCCGGTCAATGCTGAGGCGCGGCGCGCGATTCAGATGCTAAGTACGGCAGTCCTGCAACAAGCCAATAGGGCGGAAGCCGAAGCACAGCTGCCCCTCGTACCAGCCAATCACAGGATTGCAGCAGAAAGAAGCGTCCAAAGCAGGCCACCAGAGAACGTATCAGGAGTCGCACAGAGGCAGCAGGAGCAAGTCGCAGAAGCGCAGGCGAATATGCCAGTGGTGCAAACGCGGCCCACAGATAACCCCGGGCGCGCCCACAGCCCTGTCCTCGCGACTCAAGGGACCGGCGTGTTTCACTGAAAGGATCAGATCGGAACCTTTTCCTGAAGATTTCAAAGGGCCACGCAAGGTGGCAAACTACAACGCCAGCATGGATCCAACCACCTGGCTGAACAATTACGAGATGGGGATGAGCATTTTGAACGCCTCAGAGGAAATATGTGCAAGGTACCTCAACATGATGCTAGAAGGTGCAGCGCACATATGGCTGCAAAATTTGCCTCCCAACTCTATAAATACTTGGGAGGAACTGAAGGATGCCTTCGTTAAGAACTTCCAAGGAACTTGCAAACGACTCTGCAATATAGAAGATCTAGAGCGTTGTGTCCAGAAGGAAGGCGAGTCAAGTCGCCATTGGATGAAAAGGGTGGCAGAAATAATACACTCCTCAGATAATATACCACCAAGCTCAGCCGTCCTGGTAATGGAGAAAAACTGCAAGTTTGAGCCGCTGATTCATAAGCTGGGTCGCATGAAGGATAAAGTCAAGAGCCTCAGCGAGGTGATGGCTGCGGCTAACAAATATGCCGGCTCAGATAAAACCAGAGACGCGTCAGACGGAGAAGAAGAGGAGGTTGCTGCCAAAGGAAAGAAAAACTCCAACAAGCCCCAGCAGCAGCAAACAAGCCACAACAACGCGAATCAAAACAAACGCAAAAACGAAGATGGTCACTCAGGGCTCGTCGCCAATACGCGTGGAGGATTCAGAGGCCAGCGTGGAAGGGGTCGAGGATACGGCTCCCGTCCAATCAATATGCAAGAAGTTTTTAACCGGCCATGCGACCTTCATGCGACAGGTGATGGACGGCCAGCGGATCATACCAAGGCACAATGCCACTATTACAAGAAGTGGAAAGAAGAGAGCCAACACAACGGGGGGAATTCCATGAAGGAAACCCTAGTGCGGCTCATAACACAAATATTGGGCACACGGCGCGAGTAACCCCAGGCAAACAGGGCAGTATCACACAATAGTTATCGATACCTCCAAAAGGGAAGAGAAATTGAGCCGCAGAAGTCAGCAGGTGAACGCCGTGATACCAGCAACACCCAATTGGTTAAGGTGGTCAGAATACGCAGTAACCTGGAGTCGCGACGATCACCCCCGCAAGTACGGGAACCTGGCAAGTTGGCACTGGTTGTGGCACCGTACGTTGCAGGATACAAGCTGACCAAAGTGCTTATGGATGGAGGAAGCAGCATTAATATCTTGTACTACGATACGTTCCAGCGTCTAGGACTCAAGGATTCCAGCCTGCAGCCCACGTCAACAGTATTTCACGGCATTGTCCCAGGAAGGTCCGCACGGCCAGCGGGGAAAATAACCCTAGGGGTAACTTTTGGGACAGAAGAGAACTTTAGAAGCGAATTCCTATGCTTCGAAGTGGTAAAATTCCAAAGCCCATATCACGCCTTGTTTGGAAGAACGGCCTTTGCTAAGTTTATGGCCAGGCCATGCTACGTGTACCTACAGTTGAAGATACCAGGACCAAAAGGGGTCATCACAGTGTACGGAGATAGAGAAAAAGCGATAGAATGTGAAAAGGGAGATGCGGCCTTCGCAGAATCCGCCTGTGCCGCGGAAGAGCTAAAAGGTTATAAGTCGCAGGTGGACCCAAACGACATGAGTGTAGTTACCACGCCATCTGCCGAGCCACCAATGAAATTCAAAGCGGCCCAGGACACTAAGCAGATAAATCTTGTTCCTGGCGACTCATCCAAGCAAACCAGCATTGGAGCACACATGGAAGAAGACAGGAGAAGGCCCTCGTCGCTTTTCTCCAGGAAAATAAGGACATCTTCGCATGGAAGCCGTCAGATATGCCAGGGGTACCAAGAGAATTAGCAGAACATAGCCTCAAAGTGAACCCTGCGGCTAAACCAGTGAAGCAGCCACTACGGCGTTTCCACGATGATAGGAGAAAGGCAATAGGAGAGGAAATAGCTCGCTTGCTGGCTGCAGGATTCATCACGGAGGTATACCATCCGGAATGGGTGGCAAACCCAGTATTGGTTATGAAAAAGAACGGTACGTGGCGAATGTGCGTTGATTACACCAGTCTTAACAAAGCTTGTCCAAAGGATCCATTTGCTTTGCCGCGAATCGACCAAGTGATTGATTCAACTGCTGGGTGCGAGCTGTTATGCTTTTTGGACGCCTATTCAGGCTACCATCAAATCAAGATGAAGAGGAGGACCAAGAAAAGACGTCCTTCATCACACCCTTTGGAGCTTTTTGTTATGTCAGCATGCCCTTTGGGTTGAAGAACGCAGGTGCGACTTACCAAAGATGCATTCAGAATTGTCTACATGAGCAAATAGGTCGCAACGTTCACGCCTACGTGGATGATATTGTGGTTAAGTCGCAAGTTAGCCAGGATCTTATTAGTGATCTGGCAGAGACATTCACAAATCTCAGAAAATACAACATGAAGCTCAACCCCACAAAGTGCGTCTTTGGAGTACCAGCAGGAAAGCTATTAGGATTCATAGTATCAGAAAGAGGCATTGAGGCCAACCCTGATAAGATAAAGGCGTGATGGATCTCCAAAAACCAGAAAAGATAAAAGATGTGCAGCGACTTACCGGATGCGTAGCAGCTTTGAGTCGCTTTATATCAAGATTGGGAGAGAAAGCACTACCTTTGTACAGACTGTTGAAAAAATCAGACACCTTCGTTTGGGACGCAGAGGCCGACGAAGCTCTGACAGCCTTGAAACAATTGACAAATGCTCCAGTTCTGGCGGCTCCAAAGGATAAAGAGCCCATGCTACTATACATAGCGGCAAATTCCCGTGCTGTGAGCGCTGTCATGGTTGTGGAGAGACAAGAACCGGAAAGGAATACCCTGTCCAGAGACCAGTATATTACGTGAGCGAAGTCCTCACAGCTTCCAAACAGCGTTACCCACAGTGGCAGAAGTTGGTGTTTGGAGTGTTCATGGCGAGTCGCAAGCTGAAGCACTACTTCCAAGAACATCCAATAACTGTGGTTAGTTCAGCACCGTTGGCAGATATCATCCGTAATCGAGAAGCTACTGGAAGAGTCGCTAAGTGGGCGATCGAGTTGGGACCACATCACATCAGCTACGAGCCGCGCACATCAATTAAGTCGCAAGCCCTTGCAGATTTTATTAACGATTGGACAGAAATCCAAGTCGCTCCTAGCATGGCAGAAACCAAATACTGGACCATGCATTTTGATGGGTCAAGACAGTTGCAAGGCTCGGGGGCTGGAGTTGTTCTAACATCTCCCAAGGGAGACAAGCTGCGGTATGTGCTACAGATACACTTCAACTGCACAAATAACGTGGCGGAGTACGAGGCACTGCTTCATGGTCTACGTATAGCAAAGGAGATGAACATCAGTCGCATACGCTGTTTTGGCGATTCAGACTTGGTGGCACAGCAGGTCTCTGGAACGTGGGACAGCAAGGATGCGAACATGGCTGCATATAGAAGAGAGGTGGACAGAATTGCTGGACATTTCACTGGATACCAAGTTGAACATATTGATCGGAGACAAAACGAAGCTGCAGATGCCCTGTCTCGGCTTGGATCCAACAGACAGTCAGTCCCACCCAATGTTTTCCTGGATGAACTGCACAATCCATCAGTCAAACCTCCAGCAGAGATTGACATTGCAGAGCCAGAGGATGATTCAACTTTAGTCGCAGCCCTGCATGAACAGCCAGGATGGACAGAGCCATACATGGCATATTTAAGTCGCGGAGTGCTGCCAGACGATGAGATTGAGGCGCGCAAAATCATACGACGATCAAAGGCCTATACAATCATCAACAACGAATTATACAAGCGCAGCGTGTCAGGAGCATTCCAAAGATGTGTCTCACCAGAAGAGGGACGAAAAATCTTGCACGAAATTCATTCAGGCGATTGTGGCCATCATGCTTCGTCAAGATCTTTGGTGGCAAAGGCGTTCCGACATGGATTCTTCTGGTTAACAGCATTAGCAGATGCAGAGCAAATTGTCAGAGTGTGCGATGGATGTCAAAGATACGCTAGGCAAGATCATATGCCAGCTCAAGCACTTCGCACAATACCCATCACATGGCCTTTTGCCGTATGGGGTTTTGACATGGTAGGGCCCTTCAGACGGTCTTCAAACGGAAAAACTCACCTCCTGGTCATGGTGGACAAATTCACAAAGTGGATAGAAGCAGAACCTGTGGGAGATTGCGAGGCTGAAACAGCAGTCAAGTTCTTGAAGAAGGTCATATTCCGCTTCGGGTACCCCCATAGTATCATTACAGACAATGGGAGCAACACCTCTGAAGGGGCTACACAGATATTTTGCGCAGACAATGGGATAAGATTGGACCTCACGTCAGTAGCACACCCGCAGAGCAATGGACAAGCTGAGCGAGCTAACCAGGAAATTCTCCATGGAATTAAGCCGCGCCTTATTGAAAAGGTCGAAGCATCTCCAGGATGTTGGGTGGAAGAATTGCCAGCAGTACTGTGGAGCTTAAGAACAACCCCTAACAGATCCACAGGATTTACACCATATTTCATGGTCTATGGAGCAGAAGCAGTCATGCCCAGCGACATCATACATGATTCACCAAGAGTTGCGGCTTACATCGAGACAGATAATGAGATAGCTCGGCAAGACTCGGTGGACACATTAGAAGAGGTTAGAGACTTGGCAGCATCAAGGTCAGCGGTATATCAACAAGACTTGCGACGCTATCATGCCAGACGCATCAAAACCCGCACCTTTCAAGAAGGCGACCTAGTACTGCGACTTAAACAAGATCACAAGGGAATGCATAAGCTGTCCTCTCCATGGGAAGGACCCTACATCATCAGCAAGAAGCTAAACAATGGGTCGTACTATCTGCTGGATGTAAGGGAAGAAAGCAGCGAACGCCATGATTTCGAGGATCGTCTCGAGGCACCTCGCCCTTGGAACGTCGCACACCTGCGACCGTACTATACATAAGAAAAGGCTAATCAGAGCCAAGCATCATCCTTTCCAGCTTTATAGCTGAGTATCATCACAGCCACTCAGGGCTAGAACTTCAACTTTGGTCGCCACCTAGGCGCGACCTATGCAACATCTGATCGCCACCCAGGCGCGATCGACCCTTGTATCAGAAACCGGCTGCCACCTAGGCGCGGCCGTAAACTTTGTATCATCTCTGGTCGCCACCTAGGCGCGACCGACCCCATGTATCACCATGGATCGCCACCTACGCGCGATCCAACCCTATGTATAACACTCGGTTGCCACCAAGGCGCGACCTTATGTGTCATCATAATCAAAGCTTATCATAGCTTAGCCTATCATGGCAATATCATTATGTTTCTTGGGGTCTTTGTTACCCTGAAACAGCCATTTATTGGCAATTATCAAATTTACCTTAAGTTGGATTGCTACTCGCATTATGTGGCCAAAGTACTGGGGTGTGGCGTCAATCGAGCTTGATTGCCTATCATGGCCGCTCTCGACCCTGAACACACATGTTCCTAGGAAATACTGAGTCGCGCGAGTGCCCACTTAAGGATTCAGATGGCCTAACTAGAGGTCGATGTACTGCTTATAGTACGGCAACACCAATTACAATTACTTGTATCTTAACAATTGTTTTATTCATGATATCAAGTTACAGGTGATGACCTTCAGAATTCTCTGAGAAGAATTGAGATGATTACCACGTTACATCCTCTCAATCCTTGGGGGCTACATCATATTATTATCAAAAATTTGAAGATGGATCGTCATCAAGTTCTGAAGCTATCAGGCTACTCTAACAAAGAAGCTCACGAAGTCAGATGATCTTCCAGGTGCGAGTCAAGGCCAATCCTGCACAATTATAAGTCGCGAAACAAGGAAAAGCGCGGCCTAAACATTCAAGATCAAGAAATACTATGAAGTTCAGGCCACGCTTGGGGGCTAATGTCGGGGGAATGATTAACCCGCGACTTAAGGCTGCGCTATCATTATTGGGCCACGTGAAAGATGGGCCAATCTCGCATCGCGACTCGATAAAGGAAAGTTCCAGAAGGTCGGTGCAAACTTGCCTTGGAAGACAAGAAAGATAATCAGGCTTCGTGTAGAACTCTTGTAACCTGACGAGCCTCTGTGTATATAAAGAGGACTCGCAGGACTTAGACGGGGTCGAGCTATCAAGCCCAAAACCCTAGTTCATACGGCGAGTACCAGATCGGATCGCCTCCATTGTAACACCTCGATTATCATATCAATACCAATCTAGGGTAGGCAGGAAGTAGGTCTTTTACCTCACATTGAGGGGGCCGAACCTGGGTAAATCTGTGTTGATCTTTGTTCCTGCGATCCCAAGCTCGGAGATGCTTGACTCGCGTAATCTCACACCTACGAAGTCATCTATGACACCTGACGTGACAAACCACGACAATGAGGGCGAGGCCTGCTTTACCCACTCAGCGAGAGGAGTATGTGCTTGGCGAGATGGAGATCGTGAACAGACAACTCGAGTGTAAGCATGACTGCCTTGCTCTCAAGAGTTCCTAGCCTGCCCTTTTTGTTGACCCAACGTGCGTAGTTGCAGGCTTTGTTCCAGACTTCCAGGTGGAGCAAGCTCGTGTCGATGAGCAATTGAATAATGCGACTGACGAACCAACGACGGGCCGTCAGCATTTTCGCTTGGATAAGAACCGAGCACGCATATTCGCAACTCTGAAGGATCGAGTGTGGCGGAGCACTCTGCTGCTCGAGTTATGCAGGTCGGTCTTCAATCGCATCAACCAGACTCTTTTTCCGACGGGGCCGCAACCTCAAGGAATCCACGCGTTGCTCAGGCTTTTCCGGAGTGCAAGTCCTATTCGAGATTTTATCACCCAGAAGCTTGTGGATGGGGCCAACGCAACGATGGCGTATATCCGGAGTCAGCGTCCAAATATGCAGCTACATCCACCCGTGCCTGGATCGATTTTGTCACAGTGCAACTTGACGGTACAGTCGAGTCTGCGAGGATGATGGTTGAGTGTTATCACGCTCAACTTATGGGCCCTGTTCTGCCAATCAAGGACGAACCGGAAGATTAGGTATTTCTGTATAGGGACAGCCCCGAGTGTAAATTTGCCACTTGTACATAGTGTATATTTTTTATGTGTATGTATGCAGCCCCGAGTGTATCGAGTGGGGTTTATGAAAAACACTTAGAGTATGGAACATAAATTGCACAGCCCCCGAGTGTTCGAGTGAGGCTGTGAATTTTTGCGATATTTGAAGCTTCAACTCATGATTTTAGGCTCAGCCCCCGAGTAGTTGAGTGGGGTTGAGCAACTTTTTCGTTTATGTATGATTTTATGACCCAGCCCCGAGTATTCGAGTGCGGCTGGGGTATTATGTTTGAAGAAGAAGAGCGAAAGCTCATGCTTTGAGATAGCGCAGCCCCCGAGTATTCGGGTGAGGCTAAGTTTGTGCGAATAAGTTATGCGAGTAGTAAGCAGGAAGAAATATGAGGAATCATTGATTATATTCCATTTTTGAATGTTAAGCTGCAGGCCGCCTCATTAAAAACCTTCCAGTCCCCGTAGGTACCTGGTAAGGAAAAGAGCGCGTCTGAAACCTGCAGCCATCCGACATATGTGCCTATTACATTGTGCGACTGAGCAATCTAAGCATAGAAACGGCGCAGCTGCGCAACGTTCCAAGGATTGTGCGAGAGTTCGCCTGTCTTCGCGTGCTTCAGTCTGTATGCTCCACCACCAATGACCTCGGTGATGATGAAGGGTCCTTCCCATGGAGAAGCGAGTTTGTGCACCTTCTTTTGCTTCAGTCGAAGTACCAGGTCGCCAACCTCGAAGGACCTGGTGCGCAGTCGACGGCTGTGGTAGTTGCGGAGGTCTTGCTGATAGACAGCTGTGCGTGCTAGCGCTGTGTCGCGTGCTTCTTCGAGCAAGTCGACTGCATCTTCGAGTGCTTCATCTGCATCTTCTTCGTTGTATGCTTCGACTCTTGGTGCATTGAATCTTACATCTGATGGCAGGATTGCCTCTGCGCCGTAGACCATGAAAAATGGGGTGAACTGTGTTGAAGCGTTAGGAGTTGTGCGTAGGCTCCATAGCACATGGGAGTTCTTCGACCCAAGCACCCGCGGCTCTTTTGAGTGGCACCAGGAGGCGTTTCTTGATTCCGCTCGTCACGAGTCCATTGGCTTTTTCGACTTGGCCATTGGACTGCGGGTGTGCCACGGATGCATAGTTGAGCGTGATGTCTTGCTCTTTGCAGAAGGTTCGGAACTCTTCAGCCGTGAAGTTTGTACCGTTATCAGTGATGATGCTGCTTGGTACACCGAAGCGGTATATGATGGATTTTATGAAATTGACTGCTGTAGTGGCAGTCGAACTTGTGATAGGGACTGCTTCAATCCACTTGGTGAACTTGTCGACCGCCACCAGAAGGTGAGTATGCCCTCCATGGGAGGATTTTTTGAGTGGCCCGACCATATCGAGCCCCCACTGGGCGAAGGGCCAGGCCAATGGTATTGTCTTCAACGCCGATGCGGGTGCGTGCGGCTTTGTGGCGAATTTTTGACAGCCGATGCACCTTTTGACTATGTCCTCCGCGTCTTTGAGTGCTGTGGGCCAGTAGAAGCCTGCGCGAAAGGCTTTGGCTACGAGTGATCGACTGCTGGCGTGATGCCCGCAGGTACCTGCATGAATATCACGAAGGATGGCCTGGCCATCTTCGAATGCTATGCATCGTTGGAACATACCTGATACGCTGCGCTTGTATAGTTCGCCGTTGATGACGGTGTATGCTTTAGATCGTCGAGTGACGCGTCTTGACTCTGTTATGTCTTCAGGTACCTCGCCGCGGAGTATGTATGCGAGGAAAGGTTGAGTCCAAGTTGGCTCAATGAGGAGTACCTCGACTGGCGGGTCCTCTGTGCTAGGTGCTTTGCTCTTGGCTGGTGCGGCTGATGTAGGAGATGTTCGTTTTTGCTTGATGGACCTGTGCTCGATGCGCTCGAGGAAGACACCAGGTGGAACTGGTGCTTTGGTCGCGCCAAGGTTGGCTAGCTTGTCTGCTTCTTCGTTGCTCTCGCGCCCTATGTGCCGCAACTCGCAGCCTTCGAAGCTGCCCTCCATTAGGTTGTACAGTCACGGTAGGCGATCATGTTATCTGCGATTGCATCGCAGGCCTTCATTGTTTGCTGCACCACAAGATTCGAGTCACCATAGATCATCAGTCGAGTGCACCCGAGGGCTTTGGCCATCCGCATGCCATGGATCAGGGCCTCGTTCTGCTTCGTTATTGGATGGTAACTCGAATCCCATCTGCAGGATATAGCGAAGCTTGTCGCCTTTTGGTGATATGAGGATGACACCTGCGCCTGCGCCTTCGTTCTTCTTTGAGCCGTCAAAGTACATAGTCCATGAGTTGGACACATCTGGTGCTCCTGGCAACTGAGCTTCGATCCACTCGGTATGGAAGTCAGGTAAGACTTGTGCTTTGATGGCCTTCGGGTAATCATACTTGATATCTCGTGGTCCTAGCTCGATGAGCCATTTTGCGACTCGCCCAGTTGCGTTGGGTTTGTGAGGATGTCTCCGATCCCTGAGGTGCTGATTACAGTGATCGGGTGCTCTGCGAAGTAGTGCGTCAGCTTCCTTGAGGACATGAACACGGCGTAGGCCAGCTTTTGATAATGCGGGTACCGCTGCTTTGATATGGAGAGGACTTCACTCAAGTAGTAGACTGGGCGTTGTATGCTTTGGGCGTGTCCCTCCTCCCTGCGTTCGACTACCAGTACGGTACTACCACCCTGTTAGTTGCGGAGACATACAGGTATAGTGGCTCTCGTTCCCTTGGTGCGACGAGGATTGGAGGGCTTGTGAGGACTCGCTTGAGGTCCGTGAAGGCTGCTTCGGCTTCTGGCGTCCACTCGAATTTGTCTGCTTTCTTCATCAGTCGATAGAACGGGAGTGCTTTTTCGCCCAGTTTGCTGATGAATCGACTGAGTGCTGCCACTCGACCGCTAATTTTTGTACGTCATGGAGCTTTGAAGGCCTTTGCATCGTCAAGATGGCCTGTATTTTCTCCGGGTCCGCCTCGATTCCACGAGCCGAGACTAGATACCCCAGGAGCTGCCCGGCTGGCACGCCGAACGTGCACTTCTTCGGGTTGAGCTTGATGTGGAAGCGTTTGAGGTTTGCGAACGTCTCTCGCAAGTCATCGAGTAGTGTGTTTTCCTCCCTTGTTGTGATGACGATGTCATCTACGTAGACCTGGACGTTTCGCCCAATTTGCTTCTTGAGGCAGTCTTGCATCATGCGCTGGTAGGTTGCGCCTGCGTTCTTGAGCCCGAAAGGCATTGTTGTGTAGCAGTAGACCCCGAGTGGGGTTATGAACGCCGTTTTCTCTTCATCCTCTTCCTTCATCCTTATCTGGTGGTAACCTGAGTAAGCATCCAGGAAGGACAAGCGAGCGCACCCGGCGGTGGAGTCGACGATCTGGTCGATTCGAGGTAGTGGAAAGTGATCCTTTGGACACATTTATTGAGTGCTGTGAAATCTACGCACATCCGAAGGATATCTGTGTGCTTCTTCTCTACAAGTACGGGGTTAGCCACCCATTGTGATTTCTTGATTTCTCTGATGAAACCTGCTGCGAGTAGTCTGTCGACTTCGGCTTCGACTGCGGTTCTTTTCGGGCCGGATATGCGGCGCATTGTTTGCTTGACTGGTTTAGCATCTGGAAATAATTGGAGAGAGTGCTCGGCGAATTCCCTGGGAATACCTGGCATGTCGGCTGGACACCACGCAAATATATCCCAGTTCTCACGGAGGAATTCGACGAGCGCGCTTTCCTATGCGATAGGCAGACTCGAAGAGACATTGACTGTCTTGGTCGGGTCAGTCGGGTGCACCTGATGCGACCTTGTGTCATTGGTGGCATTGAATGCTCTGTCGACTGCCACCTTCTTGTGCTCCGGCATAAGTGTTCGATCGTTGGAGACCGCTAGATCGGCGAGTGTTGCTTCCATGCCGAACATCTCAGAGATTTTGCTAAACTCTCGGTCGCAAGAGTCGGACTTTTGGAAGTTTCCTTTGACTGTGATTACTCCTTTTGGTCCAGGCATTTTCAGCTGGAGGTATGCGTAGTGTGGGACCGCCATGAATCGAGCGAACGTCGGGCGTCCAAGTATGGCGTGGTATTGTGACTTCCAGTCGACAACTTCGAACTCAATCGACTCTGTCCTGAAGTGGTTTTTGTCCCCGAACGTAACGTCGAGTTGTATGGTGCCTTCTGGGCTTATTGCTTTGCCTGGGACGATACCGTGAAAGGTATTTGAGGATTTTGGCAGGTTTTCGACTGACCTGTTCATTTTGCGGAGCGTATCGCGAAGATGATGTTTATGCCGCTGCCACCATCCATGAAGACCTTGGACATGGCGTAGCCTCCAATTTGGCGTCGAGTACCAGAGCAGAGTGCCCTGGACGAACGACCGATGGTGGGTGGTCCTCTCTGCTGAAGCTTATTGCAGTTTCGGATCCCTTCAAGAATTCAGTTACGGCAGGAGGTGACATGACCGCCATATTTACTTGTCGAGTGCGAAGTTTTTGCTCCCTGTTGGAAGGGCGACCTTTCTGTATCATGTACATCTGCCCTTGGGGCGGAGGGTACTGAGGTTCGTCCACCCGAGGTACGGGTTGTATGGCACCCGCGATATTTCCGCCTGCGGCAGGCTGTGGTGGTGGAGGTGGTGCCATCAGAACAGGCACATTGTTTGGCTGAGGCACAGGTGCAGGTGCGGGTGCGTGTGCGGCTGTTGCCTTTCTGAGTTGCACGTATTCAGATGCTAGTTGGTCGAATTCTCTGCAGTTTCTCATCGAGTGATTGGAGCGCAATTTTCCGTCTTCCCCTTGTACAGGTGGAATCTGCAATCAGCATCCATCTTGTCATCGAATGATCGCTCGTTTGTGCGCCGGAGCGCGACTTGCGCCAATCTTTCTTCTTGTAGCTGTCACTGCGTTGGTTGCGGTCTCGACTGTCCCGGCGATCATCTCGACTGTCCCGTCGATCTTCTGACCGTCGGTCGCTTCTGTCTTGGTCATTGCGGGGTGTGGAGAATCCAGCCGCCATGAATTCGGGTCTGTCGTCGTCGTAGTGACGTTTTGAACGTTTGCGCCTCCGGTCGTCTCTGTATGAGTCCTGCGGTTCGACTGCCGCTTCATGATTGTCACGGGGTGAGGACCCGCGTGTGGTGCGCGCCATGTCTTCTCCGTCTGCCCACTCAGTCGCGATCTTTAGGAGGTTAGCCACAGAGGTTGGCTTTTGGCGACCAAGTGCTTCTTTGAAATCTCGCCTGGCGAGGCCCATGATGAAAGCATCCATGGCCATATCTTCTGAAATTACTCCAACTGAGTTGCGTATCTCAGTCCATCGTCGGATGTATGACCTCAACGTTTCGTCTGACCGTTGAACGCAGGCTCGCAGTTCTTCGAACGTTTTTGGTCGCTCACATAGAGGCTCGAAGTTTTTGATGAAGTCTGCCGGAAGTGATCCCACGAGTCGTATGTTGATGGAGGTAGAGCCTTGAGCCAGTCGCGGGCTGTGCCTTCGAGCATGAGTCGTATGTATTGCATGGCTGTGATATTCGTGCCTCGCTGGCACGCGACAGCCAGTCTGTAGTCTTCCAGCCATCCTGAAGGTTCCTGTCGACCCGTGTATTTGGGCTGTTCAGATGTGAGTTTGAACCCTTTGGGCATCCGTGTCTCGCGGACGCGTCGAGTGAAGCACAGAGCTCCGTGTGGCTCAGGCTCCTGATCAGAGTACGAGTCGCTACTGTAAGATCTGCGTGATCTGCTCCTGGACCTGCGCCGACGTGAGCCGCTTCTTTCCTTCGAGTGGTGACGGCGACCACTGCGATTATGTTCTTCACGACGCGTGTCTACTATGGCACGGTCTCGACTCCCTCCTGGAGTTTTTGGGATTTGGCGTATGGCCTTCGCCGCTAAGGCGAGTGATTTGATCTGTTGGCGATGTAGTTTTGCATTGGGGTCATCAGCTGGAGGCTTGATTGCCTCTAGGTATGCTGCAGCGGTAAAGAGAGCACCCGCAGCTGTTTTGGGTACTGGCACTCCCTCCTCGTCGAATGTCATGAAAGAGTGGCCTAAGTTGCGGGTGAGTGCTGCCCTCTCATCTCCGCGAGGTGTGACAGCCTTGATCTGGGTCTTGTGTCTGCTCGCCCGGTGGAGCTCAGGGAGAGCTGTCTTCTTCGTGCACTCGACAAGCTAGCCTGCTTTTTACGTTCTTCGAGTGTTGCTCTGATCTGCTGCAGTCGAAGTGATTCCTGCCAGTTGAAGTACTGGAAGGTCAACATCTCCTCCGTGTTGCGTCTGCTGGCATCATTGTGCACTCCTTGATGACTTTATCTGCTTTTGCTGCCATCTCAGCAGTAATTGTGAGATTTGTGACTCCATCCGGCATAGTAACTGTGCACGGGAATTCTGTAGGCCTGCGACTGGCCGCAGCATCAGATGATTCTGCGGCGAAGGCAACGTAGACCTGCTGGGGTATCACCCGAGGGTATGTGTATGTGTTTTCGAGTCCCGTCATGGACTCGACGTCTTCATCGAGGCTCATGTCGGAGTCGATATGCCCGTCGAGTGGTCCGTCTGGACGGATCTCGCTGTCGATGTCTTCATCGCCTATGCTCATCTCGGTGTCGGCGAAGTTGTTATGGATCTCGAAGTCGAGGTTGTTGTTGGTGCAGATCTCGGAGTCGACGTGGTTGTCGATATGAGTTTCGGGCTCATCGAAGTCGCTGAGGGAGATCCCGCAGTCGAAGCTATCCTCGAGTGGAAGATTGAGCTCGGGATCGTTTGTGCGGTATGCTGATTCGGCCTCCTCACCTTGGAGTTTTTCGCAATGAGCTCGTTGATCTCTCGAGTTGACATGGTTGTTGCAGACGAGCAGGCTTGGAGGATCGACGATGGTATGGACGCAGTTGATGGATCCGCAGTCGAAGGAGCCGCAACCGATGGAGCCTCGGGTGCGGAAGTCGCGAGTTGGCGTGGATCTGTCAAGTCCTGCACACCAAGCTTGTTTACGAAAAAATTGAACGACCAACGGTTAAACCCAAACCTGACTCGAGATCAGCGAACGTCTCCTGGAATTCTGGCGAGTGTGGCTCGAAGTCCATCAGAGGATCTGATGTGCTTTTTGCAGGTGAAGTTGGCGTGCTGCCGTTTGTCGAGTGAGTCGGCGAGTTGCCGTGTGCCGCCCGAGTCGGCGAGTTCTGGTTTGTTGATGCAGCCGGCGAGTTGCCGTTTGTAGATGCGATCGGCGAGTCGCCGTTTTCCGATGGAACCGAAGAAACCGTGAGTCCAGCACTATTCTTTCCCACAGACGGCGCCAATTGACGAGGGGTTAACTCATCAAATCCCATGGTTAAGGACCTAGGGTTGAGATTACGAGGGAGAGAACGTGGTAGAGCTGGTAGTTTCGTCGGCTGACAAGCAAAAGCAGGGATTTTACCCAGGTTCAGGCCTCCGGAGAGTAACACCCTACTTCCTGCTTGTCTGGTATTGATCTGGTGTGTATATGCGAGCTACAATGGGGTCCCGGCGAGATGTCGATCTCGCTAGGGTTTTGGTGGTTCGAGTATTGCGTGTCCTGGATGGCGGCCCTCCAACCTTTATATAATAGGTTGGGTCTCGGGAGTTCGCAACCGACTCAGATTACATGTAAGGAAAGCCTAAACCGACTATGCCTATGTCTAATCTTGGAGGATACTCCATCTTGTTGGGCCTTTCGTCATGGGCTTCATGTAGGCTCTTGATAGTTGGGCTTAGTCGACACGTGCACCAGGTACCCTTAAGATAGGGTACCCGAGATGTATATCCTTGTCACTTTTTATGCACAGATTTAGGATGTCCCGTAATTTGTTCAAACACATAGCTGATGGTATACTTGAGTATGACTATGATGGTTATTTTACGAAAAAAAGAAGTGCTTCTGGAGCTATTGGGTTAGATCCTCTGCAAAAGATGACCACGGCAATGCGGATGCTAACATATGGAATAGCAGCCGATGGTGCTGATGAGTACATTCGGTCCGCTGAGGCTACTAATTTAGAGTCTTGCAAGAAATTTTTTATCAAAGTTTGTGAAGTTTTTGGGGAAAGGTACCTGAGATCTCCAAATGAACAAGACATTGCTAGGTTACTTGCAATAGGGGAGGAAAGAGGATTTCCTGGTATGTTAGGGAGCATAGATTGCATGCACTGGGGTTGGAAAAATTGCCCCAAAAAATGGCATGGCATGTTTAAAGGCCATGTGAACGAGCCCACTATGATCTTGGAAGCAGTTGCTTCACAAGATCTTTGGATTTGGCATGCTTATTTTGGTTTACCAGGGTCTCTCAATGATAAAAATGTTCTTCAACGTTCTCCGGTTTTTACAAAGCTAGCCGAAGGTGAAACTTCTGCAGTGAATTATAGCATCAATGGCCATCAGTACACAATGGGGTATTACCTTGCAGATGGTATCTGTCCACGGTGGGCAACATTTGTGAAGAGCATACCAGCTCCAGATACCAGAAAGCATAAATTTTTTGCCAAGAAGCAAGAGGGGTCTAGGAAAGATGTGGAACGAGCCTTTGGAGTTCTGCAATCTCGTTTTGCCATTGTTCGTGGGCCTGCTAAAGGATGGAAACGTAAATAAATCGATGATGTCATGAAAGCTTGTGTCATAATGCACAATATGATAGTTGAAGAGGAGCGAGAAACTGGTCGGCAAAGCTACACTTTTGAGGCAATGGGAGAAAGAGTCACAGTCTCTCGTACTCATGCGGAACAACTGAGCTCTTTTATTCAGATGACTCACCGGATTAGAAATTTCGATGAACATGATCAGCTTAAACTTGATCTAATTGACCATGTGTGGCAAAAGTTTGGAAACGAGTGATGTCCTAGTTATAACTTTGTAATCCGTTTCTTTTCATCTAGTTTTAATTTATGCAATGAGTGATGTAATCCATGTCTTTGTAATGCAGCTATCAATAAAATATTTATGCAATGAGTGATGAATCCATGTCATAGAACCAACAACAAATATATTAGCAAACTAGGACCAAAACCGTAGAAATTGACATAGAATTGACACGGGCAAGCAAAACACTACCAAAGCACAGCTAATTTAGCCCCATACCACAATCTGGCATCAAATTGACATGGGCAAGCGACAAATTGCAATAGACAAATACCTAATCGACATGGCCAAGCTCACTGCCTCTCCCAGGCCGCAGGCCGCCGGCCTCCCCAGTCCCCACTGTCCACGGCGAGCGAGCGCCCGCACCCCGCCGCCCAGCCCCCCATCCCTTCCTACAGCCGCACCCCGCCGCCTTCCTACAGCGCGAGCGCATCCGCCCAGGCCACACCCCATCGCCCAGCCCCCCCCCCGTCCCCGCCCTCCACTCTCTCCAGGGCGCGCGCCGCCGCCGCCGCCAGATCTGGCTGCAGGGCGTGCGGCCACCGCCCCTCTGCTCCCGCTCGATGGCTTGCGAAAAAAATAGTTACCTTCGGCGGCGGCTGGAGAGGAAACATGACGGCGACCTTGGGGGCGAGCTCCTCCGATCCTTGCTCCGGGCGGCCGCGGGACGAAGCAGCGGCCTTCTTTTCGCGAGCTCACGAGCGTGGCTTGCTCGTGCTAAGTTCCACGCCTCGTACCGTCGTGGCGTGCTTGTGGATGTTTACACGCCGTTTTACACGAGTCGCTGGGAGATGTTTTGCTACTCACATAGTTGTTAGATGTGTACGTGTAGGACACGTCTACATAGCCGAAATCAAGGAGGTTTAGATTTGATTAGTTTATTTCCATAATTGTAATCTCTTTACTTGATTACCAAGTCATCTCCTTGTACTATATAATCCCATCACGGGATCCATATCAATCTAAGTGCAACAATTGTAATTGCCTTCATGGTATCAGATTAGGTTTTCGATCCTCTCTCTGATGGCACCGCCTAGCGCCGCCGAAATCGCCGCCGAGGCTGCCGCCAAGGCAGCCCTATGGGCGCTCGCGGCCGCGCTCCCAAGCATCCGCGCCGCCGTTCCGGTCACCCTCGAGCTCTCCACCTCCAACTTCCTCCAATGGTGAGGCATGTTCTCCGACGTCGTCGAGAAGTATGCCCTAGAAGACCATCTCGACGAGAAGGAGTACCCCACCGATCCCACGCCACAGTGGAGTCGGAACGACGCCATCGTCCGATCGTGGCTCAACAGCACCGTCACGCCCGAGTTTCTCGCCATGGTCGTCGACACCACCGCACCACTTCCTGCACGCCCTGTGGACGCGTCTCTCCAACATCTACCACGACAACGCCGAGACTCGTTCCTCCTACCTCGAGCAAGAGTTCCACGGTCTCCAACATGGGTCCATGACCGTGGCTGATTACTGTCGCAAGCAGAAGCTTCTCGCCGACGAGCTCAACGCCTTGGGCACAACCATCACCGACAAGCGCCTCGTGCAGAACACTCTTCGCGGCCTCGGATCTGGGCTTGCCTACATGCGCACCCTGACCCTCAAACAGCGCCCACTGCCGTCGTTCCTCGACGTGCGCTCGTCTCTTCTGCTCGAGGAACTCACGCTGAAGCAGTCCGAGTGCCTTCTCCTGCTCCGACCGCCTTCGTCGCCCGGGGTGCCCCCACGCCTCCCACACCACGCGGCCCAACGGAAACCGTGCCGCCTTCGCGCCGCCCCTACCCATGCCGCAACTTCCAGCAGCGAGGCAGCTGCCAATATGGGGCGCGATGCCGCTTCCTCCACTCCGGACCTCCTCCACAGCGAGGTGGAAATTCCAACACATCCGGGAAGGGTTCGCCGGCGTCGTGGCCATCAATGCAAAACCCTTGGGCGGGGTCTATCCAGATGTGGCCCGGTCCGCCTCCGCGCCCGCCGCCTCCCGGCCAGCCTCAGGCTCATCATGCCATGATGTTGCCTCCGCCTTCGTGGGCCTACGGTGCTCCCTCGTCCACACCATGTCCACCAGGGGTGCCTCCGCCAACCATGCCCTGGATGCAAGGAGCTCCACCGTCGGCTCCGATGCCTGCACCGACTTATGCTGCGATGCCACCGTCTTTCGACCAAGGACAACTCATGCAGACTTACAACACCATGTCCCTCGCACCACCACCTCCGCATGAGTGGATCATGGATTCTGGCGCATCCGCCCACATGACCGGCAATCAGGGTAACCTTTCTCATATCCTCCCCTCTAGCTCTCCTTACCCACATGTCATCGTCGGCAACGGTCATGCTCTTCCTATAACTCGCACTGGTCACACCACCCTTTCTACTCCTAATCACTCTTTTTCTCTTAATAATGTCCTAGTAACACCTAACCTTGTAAAAAATCTTATTTCCGTCCGTAAGTTAACCACTGATAATCTTGTTTCTGTTGAGTTTGATCCTTTTGGTCTCTCTGTGAAGGACCTCCGCACCAAGAACGAGATCGTCAGGTGCAATAGCTCCGGCGACCTCTATCCCTTCTGGTGGCCGTCTTCCGCTGCGCACGCCCTCTCCACCACCACGTCATCTTCAACTTTGTGGCATCGTCGCCTAGGACATCTCAGTAGTCAAGCTTTGTCGCACCTAGCAAGTGCTTTTTCATTTCCTTGTAATAAAAATTCTACCGATAATCAATTGTGTCATGCTTGTCAATTAGGAAAACATGTTCGTCTACCTTTTGATACATCTACTACTCAAACTATGCGTCCTTTTCAGCTTATCCACTGTGATTTATGGACTTCACCTCTTGCTAGTGTGTCTGGTTACAAATATTACTTAGTTGTCCTAGATGATTTCACCCATTACCTTTGGACTTTTCCCTTGCGTGCAAAATCTGACACTTTCTCTACACTTAAACACTTCTTTGCCTACGTCTCTACCCAATTTAACACAACTATCCAATCTGTCCAATGTGACAATGGTCGCGAATTTGACAATAAAACTGCTCACATGTTTCTCCTTTCCCTCGGCGCCACCCTTCGAATGTCTTGCCCATACACCTCTTCCCAAAATGGTAAAGCCGAACGTGTCATTCGCTCCACTAATAACATGGTGCGTTCCCTTCTTTTTCAAGCTAGCATGCCATCAACCTACTGGGTTGAAGCTCTTCACACTGCCACGTTCCTGTTCAACCTTCACCCTACCAAAACCCTCCAACACCGTACTCCTTACGAAGCTCTCCGTGGCCTCCCTCTACCTCTTGCGCACCTACGGGTTTTCGGTTGCCTTTGCTATCCTAACCTATCCGCTACAGCACAACACAAACTAGCTCCTCGCACAACCGCGTGTGTTTTTCTCGGGTACCCCTCTAACCATCGCGGCTATCGTTGCCTTGACCTCGCGACACATAAAATCATAATCTCTCGCCATGTCGTCTTTGACGAAAACACCTTCCCTTTCGCCCACCAATCCACTACACCCCCTACAGCCACCGATCTCTCCTTTCTTGATGATCATCCTATCATTCTGCCCTCCCAAACTACCCCACTTGCACCAATCCTGCAACCACCTATTCCACCCGAGCCAAACAACCCACCGACACCCGAACCCCATTCTCCCCTCTCACACCTCAACCCACTCCTCCAGATTCGCCAGTGGCCTTGGCCCCCGTCGGCCCTCCCCTCGCCGACAACAATCACTCCATGCTTACTCGTGGAAAACGTGGCATGACTAAACCTATTGACCGTCTTAATCTTCTGGCTGATGTTCTTAGTCCGCTCCCAAAGAGCTACCGGGGCGCTCTCAAGGACCCTAATTGGCACTCCGCAATGATGGACGAATTCGTGCACTGCAGACTAACCGGACATGGGATCTTGTTCCTCGTCCGCCTGGCGCTAATGTCGTAACTGGCAAGTGGATTTTTCGGCACAAGCTTAAGCCGGATGGGTCTTTGGATCACTACAAAGCCCGTTGGGTCCTCCGTGGCTTCACCCAGCGTGCAGGCGTTGATTATGGAGAAACTTTCAGCCCGGTTGTCAAACCGGCCACCGTTCGCACTGTCCTCTCACTTGCCGTCGCGCAAGATTGGCCGGTTCATCAGCTCGACATCAACAATGCTTTTCTACATGGTACTCTTGCCGAGACGGTCTACTGCGCACAGCCGTCGGGGTTTGTCGATGTCTCCCAGCCCGACCATGTTTGCCGGCTCAATAAGTCTCTCTATGGGCTTAAACAGGCACCACGTGCCTGGTATAGCCGTTTTGCCGACCACCTGCTGCGCCTTGGTTTTGTCAGCTCCCGCGCGGATCCCTCGCTCTTCATCTACAACAGCAACACAGAGATTGTTTACCTGCTATTGTACGTCGATGATATAGTCCTCACAGCCTCCTCTGCACAGCTTCTTCGGCGAACCATCACGGCTCTCGAGCGTGAGTTCTCCCTCAAGGACCTTGGTACATTGGACTATTTCCTCGGAGTCGCTGTTACACGGTCCACGGCTGGCATGTTCCTCTCTCAGCGGCAGTACATCATTGAGATCCTTGATCGCGCAGGAATGAGTGAGTGCAACCCATGCTCCACTCCCGTAGATACACAGTCCAAGCTCTCAGCTGCTGGCGCCACCATCGCTGATCCGTCTGCCTATCGGAGCCTGGTTGGTGCTCTCCAATACTTGTCTTTCACAAGACCAGACATCGCATATGCAGTGCAACTGGTCTGCTTGTACATGCATGACCCACGGGAACCGCATCTCAATGCGGTCAAGAGGATTCTCCGGTACCTTCGCGGCACCGTCAACCATGGACTTCAGCTATATCGCTCGTCGCCGGCATCACTCACTGCATACACGGATGCTGACTGGGCTGGTTGCCCCGATACTCGCAAGTCCACCTCTGGTTATGGCGTGTTTCTTGGTGACAATTTGGTTTCCTGGTCTTCTAAACGTCAGCACACTGTCTCCCGCTCGAGTGCGGAAGCTGAATACAGGGGTGTTGCCAATGTTGTTGCTGAAGCATGCTGGTTACGCCAGCTCCTATCCGAACTCCATCGACCTCTTCAGAGAGCTACGGTGGTCTACTGCGACAACATATCTGCTGTCTACCTTTCGACCAATCCAGTCCAACATCAACGCACTAAGCATGTGGAGATTGACCTACACTTTGTTCGTGAGCGGGTTGCTTTTGGAGATGTCCGTGTTATGCATGTTCCGACATCTTCCCAGTATGTTGATATCTTCACCAAGGGATTGCCTTCCACTGTGTTTACCGAGTTTCGCTCCAGCCTGAACGTCCGCGTTGCTCCCGCTCCGACTACGGGGGGTGTTAGACGTGTACGTGTAGGACACGTCTACATAGCCGAAATCAAGGAGGTTTAGATTTGATTAGTTTATTTCCATAATTGTAATCTCTTTACTTGACTACCAAGTCATCTCCTTGTACTATATAATCCCATCACGGGATCCATATCAATCTAAGTGCAACAATTGTAATTGCCTTCAATAGTGTATATTTGCAATACACGTCCATATAGACGATCCACTAGAGATGCTCTTATAGGTTACGAAAATATATAGATGTCGTTTATACAACAAAAGATATCTTAACAAAATATATCTTGGGATGACGAGTAGCCAAATAAATATTGCAGAAACAAACGCCAAAGAAAAGTAAAAGAGAGGGTAAAAGTGAAAAAAAAACAAGAAACAAGACTGCGACGCGACGAGGGGGCAGAGGAAGAAGAACGCGGTTAGATATGGCATATCCAATCAAGTCTCTGAAAATAGACAGATCCGAGAAAAACACAACAACACTCTTCTCTCCTTTCTCCTGGTCTCTCTCGAAACACCTGCGCCTGATCTCCTCCACCGAATCGCCGGGCCGGACCGAAGCCTCTCCTGCCGGCGTTGCCGGTCGGCGTAGGCAAAGGGATGGTGCCGGATTTAGTTTTAGGCTTAGCTTTTTGCTAGTTTTATCCTATATGGTGTATGAGGGTAGGATGGTGGATCCCTGCGGCCAGATCTACCACGCCATGGACGTCCTCTGCTTTGCTGCGTCCTACCGGTGGCAGGTGGTGGCGCATGCTGAGTTGAGGTGCCCTTGCATCCCTCCAAATAAGGTCTACACCGGGAGTTTGATGCTGGGATTTGAGGACCAAGCCCAGCTCGGTGCGGTTGTTCTTCAGTTTGCGACGGTGCTCCCATGGTGGGAGCCGAAGGTGGCGACGGTGGAGACTCCTGCTGACTCCCTAAATAAGGTCCGTGTTTTGGGCTTCTGGTGCTGCAACTCTTCTCTATATCTGCCTCCTCCGGCTCGTGGCGGGAGCTCGGGGTTTGACGGCGGATTGTTCTTCTTGGTGTCGTGGCTGGAGGCTCCTTGTATGGGCAACTCGACTTCCGTCGCGGATGCGGTTCTGCTGATCTCTTCTACTCGCAACGGTTGCGTTGGGGGGAGATGGTGGTCTGTCGATCTCGACGCTGGAGTTGATTTGCCATGGAGTTGTGATACCAAAATCTGCAGTGCAATCTCGGCGGCCTTGGATTGCCGGCCGACTCTGATGGCCAACTGGTGGCCTCTTTCGTCGGAGATGATTCCCGACGTACTTTCAACCTCCAGACGGAGGCCCTTTGAAGAGTTCGCTATGGCGCCCCTCGTCAACTCGGAGCCAAGTGGCGTAGTCCCCGGCACCGGTGAAGATGGCCATGGCTGGAGCTCTCTCGTTCATGGATGCAGCGGAGGACCGGATTGCGTTTCTGAAATCCTTTGTAGGGTCTTCTTTGTAAAAGACAGGGACCTATTTGCTACCTCTGTATTTTATCATGTCCCTTTTGTACTTTGTACCCGCTGCTGGTATATGTAATGGTATCCAGGCCTTCGGGCCTCTCCTTGTTCAAAAAAAAAAACTAAATAAAACCAGTGAACCCGTTGCTTCCTTCTCCCTCTCTCCTCCTAGTCCTCTCCGTCTCGGCCACCACCCCCGTTATATTCTCCGGCTAGCCCACACACCTTCCTACCAATTTTCCCCATCCTCCACGCCACACGCCAGCACCACACCCGTCTCCTCATAGCCTCCTAGCCCTACTGCTCGCCACTCCTCCGCCTCAGCTTGCTCATCCTCCTTTGCGGGGCTCCAGATTCCAGAAAGGTGAACGAATCATCATCTCTGCCCTGCCCCCTGTATATATGTGCAAGCTCACCTGCCTTTGTTTTCTTACCGCGTGTTTTTTGGTTCTTGATTCACGCCGTGTGTGCTATAGGTCGTCCAGGAACGGGATTTTCTAGGAGCAATTTTGGTTTTTATACGCAGATTGGATTGGGTTCAGTGATGAGGGGAGAGAAGGGGCTGCATCACCTGGCTCGATTCCCATCTCTCTGAACATAGATGGATGCATCTGTGCGTACTCTCCCTGATGTTTGTTTTGGTTGGTTCCATTGTCCCTTCGTCTCATGGAGCCCTCTGCTGTTTTTGTTGTGGTACATATATGCAGGTGAACTCCAAGAAGGTTAGCTCTTGTGTAAGCACCGGTCATAGCCGCTGTGGTGAAGCTCATAAACCTGTCCAGCCGTGTCGTATGCGGGATCGCTGCTTAAACAGAAACAACCCCTTCTCACTTCAGGTTATCTTCTCTTCACATTCGCCTTTTGAGATTGATCTTATCCATGTGCTCCTTCCTTACTCTGCAGAGTCCTTCTTGATTGATTTAGTTAGAGCGGAAAAACAGAATGTAAGGATAGATCTTGCTAAACTTTGTGACGTATTAGATGTGGTGTTTTTCAGTTTTCAAGAACCTTTCCACATGTGTCCTGTCGTGTGTGGTAGCTTCAAAATAAAATACTTGGCAGATATTAAAACACGCCTTCTATTTTTGGTAAAAAGGTACAGCTTGTACAATTCAACTTAGATGGAGGTTGTTTGTAGTTATAATAAATATTCATGAAACCGGAAAAGACTATTAATACTACATACGAAGATGTCAAACTTGTGCTTGATTCACATCATGCAATGGTGGATAATGTTCCTTCCCCACTTAATTTTTATGGAAGTATAGTCAGACAAACTTACCGGTAAATCCATAGGAAACTGAAATACTGACAACTACAGAAACCATGATATCAGCACCATCAATACATCATCACCTCCCTTGGTACAAAAAAAACACGATTCTCACCACCATTGGAGAGCATGCTGGTATCTAGTAAAATGAAAATTTGTTCTTCCAATATTGCTGAAAACAACAGTTGAAGTTTCTCTTGAATATTTTACAGCTGTTTTATCATGTTTATGCTAACTGCTATTCTCTTGCACTGTATCCTGCTTATGTTTTAGCTTAATGTTGCAGGTTTGGTTCGCATTTCCATTTAAGTACAAGAGCAGCTGTATTTGGCATGGCATTTGAGTAGAGCATCAGAACCGCAAAAGGAAAGTTTGTCAGCAATATTACACTATTGTTGGTGTCATACTTTTATAGAGAAGATGGTGAATGAAATGTTTTATGAGGACATTAATGATCACAGCGTAAGCTCTGAGGACGAAGACACACTTGTCAGGAGTTATAGTAATCTCAGTGTCAGCTTTGGATATCATTGCAATTCTTATCAGAGTTTTCCTCTTGAAAATGATGAGCATGAAACCTCTCCCCAGATGACGTTTGAAACTAATGCCCTGATGCAGTCACGAAATGGCTCATTTACTTGTTTATCTGGTGCCGCAATTAGTGCAAATTTCACACTGGCCAATACAAATATTTGCAACGGTCTTATTGGGGAAGAAATTTTACCAGAACTAGATTCTCCAAATTCTTTCAGAAAAATTGTTTCTTCTCCATCTATGTCAAGATTGGACTTACTATCCACCTCACAAGGCAGCCCTGCATCAACTGATAGCTCCATATTCGAGATCAGCAAAAATATTTGGAGGTCCAGCGCTCCAACAACTGTATTATCCAATTTTCTGACTGGTACTGAGGTAAAAATGGCTGGTGGGGCTGCTGGAGAGGATAGAGTCCAAGCTGTGTGCTCTGAGAAAAATGGATGGTTGATTTGTGGAATATATGATGGATTTAATGGACGAGATGCAGCTGATTTTCTGGCAGTAACTCTATATGATAACATAGTATATTACCTATACCTGTTAGAGTGTCGTATCAAGCAGCAAGATGGCATATATAACTCATCAGAAGACTCCCTTAATGGTGTTAAAAGTGAGTTGGCATTGGCCATGAGAATTGCAGAAAATGAAGATGTAAAACTTTCTGAAAGTTTTCGAGCTGGTGTTCTGAATTGCCTCACTTCTGCTGTTGAGCAAGCTGAGAATGATTTCTTATGCATGGTTGAACAAGATATGGATGATAGACCAGATTTAGTTTCAGTTGGGTCTTGTGTGCTGGTTGTGCTTCTTCAGGGAACAGATTTGTGCATTCTGAATCTTGGGGATAGTAGAGCCGTGCTTGCTTCCATGCCATATGCAGAAAGGGATACAGTGAATGCTACTCAATTGACGGAGATCCACTCACTTGAAAATCCGTCGGAATACCAGAAACTTTTAGCTGATCATCCTAATGATTCTAAAGTTGTGATGGGTGACAAAGTAAAAGGGAAGTTGAAGGTTACTCGTGCTTTTGGAGTTGGCTATCTAAAGCAGGTAACATTTTAAACTTTAGCGTGTGAAGAAAATTCACGCCATTCTTATAATTTATCTAATGCCAATGCTTTAATCCCATTTTGCAGAAAAAGTTCAATGATGCACTCATGGGAATTCTCCGAGTTCGTAATTTGTCCAGTCCGCCTTACGTATATACAAATCCACACACACTGAGTCACAAAGTTACGGAGGATGATTTATTTGTTGTGCTTGGCAGCGATGGCTTATTTGATTTCTTCAGTAATGATGAAGTTGTTCAGTTGGTTTATCAATTTATGCATGATAGTCCATTTGGTGATCCTGCAAAGTATCTCATCGAGCAAGTTGTACATAAAGCTGCCAAGCAAGCAGGTATACCCCCAAAATATATTTAATTTAATTTTTGATATACAAATAGTTGGCACTAAAAGTAGGACACAGTCGCTTTATATGTTGGTAATGAGCAACCCAAAATGTAGAAGTGCATTTCTCATGTTATAATAGGAAGGGAAGTACCCCTAGCCCCTGTTAAGTACGTATGCTCTATGATACTGACTAGAAACCCAATATGTCTTGGTTCTTAAGTATGCCCTACAAGCAGTAACATAAGACATTGATGGCAGATTTCTATTTATAGGCTTGCAGAAAACTTACGATAATATTCTTTTTTATGGTTTAGATTATGCATATATCATAAAAATATACATCAAATGAGAAAGAAGAGCGGGGGTATTTGTGAGAGCGCAATTACTTTGATGATTTGATTTGTTATTTAACGGTCATTTTTCCAAACCTTGTTGGAACCATAACCGTAAACAAGGAGAACTAACACCAACTCTTCACTTCTTTCTTCCTATGCCTTGGCAGCTTTAACAGCTGAACAGTTGATGAGGATACCTGTTGGGAGCAGGAGAAAGTACCACGATGACGTGACTGTCGTTGTTATCATCCTCGGGAATGCGCGAAGGACCGTGAGCGCATCAACTTCGATATGAAAGACTGCAGATCTCAAGAAGAAGCTGTGCTACCAACTGGTAAAATTTTGTGGGTATTAGGATTTGAACCTTTTTGAGGGTTCTGGTGTGATAGTGAATAAATATAGTAATGTGTGTATATCCTTCTGAAATTTTGGGAGTGAACTCAGATAAATGCTTTGTCAAGTCAAAAGGTTCACTGAGACTTGTTTGGCCTAATTTTGTATGCGGCTAAAATAATCAGTATTGTGATGGGTTCATGAGCAGAATGGGGATACCCTTCAGCTCACATTACCTAGCTTGTGCTATCGGAAAATTTTACTGATCTGAAGATCTCAAAAGGACCTGGAAAGGACCCATGAAAAAGGCCAGAGTAGTGTGTTGGTTCTGTTGAGTTTGCTGGGTACATTTGCCTGGTGAGAGCTCGAGAAGATACTATGTGGGTGGGTGATGTTTCCTGGTCACATTACATAACCTACCAAACTCTCCACACCTCTAGTGTTTTTGTGATTTCAGGTCCACAATTCCATGCCGCCGCAAACCTGGAACACACCGTTGTCCTGCCGTTCTGCCAACACACGCCATGGATTCCTGTGTTCCTCTTTTGTCATTTGACGCATCAGTCCTGACAGCAACGTCCTGATTAAGCTACCCTTCACAGGAACAGACAAGCAAATGCCATAGCGGTGTGAGGGGGTGAGAGCTCTGCATGATTATTGCTTTACCCGTAAGCAAAGCTTTGCACGCTATTGCTTGCACAGTTTTGGAGCGTAGTTAGGACATCTTAGGCATGACATTTCTTTTGTGCCAGCATTGTGGACTTCACACTTGGCATAGGCCAATGCCAGCTGCGTGATGTGCCCTGTAAACATTGTTAAAATTAGGCGAAAGCGACCGGCTTGACACCGTCGGAGTATAATTGTCCCCTTCCTCTGCGTTTGTGTTACTGTTGGCGATCTAGATCTAGTCTTCGTGTCATTAGTCTTTGAAGCAAGTGACGAGTGTCTGGGAGTAGTTGGCAGTTGGAGAGAGAGAGGAGACGATGGACGTCTTCATCCACGAGGACTATGTGAAGAAGCGCAACGAGGTGAGGAGGGAGCAGAGGAGGAAGAAGATGCAGATGCTGCAGCTGGGGCTGGGGTCGGGCAATCACGGCGCCGGGGAAGGGGAGGAGAGCCTGCGAGCGACGAGCCGGTGCACGACGCCCACCGGCATGTCGCCGTCCCCGGTCGGGTCCCCCACGGCAAGCCCATCGGAGGAAGCCGTTTCTTCTGATCACCGCCGCCTCTTCGACTGCCTCAAGCCGTACTAAGTTATGTGTTCGTGTCCTTCGTTGGGATTTTGATGGTGAAGGTTCAGTCCCTTGTTGCGAGCCATTCATGTGTTTGTGTCGGCCATCTGCCCTGTACGTTACCTGTATGGCCGTAGTTGGCTGGTTCAGGCGCCTCCTTGGCCGTAGTTCCAAGAACAAGCTGCTGGTACTTGATGTAGCAATACGTTGATTCCACACATGTATATGATATGGGCTACTACAAGACAAAGCCCTGTAAAGTATTGAGTGTTGCCAGCTATGAACAACTACAGCTTTTCAGTCGAACGTGTTAGTGCATTTAAACTCTATATAAGCACGGCATTGTAGTATTGAGTGAGTACTTAAGCTATCCACTACTAGTATCATGGAAGATTTGCAAGAACAGGAACATCCCTCCTAACCCCCTAATGTACTTCCATGTATGGAAATCTTCACACCCTGACACTGGCCGCGGCCTCCTTGATTTGCTCGATTGTGAACACGCCAAAGAAGCTGTCATCTATGACAGCGTTGATCACTGCATACGCAACATCATCCACGCTCACCGGCGGTGCAAGGACCAGGTCCGAACCAGGCAATGAGCTCAATGGTCTGGTGAAATTTTCGACGGAGGAAAGTAGCTTCTCTAATGGTTGTCCTACCAAGTCGAGCGGTATCTCAAAGCCGTCTACTTTCCTTTTACCGTAAATAAAACCTGGCCTCAATACAACACCTGAAAGAGAAAAAGGTCGATTGGGTATATGGCAAGAATACATGAAAAAATAAAGTAGCAGGACATATGGGTTTAAATGTTACTGAGCACTATTTCTAACCTGTGGAAGGGTATTTGGAGAGGACTTCAGATTCAGCCTTTCTCTTGCCAGTGAAATAGCCCGAGGTAAGAAGAAACGATGGAAGATTGTAATCATGAACAGAGATCAAAATGAATTTTGGAACTCCTGCAGAAGAATAAAGCAAGTTGCTTATGTTATCTTCTTGATATATATTTTCAAACAACAAAGTGTAAGCCAAGTGCCATGCAACATGGTTTCAGAAAGGATAGGTCTTAGCCGTTTGAAGTTTTCAATCTTTCATTTAGAAGGTTTAACCGGGATATCAAGTTCCCTAACACGATATAACTTAAATTTTCATACTCCATCGGATGCACCCTTAATTATTAAACTTGGTTTTCCTGTAGTTTAAGTTTCAGAAAAGTACAACTTTTAGTTTTCACTAATTAGAAACTGTTAAGAGTTAGTAAATGTAGGAGATATCAAATGAACAAGCAGGTTTGGTAAAGTTTTTCAGAAAGGATAAGTCGAAATTTTTCTATATGCCTGCTTGAAACAACTTAGTACAGGCATGGAATCATCTTAATCTGCTGCCACACCCACAAAATGTCCAAAGATACATGGAAACCAGCATATCACTGTCATCAGTCATCACAAAGTACTCACCAAATTCTTTCGCAGCATCTACTGCGATAGCATTTGCTTCACCGTTAATCCTTTTCATCTGTTCTTCGTTACCAAATCCTCCCAGGGTAGACACAACAGCAGTAGCCCCTACTAACACGTCCTCCCATCTTGCATAGAAAACATCTCCTGCATAACAGTAAGATGCTTATCTGAATATGAGAGTGCCAAAAGAAACAAATATGTATACCAGATACTCTTGGAAATCAAGTATAAAATGTCGATCTGTGACAGGTAAAAGGTGGTAAAGAGGGTGTAATGTTAAAGCTATACTTTCGAAGAAAATACATTTGTAACAAGCCAGGGGAGCAATGAAGAAATAAAGAATGGTCTTAAGTACATAGGTCTAAGAATTCATCATCCAGCAATAGGTACAACAGAATGACATACATTATACATGTAACATATGTTTGTTAAGCGATAACGACAATATATAATGTACTTATTACTGTACCACTATTATTCAAAAACTAACTGAAGACATTCGATGGCATTTGTATTCTCCAGTTTTCATGAAGACTTTATATGCAGATCAAACCATTATAAGACCAAACCATAACAGTTTAAATCAAGAATGAACTCTATGATGTACAGTTAGATAACGGTAAGTAATATAAGGAGCAGTCCACCCAAGAAAAATAGCTAACATGATCAAGACAGATCTATTTGGCAAGGTGAAGGGTAGGAATTTGTTCCTCAGTATCGGCTTAGAAGTATCTGATGCAATGAAGAACACGGTTTCTCAGAAAGGATGTGAGCAGCCACTTAAAAGGGCCGTCAACCAGTTGGTTGAAGATGTCATCAGTGAAGCAATTCTCTCTTGGCAGTACAAGCCTGGCTACACCATTATGATGGACGCTGATGACAAGGGCAAACCTTGGTTGAGTCGGCTGGACGATCAGACCGTTCAATTCTCTGATCCCGCGACAACACTTCGAAAGCTCAAGCGCCCAATGTATATTAGATTTTATTGCGTTATTCTTCGCCATTGATAAGCTTCTCGATTCTTTTGTGCATAGGCTCCATAGTTCATGTACATAGTTTCCAGGTGCTGGAGTTTCTCACTGAATTTAACGAAAAGTTAAGCCTTACGACTCTTACAACACCAGTACATAATGTTACATGTTTAGCACATATTTACATTGTTTATGTCAGACTCTGGAATATACACATTTTGAAACTGTTGTGTTTCAACGGTTCATTCAACTGAGAAATAACTGCTGCCAACAGTGCTTCAACGGTTCATTCAACTGAGAAGTAACTGCTGCCAACAGGCAGTGACAATCACTTCAATTTGAATTTGTCAACTCAGGTTCTAAAATTTGTGAAGAATGTGATCATAGATAAAAGCAACTAAGCACTTGAAATAAGAAATATATGCAATCATTTTAAACCTTGTAATGTGATATAGTATGACAAACCTCTGGCTCTCTTAGTATTATGTCAAATCTTTCCATTTTAACAGATACTATACATTTACTACGTTACTGCGTTTTAGTCACCAAAGCTGGAATAGCTCAGTTGGCCAGAGCGTGTGGCTGTTAACCACAAGGTCGGAGGTTCAAGCCCTCCTTCTAGCGTAATTAGTTTTTACCCGTTTTGACATTCGTCAGCCAATTTAATACTTTACCGCATTTGAGTGTGTGGCTGTTAACCACAAGGTCGGAGGTTCAAGCCCTCCTTCTAGCGTAAATAATTTTTACCCTTTTCGTCAGCCAATTTTGTCAACACACTATGCAAAGCCGTAAGCGGCAGCGGCAAGTCCTCCAAAATTGAATTACACACGCCAGCATATTAGAATTCGTATAATTATTTTTATATGTACGTTTTCTCTTTTGCCCTCTGAAGTTTTTGGCACCATGTGTCGCGTTCCATCGTCGAAAAGATATGTGTAGTCGCTACGGTTATTTCATCAACAGTTATGGGATCCAGTCAAAGAAGAGCAGATGATAAGCATGTTCAATACTTCAATGACTGTGGTGCTGGAGATTCAGATCTGTATAGACTAAATTTTCCCTCCTTACTTTAATTCTAAAAGAGCCTGATGCTGTAACCATTCAGAAGTTCAGGCCTATTGCTCTAACTAAATTGCAGTTCTAAAATTTTCTCTAAGTGTGAACTGATAGATTAGGATTGGTTTGTGAGGAGTTGATTTCTCTAAATCAAACTGCATTTATTAGAGGTAGGTACTTACTAGAGAATGTTGCAGCTGCACACGAAAGTATTCATGATGTAGCTCATAGTGACCAAGCTGGCTTTATCTTTAAATCGGCTTAATAAAAGGCTTATGATTGGGTAAATAGAGAATTTCTTATTAAAATGATGTATGGGAGAAGCTCTAATCCTAAGATGGATGAAAAATATTAAATCCCTGTTGGACAAAGGTTCAGTTGGAGTTAGAATTAATGATATTAATAGTTATTCTTTTGGACTAGTAGGGTGTGACACAGGGAGATCCTATTTCTCATCTTCTCATTAATTTAGTAGCTGATTTGTTCACCAGGAGTCCAGGATGTTGACGAAAGCTGCTAGACAGAGTACTGGCTTGCTACGTGACTTTTGTCTACTAGGATCATCAACATGCAATGCTAATGATACCCCATTTTCTTACAAAGGATTTATCCTCTGTTATGAATCTTAAATGGACCCTTTCCTTATTGAACAAATCTCTGGTATGAGAATTAATTTTTATAAGTGTGATGTGGTTCCAATTAATAATTATTCTGATGATGCTCAAATTTATGCTCAAATCTGAGTTGTAGATTAGAGAAATTACCTTTGAAATATCTTAGGGTTCCTTTACATTATAGCAAGCTTACAAAATAAGATTTGCAACCAATTATTGAGAAAAAAATTAAGAGGGTTACTGGCTGGAGAGGGTAACTACTGTCTCATGCAGCAAAACTTGACCTTGTTCAAAGCTGTCTAGACAGTATTCCCACCTACTTGCTGAGTGTAATTAAATTCCAAAGTGGGCAATTTCTCTTATTAATTCTCAGATGGCACATTGCCTATGGATGACTACGGTGGACACCATAAGTACCATCTAGCTAGTTGGGGTTTGGTGTTTCAGAAAAAAAGAGTTTGGGGCTTAGGTATTCCCAATCTTGCTGACATGAACTTATGTTCACTGGCTTCCTGGATTTAAAGATATCACATACATGAGAATAAACTTTGAAGCAAATCATTGACTACAAGTATAGGGCAAATAAGCAACAACACTAGTTGTTTTATTGTTCATCAACTGGTGTTTCCCCTTTTAGGAAATGTGTGTTATGGGCTGCGAATGCTGCCAAAACCGGGTGCCCGTGGAAAGTAGACAATCGTAAAAATGTTAAAGTTTGGAAGATCGTTGGTTTGGCCCTTCTAGCTTAGCTAGTCAGTGCTGGGATATATATATCATCCTAAATGAACATTATGTCGATATTGCCGATACATGGGATGGGGTGTAAAAGGTCTTGATCAGGAGCTTATGCTTCAATGGTTTGAGATTTTATAGATTGCCCAATCCCTTCATCTTAGTGAAGAATAAGATGCAATTTTGTGGAAATTCGAGTCTAAAGGCATTTACAGTGCTACTTACCTGTATGCAATTGTCAATTTTTGTAGAGTTATACATGTGCATGATAAATGGCATAACTCAGCATACCTGCTAGCCAAGTAACTTCATCAGCCCAGGGATCGGAGTAAGGTGGTCTTCCTGACCTGCCATCAACATACAATGAAGCACACTGTCTAAAATGATGACAGGATGGAGATTTGGTTTTCAGAAATAATGCATGAGTAATTGACATAGATCACAATCATTTTTTAATTAACCTAATCCCCTTATGCCTTAATGCTTCTAATCATCCCCTCAATAATCTTATATATGTACCCCCTTAATTATCTAACTGACATAAATTAGAGGAATCAAGATTTTGCTGAGCTGGGAGGATTCAGATGCATGTGAGTCTTGAATTTGGTCTCTAGAGAAGGAACTGCTAGATTGATGGCATGCACTACATGGACAAACCACTCGAGACTCGAGAGGCATTGCAAGACCTTACAAAGTTAACATTGTGAGGATGAGTTGGTCGACTGAATTTAGTAAAACAAGTGTTTGATTGAAGGAATGGAGAGATGGAAAGCGAAACTATTTTTTAAAGACAAATAAGAAGAATGGTGAAAATTAGTCGTAAAATGTCTATGACTAGTGACTTTACATGGCATGTATATACATACAGACAATAAGGGAAAAGCTGTACCTGCTCAGGCTCACAACCTCAATGCCTTTAGCCACAGCAGCTCTGCATATAGCAGAACCAACAAATCCACTTCCTCCCAATACTACAATCTGCAAGCATTGGGAAACAAATTTCAGGAAACCCGATCCTACCGAGAGGAAATGGCACTATTTCACAGAGCCGAGTGTATCAACTGCTCAGTTCCATGCCTTCTCTGTTTTCACGTCGGCCACTACATCGATCGGCGTAGAAGAGTAGTCTTCCCTGACACCGGGCGCGGCAAACCTGCACTTGGTGCGCAGCCTGCGTAACCAAGAGAAACCGTGTCACTGCCGCAAATGCTAGCACGAAATCGCCATCTGTTACATGCAATTTTTTGCAGTAATCGCTCAAGCCTCAAGGTCAATCGAGGAGACCATGCACGGATGCACCAGGCGAGAGGAGGAGCGAGACAGAGACGGGGAGAGGGAAACCTGGAGAACTGGGCCACGGAGGAGGCGGCGGGAGACGTACGGAGCGTCGCTGCCGCTGCTGATGCGGGCGCAGCGCACCGGCGAGGCGCGAGGGACGGACTCGCCGGCGCCGGTGACCGGACAAGCAGTGCCGAGGGGGACATGGGCGGGATTCGGCGGAGTGGAGGGAGCGCTCTCTCCTTCCGCCTCTGACTCTAGTCTTGCCGGCGTCGGCGAAGGGAGCGGCGGGGCAGCGGGGAGTGGGCGAACGGCCGTGCGGTTGGAGCTCGTTCTCGTTTCGTTTCGTTTCCTGTGGCTGTGGGGTTGTAGCTGGCTGGCTTCGCTCGTTTTCCTGTGGCTCTGGCCTTGGTGTGGTGTGGCGCGACGAGCCAGTGACACGGCCGCAGTCGACATGAACAACGGTCCTCACTCCTCAACTCCTGAAGTCGCAACAACTTCACAAAATGTTTCATTTCAAGCCTCAAAAGCACAAGTGGTTCAAACTTCAAAGTTCATACATTAGTGGGTCCAAATGTCGCCAAGTATGATTACAAACCAAGTCAAATACAAGTGGTTCAAATCTCACAACGGCACAACCTCGTCTTAAAGTGAGTTCACATGTCACAAAATATGATGGACAACACTACCCAACCGCCTACGCCCCATGTTGACATGACACCTTGTTTTCGTTGGCAGTTGTCAAATTGTTAACACTTAGTTGCCAATTATATAATAGTGAGTTATCAAATTATAATTACTTAGTTATCATGTCACTATACGTCATTCCAGATCAAATGAAAGGCACCTGATAACTTTTTTTTTAGTGAAATGATATTAGCTCTTACTCACTCTCTACCTCTACGTAATATTGCAACCTCTAATAACAAGTGCTACTCCCTTCACTAGTCTGTATGTAGTCAATATTGAAATTTTAAGTAGAATGTCTTACATTAGTGAACAGAGGAAGTACAAAATATGCAATATTATATTGGCAAATGTTTTTCTTAATTTTTCAATTGTGGTATATAGAATGGCAACTGGTGCGATGGAAAAATCATCGATGTATGATCTAGTTTTCAACGCTAATCGGATTGATAATTTAATAAATAAATCATCTTGAATATTTAAATGTGTAATTAATGTGATGATGTCCCTAATGATGTGGTAGATTTTGCATGCATTTGCATGTGCTCTCCTTTTAAGTCCCATATTAGAGATGAGTTCCATTCGAAACCGTAGTATGCTAAATTACTCTCAAACACGTGCCCTATGCGGCTATGCCCCATATAGAAATAGACAAAACGTGGCCACTGAAGCTCGCAGATAGTTACTGTGATTAGGGAAATTGCTGCTTCAACCGTGTCATGCTACTTGTGTTGCACAAACCACCACTTTAATGGAAATTTTTGCAGCTTTCATCAGGTGTTGGTCTAATCTGTTAAAATTTACACCATTGGTCATCTAAATCCAAACCGACCGCTGGGCCTTCAATTAATGCATAGGAATTCAAAAAAAAATCATAAAAAATATGTATTCATCAAAAAATAAGGATTTTTTTAGGAACTCTAGAATGGCTCCATTCTATATGCAGCATCATTTTTTAATTAATATCTTTTTTGCTTATATTTAAAACAAATACTCGTAAAAGGAAAATAATTACGTACAAAAATAATGATGAATAAAATTTGTCCATTACATCTTAGTGTGCATCCAAAGAAAAACTCATAATTTTTGGACGAGTAATGTTTTTATGATTTTTCAAAGATTCTACAATTTCTGACATCAATTTCAGTCAATTTTGCTTTGGGCTAAATAGTTGATCAGATAACCAGATGGTGCAAACTGCAACAAATTAGACCACCACCCGGTGGAAACTGCGAAATATCCACCCAAAGCGGTGTTTTCTGCAACACATGAAGTAGGAAGTGGTGCAAGCTGAAATTTCCTCTGGTTGCCGAACTTAGAGCATCTCTAAGAGAGCCCTTAAAACGTGAAACCTCAAACGTGGTTTACGATTCGTGTTTTGGATGGTTTACGGGCTAAAAAGTCGCCGCGCAGAAAAAAACCCAAAACAAAACTGTAAAAGGAATATGCCGCAGAATATTCCCCTGATATTTCTTATCTCTTTTTTCCCATCTTCTTCCTCATCACACTGCATACTCATTCAACGCTCGCCCGCCTGCCCGCATCAATCGATTGAGCTAGCTAGCAGTCTAGCACAATGGATCGATTGACCTAGCTAGCATCTCCCGTCCATCCGCATCGATCGTTGAGTTAGCTAGCACAATAGATCGATTGAGCTAGCTAGCATGAGATGCGTCGCCAGCTCCGCCCCGCGCCTCCAGCTTTGCCCCATGGCCATGCCTCAGCCGCGCCCACTACCGTCGCAGCCGCAGGTCGCCGCTCTTGCACCGCTGTCCGCCGGTCGCCGCTTGTCAGTGGAGCCGCAGTTTGGAGGGTCGAGCGCGTGCGGCGACGACGCGAGCACCTCCGCCGGGAGAAGACGGTGCTGCCAGGGGCCGAGCCGTCGTTGAGCCCCCGGGGCCGGCGAGCGGTGATACCAGCTGGGGCTCCAGTTTCCGGCGAGTTTGGCGAAGAACGGTCGGATTCCGGCGAGTTCCGCGGCTGAGGGTCACCAGCGGCGGGTGCTGAATATTCAGCCCGCCAAGCCTCGCGCGGGATAGAGGCCACCTCATATTCGGTCGTGAAAACTGGGACTTTATGGTTTCGAGGGTGAAATTCACGGGCCACCTCAAAATCGTTTACGGTCCGCGGCTTTTAAAGGGACTGCTATATCCGTTTTTAAGGTTCCGAAACTGTATTTGGCAGTTATTTTAAGGTTTTGCGGCTTTTAAGGGCTCTCTTAGAGATGCTCTTAGAATTGCTACATTGACAAGACTCGGCTTGGGCAGGAGGAAAATTGTCTACGTAAAACTGAAGTACTTGAGAAATTTCCAAATAGTATCCTGGGAAGAAGCTCGTAAACCGGAGGATTTACGAAATGTACTAATTTTGGGAAAACTTTACAATTTTCTATAAGACAGCTCAGGTGTGCAATTCACGGACAGAAAAGATGGGCACTATGATTATCAAGTAACAGGTAGCTTTATTCCATTAGCAGACTACCTCATCAGGGACAAATACATTCATCCAGATCATGCAGAAAATTACGGTCAGAGGTTGAAGTTTGATGAACTACTAAACTTTTATTTTACTTGATGAACCAGCCAACCGTAATCGCAACGACCCAATTGCAGTAAACTAGGCAAGGCAAATTACGTGTTGTAAAGTTCAAGTGAAAATACCGTCAAAAAAAAGTTCAAGTGAAATATTCTGTTTCAGCGTTTCTACAATAAATCATAAAAAAATAGTCGCCTTGCAGGCTTCTTGGGTAAAAATATACAAATGATTTATTTCCAATACAACAAAGAATCACAATACATGTACACCACACAATATAATCGAAAAATCTGTAACTGAATCATCTTCAATGCTTTGAAGAAATAATCCTGGTAATTCAGGCGGCTGTACGTCAGATTAAGCCTGTACTTTGACATGAGACCGATGACAATAATTTTCTCTTTTTCGGAAAGATTAATTCGCCGTGACCTGCGAATTTGCATCTTCAAAGAGTCTAGTGCACTCTCCTTGAAACCACTTAGCCAATAAACTATCAGTGCTGCACTTCGGCACTTCCTATGTAAAACTGCCACTGCCAGCCTCCAACTTCAGGTATCTTTTCCCTGGCTCTGGGAAGAATCCACCTGGCCCCATAGCGTCTCTGCATAGATCTTCTCCTCTTCTTTCTCTTCAGGAGAACAATCAGATAGCTCGACCACAAGGTCGTCATCTTCATCTGCTATATCATCGTCAGTCTCTTCCGACAAGTCATTGCTCTGCGGAATACAAGCTTCGGCCATGGCTTCTCGCATAGCCAGCGGCGTCGCAGGCCTATCGCTGTGCTTGTACCGTGGCGCAGGGGTGACAAATGGAAGAGATATGCCATCGATCACATGCACCCTTCTATTGCCCTTCTTTGACACGCCTGGTGGCGGAGCAATAAGGATGATTCCCAGCTCATAGTTGCAAATGTGCAGCCTTGGCCCAGAAGGAGCTGCTCTGGTGACGTCTGTAGAATTTGCTTTGGATGGAGGGCGCAACGTTTGTCCCCAGGCAGCTGGGCTGAAATTGTGAGACCCACAGTAAGTCCAGCCAAATGAATGTCCACCTTTCCGAGACCGAAATCGTCTCTGAACAACCTGGTATAGAGTATGGTGTCAATATTGTAGCTGAGGTTCATTAGTTCTCAGCAAAATCTGTATTGGGGGATAATAATTAAGGCTGGTATCTATTTCTGATAAGCTGTCTACTACAACATGTTATGGGTGAGAGAATTATCGTCATCACTGTGAATTCCTTGCCACTGTTATCCTTTGAATCAGTTTGGTTTAGACTAATTTTCCTTGAATCATCATCCTAATATAGATGTTGCCTAAGATGTATATATGCTATCCACCCTCAGTATTACCCAGAGGAGGCAATGAATATTTACTCCTGTGGCATTCCAAGGAAAAGATCATACCTTAACATGCATAGGATGCCCGATTCTGTCATGTGGATGTGGGACTGCATCATGAAATATGCCAGTAGATCTCAATCTTTGCCACGTTTTCTGTCAGAATAGAGTGTATGAGATGGGTAGGAGTAAAATTATAACCCATGCCTACTTTGTTCGACAACCAAACTACAATGTTTTGGACAGAATATGATGATTGGAAGAAAACTATTCCACTGCAATGCATCTGCTGTACAAAAACATCTCTAAATCATTGCTATCCATATCACTTGCTTCTCTAACTAGAGAGATGTGCCCTGCCTATTTCATTGTGCACAACTTCATAACTCATTGAACTAAGATATCTCAGATTAATATGCAACTTCATCCTGAAGAAAGTTGCTGGGGTACAACTGTACAAGGACTTCAAATATAACGTGAAATGTGTCATGAGCTCTTTTATGGTAAAGTATGCACATAATAAAAATTCTGAAAAGAGAAAACTACCTCAGGTAGAGAAAGCAAAAATCTAGACAACTGAATTCCACAAGCGCTGCTTTTCACCCTCTCAATTGTCGGAAATAAAAGACTGATTGATGGTTTCTTTAGCTCATGGCCTGCTGTCCAGCAACCCCACTAAGAAGATCAAGGGACATTGGAAATGATTATGTCCATGAAAAATGGGTACAAAAATCAAATTTTACTAAAATGGTGTAAGATTCAAGAAGCAGTTCAATATTACCTCTGGATCAGATTCTTCGGAGTCAAAATCGTGATTGGATCGTTTACCAGTTGCTGAAGCAAAGTGTGCAATGAACTGTGAGTTAATAGAAGTCCCAATGGATGAAGCACCTATAATATAATAAATAAATATACTAGTTTAGTTAGAGACCCAAACTGAGATGATTGATTTTCAATAGAAAAATTGATGGTATGACTCACTGTATATAAAATCAGTCTCCAGTGTTTCAGGCCACTTGAAGCGTGATAAAACCTGTTTCAGATCAATGTAGATCATAGTTAACACAATTGACTAAGATAAACAAATAAGAGGTGGCAAGGATTTCTTTCAACAGTCAAGCAACTTAGGAAACTTTAAACCAAACCTCGTCAAATACACGATGTAAGAAGGGTAAAAGCCTATTTAGCTCCGATGAATATCCTGGTCCAAATCTTTTAAGAACATGTTGCATCGAATGCGCATGCACAGCATGATGAGAAAAAGATAACAGAAATGTAACACTGTTGCATCTGGCCTACACTATCTGTAATTATCACACGACTTGTATGCATTAATTAATCAGTCAAATACAAACGGCAGTTCAAGTTATGCCAATGATTTAAAGCGGTAAAAATTGCAAGGTAATATGAAACCAAAGATTGGGAGACTGTTCCACATAAATGGTGACAATAAAAATTAATGTGAATTATGTCTATCACCTGCCAGTGCTACGGAACTACGAATTTCAAGTATATCAGAGTAAGTGTACCAATAATTCAACAAACAATATGGAATGGTGATTTATGTTATCAAACTTATGTTCAGTTTAGTACCTCTTCTAACCGCCAAAGCCCAAGGCTCCTTTTCAAGGATGCTACTAATGAGCACAATGGAGGAAAATGGTCATCGCGAATCAGCCGTGAAATTCGAGAAAACTCTGGACCCTGCATTTCATAGACAGGGTTTAAGATCCGCGTGAGTTCCTGAAAGTACTGCAGAGATATAAAAAGGCATCTAAGACCTTCCTGCCATACCTTTGATACATAAAGAAGCAACTCCACTTTTGTGTTAGTTACTCCAAATGCAGCTTCCAGTGCTTCTCTGGGGTAGATAAATCCAGAAAAATTGAAGAAACCCATGTCACTAAGGGGAGATACCCATTTTGCGACCTCTCTAGGCAAGAAACCAAGTTGGACTGAATCTGTTTAAGGGCATTGAACATGGTTATTTATTAGAATAATAAAGAAGCAAACATATTTTTTATAGGAAAGAAGCAAATATCTTCTGCGCAGGAACCATGAAATGCAAAGCACGTCAGGATGAGTACACCTTTTGAGATTTGCATACCTTCCTCGGAAAATTTATCCAGATCAACGACAAGAACGCTCACAGCATTAGCATCTGCAGGTATATTTGCATTCCTTTTCAATATCACTTCTGTAGTTCCGTGCATGTTCTCATGGCATTTTCCAAGAAATACAGACAAGGATTTCAGTTGTGAGCCGGCATCAGATGGCATGTGAAAGCGATGGGATAAACCAACTACAGATGTTTGGACAGAACCAAGAAACATTCTATGCGCAGATTTAGTGTGTAAAATCCTATTTTTCTGCACAAATAATAAATAGTTGATAATCAGGGAAACAGAGCATTATAGGCAAAAACAATTTCAATGAAGTAGTAGAAGCTAGAACAATGGCTAGTTCTTGGCTAGGAATAAAGTTCACTTAGGACAAGTGTATCAGATAGTATATTGTTTAGTAGCATACTTGTTTAGTAGAAGAAACTTTATATGTTTAAGTACCCTTGCTTAAGACTTCGGTAAACAAAAATGTATATCATGTATTGTATCTGTAAAATTACACTTACTGAAAGGCAATAATTGGACTCCAAATAGCATGAACTTGGCATATACAACCCTGGTACTGAGGCAACAAGGTATCCACCAGCTCCTTCAAAATCATACTTGGCTATCTCATTTATCCAATATGCTTGGGAAGGGACTTCATTGATAAGGGATCCTATGAATGAAACTAACTGAGCAGCAAAATCGGATTTTGATTCGTCAACTGCACTAAAAAGATCTGAATAATCCGGGGACGTCTTACGGGGGAAGTCTTGCCACCACACTGTGTTTGTTATGAGATGCCACTGCACATAGTATAGTTTACTCGGTAAGAACATAGCAACACAAATCGCCAACAAATCAACAAGTCACTGGGGACAAATGGAAGGATGAAATGATAAGCCATTATATCATGAAGCATAGCACTAACCTGCCTGGGCACTAAGTTAGCTGAAGAAATAATAACACGCATACTGTCTTCTCTCTGTAACACTATGAGCTTCGGATGGTGGCATGCAACTCCTTGTTTCTTTCTATCCTTTCCGAATGCTATGACTTCCGGGAATCGGGGGTAACTTGAAGAGAAAATATACATCAACATCAGTATTCATCCTCCAAGATTTATGCTTATCATGTTTTGATCTACCATAAAGCTCAACAAATTCTGCAAAGTAAGGTGTTGTGCCTAACTTTCCTATACCATATAGATTAAAAACTCAGAAGCACGAGACAATTAGATTAAAAAGCATCCCAGGCTGCTACTTACACTAATAGTAGATTAGGATGGTTTTCAAAAGGGGATGCAGTTCTACTTTCACGGCTCGCACTCCAGCATCTGTCCTTGTTGTGGCATGCTATTGTTACTGGAAGGAGGAGGAATCTTACAATAGTCCAGGAACCTGAGAAGTAAAAACCATATAAAAATTAGCATTCTTATGAAGAATTCGATCATGTCCCAGATCATCACAGGGGAAAAAAACAGCAGCAGAGAGAGGGCACACCAGGAAACATCAGAAGTGAATGTCGCGATAAATACTCGCAGCAAACTGCTAGTAGGATGGAGAAGCTCTGGCAGTGTCACTCCACTTTCTTGTTCCGTTCGCATTTCAGGCCTGATGCCGGTGAGGCGGTTCAGGAAGAATGTGCTCCCATCTGAGTAGCGTGCCTCAGTATGATGCTGCTCTACATTGCCATTGCTGCATCTGTTGTGTTCCACATTGTCAATGTTGTATCCTTTGCTTCTTTGAGTCGACTCAACAGTATCCTCTTTCTTTGAGACAGTATTTTCTTTGGCGACGTCATTTTGATGTTCTAATCTATCCTGGTAACGATTGTGTTCTTCCTGGCGCAAATTCTCTTCAGGGACAGGGTCAATTGGACTGTCCGGGCGCAAGAAATCACCCTCTTCTCTAACCTTTTTCACCCCAACATGCGCACAATGTGAATCCCTCAAGAAAGAAAGAGGATCCTGACTCTCCGAAATAGCCCTTAGCCGTTTCCGGAGGGACTCGGCCCTCAGGACAAGAACCTCCTCGCATGACCCCGCTGCCTTCTTACCCCCTTCACAAGAGACGAATTTCTCCGCCACAAATCCGTACCTGGCGCCAGGGAGCAGCAGCGAGACCTCGTCGCCCACGGCCAGATCAACCGGGCCGCCGCCGCCGTGGAGGGGCAGGCCGTTGACGCGCACGGCGGTGGAGAAGCAGTGGGTGAGGCGGAGGACGCAGCCGGATGTGCTGAGGAGTAGATCACGCCGGCCCGGCCCCGGCAGCGGTGGCGACGTGCAGGGGACGCGAGGAGGCGGAGGCGGTGACCGCGGCGGCGGGAAAAGGAGAGAGAGTAGAGGCGGTCGGAGCGGAGCAGGAGTAGTGGCGCGGCGGGGCCGAGGATACGGAGGTGGAAGTACCCCAGGCCGCCGGAAGTAGAGGGGTCGATGTGGTGGTTCTTGGATGGCGGCTCCACCGCCATGAGGCGGGAGAAGGGGCTGAGAAGGGGAGAAGAAGGGGGCGGGAAGTCGAGCCGTGGATTTATATTTCAATAGCTCTTCCCGCCATTTATTCCACAGAAGTACTTAAGGTAGATGAGATTTTTATTTCAGAATATAGTAATTACATAATATGCCCTCCAACAAATACGCTGGAGCAGAGTAGTGTGCTAGTGAAGAGAAGAAAAAGGGACTTAATTGTAATGGAAATCATCAACTGGTAAATGTACAAGAATTGAGGGAGTTGTGGGCAAGCATGCCAAGCGACTCCTTTGGCCCCTTGCAATGGAAGGAACTCCTCCTTCCACTGGAAGATTGCCAGTGCCAGGTTCAGTCAACATTTGCCATGATGCACCAGGCAAATTTCTGCAAGAGCGACATGATTCTGCAGAGAGATTCAACCCATCCAGATCCACTTTGTGCAAATAAACAAGACTGAGCAAACTAAAACATATATTTTCTGTATGATCAACGCAACCCCATGTGTGGTCACATTATGCATGTAGTACTACATTCTGAACTCATACATGCATGTAGATAGGAGTTTCACATTGAGTTAAACTACCACGGCTGCCCGGGTTGGTCTAGAACTAATGACCTAGGCTGGAGAAGCGCTTCTTCAGGAACCGAGCTACCCGCTTACACGTATCATTATTTCATAAGAGGTGTGAGTATATGCTGCAGTAGTCTGTGTGGTGCACTTCAGTTACCAGGCAGAAATAAGATACCCAGATGCGGCTCATAGCAGGCTACTTGTGCCACACCGCATATCTGTCTCCAGATGCCGCCAGCTTCCACTCCGCGTCGCTTGGGCACCAGGAGCCTTCTCCAATCTTCATGCACAACTTATCATCGATTACTGCAGAGTACAGATTTGAGCTTGCCTCCAAAATTTTGACAGTTGACCGACTATGTATGTCTTGGCATTTCCTGATCTCCATCTGGGCACAGAATATTCAAAACTTAGAGAAAAAAACAGCGAGCCTGGATGAGTTTTTGAGTGAATTTGTATGTGAGCAGAATACCAGTTTTGCTATTTCACCATGGAAAGAGTCTCCCCAGTCATAGAAATGATCGTAGAAAACTGTGGGGATACCAGGGTGGGTAAGTATATAAGCATATCCCTGAAAGATCATTAGTTTATGCATGTGTTTAGTAAAAGAACAACAGTTAGATATCCACACAGAAGTCAGGCTTGTTCCAAAGCAAATAATATGGTAAGTGTCTGCTGATCAACAATTCATTTCTATAATAATACGAGCTGCAACATGGTCACATCTTGAAACAGACTAACTGTATTTTCCGATTGATACAATATTGATGATAGCGTTGTATGTTCAGATATTAACAAACTAGCAGCTAAAACTTTTCTTGCTGGTCTTGATGTAATAAATAACTTTCTGGTACCTATGGTCAATATTTAACTGGCATCGGTGTTTTATAAAATCATCATCATCTCAGTGGTTGATTTTTTGTAAATTGATTGTGTAGCACATGTAATTGATTTCTAATGAAACCAGTGCTATGGACCAAGGTTTTCGAGTCGATGAGTCGACGAGTCGTTCAGGGGTAGCGACTCTTGACTAGTCGCGACTAGTCGAGACTCATGGTCGACTAGTCGACATGAGTAGTTTAGCAATATATACTACAGAATTACCATATTATATGTATAATTGTATACAACTATATACTTATTAATAGTCTATAATGAACCAGCAACCTACAAAACATTAAAAGCAATCAGATCTGCATAAAAAGTAGGAAACTAAGAATGAAGTTCAACACACAGTCCAGCCCAATGATCAAATATAAAACACAACAAGAATATTGTAGCAAATAAAGAAGTTCAACAATATTGGGAAAGAGCATATTGGAAAAAATATGACAGGCCGGGCCAACTTCAAGTCGTTTTCGACTCAAAAGGCTGGACTAGTCGAGACTAGTCGAGACTAGTCGATTGAGTCATTCGACTCAACAAATGAGTCGAGTCGAGATGTCGAGTCGACATTTTTTTGCGACTCATCGACTAGTCTCGACTAGTCGAGCGACTCGAAAACCATGCTATGGACATAATGTAGTACAAACAAATGTAGCATCAAAGTCCTCATCGCATACCTCCATGACATGATCAGATGGAAATGGCCAATGGCCCTGAAACAATAGAACTTACAATTAGCTTTACTTGATATCAAGTCACGAACAAATCCAAACTGAAAAGCTAGCCTTGTGCGCAAAAGCGAAAAACACATGGAATCAGTATACCTGAGTTGACCCTGTGTCATGATTTTCAATAAATGTAACCGATCTTGAAGGCCACCATCCCATCACACCAGGCGGTTTTCCTTCAGGGTCACGCAAACGCCACAACTCTCCTTTCACAGCTTCCTGCTCCAGCAACACTACTGCTCAAGCTAATCACAAGTGACACTTATTTGCTCCTGTAGAAAGATGATCCATTTCTAACCTGAAGAATACCCTTTGTTGTGAAATCAAATGCAGCAGAAAGTCCTCCAGTGCTATCTATCCAGTTGACAATTCTCTGCCTATGTTTATCTGGAAAAGTGAAAGATGTTTTTATATCTTTATCTGGTTTCATCAATATGGCATATGTATAAAGACAATCTAATGCCTTGCACAGTAATAAATTAAACAATCCAATTCAAGAACAGTTCAGAGAGCTAGACAGAAATGAAGAGGAAACCGAGACATTAGTTAATAATTCACAAAATAATTAATTTCAATCGCATGGACATAATTGGTACTCCAGATAATGGTTACCTTGAAAGTACTTTGCAGTACATTGCAGTAATAATTAGTTAACATTAGTTAACAATTCACAAATTAATATTCATGGTTGTCAATCAAGGGATTGGCCTTTAAAAGTACTTTGGCTTGAAATTACATCATTATGGCATAGTAATCAGAATGGATGCTATTACAAACCTCTTACCCTGATTGTAGCTCAGGCGGTTGTCAGGGGGGCTATATTCACAGCTGTCCCAGTATTCCCCAACTGCAAAGAAAGGCTTTGATTCCTCAATGTATTCTTTCACATACTTTGAAGAATAACTGCACTAAACAGAAAATGTGACAAATCAGCACGTTAACAATGCAGAAATATGACAGTAGGAGTCAATTTCTTTCTTTCACAGTATGTATCTAGCCAATTGACTGTTTACCCTTTTGTGAAATCAAAACGGAAATCTTGAAAACCAATGGTTTCACGAAGCCAGATCAGCCATTCGATAATATCCTTCCTTACAAATGTCTGGGTATGATCTATGTTGGGAACTCCATCGAAGTTATCGCCGGTACTTTTATTCCCCTGATAAAGAAGTTGCACCTCAGTTGAGTAATGCTTGACAGTAAACGTATCAATGAAGATACAGTGATAAGTAAAAGGCTGCACAAAATAAGACTATAAAGTACAAAACCCAAAGTGAATTCCTGCAAAACAAGGTCATATTATCCATCGATGTCTAATTAGAACTCCAAGTCGCTAATACCTTGGTTATTGTGTTTGAACAGTGTGTTTTTTTTTGTCCTTTGTCCCCTTTATTTGTAGTCGTTTCGTAGAGCGGCCATGTCATTGGCTTTCTTTTTAACACAATGATGTGCAGCTATTGCGTATTCTAGGGGCGGGGCAAGTCAAAATGGTTACCTTCCCACCAGAACAGGATGTAACGGCATGTTCATCCCATGGTATTGGGATACCATCATAACGATTATACATCCCATTGGATCCTTGTGTAGTCCCAACTCGATGGTTAATAACTACATCAGCCATAGCCCTTATATTGTGTTCATTCATGTTCTGAAGCAAGGAATTTAGCTGCTGGAGGGAACCGTAACAAGAGTCAAGACTGTACAGGTTCTGTGGTAGATAGCCTGTGGAAAAACACATCAGACCTGTTTTTCTGCAACTATGCTTTGGATATGAGAGAGAGTAATGGTAAACTCGTGACTAGCTTACCTTCTTGAGATAACGATTGTGTTGGTGGAGGCAACCATGCTGCAGTAAACCCAGATTTAGCCATGTCGGCAACTCTGCCCTCCAAAGTACTCCACCAGTTGTGTTTATGGGATTCCCAGTTGAAAGCCTGACACACAATTGATCAAGAGATATATAAGAGAACTTGCATTTGTTCGTTCAATGAGTCTTTCTGCGATCAGGAAGACACTACTCCATGTTGTCGTTCTCATACAGGGAATAATCGTAGAATATCTTGAATTGATTTCTGGTGAATGAACCATGTCAAGCGAAATGCAAATTACGAGAGACAATATATGAACGCAAGCTCAGCAAGACATGAGCCACCCTAGAATGACCACAAGACGACTATTATTGACGGTAGCTTATTTGTATATGCACTTTGCACAAGAGACAAATAACTCAAAATGAATAGAAAATAGATGCTAGATTACCCTGATAATTTATTGAGTTTCCATACGGATACCGATCAGATACTTCCCAATAATCATCGGTGAGTATGGAAATATTTTCTATTCATATAGTAGGAGAAAAAAATAGTATGTGTAGGCAAGTTGTGGAAGATTCTTATTGGCTGCGGTTTCACAGCAGGAGAGCACATATCCTTAAATCTATCGACTGGAAGGAAGACTCTTATTACTAACACTTAGTCCAATCGCGTTCCTAAAGATCTAGGCCTTTAGATTTGATACATAGCATGACACCAAAATAGATGCTTAGACACATTCTCACCTGCAGTAGGATTTCCCTTCCATTCTTAATGATCCCACCTGTCAAAGTAAACGCAACAAAGCATCCACATTCCTATCAGACCAAATAACCAAAACAACATACTGCAAACAGATATGAGCTTTACATTTTTGATTTCGAGCTGCCTGTTCTTGGACAACGCCATCCGAAACCTGCACAATTTCGTCATTTCAGGGTCATCAGAAACAAGCTCAGTCGTCAGACAAGAACAGCACACAACGTCGGGAAATCACTGCGCACTCACCATCTGGCCCATTAAAAAATCTCAGCTTCGCCAATGCGCAACGCAAGGAGCGAAGGGCTCTACGATGCCTCCGCAATATCACGTAGGTAGCGGAGCTGGGCAGGTGGTGGATCCTATTGTGGGGTTTGGGGGTTCTATTTAACTGTAGAACCCAAAAGTTTCCGAGAAATAAATCCCTATCAGTACTCCCATCACCCTGCAAATGGAACCGCGGCGAAAGGGGATGGATTGGACTGCCCACGGCAAGAATCTAAAAACAATACAAGTAGGTTAGGGGTTCGTCACCAACACAGAAAATTGGCTAGCCCCGATGGATCTCCACGCCCACGGGAAAGGACGATGCTGGCTACGACGTCAGAGAGATATCTCTTTCGGCGGAGGCCTGGATGCTTGCTCGGCGGAGGAGGAAGGAAGGGCTTTCCCCGTCTCCAGTTGAGTTTTTTTTTTTTTAGGGGTTTTCTTTTTTGGCATGCGCTCCTCAAGTTGAGATTTGCAACAGATCAATGGTGGGCTATGAGGCTATCAGATATGTCCTGGGTATGGGTACCACTAGGCACGCATGACACGGCCCAACCGGCCAGTGGGCAGTGGGCAGCTAGGCGCACACCTCAACGCGCCGTCGGAGAGAAAAAATGGCATCGCCCTGCGCCCATCGGATTGTTGGCCTTTTGTTGTATACATGGTTTTCTTTGTTGTTAGCATCTCCAAGAGACAACCCGGCTCATCTCAATAAAAAAAATATGAGACAAACCGGCTGAAAATTTGACACTCATGGCATACGTAGGAATAGGTTGAACAACAGATTTTATCAAAGTCTTTTTTCAGCTCCCTAAGTGTATTTTTCGCCTTTTCGGCCCAATATGAACATTTCCTTTGTACTATCGCATTTTCGAGCTCGGCTATAGGTCACGTGGTATGGTGAGGACGTCGTTGGAGTGCGTCCAACTCGTCGATGTAATCACGCGGGAAAGAGATGAGGGTTGCCTTGACCTGCGGGGCTAGGCTTGATCCGGTCAGCACAGTACGGTCGGGTTCTTCATTGCGCAGACGGACGATCCTGACTTGTTCCCTTTGCTACACTGTGAGGTCGGGCCTATTGGTCTGATCATAGGAGGGCTTCTGGTGGTGGCAGTTCGTCATGCTTCCTCCTCGTGTGATGCTGACCTCCGCCCAGTAAACAGGTCCTCCTTAGGGCATGTACAATGCTCTGATGTCAGTCTTCCCTTAATAATGCCACCTAGGACGCCGTCTGACGTGGAGATGAGAGGGAAGAAAAGCCTGAGCCTTCCCTTCCGCAAGGGATCGTCTCTTGTTACGAACGAGAAGCCAGATTTCTGCGTTGAACGATTTGCCCTCCCATATCCACGCGTTCTCCAGATCCCATGCTCCGGCTGCTAATTTCCGTCATTTGGCGTGAATTTTTCTTGCTTTGCGCGCGAAATTCTTCATTCTCCCCGCGCTGGAACCTCCTCTCTCGATGTCATATATACGCGCCCAATCAAAGGAGGAACCAAACCCTATCGCCGTCGCTTCCATCAGTCCCAGAAATCCATCCCGGCCACCACTGCTTTGGGCATGTCGCGTCCACCGGCGCGGATTGAAGTGCCTTCATCTTTGCACATGCGCGGCCATGCTTCTCCTTCCCCAATGCCCGTGTATGCTCCACCACTGCCGGACTGTGCCAGATCTGACACTGCTGCCTCACACGTTTGGTGGGATGGGGCTGCCCCTAGTAGCCCCAATCTTAGGGTGTGTTCGTTTTCTGAATGAAGTGGAATGGAATGGAATGGTTCCATTCCATCCCATTCCATCTCATCCCATTCCATCCCATCTGTGTGTTCGGTTGATTTTGGAACGGAGGCATCGAACGGAATCAAATTAGTTAAAATATGCAATTAATTAGACCCTAATGTAATCTAACAGTCAATTAATCCCTAATTAGACCCTAATTAGGGAGTGGAGGACGCCTGGACGAGGCCGCCGCCGCCGCGGGCCGGCTCCTGGCTGAGGGGAGAGAGGTGCCGAGGCCGCGCCTGGCCGCCTCCACGTCTAGCCGAGGCCGCCACCGCCACGGGCCGGCTCCAGGCCGAGGCCGCCGCGGGCTGCGCCTGGCCGAGACGCCTCTGTGCCGAGGCCGCTCCTGGCCGAGGCCGCCGCGGGCCGGCTCCTGTCCGGCCGCCTCCGTGCCGTGCTCGTCCCGCCTTGCTCCGGCCACCGCCGTGCCGTGCTCCGGTCGCCGCCGCCGTCGTTGACCTCGAGCATGGCCGTGGGGAGAGGAGGAAGGTCGTCGGGATCCCGCCTCGCATGGCCGCCGTCCTGGCCGCGAGCATGGAGGGTTGCGCCGTCGTGGCCGCGAGCATGGCCGCCGGGAGAGGAGCATGGCCGCCGGGAGAGGAGCAAGGTCACCGGGAGAGGAACCAGCACGGGAGATATTAGTGGCGAGCCAGCACGGGAGAGAGATTAGGCGAGGCGTTCCACTCTGTTCCACTCGGTCCGGCCGATTTGGCCGGACGAGTTGGTTCCGCATATACACCGAATATTCCGTTTTGAGGAACGAGTGCATTCCATTCTACTGCAAAACCGAACACGAGTCATAGGAATGGAACCGTTCCGTTCCATTCCAGCTAGTTCCAAAAACGAACACAGCCTTACTTCTCCAACAGATTGGTAAGCCTCGTCCTTCTCCTTGTAATTCATATGTATTCTCTTTTTCATCTTGATCCTGATTGATTTGGTGATGCACTGTCATGCTACTTACTGAAGGAATACGATGCGGTCTGTAGTCTCTCCTTTCTAATAATTATTGCATCCTTGATCTGAGTAAATGGGAGATTGTAGATGGGATGGGCTGTTCGGCAATAGAATTAGAATATTATATGTGTTTTAGAGAGCATAGGATTGTAGAGCCGATTGTTCTTAGTTTCTGTACAGGTTTCAAAATTCCCTTGGACCTAAACCGGAATCTGGAGATATCATCTGTTCTACCACCCGAAGTCGTACAAGGCGCTCACCCTGTCTTTGAAGATGTATTGAGGAGAAGTGCCACCATTCGTGATTGGGAGACACATATTTAGAAAGGAGGCTCGAGACGAGCCCAGCTTTGAATTAACAAAGCCAACAACCGGCCAAGGGTACAGCTTACAGGTTACAACACACACGCACAACACACACACACACCCCAAAGCAACAGACAAGCAAAACCCTAGCAGGCGCCTTGTCTTCTGTTGCACGGAGACGACGACGGAGTTGTCCACACCAACCGACCTCCACCACACCTTCAACGCCACCACCGAGAAACGCCATCAGGGAAGGAACCTAGCAGGGATTGAGAATCCAAAAGGCGGGGGCTTGCAGCAACGCCTCCAAGAAGGTGCACGGCGTGCAAAGACGTCGTCGTTGCCGGCAGAGACGGATTCCTGTAAAGCTTTCGCCAAAGTCCCAGAGCACTACCCCAAAGTAGGGTGATTCACAAGCCAAAAGAAGATACACCGGATGAACACATCGGGAGGCAATATGGCACGGTGAGACGGGATCCAGCAAGCTAGGGAAGGAGGGACTTCATGACGATGCCTTCAACAAGGGAAACAGCACTAGGAAGTGTTGTCATCGTCGGCAATGGACACATCCATTGCACGATTTTCATCGAGTCCCATCCCAAACCAGCAGCCGGCCGCTGTCACGAGGACGTGGAGAAGAAGAACCGGTCGCAGCCACCGGCCTACAACCTCGGAAAGCCCAAGATCCGGCAGGCGCACGGGCACCACAAGCCAGGGCACCAACAACGACGCAGCGCTGTGGCGAGAGCCCAGGGCTGGCCGCCCGAGGATCTGGAAATTTGAGTCGGATTTAGTCGAGAATATTTGGGGCCGCTTTGGCAACAAATAATTTTTTTCATTTTTATTAAACAGTTCTTATGTAAGCTTTTTTTGTGGGGGACAAAATATGGTCAAATTCATGTAATCCATGACGTGATGATTGACCCTTTGTTTTATCTTTTTATTTGATGTTTTTCAACAATATAAAAGTTTTTCATCGATATATTCAACCTGTTGCGGCTAGAGTCCATTTGTATCATGTAGTAATTAAATCTAGTGCCTGCTAGGATCACGTAACACAAAATAGTCTACAGGGATACTATTTATTCTTCATCCCTATTTTTGTGCACCCATTTAAGCTGTAGAGTTGACCTAAGCAACAATGCGTTGTACGGTATTTCTTCTTGCCTTCTCTTGCTGACATGGAGGCACAAGGGAAGGGACAGAGATCCAGTCACGTTGCATCTTTAGGAATTTCTTTGCCCTCCGATTTCAATCCAACGGACTACATTCATCTAAAATATGAACTCGAAATTCAAAAAATTTAGAAAAAAATGAAAAAATTCCAGCAAGTAGTATATATCCCGTTGTGTATTCTGTCATTTTTTTTTTTTGATTAAGTTAGATAATTGGTTTATCAACAAATAGCGTTTCAAGTTTTGAGCTTAAAAAACCATTAAACCATAAATGACGAATCCAAATAAAATGAAAAATTCACAGAATACACAACGGACTATATACTACCTGCTCGAATTTTTTCAATTTTTTCTAAAAAGTTCGAATTTCGAGTTTAGTTTTTTGGTGAATCTTGTCCGTTGGATTAAAATCGGAGGGCAACCAGATGCCTAAAGATGCAACATGACTTCACGTTGTGAAGTCACTGGATCTCTGTCCCAAGGGAAGGCACAAGGGAACGCTGCACTGTACATGCCCTTACAGTGCTCGCCCAGGATCGTATTCGTATCACTTCAGTTGGTCCTGACTCCAGTGAGTTTCAGTATGTGGTATGTCTCGTGGGGGATCGCGAGGAGCTGGAGAAGTTGTGGCCTGTCTAAGATTGCGTTGCATTGCATATCTAGATCGATGACCTCAAACAAGCACATCTCCGTCCTAAAGTTCGAGCCTCCTCCATGTCTGTTGTTGCCCCGATTAGTGGGCTCAATAAAGACCCAGTCTATGTGAGCGTCGCCGTCTTGTCTGAGAAAGGAGCAGGAGATCCAATCTGCATAACGCCCGCACCACCTACCTGGTGCGCCAACTATCGAAGTATGATTTTCACGATCCCACAGCAATCTCACTCCCGAGTGAACTAAAGAGATTTTATTTGTTCATCAGCGGCATCGGTCTACTGGAATGAATCAAAGAAGATATACGTGAAGATTTCTCAGAATTTATTCATGGTGTGGCTACAAGACCATACAAGGTGTTACAAGAGGGTCTCGGCGAGCTTATAGATGCGCTTGGCCAAGAAAGTTTTGTGTCTAGGGTTTAAGCTATGGAGGCGATACGGCGCCTCCTTCTCCTCCGCTTGCTTGGACTGCGTGGCGGTGTTGGAGATGAAGCTATGGAGATGGAAGTGGTACGGAGGCAGCCCTCAAGCGGCTATGGTGGATGATGGATGAGAGAAGTGGCTAGGGTTGGTGGAGATACATAGCCGACTCCTCCGTGGATCCTTCCTCCTCTCCTTTGATCAAAGACTCTAGACGAGTCCCATCAAGACCCAATTACTGTCCTTATCATCTCAAAAGGGTATGGGAACAAACGGGACCAAAATCAGTGAACAATCGTGAAAGATGCAATGTTTCCCCTCGCTAAAATCGCGCGGTCCGGCCACCGATACGAGCGCACACGAGCATACCACTCGTCGTTATCTCTGCTGGAGTATTCAGTGTTTTGGACGCCATTGTTTCATGTGAACATCGATTTGGATATTCTTTGTCTCGTTATACTTGTATGGACGAGCCCCGCAACCTAGTGGCATTGGATCTTTATTTTGGGTTCGTGGAAAAAATTACCATTCCCAAGACACAATGGCTTGCATCTTGTGCCTATGACTTTCTCGTATCATTCTCCCTTGTCTCATTGTATCGTGATTTGTTCAAAAACTCCACATACACATAAGAAAAAACAAGAGACAAGGAAAATGAGTAAAATCCTATAGTTGTGAAAAGCTCATCGAAAAATGAGTTTGAGTTGAACATTAGCATAAAAGCGGTACACTAACTCAGAATATTGCCAAAATTCGAATATAACCACATGAAAAGTATTGAGCAAAATTCTATATAAAATGCACGCATCATCCCTCCATCATGTGTTGTAGCAACCCGGCCGATTTCGTGCTCACCACGACCGCTTCCATGCTCCCTCCTCACGACACTTAGCGGCATGCGCCGACCTCGCCGCTACCCGACCGATGGCTCCTACAACTGGAACGACGCGCCACGAGTGGACCCTGCTTCTGTCGTCTGCAACACGATTTCGATGGCTATGGCCTCCGACAGAGGCGAGGGGAAGGACGGGCGCGGTGGCGGGAACCTAGCGTTTCCCCATGTCGCCTCACAGATGGACGCAAAGAGAGTATCTTCGTATGGCCGGTTGGTGTTACGGTTGTTTCCTCGTAGTACAATGGTTCGGTGTCACCACGATGCCGTTGGTCTATGGATTAAACCTGCCATACGCCACCTTTGCTAGCTTCATTACTTTGTCCGATCTTGACAGAGCCGCTAATATGTTACGTACCGTATTATAGTTTTTTTCTTTTTTGTTGAGGAAACGTATCATATTAGCTTGACGGCTGGACCCAAAGCGGCTAAGCCCACTTTAGCGCTGTGAGATGACCATGCTAGCCGGGCTTGCTCGGCCTGGCCTCTCGACCTCTTTTGGGCTTACGAGATGGTTTTTCCGAGAGCTGCTCTTTGTGGAGAAGCTGCACCTAAATTGCTTTTTGAGACCAGCTGCACCCAAATTTAATTACGAGTAGAATTTTGAACTGATTTTTTGTGAGTAGCTCTTTGTGGAGAAGCTCTTATCTTAATTGGTAGTCAAACATAATACTCTAGCATCAGATCGACGGGCGACATGTGCACAACACCGATCCGCATCCGCACGCACGCAGCTGGCCTGGCCACATGATCCGTCCAGTCCAGTCATTTTTTCCTTCCGTATACTAGCTAGATCGAAAAGGGCAACAGATGGGCAGCTAACGTGGACCACCAGCGTGTCCGTCCAGTCCAGTCATTTTTTCCTTCCGTATACTAGCTAGATCGATCGTGGCGTCACGGACGCTCCTACCACTACTTGCACCAATTATGCATTGCACAGCACAGCAGCACCAACATGTGATGTGAGTGATGGAGGCCGCATGTGACCGTCGCTCGCTTGTCGACAGGATTTGCACGCATTGATTAGCAGCTCGGCTCGCTCGCCTCGAAAACTACGGCCAGCGGATCGAAGCAGGTGCAACGCGGATTCGCACCTCGACGCGAGACGACAACAGTGTGTACGTTGCACCCGTTACATCTTGTCTTTCCAGTCCGATGGACGTGCACCCGCCCGGCCGGTTTACGACGGTGTTCCGTGTGGGCTCCACCTTCTCATCATTTTCCTCTCCCATCGATGTCTATGCAGATGCGCGTGTGTCGTGGCTTTCGGTAATCAGTGCTGGGACCAGGGAGTCAGGTCAGGTGGGACCCACCCTCTTTCCGTTCTGAGCAATAATTTTAGTTCGTTCACACTAACGAGTTAAACAATCAATCTAACAAGTTTCATGAGATACTCGTTAAGTTCGTTAGCATCATCGTAGCAGGTTAAAAATTTGCATGGCTTGCCTTATAGTATAACATATTTTTCTAAGTGTATATATGTCAGCATATTTTTGTAAGTATATCTATGTCCAAAATCTGTTGCTCCTGATGCTTACTTGTACCTTACTTAATTAGCTGAATACCCTGATATATATATTCGTAACGAGTTTTAATGAGTTGCTCGCGAACATATAACGAACTGAGCTAATCTTTAAATTTAGCTCATTATCCTTAACAAGCTTAACAATTCGAGTCTTAACGATCACGAGTCCTAACGAGCCGAGGCTTACCTATCCGAGTAGCTCGTTAGTCCAGCCCTACATAGGAGTAGGGGATGCATGCGTGCGTTCATAGGGTAGAGTGTGCGCGTGTATATGAACATCTGTGTTGTATTGTGTTTCACAAAAAAAATAACATCACATATGACAAGATAAATTTGCTGCACGTAGGTAACTAGAAGAGAGTTGTTTGGAGTAAATAATAGGTTACTGTAACATCACACATAACGAGCTAAAATGAGTCTACAATCTAGCAAATAAAGTCCTACATGACACCACACATAAGTTACTTCCCATTATAGAGGTGATAACATAGGTCAGTAACATATGCATGTCAATAGTCTAAATTACTTTGTATTGTGGCTAGCCTCATCAATCGTCTTCTTCACTTGCAATCTTAATTTGTAGAATTGTCAAAATTCGTAAATAGAAAATATAACGGTTATACATCACAACATGTTACTACTCTATTCACTCAGTTTTACAAGACAATTTTCCTTCAAACCTCACAAGCGTGAGATTAAAAGGAATCTCTTATATTCCTCTCTCTTAATCGTCTCAGCTATTTTTTCCACCCGGTTTTTAAAATTAGCATTAACGCCCCTACGTACACACAATCCATTTATACATGGTACTACTTCTATTAAAAGTAACGTTTTGACATGGTACATGAATTTTCGGCATTAAATCAGCATACTCCCTCTATTATAAAATATATGTGGCGCTTAAATTTAGACAAATTTAATAAGCTTACCAAAAATATAAGAAAATATCGACACTTTGATTATTGAACAAATACACTATAAAAGCCTAGGTTATGACAGATTTGTTGGCATTGATTTGATATTATACATATTCATATTTCTGGCCAAAAACTTGGTGGAAATTAGATACCTTTAACTAAATTTATATGCCATATATTTTGGAATGAAGAGAGTAATATTCTCTTTTCTAGCTTTGCTTCCAAGAGGGGACTTCTAAAACTGAATGGATGGAGTAGAAGTTTGCTTGCACCAACCCAAGGCATAAAAATTTGGCAGTGGTCATGTTCATAAACTGTTTCGCTGAAATTGCATGCATGTAAAGTAAATCCTAGGTACATTTATGTTGTTCCAATCCTACAACCCAAACGACTTGTAGAGAAACCGAAATAATGCATTCCAACCGTTTAGTTGCATGGCATAATTGTTACCAAAACTGTGAAACAATTCCATGAAGTTGTACCTGATAAAAAAAATCATTGGATTTGAATGCAAATTATACAGTTGGGAAATTACCTATATTTTTTTATCGTACAAAACAAAATGCTCCAAAAAAAGTAACACGTGCCTCTAAAATCCCCATGAAATCAATATGAACGAAAAACAACCCTTGCTATCTTGTTGGATTGAGGCAATTTTGAGGGATTTTGTAGGATTGCAATCATTAAGAATGTAGGCATCATTAGTTCATAAAGAAAATGGACCGAAAACACAAGGATGAAATTTTCTCCTTTAAAGACATTGTTCACTCATTGTTCTAAGGATTCTTGTGTTGGCTATCTTTTAATCCAACTAATCTATACTATTATTAAAAGAAAAACTTGTGTTGATACATTAAATCTGAACCCTTAAATATTTGGCCGACGATCCAGATTGTTTCAATGTTTGACAACTCAACACATCTTTTCGTTTCGTGATAATTACGGGATTTGCCACCGCTAAAAATAAAACGTTCCTTGCTTGCTCTGCCACCCTTTGCCCCGCGCTTCCGCCACCCGCCTGAGTCGCCTGCACTGCACCACCGTCTGCCTAAAACAGAAACAGGAAACAGAGGGAGGACGAGGTCGTGGGGAGCTGCCGGGCGCTTGGATCCGGGCGCCGCCATGCGTATCTGTGCCAGATCCGGGAACCACGTCAAGGTTGCGTGTAGGAGAAGGGCACGGCGGCAACGAGGAGAACTCTTTCCTTCTCTCTCGAACTCGTGTGCATCCTCTGCTTCCCGACACCGTCTGCCATGTCCGACCTCTCCTGCAGAGTATGCACGTACATTAGCTGCTCGCGCTCCCGTTGGTGCATGCACGCCGCCATCACGCGTGAGCACCTGCGTTTCCTTCCGCATCCACACGCAGATCCGAGCACCGCTCTTTCTTTGGTCGTCACCGGTTCGTCCTTCCGTTGTCGCACCTCCAGTACAAGTCTGAAACTTTTTGTCCAGAAATTCAGTTAGTGTCGCATCTTGTTTTTATATTGCCTTCGCTTCTTTATTCCATCACAATACCCACTGTAGCCTACCTGTTGTGCTCCTGCTACTTCACAAATCAGACCCAAGTTCGATTCCCACGAGTCTCTTCTTTCCCTTCGTTTCCTCTCTTCTTTCCCTTGAGAGTTAACCGCCACTGCCGCCAAGATCCGACCGCTCTCGCCGTCGGCGCTCGCGCTGGCTGGTGCAAAGATGGAATAGGGTGCCGGCCCGCCTTGTATAGCAGTAGAGTAGCTCGTAGTTTAGGGTTTGCTTTTTTCAGAGTGTTGCCCTTCGTGGCGTATGGCTATATGGTGTCTCTCCTTTCCCGGAGGTCTGTAGCTTCGACGCACGGGCGTGGCGTCGAGCTCGCCGTTGATCTGCGCTTCCTCAAGCTTCCAAGATGGAGGAGAGGTGGAGGCGAATCGTCGGCAGCCTTCTTCAATAAGCGCCTTGGCTTCCAATCTCTATGGGGCGCTCTTCTTCTCCTGGCCGGCCTCGGTGGCGAGGGGGAAAAGAAGAGAGGCACGTGGCGGTTGGTACGCAGCAGCTATCCCGGCGGTGAGGCGGACGCGCCGCTGGAGTGGGAGAGCTTGCCGCTAGCTGGAGCTCCATGGTGGAGTTTCTCTACGTCAGGTATCAACCGCTTGTCGTGGTATGAAACAACAGATGCTTAGGGGTAGGCTTAAGTTTGGGGCCGATGAACGCTAGAGGATTCGGGGAGGGATAGCGCGCTGAAGAGCGCACACAGAAGAACAGATCAACACGGAGATTTACCCTATTTCGGGGCTCTCGTGAGAGATAAAACCTGTAATACCCCACAGTTTAGAGAGTCGGAAGGATAGAAATAGAATTTGTGCATTTGCATAGCATACATCTGAAAATGCGGAAAATTTTGGCGTGTCTAAGAAAAGAGACAAAGGGATCGATGTTTCTCTCGACTCGATGAATTAGGAGCTAGATCATCCTGTTGAGTGCTATAAACTTCGACGTGATCCTTGAAACAACCAATTAGAAACTAGGATCATTTGTCGAGGCATTCCAGAAGTGGACATGACCTATCCTAAACCTCTCGACAATTTTGATCACAATTTAATAAATGACAAGTATAAATTCAAATAAAGCATCATAAGGCTCAATCATCTTCCAATAACATCTATATGGCCATCTCATCTCATTATTTACATCTATGATCATACAAGAATTTAAATGCATCAAGTTCATATTTCATACATCCATCATCTTAATACACCATCTCAAATCATCACCTTAACATATCATATCTCACATTCATCATTTCTATTACATACATCTCATCATCTTATCTTATCATTACACCCATCTTCCATTCAAAATCTGAATGTCCAGAGTCTATTTAGATACAACAAATGGAATGTGATCACAATACAAACTTCACAAGTGGAATTTGAAATAACAATTCATATCACAACTTTAATCGAATAAGTACATATCTCATCTAGATGAAAAGGAAATTACAAATGAAGAAAAAGGATCCTAAAACTAAATCTTGATCTTCTTCGCATTATCTTGATCATCTTACCTTCTATCTTCTCAATCTTCATTCCTGCAAAGAGACAACAAACACAAGAGAAAGTAGTTGAAGATTAAAATGTATGCATCTCCGGAGGAGATGCAAGTTGCTGTGGGAGCTAGCACTTGGAAAATCTGGGAACTAGTCCAAATTTCCTATAAACATTGGAATTGGTCAATTAAAGCAAATAGACAACCTCGGGACAAGTGGATCATCTTGGATCATGAGACAACATTTATTAAGTAGGCAATCAGGGGCAAAGCCAAATAGCAGATGATCCATTTCCTCGAGAGGCAGCAAGAGGTAACCAAAGGCATCAAGAAGGCATTGCCAAAAGTCACCAATTAGAGTTAGCCTTAGGCAACAAGGACAGATAGGCACCCAAGTAAACCAAGCCAAAATCATTTCATTCGAATACAAATAATAATACTAGCTCCTTATTAAGAGAAAGTCCATAAATAAATTGTTCTCAGTTGGTATCCATAACCAATAAGAACCTAAAGCTCCACTTTAAACCAGAAAACAAATGCAAGCAAAAGAGGAAACAATTTGGTATCACACTTGCCATTAATTGACAAGTGGATCCTAAACCCACTTCTTAAGCTGATTACTAGCTTAATTGGCCACACACTTGAGTAATTAATTTTCAACCGACATCATTAAACAAAGACTTCACAGCCAAGCATTTCCCTCAAATATCTGGATCTGGATCAGAACAGTGACTCGGCTGTGACTCAAATTCTATCACCAAAGGGAGATGAACTGAGCAGCAACATCAAAGTTTATCACCAAAGGGGAATGAACTGAGCAGTAGCAGCTGAAGCTTATCTTCAGTGTTAAAAGAATAGCAAAAGCAGTCCAAATGGGCAGCTCGAGGTGAGAAGGGGGCCACTGCAAGCAGGTGAATCACCACCAGCTAGTTATCCTGGTGTCACCAGCACAAGAAAACCCAAGAGGGTATATAATTAGGACTAGATCGAAGCCCAGCGCACAAATCTCACAGCAAACACAAACCACACTATTTCACAAGCACTAGCACATCAAGCACCACCATATCCATCTGTTCTTCACCAAGAACAACCAAAAACCACAAGCCAATCATGGAGATCACCTAAACCATCTACCACAAGCCACTAAACCCAAGAAGGAGGCCAGTAGCAGAAGAAGACAGTAGAACCACAAGAAGCAGTCCAGAAGAGGTGGTTGAACTCTGGAGCAAGATCGGACTCTTCCCGTAGCTTGATCTGCTCTACACCCAAGGTTGTTAAACATATGAGCTAGAGAGTGATTTAGCAGGTTCTGTAAATGACATTACCATGCATGAGTCATTTTTAGCATCTGTTCTTAACAGAACCTTGCAAGCTAGGTAAGGTGCTATAGAAACGTAATTAGCACAGCAGAGAACTTCTGTTTTGTGCTAGGAATAGGACAGAGTGAGACAGGAAGTGAAGTTGAGTGCAATATCATTTTGTTTGAGCATCTACAGAAGCAAGGGGTTGATCTTAGTGTAGCATCTGTTCTTATTTTGCTTAATAAAGCATCACCCACATGACAGTGAACCAACAGAGCTGGATTAGCTGTTCATATCAAAGCTGTGCATCTAGAGGAAGCACAGGAAAACATAAAAACATCTCTAATCGAGCAAGGTTGCTGTGTAACTCAACATGGAGGCATCACAGCAAACAAACATGATTAAATCATGCTACAAATAAACTAATCATCACTACTAGTATTAATTCTAGCTCAGAAATAATTTTCCTTTCACACATATCACATCTGTGAGCAAGAAATGATCTCCACAATACTCCAGAGGCAGTGGGAAGATCTATACATGCATGATTACACCATATACCTCTACTGCATACACAGAGAGGAGACGGTGCTCAAATTGAGCAAATCATCCACCAAAACTTCGTCTGCTCATCCAAATCCTAAGCCAAGGAGGCGTGTGAGCATGCGTATCAGCTTCTAGAGCTAGCAGGGGATAGATAGAGTGGAGGAGCACGAGTTTTACCTGGCGACCATGGCCGTAGATCCTTGGCGGCGAGGCAGTGCCCGCGCAACCAGAGGAGGGGTTCCACGGTGGTAGAGGAACAAGCATCACCGCACCACGGCGGCACAGGGATGAAGCCTGCGCCCAGCCATGGCGAGCACGCCAGAGAAGGAGGTCGCAGACGGCGGGGAACGGCGGCGCAGCGCAAACCCTAACCCTAGGGAGAGGGGATGCATGTGAGCGCTAGGGGGAGAGATCCCCAAATCCCTCCGGTGAGAATGGAGAGCAGCACGTGGGGAGTCGTTTGCCCCACGGCACGGCGGCGGAGATGGCCGGAGTTGGCCGGGGCGCGGCGGCGACGACGCGGCGACATGAGCGCCCAGAGCGAGGTCGAGGTCGGGCTCGGGCTCGAGCGAGTGAGAGAGAGAGAGGTGGCTCGGTCGGGTCAACCGACCCGAGCCAGACTCGAGTTTTGACCTGGTTCAACCGAGTTGAGCCAGGGGCATTTCAGTAATTTCACAAATATGAAAAATTCAAATCTTTCAAAGAACTTATAAATTCAAATAAATTCCTAAAAATACTTTAAAAATATCTACAAAAATTAGCAAAAATAAACTATTTAAATAAAATACTCACAGGAATTTTTGAAAATTATTTCTTTGATTAAAAATTCAAAGATCCTTAAGTGGATTATTCTTTAGAATAATTTCTTAAATTATTTTCTCAAGAAAAATAATCTGGGAAAATAAATACTAAATTCAAAATAATATTTGAACTATACCAAGACTATCGTGTTACTCATCTAAATCAAAAATATTCAAACTTAAATGAATTTTTACACCAAATTCAAATACACAAAAATCAATTAAAAATAAGCAACATACTCTACAAAATATGAGGAATTTTTATGTAAGTTTTATTTGAAGTTTTAAAAAACATTTTGTGGATGAAAAATTCAAGGATCCTTAAGTGGAAATGACTTGAAAATTCTTTCTCAAAAACCATTTTCTTAAAAGAAATAATATGGGAAAATAAAGTCTTGAAGTTCAATTATATTGAACTATTTCACTTTAATCACTTTAAATTTATTCCTCATGAAAATTGTTGTCAAACTCTTGAAATAATTACAAACTCCAAAGCACTTGAAAAGTCTTAAATCCGCAACTTGGGAATTTTGGGGTGACGATGCATATCATGATTATGCATAATAACATGCTGCTAGAGTTTCCAGTAGTCCTTATCAGGATTACTTTGCTATTTTCAGAACTCGGGGTTTTACCGTAAACCCTAGAACCCCGAAGGGTTAAACGGCCATCTCTACTACAGGTAAGTTCATTCTTGCATGTCCGTTGGAATATTTTTTGTCAAAGTATTTATAAAATTAATATATTTTATCATCTGCATAAAAAAACCTATTTTCGAATGATGTGAATTGCTATATATAATATTGTTGGCTGGCAATGGAACCACGGTTTAATGTTGTGGTGGAGGTTCCATTGTACGGGAAAGTATATACCTAGGATTAATTACCAATGTCACAGTGATCCTAGCGCCGTATTGAAGCGTTTACCATGAGATCTGCTATGGACGGTAAAAGTCAGCCGTATCTTCTCTCGTTCACATATCCTCGGCAGGCTATTACCTGGTTGTGTCTGTTGTGGCGGCCAACAGCGTGGAAGCGCGTGACCTTCCCACCTGACGGGGTGATTGGAATAGAAGCTCGAGAGGGGTGGCGGGATAGCGGTCTTTGTTACCGGCCGCGCCACAAATGGGCGGATATGTGTTGTGCGGAGAGGGCGATGATTGGCTTTGGACTCACACCTGGCCCCATACCATGGAAGTATGGACGAGTTTTGCCGCTCGGAAGGGCAACAAGGCTGGGTTTCTCTCATGGGTAAAGTTACGCAGCTCTGTAGAGTCAACAACAAGAAACTGTGACTGTCACATCCGTGTTCCCGGAAGGAACTACAGACCGCAGCGGGAAAGGCATCCCAAGTGATGACTATGAACCCGTGGAGACTGTGAGCATAGTTTTCTGAAATAAAACTTGACCTTTTGAAGAAATCTTTTTCAAAACTTGCATTATGCCTATGACCGTTGGTCGTGGCAGTAGTCATTGCATTCAAAACAAAAACTCTTTCCTATATTATTTGAACTTGCTAAGTAACGCTCGAGTTGCTTACCCTTTCCTCGTTGACCCCCTGGTTAGATTTTGGAGCCGTCAACGGAGTTACCAGTTAGCCATCATGACGTCAAGGATGTATCCAACAAGGAGTCAAGTCTACTGATGGAGCTTGAAGGAGTCAACAGCTACTTCACCGACAGAAGGATGATGACCACCTTGCCCAGGTGTATATAACGACAACACTGCCGATGGAGGAGACAACATCATTTTGGAAGGAGTACAACTTGGATAAAGATACTCCAGATGGAATAGATTAGGGTTGTGACAATAGCAGTAGTGGATTAGGAATTAGAGTTAGAGCTGATATCCAGCTTAGAGTTACTATTTGGATCTTTCTGTATTTCATTTGCACGAGACTTGCTTCAATATAAAGGAGGGTCTCGAGATTTTGTATTGAATAGTGTTGTAATCCTATAGTGTTACCTTGGACCGGCTATGTTTCTGTTGTACTGATGGCCCTTCACGTAGTTACCCCACAACGGCGCCAGAAATTGCTAGCCCTTCGCGTGGTTACCTGCGTGAAAAGTAAATGGGTTAGGTTGAGACTCCAAGTGCAGAGTGTGTAGTAGTGGAAGACTTGTTTTCCCCACGAGGGGTGACTCGAGGGTTTAATATCGAACTCTCGGGGAATCAGTAGTGAAGATTTATCTTCTTATCCTTCTTTTGGTTACCTACAAAACAAAGTTAAATGTTTTGGTCCTCAACCTCACCTGTGGTTGTCAAGCACAAGGTGTAAGAATGATATCAAGATAGTTATGCAATGCAAACAGGAAATAAATATGCAATGGTGGTGGATGCAATGGTAAATGATATTTTTGGGTTTTTTAATGATGTATGCAAGATGAAAAGTATTTTTGTATTTTCGGATTTAATGATGGCTGAAAATAGAAAAGTGGTATATGGTGTTGGAAAGGTGTTTCTTATGATTAAAAATGGACCGGGGTTCATGGTTTCACAAATGCACTCTCTCTTTATAAAGTGGCAGACAATGGAACACACACAGTTAACATATGAGATTGCAACACAAAGTTTGATAACAAGTTACTTAGATATATGGGCATCACGTCCTAACATAGAGACCTTTTGGTTATTAGTCTCTCTTATACTCCACCAAGATGCGAACAAATCATAACACCTCAGTAATTAAGATGACTCAGAGTATAGCAATAAGTTTCATGACATGAAGTGAAAATAAGAACATGCTGGATCTAGTCACAGGAAGAAGCTTGGTCACCCTCAACCCTTGCAGCATGGTATTTTGTTTATCCCTAGTGAGGTAACAAAGTAAGGTAAACACCAAGTGGATCGCGATATTAAGTTGTCAGCTTACCGCACTCACCACTCCCCGTTACTCCAACTAATGCACACGTTCCCCCACACACGCTCTCATAAACATGCTTGATCATAACAAGTAGACAAGAACGGGGTACATAATATGCATCTATACTCATAACTGAAACAAACATTGCAATCTCAAACATATATTAACTCATAGAAAGATCCACCACATAGGTATTACAAATATGACCGTAATCATGTTCAGCAGCTCATACGGTACTAATTAGTGAAGCTCAAGAGAGGAGAGATACATAAGTTACTTCCACAAACCCATAGTCCAGAGGTGGACTACTCCCTCTTCATCATGGAGACGGTGGAGAAGTCGATGGAGAGATGGAGACCACACCGGCAGCGCCCCGCCGGAGTTTTCCCCCTCCAATCTGCAGCTCCTGATCTCCGTTTCGGTGTTTCTGTGTTTGTGCGGCGCTCCTTCGAAACGCCAGGGGACCTTTTTTATAGGCGTTTTTAGGTCAAGACGAGTCGGTGGACGAAAGATCGACGGCAGCGGAGCCACGAGGCCAAATGAGTGGGCCCCACGCGGCCACAGTACCTGGCCGCGTGGGCCACCCCTTTTGCCTCTGGCCTCCGTTTGCTTGCTTCCTTCGCTCCGAGGTCTTCTCCTTCCAAAATACTGACGCCTGTATTTTTCCATAATTTTTGACGACGTTTGGGTCCCTGAAACATAAAAGGAAAGAAATAGGGTTTTCTGCCTGCGCAGGGTTAATTCCATAAAAATAGGAAACAATTGATTTATTTCCTAAAATCATTAAATAACAGATATAACCCTTATATGATGCAAATATGATTGGAATATGTGATATAGTGCAAAGTTCATGTATGCATTTTACATGCATCAACATCCCCAAGCTTAACCAATACTCGTCCTCGAGTATGAAGGTGATAAAACTAACATGGCTTTGCAATATAGCACTAACAATGGATATCAAAGATGATTGCTACTGCTACATAGAGTCAAATGATTCATTCTTCAAAGGAGTAGCAATATGCAAAAGTTTATGAAGTGATATCAAGTATTCAATGCAAGGATGTTCAATGATAGTTCACAAAGTGTAACATAGTAGCAAGTAATATGGACATTCTTACTTTTGCATACATGTGGTCCATAGAGTGATGATGAAAATCTGAATATGTTTGGTGGACACTTTGGAAAGATGAATAAGTGAGTAGAGGTAAAGCATGCATAAGTTTCATCTAACTCCAAACTCTCCTACTTAAGTTAATGATTGCAATGTGGTAATACTTGGTGTCAAGCTCTCATTCCCCTATCATAGCATCTTGAATGATTATAGTTTAATGTGAAGCAAATATGAGTAGTGTGCTTGACAAAGTAAAGGTTGGATGTCTCATGCCCCTTGAATACAAGTACCTACACCATGAGTTACTCAACTTGGGAAAAGCAAGTTCAAGTTATCTATCATTGTAAGTAATAATAGTATCATCAAGAGCGTCAACTGGGGTACCTCTTGTCCCAGGATATGGAACAAGCCCATATCAAAATGACAAGACAAACAAACAAGATGAAAACCTCAACACCCTTTTTATTTACCATTGGAATAGCTTTTTATTGTAAGGTGTGTCATAGATAATTCACCATAGCATGTAAGTAAATTTCCACCATGAATAATGCATGGCTTAGATTAGCGGCCCAGGCGTCTCTCTAACCATTTATACAAACTCATTAAACTATCTTTTCCCCTTATTTCACCATGATAGGCATCCATAGACAAAAGCACATGATATCAACTAAATGGAGCATGTTGAAAGCTTTGCATGTGACAGCACATATGGGCTAACTCCCAACCTGGACATTTATCAAGCCACTAGCATCATAATCTTAATCACAATGGGTCATGTTTTATTTATGCAATGATAGTAAAATGTGCATCAAGTTCGTGAGAGCTATATAACCAACTTTTCCATGGCAATCAATAACATAATCATTTTCATTCAGAGGTATAGATAACACAAATATCATGATGAACATACTCGGAATAGCATATAGCTAGTAGGTAGATATGGTGGACTCACTGGAATAACTTTGGTTGAAGGTGTTGGAAACAAGTTTTGCTTGTTGGAGTTTTTGGGCTAGCAAAAGGGAGAAAGTTGACCATCTAGATGCATGCATGAGTGTCCATAGAACTAACTAATCCATGTTAAACCAAGTAAAATAACAATCAGCACCAAAACATGAATAAGTGATAGCTCTTCAAAAAGATTTGCAAACTATTACTCATAAACAAGCTCATGAATCATGCAACTATATGTATCATTAAAAATCAACTCAAACATCCCTTTTCCCAATCTTATAAAAGCATCCAACATATTTCAACCCATATTTCCAGTAGCTCTCCATATATAAATGATAGTGTGGTGGTCTCTCAAACAAATCAAACCAAAACAAAACAAAAGACGCTCCAAGTTTATGCGATAAAGTGTTTCGATCGAAAAACAGAAGTTGGACGTGTGCAAACCGAGAGTGTGTAGGTCCAGCGGGGTTGTCTTCACATCCCCAAGCTTATGGTCTTCACCATCCTTGGATACTCTTGGTGCATCTCCTCCAATCCCTGTGAAAAAACTTCAAAACACCGTTTCTCCCATTTCTTTTCTGTGGGGTGCATTAATAGTGATAAACAAATAGTTTCTTGCTGCATATAATCCTTGAACAAAAATTCATATGAGATGTCCAGAAAGTGTATAATGTTGTATGCCTACTCATAAACTCAATTGGATCAAAAAGATTCAACTTAAAAGCTCAAAGCATGCATCAAACAAAATGGGACAGAATCTGTCCAGAAAAACAGCAGCAGCAAAACGTATTTTTCTACCCTACCAAACTTTCTCGAAAAATTCCGAAAAATTCATGCATACAGAGGATGAAAAGTTGCAACTACAGTTCAAATATGAGCTCATTCGGAGTTACAGAATAAGAATTAAAAATCATACCGTGCACTGATTCGTGCAGGAATAAAATCTCCGAACGCTATAAGCAACTTTTTCAAACCAAAAAGGGTAAAACTTGGCACTTTATTGAAAATTCCAGAACCTAAACTAGACACAAAGTCTCTTGTTACAGCAAGAGGACACAAAAAAATCACACAAAAAATAACCGGGTTGCCTCCCGCAAAGCGCTTTCTTTATAGCCATATAGCTAGGCTTCTTACTTGTTGTTTATTGTGGACGAAGCTCATGAGGGAGCTTGAACTTTGGTGGTTCCCTCTTCCTTGGGAAGTGTTCCATGCACTTCTTGTGTGGAACTGAAACTTCACATTCCCTTCCTTTGAATCAATGATGGCACCTGTGGTACGAAGAAAAGGTCTTCCAAGAATAATAGGACTAGAGGTTTTATTCCCCATATCCATGATTAGAAAATCCACAGGCACAAAAGTCATATGTAACTCACCATAACATCACTTACTTTTCCTAAAGCATGTTTAATAGAGTCATCAGCAAGTGCAAGTTCAATGAGCATTTTTCAAGATTTTTCAATTCAAGCACTTCATATAGTTCTTTAGATAAAACAGAGACACTAGATCCTAGATCAAGTATGGCATGGTGTGTCTCTTTTCCAATAGTTACTAGTACCTTAGGAATCCACATATCCCCAAGCTTAGGTGGTATCATAGCCTCTTGGTTGTACCTAGCAATCTTTTCTTTCAAGACATGATTAGCAATATAAGAACCAAACCTGCTTGTTAGTGTTGATGGAAGGATCACTTGCAAATTTTTGTAAGATAGATATTAATTCATGCAAGCTACAATTTTCTAAGTCAAGCAAAGGATCCTTGACTTCACTAAGCATTTTAACTTCCTCAACTTCTACCTCTTTCATTACCCCAATAGATTCTTTAGCAATCTCTCTTGCTCATGAATGTGTTCCCAAGACTTATTGATAACCTCTTGGCAATATTTATTGTTTCCTCATGTTTTTGGGCTGTAATGATGCTCTTTAATGATGAGACTTCCTTAGTAAGCTGATCTACCCTTTCAAACAAGAGTCTTGTTTTTCAAACTTAGAGATAAATTCCTTATTAAGCCTTTTGAGTAGATATAAAAGATCTAATGGTGTTTTCCAAGTCACTAGAAACATTACCACTAGAAGCATATTTATTTGGCACATATGGGGGTTTATTATAGAGTTATAATTGTTGTTACCATACCCATTATTACCATAGTTCCTAATGAAGTTGACATCAATATTTTCAGAATTGTTACCAACTAGTTCTTGCAAAGGAACATTTTCAACACTAGGTTTATTAAGCAAAGCAAGAATAGTATCCATTTTAGATGACAAATCATTAGTTTCTCAATAGAATTCACTTTCTTAGAAGGTTGGGTGCCCTATCAGTATGCCATTGACTATAGTTTTGCAAAATGCTTTCCAATATGTTTTTAGCTTCTACTATAGTCTTACTCATAAAAGCACCTCCAGCAGCAGAATCAAGTATATTTCTAGACATGTAGTTTAAACCATTGTAGAAAGAGTGTAATATGGTCCATTCATTAACTCCATGTGAGGGACAAGTTCTAAGCATAAGTTTTATCCTATCCCAAGCCATAGCAACATGTTCATTTTCATTTTGCCTAAAAGAAAGATGTTGTTTCTATTTTGCAAAATTTTAACAGGGGGATAATATTTCTTAATGAAAGCTTCTTTTAGATCATCCCAAGTTTTAATGCTATCAATGGTAATGAATGCAACCACTCTTTAGCTTTTCCTCTAAGTGAAAAGGAAATAACTTCAGTTTTAGGATATCACTTTCCACATTTTTAAACTTTTGCATGTCACATATTTCAACAAAGTCATGAAGATGCATAGAGGCATCCTCCATAGCACTACCACCAAATTGTTCCCTAGTTATCAAGTTCAACAAACTAGGACTTACTTCATAACTCTCAGCATTTATCTTAGGTGTGGCAATAGCTCTGATAAATTGATCATTGGAGTGTTTGTGTAGTCACACAATTAGTTCTTTCTCCCATTTTAGCAAGTTTTTTTGTATTTTTTTATTTTTTATGCAAAACTGAAAATAAATATGCAAGCGGAATATGATATGCAATGACACTAACAAAACAAATAAATTGCTTTGTAAGTAAAGATGGATAAGATGGTGCTCACGTAGGTGCAACCTCCCCAAGCTTAGGTGTTAGCACAAGTTGGTGAAGTTGACTTGTTGTGAGATGAATGCGATGATGCACACCCTTGGATAAATCTCTCAGCTATGATTCCCCGGCAACGGCGCCAGAAAACAGTCTTGATGGCCCTTGAGTTACACGCGCCAGAAATTGCTGCTTGTTACCTGCAAAAGTAAATGGGTTAGGTTGAGACTCCAAGTGCAGAGTGTGTAGTAGTGGAAGACTTGTTTTCCCCACGAGGGGTGACTCGAGGGTTTAATATCGAACTCTCGGGGAATCAGTAGTGAAGATATATCTTCTTATCCTTCTTTTGGTTACCTACAAAACAAAGTTAAATGTTTTGGTCCTCAACCTCACCTGTGGTTGTCAAGCACAAGGTGTAAGAATGATATCAAGATAGTTATGCAATGCAAACAGGAAATAAATATGCAATGGTGGTGGATGCAATGGTAAATGATATTTTTGGGTTTTTTAATGATGTATGCAAGATGAAAAGTATTTTTGTATTTTCGGATTTAATGATGGCTGAAAATAGAAAAGTGGTATATGGTGTTGGAAAGGTGTTTCTTATGATTAAAAATGGACCGGGGTTCATGGTTTCACAAATGCACTCTCTCTTTATAAAGTGGCAGACAATGGAACACACACAGTTAACATATGAGATTGCAACACAAAGTTTGATAACAAGTTACTTAGATATATGGGCATCACGTCCTAACATAGAGACCTTTTGGTTATTAGTCTCTCTTATACTCCACCAAGATGCGAACCAAATCATAACACCTCAGTAATTAAGATGACTCAGAGTATAGCAATAAGTTTCATGACATGAAGTGAAAATAAGAACATGCTGGATCTAGTCACAGGAAGAAGCTTGGTCACCCTCAACCCTTGCAGCATGGTATTTTTGTTTATCCCTAGTGAGGTAACAAAGTAAGGTAAACACCCAAGTGGATCGCGATATTAAGTTGTCAGCTTACCGCACTCACCACTCCCCGTTACTCCAACTAATGCACACGTTCCCCCACACACGCTCTCATAAACATGCTTGATCATAACAAGTAGACAAGAACGGGGTACATAATATGCATCTATACTCATAACTGAAACAAACATTGCAATCTCAAACATATATTAACTCATAGAAAGATCCACCACATAGGTATTACAAATATGACCGTAATCATGTTCAGCAGCTCATACGGTACTAATTAGTGAAGCTCAAGAGAGGAGAGATACATAAGTTACTTCCACAAACCCATAGTCCAGAGGTGGACTACTCCCTCTTCATCATGGAGACGGTGGAGAAGTCGATGGAGAGGATGGAGACCACACCGGCAGCGCCCCGCCGGAGTTTTCCCCCTCCAATCTGCAGCTCCTGATCTCCGTTTCGGTGTTTCTGTGTTTGTGCGGCGCTCCTTCGCGAAACGCCAGGGGACCTTTTTTATAGGCGTTTTTAGGTCAAGACGGAGTCGGTGGACGAAAGATCGACGGCAGCGGAGCCACGAGGCCCAAATGAGTGGGCCCCACGCGGCCACAGTACCTGGCCGCGTGGGCCACCCCCTTTTGCCTTCTGGCCTCCGTTTGCTTGCTTCCTTCGCTCCGAGGTCTTCCTCCTTCCAAAATACTGACGCCTGTATTTTTCCATAATTTTTGGACGACGTTTGGGTCCCTGAAACATAAAAGGAAAGAAATAGGGTTTTCTGCCTGCGCAGGGTTAATTCCATAAAAATAGGAAACAATTGATTTATTTCCTAAAATCATTAAATAACAGTAATATAACCCTTATATGATGCAAATATGATTGGAATATGTGTGATATAGTGCAAAGTTCATGTATGCATTTTACATGCATCATGTACTACTCTGAGAGATGTAATATTTGCGGAAAGGTCCTTTCGTGCGTGTTAGATCAACTTGTACACTACAACATGCAGTGGTGTGATGGGTCACCGCAGGTGGTATTAGAGCAAAACGACCTTAGGATTAAAACCCTTTTAGGAGAGTTGTAGGTTGGTAAGACTATAGGAAGTTATCATATTTATCTAAATTCTATATTCCTACAACTATGATGGATATTCACTTGAGAATAATACAGTCATACTTGTATACACATTTTCTTACTCAACAAGAGTAAATCTTCTTATCTATTCTTTATAGGTATAGTACTTATCTATCTCAATTTTTTCAACTTGGTATGACAAGTTTGAAATTATCTTCTACCAGCTGGTATTCCAATAGAGTCATATTCAAGTCAGTGTTACCTATGTGGTATCATTGATAACACCATCCTATGAAGACATGCGTTGAAGTAGAACCCTATCGTAGGCTTGAAGGCAAGAAGTGAGGAGAAGTCTGATGATGGTGAAGGATCATCGATATTCAACTATGATAACTATGGAAAGAATGCCAATACCCTAATGATTCATTTCAAAGGGGATTCATCGGAGAATAGTATATCTTCTTAAAGAAATTAGGAAAGGGCACCTGCAATGAAGGAAGCTACAATACTACTTCAGATGTACAATCAACAACTACTTGAAGGATCCGAAGGTGCTTGGAGTTGTTTGTTCTAGCCAGATGAAGGATTCAATCTACATGGAGTTTAGTTCCCTACGCAACCAAGTCAGCCCACAACTACTCTTTGAGTACTTTGTCTTAGCATTATCCCTTCGCAAATGGGCAGTTGGGGTAACTACTGAGTCAAAGAGTTGTTAGAATAGGACTATAAGCTGATATAAACCTATCTTGTAGTGTATAGCATCTAAGCCTGGGTACTTGAGATGTTTTTACTCAAAGTACTATTTACTTTTATGGGCTTATGTTGCATGTTTGCTATATAACTGCATTTGGATTTATTGGATCTTATTGGATTTTTGATTGACTAGATTGGTACATGAAGTTAGGATTTGATGTACAATGGCATGATTGTCACATTAAGTTCTTTTCTTAATGTTACTGATCTAGAGGTAGATAGCATTCGTGTGAGGAAGAGACGAGTTACTAACAAGATGAGGCATCAAAGAAAGTTCATGAAGAGAAGGAAGTCGAGAAGACAGAAGTTAATGAAGCCACTGATGGTGATGGACCACATTCTATACCATATTTAGTTCTTGGAGACATATTTCACCAGTCCATGGAAGGGAGGAGGAACAAAGAAAGTTCGGTAAAGATTATCACCACAAGTTGGACAAACTGATCTATTGAGGATGATGCCAGAACAATCACATGAGGAGACATGTCCAAGAAGGAAAGTTATGAAGTTTTTTGTATATCAAGTCATGAAGTTTATCCATGGAAGTCCAAGATCAAGAAGGAAGAAGGAAAACATGGAGGATACATATGAGGTTGTCATAACTTGGTGGAAGAAGTTATTGTTGAAGCAATAAAGAGGTATTGATACTAGTTAAATGGAGTTTGAAAATAAGTTTAGCAACACTTATGTGTCTAAGAGTAGTATAAGGTTGAAGATAAAGGAGTAGGAAGACAAAAACAACAAGGATATTTCTAGTTATGATAGAATACATGGGGGTTGATTATCTATTCTGAGGCATTACTAGACACGAAAGTGGAGAAATTAATCGTCAAGCAAGATTTCAGGATTAGAGATCGGACATTTATAAGAAAATAAGCTTGTGTTTGGATACACAAACAGATTACAAGGAGTTGATGAGAAAGTCATCCGATAAATGATGATCAGTCACTAAAGGATGAAGGAAGTGAAGTAGTTGGATGGAAGCACACTGATGTCACAGAGATGACATATCAATCATGTCAAGAACTGCAATTACAGAGTCCAATGTTCAAGAGAATATTAGGACCATGAGGGAAGAGTTTGTTTTGCCATGAGTGGATGACAACCCAGGGAGGTGGACCAATTTGGATGAGGTTACCTCTAACATATCATGTTGAAGTACCAAAGTTAGAGTCCATATATGAGAACGGTAGAGAAATATGTATTATCAAGAGGACTGACATGTTAGTGTTAATCACTCGGATGATGGAGGACACCTCCAGGCGAGATTGCTGAGTTACAGGGTCAAACAAGTCGCGACTGTATGGAATCAATCTACAGCATCATACGTGAAGGAGATGACACGTCAGACCAGGTTTACATTGATGACCAACACCCCTACACAAGTTTGAATATTAAGATAGCATCTTATGCACAAGTTTATGTGTGCGATTCTTTTCTTGAGACCGTTGGATGAGCCAATTGGAATGCTAGCCAGAGTTGGTATCCAATTTATCGAAGGATCATTTTGGTAGTTCACAATAGGGTGGATATACCACGTATTCTGCGGGGAACTGTTGGATATATAGGAATAGTTAACATCTATTTATCAGAGAATGATACTGGGAATTCACAACATGGTGGATATACCACGTGTTCTTCGTGACCCCATGAGGCACATATACTGGAAGTTTAAGCAGAAAGAAGGATTACAAAGCTTGACTGAATGGAGATGACTGAATGAAGCTCAACTGACGTAAGGTCAGAAAAGAGGAAGTCTTAGGAAACTCAAAGGGGGAGAGTGCATCGTGTATTTGGAATTTTTGGATAGTACTGGGAAGGAGATTACGTGAAATTCATGAGGAATACCTTGATTGAGACAAGGCTGAATTGATAATCAGTGCTCTAGAAGTTCTCGGAAGAAATGATCATTACTAGAATTCTTTACCAGATTCTGAAGCCCACGAGACATCTGATATTTGAAGGTTGAAAGTTCCAAGGTATCCAGTGGTCATAAGAGCTATGACCAGAGGATCAAAAGGAGATGGGATAAAAAAACTATAGTTCCAGGATGAGAAAGTCTACCATATTAGTACCAGTATGTGGAGAGTTTGACATCAAAAGGACTGTTCAACCTAATTACAAGTAAGGGGAGCACTACCTGAGTTCTCATGGTTGAACGGATTACTGGTGTCTAATCAATTATGAGGAAACTAACCACTATGGAAGAGCTATGTTCTATATAGCCAGTAAAGGATGGTTATCTTAGCGGTTCCGAAGTGAAAGCCATAAGTTTGTCACTAGAAATAGTACTCTTAGTATCCTGAGTATAAGGAAGTGTACAAACGTTCATATCTGAAGTTCTTATAAGGATGTAGAAGAGGATCTTCGACACTGGGCGAGAAAGCCAAGGTAATGCGAGGAGTATGAATTGGATGATGCTAGAAACATAAAGGAGTAGTAAGATCATGGGAATTGATCAAATAATCAATGAAAGTCGACAGATGGATAATATGGATCAATGGAGGACGCACAAAAGTAGTTTGGACAAATAATCATCTTGATCTACTACCACGTAAGAAAGGAATTTGAGAGAATCAATATCTGTGGAAGTTCTTTCTATTCTACTCTACGTGAGAGAAATCGAAACTTCGGGACGAAGTTTAGTTTAAGGGGGAGAGGATGTAATACCCCACAGTTTAGAGAGTCGGAAGGATAGAAATATAATTTGTGCAATTGCATAGCATGCATCTGAAAATGCGGGAAATTTTGGCGCGTCTAAGAAAAGAGACAAAGGGATCGATGTTTCTCTCGACTCGATGAATTATGAGCTAGATCATCCTATTGAGTGCTATAAACTTCGACGTGATCCTTGAAACAACCAATTAGAAACTAGGATCATTTGTCGAGGCATTCCAGAAGTGGACATGACCTATCCTAAACCTCTCGACAATTTTGATCACAATTTAATAAATGACAAGTATATAATTCAAATAAAGCATCATAAGACTCAATCATCTTCCAATAACATCTATATGGCCATCTCATCTCATTATTTACATCTATGATCATACAAGAATTTAAATGCATCAAGTTCATATTTCATACATCCATCATCTTAATACACCATCTCAAATCATCACCTTAACATATCATATCTCACATTCATCATTTCTATTACATACATCTCAGCATCTTATCTTATCATTGCACCCATCTTCCATTCAAAATCTGAATGTCCAGAGTCTATTTAGATACAACAAATGGAATGTGATCACAATACAAACTTCACAAGTGGAATTTGAAATAACAATTCATATCACAACTTTAATCGAATAAGTACATATCTCATCTAGATGAAAAGGAAATTACAAATGAAGAAAAAGGATCCTCAAACTAAATCTTGATCTTCTTCGCATTATTTTGATCATCTTACCTTCTATCTTCTCAATCTTCATTCCTGCAAAGAGACAACAAACATAAGAGAAAGTAGTTGAAGATTAAAATGTATGAATCTACGGAGGAGATGCAAGTTGCTGTGGGAGCTAGCACTTGGAAAATCTGGGAACTAGTCTAAATTTCCTATAAACATTGGAATTGGTCAATTAAAGCAAATAGACAACCTTGGGACAAGTGGATCATCTTGGATCATGAGACAACATTTATTAAGTAGGCAATCAGGGGCAAAGCCAAATAGCAGATGATCTATTTCCTCGAGAGGCAGCAAGAGGTAACCAAAGGCATCAAGAAGGCATTGCCAAAAGTCACCAATTAGAGTTAGCCTTAGGCAACAAGGACAGATAGGCACCCAAGTAAACCAAGCCAAAATCATTTCATTCGAATACAAATAATAATACTAGCTCCTTATTAAGAGAAAGTCCTTAAATAAATTGTTCTCAGTTGGTATCCAGAACCAATAAGAACCTAAAGCTCCACTTTAAACCAGAAAACAAATGCAAGCAAAAGAGGCAACAATTTGGTATCACACTTGCCATTAATTGACAAGTGGATCCTAAACCCACTTCTTAAGCTAATTATTAGCTTAATTGGCCACACACTTGAGTAATTAATTTTCAACCGACATCACTAAGCAAAGACTTCACAGCCAAGCATTTCCCTCAAATATCTAGATCTGGATCAGAACAGTGACTCGGCTGTGACTCAAATTCTATCACCAAAGGGAGATGAACTTAGCAGCAACATCAAAGTTTATCACCAAAGAGGAATGAACTGAGCAGTAGCAGCTGAAGCTTATCTTCAGTGTTAAAAGAATAGCAAAAGCAGTCCAAATGGGCAGCTCGAGGTGAGAAGGGGGCCACTGCAAGCAGGTGAATCACCACCAGCTAGTTATCCTGGTGTCACCAGCACAAGAAAACCCAAGAGGGTATATAATTAGGACCAGATCGAAGCCCAGCTCACGAATCTCACAACAAACACAAACCACACTATTTCACAAGCACTAGCACATCAAGCACCACCATATCCATCTGTTCTTCACCAAGAACAACCAAAAACCACAAGCCAATCATGGAGATCACCTAAACCATCTACCACAAGCCACTAAACCCAAGAAGGAGGCCAGTAGCAGAAGAAGACAATAGAACCACAAGAAGCAGTCCAGAAGAGGTGGTTGAACTCTGGAGCAAGATCAGACTCTTCCCGTAGCTTGATCTGCTCTACACCCAAGGTTGTTAAACATATGAGCTAGAGAGTGATTTAGCAGGTTCCGTAAATGACAGAACCATGCATGAGTGATTTTTAGCATCTGTTCTTAACAGAACCTTGCAAGCAAGGTAAGGTGCTATAGAAACGTAATTAGCACAGCAGAGAACTTCTGTTTTGTGCTAGGAATAGGACAGAGTGAGACAGGAAGTGAAGTTGAGTGCAATATCATTTTGTTTGAGCATCTACAGAAGCAAGGGGTTGATCTTAGTGTAGCATTTGTTCTTATTTTGCTTAATAAAGCATCACCCACATGACAGTGAACCAGCAGAGCTGGATTAGCTGTTCATATCAAAGCTGTGCATCTAGAGGAAGCACAGGAAAACATAAAAACATCTCTAATCGATCAAGCTTGCTGTGTAACTCAACATGGAGGCATCACAACAAACAAACATGATTAAATCATGCTACAAATAAACTAATCATCACTGCTAGTATTAATTCTAGCTCAGAAATAATTTTCCTTTCACACATATCACATATGTGAGCAAGAAATGATCTCCACAATACTCCAGAGGCAGTGGGAAGATCTATACATGCATGATCTACACCATATACCTCTACTGCATACACAGAGAGGAGACAGTGCTCAAATTGAGCAAATCATCCACCAAAACATCGTCTGCTCATCCAAATCCTAAGCCAAGGAGGCGTGTGAGCATGCGTATCAGCTTCTAGAGCTAGCAGGGGATAGATAGAGTGGATGAGCACAAGTTTTACCTGGCGACCATGGCCGTAGATCCTTGGCGGCGAGGCAGTGCCCGTGCAACCAGAGGAGGGGTCCACGGTGGTAGAGGAACAAGCATCACCGCACCACGGCGACACAGGGGATGAAGCCTTGCGCCCAGCCATGGCGAGCACGCCGGAGAAGGAGGTCGCAGACGGCGGCGAACGGCGGCGCATCGCAAACCCTAACCCTAGGGAGAGGGGATGCACGCGAGCGCTAGGGGGAGAGATCCCCAAATCCCTCCGGTGAGAATGGAGAGCGGCGCGTGGGGAGTCGTTTGCCCCACGGCACGGCGGCGGAGATGGCCGGAGTTGGCCGGGGCGAGGCGGCGACGACGCGGCGACATGAGCGCCCAGAGCGAGGTCGAGGTCGGGCTCGGGCTCGAGCGAGTGAGAGAGAGGTGGCTCGGTCGGGTCAACCGACCCGAGCCAGACTCGAGTTTTGACCTGGTTCAACCGAGTTGAGCCAGGGGCATTTCAGTAATTTCACAAATATGAAAATTTCAAAAATTTCAAAGAACTTTATAAATTCAAATAAATTCCTAAAAATACTTTAAAAATATCTACAAAAATTAGCAAAAAATAAACTATTTAAATAAAATACTCACAGGAATTTTTGAAAATTATTTCTTTGATTAAAAATTCAAAGATCCTTAAGTGGATTATTCTTTGGAATAATTTCTTAAAATTATTTTCTCAAGAAAAATAATCTGGGAAAATAGATACTAAGTTCAAAATAATATTTGAACTATACCAAGACTATCTTGTTACTCATCTTAAATCAAAAATATTCAAACTTAAATGAATTTTTACACCAAATTCAAATACACAAAAATTAACTAAAAATAAGCAACATACTCTACAAAATATGAGGAATTTTTATGTAAGTTTTATTTGAAGTTTTGAAAAACATTTTGTGGATGAAAAATTCAAGGATCCTTAAGTGGAAATGACTTGAAAATTCTTTCTCAAAAACCATTTTCTTAAAAGAAAATAATATGGGAAAATAAAGTCTTGAAGTTCAATTATATTGAACTATTTCACTTTAATCACTTTAAATTTATTCCTCATGAAAATTGTTGTCAAACTCTTGAAATAATTACAAACTCCAAAGCACTTGAAAAGTCTTAAATCCGCAACTTGGGAATTTTGGGGTGACGATGCATATCATGATTATGCATAATAACATGCTGCTAGAGTTTCCAGTAGTCCTTATCAGGATTACTTTGCTATTTTCAGAACTCGGGGTTTTACCGTAAACCCTAGAACCCCGAAGGGTTGAACGGCCATCTCTACTACAGGCAAGTTCATTCTTGCATGTCTGTTGGAATATTTTTATCAAAGTATTTATAAAAGTAATATATTTTATCATCCGCATAAAAAAACCTATTTTCGAATGATGTGGATTGCTATATATAATATTGTTGGCTGGCAATGGAACCACGGTTTGATGTTGTGGTGGAGGTTCCATTGTACGGGAAAGTATATACCTAGGATTAATTACCAATGTCACAGTGATCCTAGCGCCGTATTGAAGCGTTTACCATGAGATCTGCTATGGACAGTAAAAGTCAGCCGTATCTTCTCTCGTTCACATATCCTCGGCAGGCTATTACCTGGTTGTGTCCGTTGCGGCGGCCAACAACGTGGAAGCGCGTGACCTTCCCACCTAACGGGGTGATTGGAATAGAAGCTCGGGAGGGGTGGCGGGATAGGGGTCTTTGTTACCGGTCGCGCCACAAATGGGCGGATATGTGTTGTGCGGAGAGGGCGGTGATTGGCTTTGGACTCACACCTGGCCCCATACCATGGAAGTATGGACGAGTTTAGCCGCTCGGAAAGGCAACAAGGCTGGGTTTCTCTCATGGGTAAAGTTACGTAGCTCTGCAGAGTCAACAACAAGTAACTGTGACTGTCACATCCGTGTTCCCGGAAGGAACTATAGACCGCAGCGGGAAAGGCATCCCAAGTGATGACTATGAACCCGTGGAGACTGTGAGCATAGTTTTCTGAAATAAAACTTGACCTTTTGAAGAAAACTTTTCCAAAACTTGCATTATGCCTATGACCGTTGGTCGTGGCAGTAGTCAGTGCATTCAAAACAAAAACTCTTTCCTATATTATTTGAACTTGCTAAGTAACGTTCGAGTTGCTTACCCTTTCCTCGTTGACCCCCTGCTTAGATTTTGGAGCCGTCAACAGCTACTTCACCGACAGAAGGAAGTATCCAACAAGGAGTTAAGTCTACTGATGGAGCTTGAAGGAGTCAACAGCTACTTCACCGACAGAAGGATGACGACCACCTTGCCCAGGTGTATATAACGACAACACTGCCGATGGAGGAGACAACATCATTTTGGAAGAAGGAGTACAACTTGGATAAAGATACTCCAGATGGAATAGATTAGGGCTGTGACAACAGCAGTAGTGGATTAAGAATTAGAGTTAGAGCTGATATCCAGCTTAGAGTTACGATTTGGATCTTTCTGTATTTCATTTGCACGAGACTTGCTTCAATATAAAGGAGGGTCTCGAGATTTTGTATTGAATAGTGTTGTAATCCTATAGTGTTACCTTGGACCGGCTATGTTTCTGTTGTACTGATGGCCCTTTACGTAGTTACCCCACAACGGCGCCAGAGATTGCTAGCCCTTCGCGTGGTTACCTGCGTGAAAAGTAAATGGGTTAGGTTGAGACTCCAAGTGCAGAGTGTGTAGTAGTGGAAGACTTGTTTTCCCCACGAGGGGTGACTCGAGGGTTTAATATCGAACTCTCGGGGAATCAGTAGTGAAGATATATCTTCTTATCCTTCTTTTGGTTACCTACAAAACAAAGTTAAATGTTTTGGTCCTCAACCTCACCTGTGGTTGTCAAGCACAAGGTGTAAGAATGATATCAAGATAGTTATGCAATGCAAACAGGAAATAAATATGCAATGGTGGTGGATGCAATGGTACATGATATTTTTGGGTTTTTTAATGATGTATGCAAGATGAAAAGTATTTTTGTATTTTCGGATTTAATGATGCCTGAAAATAGAAAAGTGGTATATGGTGTTGGAAAGGTGTTTCTTATGATTAAAAATGGACCGGGTTCATGATTTCACAAATGCACTCTCTCTTTATAAAGTGGCAGACAATGGAACACACACAGAATTAACATATGAGATTGCAACACAAAGTTTGATAACAAGTTACTTAAATATATGGGCATCACGTCCTAACATAGAGACCTTTTGATTATTAGTCTCTCTTATACTCCACCAAGATGCGAACCAAATCATAACACCTCAGTAATTAAGATGACTCAGAGTATAGCAATAAGTTTCATGACATGAAGTAAAAATAAGAACATGCTGGATCTAGTCACAGGAAGAAGCTTGGTCACCCTCAACCCTTGCAGCATGGTATTTTGTTTATCCCTATTGAGGTAACAAAGTAAGGTAAACACCCAAGTGGATCGCGATATTAAGTTGTCAGCTTACCGCACTCACCACTCCCCGTTAATCCAACTAATGCACACGTTCCCCCACACACGCTCTCATAAACATGCTTGATCATAACAAGTAGCTAGACAAGAACGGGGTACATAATATGCATCTATAATCATAACTGAAACAAACATTGCAATCTCAAACATATTAACTCATAGAAAGATCCACCACATAGGTATTACAAATATGACCGTAATCATGTTCAGCAGCTTATACGGTACTAATTAGTGAAACTCAAGAGAGGAGAGATACATAAATTATTTCCACAAACCCATAGTCTAGAGGTGGACTACTCCCTCTTCATCATGGAGACGGTGGAGACAAAACATTTGATGCGTGGAGCTCGAAATTTGCAACTCGTTTCTCTTATCTATGTTGTACCTCACCACAAATCTGATGATGCACGTAACACCAAAAACTGCAAATGACTCCCGAGCTACATGAAGCTCATTTTTTTAAAAAATAAATCAAAATTGGCACTTTTGAGTTTCCAAAAATCGTGAAAAAGTTCTCAGATAAAGATACCGTCCAAACGTGCAAAATTTCAACTGAAAATTCGTTATATTTTGGACTGCACAAAAAAGATGAAACGGAACAATTTCAAGTTTTTGAAACTGTACTATTCACTACTCATTTGTCATTTTTCCCCAACCCACAATACAACGTATTTCGATTTAAAATTTTGCACACTAATAGATCTCGATATTATCTACATCTGTGAGTTTTTTTCTCGATATTTGGAAACTCACAAGTTCCAATTTCGAATTTTTAAAAAACGAACTAGATGTAGTTCAGGAGCCACTAGTCGACTCTCACGTACTCTCTCGGTTCCAAATTAGAATGATTTACACATATGCACAAATAAAAATCATCTAATTTAGAACGGAGGGAGTAATCTGTCACCCTACTATAGTTGTATTTTTAACCAAATCTGGCCGTTTTCTCGAACAAACAGCGTATCTGGCCCTTCCTGAGAACTAATTTCAAATCTGGCCCCTCGGGTCGGCGCCAACGCAGATGGAGCCGACATCGTGCAGGTCGGCGCCAACCAAAATTGGCACTAGACCGGCCAAAGAGGTCGGCGCCATTGCCATTGGCGCCGACCCGGCTTCGGCGACGATTTGGCCTGGCGCCGAACTGCACAACGTCGGCGCCGTTGTCTTTGGCGCCGACCCGAGGGGACAGATTTGGAAATAGTTTTACCGAGCGGCTATTTGCGTCGTTAGTTCGTGAAAACGGTCAGATTTGGTTAAAAATACACTATAGTTGCTCTGGAGCGAGTACAGTACTTGCTAGGATTGACAACAACTAGTACTACTCACTAGGCCGTCCGGAGCAGTTAGTCGTACGAAGTTGGTGTTCACCACGTAGACGTACTACTAGTACACTACGTTGGAAACCACGCCTACTGGTAGTACTAGTACTAGGTCGAATCAGATTTACTTCGTCACACGTCGCTACGCGGCATCCCACATCTCGCACGTCTCTACCTAGGTTCGTAGCTGCTGCGTCTAGTGGACGTGCTGCCACTGTCAAAATTAACTGGTTCGATTGAGAGAGCCACATACGTACAGCATGCTACCGTCCATTTCCTGCTTCTCGAAGGAGATAATGTGCATATTCCATCGAGTGAGAAAACACCGAGCTAGCTAGCGCGATTTATGAGGCCGACCGTAGACTGGAGGAGGTCCGGACACGCCACTTTTGCCGTCCTCATCCCCGGCCGGTGGATCGATCACGCATGCGTGCGGTGCCGGCGCGTTGCACGACCTGGCGGGAAAGACACGGCCGTTCCGTTCGGTCACGGGGACCTGATGACCGCGCGCGTTGCTTTCGTCGCGATACGGACACGCCGCTTGAATCAATGGCCGCGCTGCGCTGTATGGCACAAGCAGGCTTGTCCGCTTGGTGATCAGTAACGTCGTCGTCGGCTAGAACACAACCTACTTTTCTCATCCAGTGCAAATGGGGATGGGCCTCCTCGCACGGCCCAACATGTCATATTCAGCTTGTGCAAATGGCTCGTGCAATAATCAACAGCACCAAGATACTACTGCTGCCATCTCGTGGTGCACTGTAATTTCGTACGCGGCTGGTAAGGCAGATTTTTTTTTAGCGACATACACCACAACTTGTCCATAAAGTGCAGATTAATCCTATAAGTTGAAAGATGGGGAACACTAGAACGACAACTTGTATTGCAGGTGCAAATAGGTCCACAAGCAACCTGGGATGGACATGTGGCGTTGTCTTTTTTGCGAAAAGACCCTTCCATATTTTTTATTTATCACGTGTGACCACTATACTGATTTACATGTAGTCCCCACCTGTCAGTGGAGGAAGAATAAATAAAAACTCTACGCGCTAGGTACGAGTTTCGAACACAGGACCTGGGGGTGTACGACGATCCCGCGAACACCACTGACCAACCATCCTCTCCATGTACAAAATTATGACGCTACCTTATTGTACCTGTACCGACCAGAGCGGCGCGGTTTTTTTTGGATTTTTTGGTCGGCCGCATACTAATACCTTCTGTTCTTATTCTAACTAGAATGGAAACATTACCAATTTAGCCATCATATATATTTTTTGTTATGGAAATTAGTATTTAGTATCTAAATATTTATTGATGGAAAATCATTAATTGTTTTTGAAAGTGCATGGTGCCCCATGTGTGTTTTGTTAATTAGTGACAATCCTTATGGACTAATATTTGTATTGAGATATTATTATATGTTTGTCCATTGACATCGCTTGAACTCCATGTGTTGGATTAAGGATATATGCCATCAAGATCATTGATTATAATAGACATATTTGATATGAGCAAGAAGAATAAAAGATACACGGTTGATAAAAGACTGAGTGCAAAGAGTGGATTCAAGTTAATCAACACATAAAGCTAAATGATGTACCATTGATCAAATGGTATGGTAAGAAATTGTCCATATAGCTTTGTGAACTAACCCATTATATGTGTGTGTGGCATTCCTTTGTTGGGTTAGGTATCTCTCCATGGGTTTGCATCAAAAGAAAGATTTTATATAGCTCATGGAGGATGACGTCATGTGGTGATCGTCATCAAGGTTGAGTTGTGCAATTTAAAGATGGACATCTAGAAGATATCTTTTGCTTGAAGCTTGCCACCCATTTAGAGATAATGGTCAAGTGAAGATGTGCCTAAGAGAGGCTCTCCCATATTGGTGTATGGGGGAGTGATATGTCAATCTTCACCAAGCAAAGCGCAATCAAGAAAGGTGGTCCACTTGAAGAGATCAAGATCGTCATCATCTAGCTCAAGTGGCATGCACAAGGCAAAGTTATGGTCTTGATAGGGTTTTTATTTTACCGGTCTCATGGTGTTAGTGGGAGACCGGGTTATAGGTTAGACGCCGTACTATCAAGAGGGCTCTCAAGTGAGTAACTTGATCGCATCTTTGTGGAGAGTTCAAACTTTGCATACTTGACATATCATCTTTATTGGTTCTTACTTGGTTTTCTCTTTGTTGAGTTTTGGTGCTTGTTGTGATCTTCATGACAAGCCCAAGTTCACCGAAAACAGATTTCGTACGGAAAACTTGTTGAGTTTTCGGTTTTGGAGATTTGCCGGTTATTCTTTTACAGAGAGGTTTAACCTTTCCCCATTTGGTTTTATCCTCCCATATTGAACTATGATATTTCTATGCATGGTCTTTTAGAGCTCGTTGTGGTGATTCCAACGAGGCCAAGATCACGAAAACGGAGTTCGTATACTCAAGATATCTTTATTTTCGTGTTCGTGTTTCTGCAGTTTTTCTGTAGGCCGGAGTCTCCGTCCGAAACAGAAGTTTCCGGACCAAAGTCTCCGGTCTGTGTATTTTGAGCTGCGTGGTGACACCTACTGGTCATTTGTGGCGTTGAGTATTGAAACTCACACCCCTCCAACGAGACGTACTCCCCTAAAAAGGAGGAACTCGGGAATACATCTTTGTCTCCGTGTGCCTCAGTTATTTCTATACCCGAACTCTTTACTTGTGCACTTTACATTGTGATAGCCTTCGAGCTTGAAGTCTTATATCTTGTATCACCTTGTTGCTTGTCTTGCTTAGCATAAGTTGTTGGTGCACATAGGTGAGTCTAGTATATTTAGGTTGTATGCTTGTTATATTAAAACACCTATTTATTCCACATTTATCAAGACTAAACGAAAAAGTTTTAATCGCCTATTCACCCCCCTTTAGGCGACATCCTTTTCCTTTCAGTGTTTTCATAGACCCTCCATGTGCCAAACTGCTACTTCAATCAATTAAGTTGTGAGTGTGTGATACATGCGGTTTTATTTGTACTAAGAATAAGCTAGATATATTGGCAACTTTTTATATTTTCCTTACTTTGTATCCGTGAATGAACTATCATTGTTCTTGTCCTTAGACTATTCTTAAATTAATTATAAAATATATATGATCACTCTAAATTATATTATTATTTCGAAAATATGTAGTTACCCCGTGGGATCTGGCCATGGTCAGATTAAACTTTTAGGTTTGTATGCTCAAACTAACCACTCATGACCCTGAAAATCGAATTACATTCTAGGCGAAGTAGAGTCTCATTGTTTTTTAAATATTATACGGCCATCTCTTTCAATATATGTCAACTTTATAGCAACTAAAAATCTTTATTGCATATTGTGTTTACATGTATGGCAAGAAAAAAAATTAAAAGTCTGTAGCAACGCACGGGAATTCAACTAGTCTCATTAGTCTGTCACTTCGATCGAGACAATTTTCTGGGATCGTACGCCTTGTAACGTACAAAGATACATGCATGGATAATTTATGGCAGGAAGTACTCAGATAACGACCTGATGTTCGAATCCTAGCGTTATTGCGTATATCATTTATTACGTGCAAAGAAATATGCCTGATCATTTAGGTACAAGTATACTCCGACCAGTTTTCTCAATTAAGATGCGTCCTAGTTCTATGCACGAATAGCATTGTGGCTCAGCACGCGCGAGCAGGTGGCACCAACTGATTCCGTGTTCGAATCCTCGGACACGGAACGTAAGTTTAGTTTTCTTATTCCTCTACTGACAGGTGGGGCCTACATGTAAATCGGTACTGCGGTAACACGTGACAGATAAAAAAATATAGAAGGCTCTTTTCACAAAAATAACAATGCCACATGTCATCCCAGATTTCTTGTGTACCTATTTGCACCCTCAATACAAGTTGTGGTACCACTGTCCCATCTTTCAACTTATTGGACTAACTTGCATGTCATGGACAAGTTGTGGTACCTCCGGTGAATATAGCTCATTTTTTTAGGAAAAAGTAAATGAACCTTGAACTTGTATCAGAAAGCTAAATCGAACCTGAACTTGCAATCCCTGAAATTGACACTCTGAACTCTGCAATCCCGGTCTATTTTGAACCTAGACCCGTTTGGCGCACCGGGAAAGCAATAATCCTCACCAGGATTGCAGGCTGTGTCACTGACAGTGAAACCCACATGTCACAATCAAATTTTTTCATTTTTTTTCTTCTAAATCACATAGCTTTTCCGTGTCATTTTTCTTTTCGTTCCTCATTCGCAGGCCGGCCACCGGCGTCCTAATTCCGGCGAGGTCACCATGATTCCTAATTCCGACCGGCCCCGCCTGACTCCTAATTCCGGTGAGGTCACCCTGATTCCTAATTCGGCCGGCGCAGGCGGGGTGTCAAAGCAGCATGATCACGCGTCCTCGGCGTCGCACACTCCGACGGCGCTAGGGGATTGGAGGAGCTGGTCCAGTGTGCCGGGCAGCCCGGCGGCGACGACCTCGTGGCTCTGAGCCTCTCCTCCATCTCCGCGTTGTGGCAGCGAGCGAGCACCAGCGAAGCATGTGCGGCCCGCAGCCGCCCCATCGCAGCGCGCTCCGCGGCCGCCACCAACGCCCCACCGCCACGCCTTCTCCAAGCCAGCACACATCCGCTTGGTCTGCGCCCTTCCATCAAAACTGCGCCCGGCGAGCCCATGTGGGGCAGGATTTGAGAAGGCAGGACAGGGCTGTCGGAGGAAGGAGACGTTGACTTTTAATTTTTTTTCTTTCTAGATTTTTTAATTGGGATGACAAGTGGGATTTCTTTGTCAGTTAGAAGAGCGGATTATTTAATCTACGATTTTTTTTACGAGCCAATTGGGTCTAGGGTTCAACATAGACCGGAATTACAGAGTTCAAAGTGTCAATTTCGGGGTTGCAAGTTTAAGGTTTGATTTAGCTTTTCGCTACAAGTTTAAGGTTTATTTTAGACTTTTTCCTTTTTTTTAAACTGAAAACACGGGATCGAGCAGCATCGCGTGCGGAGAGCTAGTAGAATATTTACCACCACGAGGAGTCGAGGACTGGGTATGATGCAGGCGGGCGATGCGCCACTGGAGCAGTGTGTTTTTGCCTGCCGGTCAAAGCACTTTACTCTCGTCTCATGATGATCCCCACTCGCTCCGGTAGGTCAGGAACAGCAGCACAGAGGCGTTGTGTTTCGCCGTGCCAAACCCACTCGGACAAGGCACGGCACCACCAGTGTCTCGTGGTGGCCAGTGTGTGATGCCTTTTCCATGCCCTGGTCGAGCAGGCATCGCAATCTTTCGTCAGACGCGCTAGCTCGTCGTCGGAGACCGCACCCTACAGAGTGCACAGACGCGGCATTTTATCCCATGCTAGCATGTGCCCGGTGTCTCTCCTTCCAAGTTCCAAGCATCCCTGCGGAGTTGCGTGCGTCTTTGGGGATATTGACCCTGACCGCCCGACCCGATCTCCCTTGCTCCGCGTGCCCGTACTCGGATTCCTCTGACCTGGCCGGGTGATGTTCACACCTCAGCTCGGTTCGTAGATGCTGCCCCATGCCTGTCCATGAATGATCGACCCATCCACCAGATGCGTGCCCGTGCCCCTTGATAAGGAAGCATCATCATACAGTGCGTGCGTCGGCATACTCGACCTGTGCGTGATTGCTACTGTCATGCCTAGATGAGGACGCATGCTCCAGAAAAAAAAACAGCACTCTAGAGTGTTGCATTGCATCGATATATTGCCCACCAAATGCAGGCAACAATTTTCTTTTGCGAAGCAAGGCACATGGCGACATGGAGCCGCAGAATCAGCTGGCCGTTTCCAAGCAAGCAGCGCGCACGTCAGTCAGCAGTACATGCATGCATCATGGAGCGAACAGCACGACAGCGCAGCATGCATGCATGCGATTTCCCTTCCTTCCCGCGGCCACTGCTTCCTGCTACTGCTAGTGCTACTAGTACTAGTATTTTAAATAAATGCCCCCTAGTATTACAGATTACAATGTCTGTGGTGCTGTTGCATGGTCTGACCAAGGCTGAGTGTTCCCCACAATCCTGGCTGGGCCCTGCTGCACGCTTACTGACAATCACGGAAAAAACCCCTCTGCCTGCCTCCAGTAGAGAGATAGTACTACTGGGGTAGTGCACTATTGATACCTCCACCCAACGGTACCCGCACACACATCAGTGCACTGCATGCATGCGTCTCGCGTGGATCTGCCAATTCAGACGGGGGTGCGGTGAGAAAGAGATGGGGCAGGGGTACTGGAGAACATATCTACTCACTCCGTTCCAAATTAATTGACTTCTTTTTGCCCACATGTGAATGTATCTAGACTTACATACACATGTGGGCAAAAGGAAGTGAATTAATTTGGAACCGAGGGAGGAGATATGTCCACAGGGGTACTGCAGTAATAAGATATACAGGACAGTTCATTGTGCAGACGCAGTGATTGGCCCTAGCAATTGCTTGCTTGCAGGTTGCAGCGCGCATCCTGTGCTGTGCTTGTGATCTGTATCTTAAAAGGTGAGGTGGGCGTACGGATTATCCTACAAAAAAGGAACGCAGGGGAGAGGGCGTGGGGCCTACCGTCTCTGTGGCAACCGCCTGGTGCCCCCACAACTTGCAGGCTTTCATGGTTGCTCATCTTGGGCCAGCCGCACCGCTGCCCACAGAACATGGAGGTTTTCTGCACATGACTGTCATTACTTTTAAAGAATATAAAGGTCAAAACACCACATCCAAGATCGTTGGCCCTTTTATTTAGCGGGACACTGGAAAACACCATTGCTGAAGGTACGAAACGCAACCATTGCGAGGGTACACATGATGCGAGGGTACACATGGTAACAAAACGCAAATTGTCGAGGAGGCCTGCCAGCGTCATCGTCATCACTCCTCGCGGCCGACTGGCGACTTCACAGGAAAAAGACCACCTAAGAAGATCTCGTCGTAGCGGCGTGAAGCCCATGCCGGTTTATGCCTGACAGATCACAAATCGTGTAGAATGACGGGCACCATTGATTTTGGAGACAAGCTCCAGGAAGGAGATGGGTAGTACAGGTGCCAACAGAGGTCTTCATGACAGGACCAATCCACACAGGTCACCGTCGCTGCTGAGGCGCTCTGACTTCATAGCATTGGAAAGCCCAACATGAAGAAGAGTCGTACATGCGAAAACCAAGGCCGACAAACAAGGTCTTAGTGCACCCAAACCATCGCACAACACCATCGTTGTTATCGCGCTAGCCACCACACGGAATGTTGTACCTACCACCGATACAAACCACTAGTTCCTCCAACCGATGCACCACAACAAAGACGATGCCCCCTTGCGTGAAATTGCCGCCATCATTTGATCCACGGATTTAGGGTTCCCACGGAGGTAGCAGGAGGAGATGAGAGCCTTGTAAAAAAAGCGATACGCTCGTTAAGGTGATGAAAACGTCTCCACCAAGTGTGTCGTTTAGAAGAAATCTATTTGGTCCTAGACAAGAATCATTGAATGCCTTGTTACAATGTCTAGCTTCAGTGCACTGGACGGAGAGATCCGATAAATTTCTATGGAATTTCAATAAGAATGGTAAATTGTTGGTGGATTCTACGTACAAAGCGTTACTCCAATTTGATGTAGCAGTTGATAATAATAAGAATTTTTTGAAAATAAAGATCCAGCTGAAAACTGTTTGCGTGGTAAGCGGAATTGGCAAGGAAGTAAAAAGTGCGTCGTTTGTCATCATGACGAGAGCATAAAGTACCTTTTTTTAGTGTAATTTTGCTATATCTATATGGTCAGCCATATAGATAACCTCTAACTTGTACCCATCTCAAAGCATTGCAAATATTTTTGGCAACTCGCTTAACAATGTGGATTATAGGTTTAAACTACTGATTAGTGTGGAAGCGATTGTCGTTATTTGTCGCTTAACGGATGTAATGGTTGAACTTCTTAAGTAATAAAATTTCCTTTCTCGAAAAAAATCCGCGCAGGACATATCGCCTTTAAAGCCCTCGATGTCGGCCGATCCCACCACATTTGTACTCAAGTTTGGATAAAACCGCAGTACCTATAATAATTAACCAGTAATGTAGTACTCCCTCAGTCCATAAAAAGATGTCTCAACTTTGTCCAAATCTGCATGCATCTACACATGAAACATGTCTAGATACGTGTAAATTTGTACAAAGTTAAGACATCCTTTTATGGACGGGGCAAGTACTACTCCCTCCGTCCAGGTTGTTAGGTCCTCTAGTGAAAAACTATTTGTTCAGAAACACTACCAAAATAAGGCCCCCTTATAATAACTCCTACTCTAAATACTCTTCAACTCTCCTTTTTAATGTCGAGAAAAAAACGCATGCAGGTGGCAAGGAAGACGCGCATGCATGCTGTGGTAATTGGGAGGATAATCGCATGCAGTGGGCCTGCACGCCTCTTCATTTGCCCTCTTTAATGGCCAAATTAATTAAACGTTTCTTAATTAGTCACTGATTGGAGGAAACGGGATAGCCAGTAAAATTCGACCTTGGTCACGCTGCACGTCATTAGGGACCTATAAACCCGGACGGAGGGAGTAGTTGTCCCGCAGTGTGAAACCTAGACGCTTTCAATACGCCTAGCCCTGTGGGCCATCGGACAGGAAATGTACTCCCTACACGCAGCAATCTCAACCGTTGCGCAGCGTGCAGGGTGGGCATGCTATTCCGTGGACTGTTCCCGCCTTGAAATCGGCACAGGAGGTGGCCGGGGACCGCGACGACGGGCGAGCGCAAGCGGAGCATGCATTTCATGGCAGTGCCGGGTGGACGGGCTGGACCTACCGGCGCCGTGGAGTCTTGCTCGATCTAAATCGTCTGCTGTTTCAAGAGAAAAGCAATTAATAATTTGGTGACCTACTCAGTTCTCGGGGCTGTGCGCTGCGCGATCAATCAAGTGCCCTGTGCAAACATGTATAGTAGGCTCTGGTCCACCACCAGCAGAGCCATTGCTCGATCCGTGCCTGTGTAGACTGTAGCAAGGAATCGTACTACTCGCGTGACTATGCATGGATAGCGGTAGCAGCTGCTTCCCATCGCATCCGATACACGCGTGGTCCTGACCGGCACCGTCACGCACCATAAGGCACGTACTTTACAGTATACGCGCCCCAAAACAGAGCAGGCTAGCTAGCTAGGCCCATCCATTCATTGGACGTGGCATGCACATACACTAACAGCACGGCGAGTTCTGGATCCATCGATGCGTCGTCATAGGCATGCATGTGATGAGTATGACTGATGAGCATGTGTGAACCGACTGCGCCAACTCTGCACCCGTACAAACAATGCCAGCGGTGCAGCATTGCTGCGTGTCACGTCAGCATGGGCGGGCGTCGCGCCATCGTCGTGAAACATCATGATCATTATGGCTTGGTGCTTCTCGCCGGGGGTACGGCACGGCGCAGAGACAAGACCCATGCATGCACGAAGCACGAATGCACACAAACTATACAGTGGCTGGTACCGGTGTATGATTTACGTGCACTGTGCGCTTAATCTCCATCGGTTACTGATTGATGTGCATCCAGCTATACGGATACGGATGGGTGGCCCGTGGCCGGACGGTCGGATTACGTTGCTTGGCTCAGAGTTTTTCCAATACTATGCCACTGTAACCAGGGTACGTACTCGAGCTACAGTGCTACACACAGTGTGCCTCCAAGGACGGATGGATCGTGGCGCGTTATGGACGAGATCGCGACTTGTCGGGGACCCGGCCTGCACGGCACCGCCCCGTCAATGCAGTACGGCCACATAACAGAATTCGCAGTTAGGAGTACTATTGAGCTACTGGAGCGAAGGACGGACAGTATCATTAAGTCTGTCAACTATGTAATGCCTGTGGGAGCAGTTTTTTACCAGACACCATACTACTATGGGGCCATGCATGTGTTGGTTCAGGATCGTGATTGCGCGCTAGCGGTGGTGGCCGTACTAGGGTGCGTGTGTACGTAGGACCAGCCGGTGTCCGGTCGTCGATGCAGTGTGGCCTGGCGGTGGGCGCGCAGCAGGCAGATCGCAGAGGTACAGCAGCAGCGGTGCCGCTCCGTCGTCACGCCATTCCCGCTGGCGAGCGAGGCGAGAGAGATACACACATGGTGCTCCGTGCCGTGGTCCTCCAGCCCCGCTCGGGCCGTGCCAACTGGGACGGACGGACGACCCACGCCTTCAAGGCCTGGGGCGAGGACAAATGGACCGACTGCACCACACCACACGCCAGATTTGGATGAGACGTAAATGTGGCCTGGTGTTTAGTGCGCGGGATCTAGCCTGGACCCATGCACGGGACCGGTGACTAATTACTGGTGGCCGTTTGCGTAAAGACTACTACAAGGGTGCCGTGATTCACGCATCTAACTGCAGTTTGGTGCGTAACTTCATTTCCGCTGCTGCTGCTGCTGCGATCCATCATCCGGTGCTGCGGGGACACATCACGGTCACGCACATGGCGTTTCGGGAGGCGTATTCAAACCCGCCATTCAATGGCACGCCACGACGTTAGGTTCTGTGTGGGTGGGGGCGGTCGCGTCCATCTCCGTGCCCTGTGCCGTTGAAACTGCTTCCTCCCATCTAATACAAACAAATACACACTTATTTTTTGGTGCCTATTAATGCCTGGTCAGTCCACTCGCAGCGCGCGGGAGTAGGCAATGTTTGACAAATTCTTTCTTTCAGGTGAACGCTAACCTTAAAATAATGAGAAAAATTCACGAACAGTCACTGAACTCGTCCGGCGCGTGCAATTTCATCACTGAACTTAGGAAATGCTACGTGCGGGTGCTTAAACTTGTTCCGCCGCTGCACGTACAGTCACTGGACGGTTTGACGTACGTATTTTTGCCACGTGTCAGCATGTCGCACCGTATTGGGCCAAGTCAGCATGTCGCACCGTATCCGGGGACCGCGGCAGGGAGAGAGTGCGAGTGGGAGGGGTTTTCTAAAAAATGGTCTCGAGGGTAAAATTCCCCAATTCCAATCCCTAAATTCTCAATTCTCCAGCGCCTCCGTCTCCTCCCCTGTATCTTCTCCAGCGCCTCCCGCCGGAATGTCTTCCGCCACCGGTAGCTCGTATGCCGCGAATTCGGCGCGCTCCCTGCCGCTAATCCAGTGACCCGACTGCGGGAAGGTGGTGAAGTGCCACGTCTCGACCACGAAGGAGCACCCTGGATGGAGGTTCTACAGGTGCAAAATGCACAAGGTATCCATCGCCATTACCTCTTCTCTGTGGCAGCTTACCTCTTTTCTCACCTCAGTTCTTGTACACGTGCAGAAAACCTGTAGTTTCTGGCATTGGGAGGGAGAGTATGAGGAATATCTGATAGAGCATGGTCATTTGGCTGCTGCGGATCAGGGGGTGCATGCTTATGAGCAGGATGTGGAGGTTACCACGGCAGTGAAGAAGAAGATGGAGCAAGAGGCAGGGAAGCAGGCCGATGAGATGATGCCTGTCATGTTGGTTGTGGTTCAGATAGGCTTCGAAGTAGTGATGCTGCTCCAATACTCATTCCTAATGTGTAGTACCAACCAGTAACATGTACTCTACCGCCCAAATTCGTCAAATTTACCGGAGAAAAGCACAGGAACACATCACACAAAAAACCTAGCAAACCACGCTACACTACAGACAAGAACAGACCACACGAATTGGTGCTCCAGCGCGAACGATTGGTTCTACATCACAGCTACAGCGAGAGGAACAGGATCAAATCCATGGCGGACGAACGAGAACGAACCGTAAACTAGGGGAGGCTCTCCATCTGCTCGGCTCCGTGGTGCCATGGTTCGCCGTTCGGCCCGCCGCCGTTCGCAGCAGTGCGCGCCGCCGACTAAACCCTAGCCGATCGCCGTCGCCTCCGCTTCTCCCTTTCTTTCCTTGTTAGATTAGAAGAGGAGACAGAAAGTCGGATACGAACCGTCGCGAAGGAGCTAGATACTGCCCGCGAGACCATTTTTCGGAAAACCCCTCCCACTCGCACTCTCTCCCTGCCGCGGTCCATACTACGCTGACTTGGCCCAATACGGTGCGACATGCTGACACGTGGCCAAAATACGTACGTCAAACCGTCCAGTGACTGTATGTGCAGCGGCGGAACAAGTTTAAGCACCCGCACGTAGCATTTCCTGAGTTCAGTGATGAAATTGCACGCGCCGGACGAGTTCAGTGACTGTTCGTGAATTTTTCTCTAAAATAATCCAGTTGGTTTTTTGTGCGTGTGTGTGGGCCACATCCCTGCCACACCCATATAAATTAAAATATACGCTCCTAATAAATTGCAGAGCAGTGTAGCCATCGGAAAACGAGGGCGGAAAGGAAAACGTCAAAGCAGGGGAGAGGAGAGGAGTGGCCCACCTTTATTATCATCATGCAACCCCCACCCGGGCGGACCAGGACCACCACACCAGGCACAGGCGGCCCCACTCTCCACATCTCACATCACTCTCCGTCTAGTCGTCAACAAATCAATCGCCAGTCCGCCACACCAGGGAGGCAACAAAAAACGGAGCAGAGAAAAGAAAGCAGGAAAGAGGAAAAGCATTCCACACCGTATTATTAAAGGCGTGGAAAAGATAGAGATCGCATCCGTCCAACCCATCCGCTTTGGTTCACACCGTCAAAATAAACAAGAGGCAGACAGCTTTTGTCCCCTTGCAGGCGCCCCACACACCCAACGTGTCTCCTCTCTCTTCCCCGCCCGCACCCACGCCGTATATATACAACCTCCCTCCTTCCCCACGCCTCCCATCCCTCCTCTTATCTTTCCACCCAACTCCCTCCCAGCCGTTTCCGCTCCCCCACCCAACTCCATCGTCACCTTGCCTTCTCCGCCCCGCTCCTGTCTCAACAATATAGCGGTGGTGGCGTGGTAGCAATGGCCGTGCAGGCGCGGTTCTTCTCCCAGGCCTTCCCACACGACCAGGACGCCTTCAGGTCAATGGAGCCCGGTGCGTCCCAGTTCTTCCTCGAAGAGTGCGCGCCGGCGGTGCCTGCTGCTATCGGGAACAACAACACGGTGCTCAGCGATCTCCCGCGAAGCGAGCTCACATGCAACGACAACTACGGCTTCGTGCCCAGGAAGCGGGCGCGCGTGGCGGCAGACGACCCGCCGGCGGGTGGGCTCGCGGACTTGGCAAGGCAGCGCCTGGCTCTGCAGCAGCAGGCGGCGGCGATGCACGGCCTCATGGTCCCCTGCGACGCGCAGAGCAGCAGGGCGCTGGGCTCCGGCGCCGCCTCCACCAGCGGGAGGATGGCCAATGCTGCCGGCCTCTCCTTCGGCGGCCTCAACTCGCTGCTCTACAACCAGGGCGTGGAGATGGACACGCTCATCCGGCTCGAGAACGAGAGGATGCGTGCGGGGCTCGAGGAGGCGCGCCGGCGCCACGCGAGGGCGGTGTTGGCCACCGTCGAGCGCGCTGCGGCCGGGCGGCTTCAGGCCGTGGAGGCTGATCTGGAGCGTGCCCGCTACCGCAACGCGGAGCTGGAGGAGCGGCTCCGGCAGATGACCGCGGAGGGCCAGGCGTGGCTCGGCGTCGCCAAGAGCCACGAGGCCGTCGCCGCTGGCCTCCGCTCGACCCTGGACCAGCTCCTCCAGCCCCCCTGCGGCGGCATCACCGGGGCTGTGGACGGCGATGCCGAGGACGCCCAGTCTTGCTGCTTCGAGACCCCTGCGGGCGGCAACGCCGACGACACCGTGTCCAAGGCGATTCCGGCGGCTCCGTCGTGCAAGGCCTGCGGTCAGGGTGAGGCCTGCGTTCTGCTGCTGCCGTGCCGGCACCTGTCCCTGTGTGCGGCGTGCGAGCCCGCTGTGGATTCGTGCCCCGTCTGCGCGGCCACCAAGAACGCCTCGCTCCATGTCCTGCTCTCTTGAGCCTCGGCGCCCAGGAAGCCAGGTTATCCGCCGGCGTCGCTCGGCCAAGTTCGTCGCCGCTGTCTTGTTCTCCAATCTCAAGGCATGCAATCACAAATGTTGAATTTGCATGTAGATCCTAGACTAGTTTTTATTTGTAGGTAGGTTACCTGTTAATGTCCTGAGCTAACTTGTTTTTGTGGGTTAAAAACTGTTCAATTTCTGGTCAAGTAGAGCAGCAGTTTTCGGCTGAAATTTTACTATTGCTATATATGGCATCAAGACCCAGTTGTTTCCAGTGATTAATTGATCGCGTGTGCAAAGATGATGCTCACAATATTTAACTGTCATGCTGTTGTGAAAAGAAATGTTTCACTACAATACGGCAGTGTTCCGTAATTGAGCATCAATTTTATTTATTTTCTTCTTGATTTAGATCTTGACCAGTCTAAAGATGTACTGTGCCCAGCCCACGCACGTCTGTTGAACGCTGGGCGCTCGGGCGTACGCGTGAGTTGTCATGAGCCCGCCGCCCAGTCCCACTGTTTGTATGCCCACAGCGCGTAAATTGGCATATCCCGTACAGATTAGCATTGTCTCTATCTGCACGGATTTGACTTGTCCTGCACGTTCGGCTAACTCGAACGTTTCACTCACGCCAAGCGAATCAGTTAACGTCAAAGACCATCCATCCCTATTTACCACCGGCTGCCTTCAAGGTTCGCTCGTCCGTTTCTTTGCTGTTCAATTGCTAGGCTACACCCTCGCCAATGGCCATATCGTCGTTATTTTAGGTTAGGTGATGGGAGCAAACTCGGTGGGAATCGTAATTGATCGATCACCATGAACGTTTGGTGAAATACCACGCAGATGGGCAAGAAAAACTGGTGGAAGGAAACGCAGCGAAAGAGACAAAAGCGAGGGTGGTGGGCGCACAACTCGATGCAGCTATATATATAGGCTTGCACAAATAGCACTCGTGCATGCATGGGGTGGTGGCGCGTGAAACGGCCGGCATCACAGCACAGTGGAGTGGAGTAGATTAGGTTTAGAGTACAGCAAAGATAAGACCTACTTTGAGTACTTTTAAGCCATCATGCATCTCTAGCCTAGCCACTTTGGTGCCCGAGTAATTTACTGGTGCACTTTTGTTGTGCGTACGCGTTGGCCTTTTCGGACAACTCGAACCGTGTGACAGGGAGCAGCAGTGGAGAAAAAAGAAAAAAACCGTGTTAAAGAAAGGCGGAGGTGCCAGTCCAGTCCACCATGCAACGCATCACACTCGCTTTGCTTTTCCATCTTTGCACTGCATCCTTTCCCTCTCTTGTGAAGAGTGACGCATCAAAGCGAGGAGCGACAGGAGCAAGAGATCAACGTACAGGATCGATGCCCGTCTTTTCACCTTTCTTTCGCCTTGCAGTAGCACCACCACCACTGCTGCTTGACCATCTATCTAGCTGTACCCGTCGACAATGGACACTGTGCTCTCTCTCTCTGTCTAGCTAGGATGCTGCAAGCACTTTCGACGTTGTACGACTCGTAGCTATTCTTATCTCTGCGTCGTTATTCGTGCTGTGTGAGTAGACGTATAGCCGCAGCAGCAGCAGCAGTATAGCAGTGCAGTCCAGGGTCGTCGAGCATCATACAGAGATCGATGTGATCTCCTCCCGTTGCTTTCGCCTTTCTTTATTCTGTTGCTGCACTTGTCGCTGCTGCTATGCTTTCGGATACACTACACTAGCAGCAGGCTAGGCTTGCTTGTCAGCCCGGCTGCTTTGCCATTGTGCGTGGGGAGCAGTAAACTATCCTCAACGCCTTTTTGGCTTTTCAAGCTGCTGCCCGGGATTTGATAAGACTAATCATAGTGGGGAGTAACTTCAAGTAGTAACATACACATATTATACATATTACTAGATTATGTTACTACCCTCATAGTGCAAAGTAACATAGAGTTGGTGTCATAGATTGTCTCATTTATTACTCTATAGACTCATTTTGTCTTAAAAAGTGTGATGTTACTAGTGTTACAAGTAACTAGCTAAGTTACTCTATTTCTATCTCTCCTCATTAATTACATGCCACGTAGGATTTTATAGAATTTTTTGCTTAGGTGGCATCTATGTTACTAGTGAAGTTACTACCACCTAGTTTTTGCGTTGGGTACACCAATGAATGGTCTCTGCATGCGTTTGAAGTGGATGTTAGAATTCCTATAGTAAGTAGTTCAAACAATCCTATGGGAAAAATTCCTATAGGAATATATCCTATGAATCAAACTACTAGCAAAGAAAAAATTCCTATGGGATAAATTCCTACAAGAATACTATGAAGTTCCTTTAAATCAAACAAGCCCTAAAGCTAGAGTCTAGCAGCTATAATTAGCTACTAGTTGCTCATTAGGGCATCTCCACTCGATTCCATACAATGCGAGAAATAGCGCCGTTTTGGCCCAAATAGCGCCGTTTTCTCCCAGTCGTCCCACCGGGAGCCTAAATAGCGCCGTTTCGGTCAAAAATAGCGCCGGCGCACCCAGGCGGAACCCATCCCGGTTGGGGGGGGGGGTGTGGCGCGCAAAAACTGCGGGCCAGCGCTGTCAGCGACTTGGGCGAAAAGGCGCGAAACAACGTTCAGCCTCTCGGCTCCCGCGTCGGTCAAAAACCTGCCAGAGTAATGGCGTGGCCAGCGGCCAGTGAACGGCCATCGCCGACGCGTCCAATCGCGGGGCACGCGATGCAGTAATGGCGCGTCACCGCCCATCCGTCTGGCCTTTCGCGCCGCTATAAAACCCCGCGTCCTTGCCCTGCGCAGCCGCAACTCTCTCTCGCCTTCTTCCTCTCTCTCCTTCTTCCTCTCTCTCGCCCTCGCCTCAAGCTCTTCTCTCTTGCCCACACCAAGACCATGACCGAGCGCTTCCCAGGCGACAATGCGGCGGCGAACGGCTTCGGCCGCCGCTTCCTCCACCCCGAGGAAGCGCAACTCCTCTACCAGGCGGGGTACCCGACGCCGCCGGACATGCGTGTCCCTGGCGGACACCATGGCTCGAGCGCCTGGCTTCGGAGCGCGGGCGGCGTTTCGGTGCCTCTGCCACCCGAAGGGGCGGACCGCGTCGAGGCGATCCAGGAGGTGCTCACCGGCCTCACCGACGAGCAGGCGGCGGATCCCCGCTGGGATCCGCCGAACCACGCCTTCTGAACCGAATACTTCGTTCAGCGCCACGCCCGCGAGCTGGCCGATGAAGGGCGCAACGGCCCTGTGGAGGGCCACAAGAACGCCAAGGGCCGCCGGAGGTGGTGGGGCGCTCGGGGACGCACGCTGGCGTACGTCCTGGAGCACATCGCCGCCGGCAACAGGCCGCGGCTCACCATGACGGTGCCTCCTGGCTGCCCAGGAGGATGGCCACCACCTCCTCCTCTTCTTCATCGGGCGCGACGACCTCGACGCCGTCCTTGGTGGCGCGCTCCGCGCCCACGCCGAGGTTCCCCCGCATCCAGCCACTGCCGGAGACGCCGCGGGGAAGACCCAGCGGCGGCGTCTACCTCAACTCAGGCCACCGCCTGCCTTCGCCGCCTCGTCGTCCCTCCGGCAGCCTGCGCATCAACGAGCGCCACGCCGTGTCGCCACCTCACGGCCATCTCCGCCTCGTCAGGCCCAAGACGGAGGGCCACGACAAGAAGAAGAAGAAGAAGGCGCCCATGCGGGAATGGACGGCGCCGCCCGAGTATGTGCGAGCGACCATAAACATGGACCGATTAGATGCCATGGCATGTAAATTCCGAGCTTGTTACAGTGAGAATACTAATGTACTCTGGGACACGATTCAGAGCGGCGAACAAGCAGCTGGCTCGAAGCGTTAGTGACCAAATCCTCGAACGAGAGGGGTGCCAAAGTACCAACCTGGACGACGGCGCTGCCGTAATTGGAAGGGTATCTCGGCGACGAAGGGAGCGCCTTCATCTGCAAACCTCTCCAGCACCCACGACACGTGCCGACCTGCTACCGCATCAAATGGAGCTCCGGGTGATCGCGGCGCGCGGGAGAGGGAAGACCCGGAAAGGAAGAGGCGGCGAGATCCGTGCGGAGAAACCCTACTGGAAGGCGGCTGTTAGCAGGCGAGCCAGGATCAGTGCTCCACAAAATCTCAAAGGGGACGAAAAGCGGCGGGAGGCGGAGGCGCGGGAGAGGTCGTGGACTCGTGAGTGGAAGGAGATGTCGCAAGAGGGAGGAGGCAGGGAGGAGATGGATGGCTCGTCTGGCGCCGAAGGAGATGGCCAAGGGCGGCGGCAGCAGGGTTGAGGAGGGGCAACGGTGTTGCATCTCTCCCTTAGCTCGAACAGGAGAGGACGGGTTTGTTGGGTTGGCCCATCTGTCCGCGCGCGGGGCGAGCGAAGAGGAGCGCGACTAAGTTGGACGAAAGGATTGACGTAAATCGGGGAACGAAACTTTTCTTTTAGATAGGAGAGATTAATTAGAGGATGGAGTTAGGCGTTGATGCGTGTTACAGTTGCACAAAGGTGCTGGTCGCCTGGTCCCTCGCAGATCGCAACGCAGTGACAGGAATAGAGGGGCGTCGGCGCTTTTGCTTGAGATAAATAAAGGAGCTAGGATGCTAGGAGTGGTATGAGGAGGAGGGAAAGCATATGAAACTTTTTGCCTGTGTTGGTGTGTGGCCCTCACGCCATTCCGTGCGAGGGAATAGTAGTCTTGATGGGCCGTTGAATACGTACTTTTGTTTCGGTCCACATAGGCGTCCGTCTCGGCGCAGCCCGGTGACCGGAACGCGTGAACTTTTCCACGTTCACGAGCTTCTTTTTTAGAAATCGCGTGGAAGTCTCCGTATAGAAAATAGTTGCAACAAGTCACAGTCACTTCATCAACTAGTATATGGAAAATCTGTAAGGCTTCGTTCGGTTTGCTGGGTAGCTATCCCTGCAGGGAACCAATACGCAGGTGGATTGGGTGATCCCCACCTGTCACCTGAACCCCGTAATCCCCTCTCATCAATTCCACAGATCCCCACTAGGACCTTAGCTGTTCGGTTAATCCCCGCAGTGGAAATTGACAAAAGAATTAGCAGGCTTTTTACCAATACACGTACCAGTATCAATCTCACATGGCACATTCTTCTCACAGAGGGAGCGCTGATTTCTCTTCTCCGTCGTGAGGCTACGAAGGAGATAAGCGTCGCGAGGCCATTGAAGTGCCCGTCTCCTCCGCTTGTTGTGCGTGAGGTGCAGTCAATCCCCGCCGGCCGCCGCGGTCCCTCCGTCCCGCCGGTGCCGCCTCTGAATCGCGAGAGATCGAGCGAGAGAGAGCCTCGTTCTTTTTTATTTTTGTTGTACTGGTTCGCGACGACAACACGGGGAATGTTTTTTACCCCCGCAATATGGACGGGATTAGAAGGGAATAGCCCGGGGAGCGATCCCGACGGGGTTAACCGAACACATATTTTGCACGAGGCGGGATTAAACCCCTGCCGCACCAATCCCGGCTGGCTGACCTACGGGGATTTGACACAAATCCCGGCCGGTGTGGGATCTATTATATACTAAAAGCAAAATGAGTTAGCTAATAGAGCCACCACGTTAAGCCACATCCCCTTAATTAATTTTAATAGTTAGATCTAAAATATATGGTCAAGATTTAATCTAATATTAGTAGTCACGTAAAACGTTTGACACGATAACACATTGTCTGTTTAAAACCCCAGCCGGACTAGCTACCTTGGTTGGAACGATACAGCAACAAAAACATGTACGTCCAGAAACTACGATTCTATGTTAAACTGGCACGTACCAGTTTTTCTGTACGGTTTAGATTTAATGATACCATTAGAGACGTAACCTTTTAATTTTCATTTTCCAACACGGACAGTCACGTATTTAATGACTGTGCAAAATCGGTCAACTTGAATAAAAAGATTGTCATCGTCAAAAAAAAAAAGATTGTCTAACACAATCGTGTTGTCACGTTTTTTAATGGATTGCAAAGCAAACCCGATCTTTTTGTTGAAGAAAAAAAAACTGCGCACCCTAGCTAGCTTAATCGTGGTAAGGCCGGACTCCCCTCTTTTTTGCTCCCGTAAAAAAAAAACTGCACAACCTAGCTTGCACGTATTTCGGTGGTGATTTTCAAGAAAATCAAACTGCAAACACTTGCTGCATCACGTATCAAGGGGTGACGTCCGTAAATAAATTGTCCATGATTGAATATTGACAAAAGTGTACTAGATTATACATGGATATCCATGATTGAGACGAGTTAATCACAAGATAAATAATATTTAGAAACATATTAAGTACGACGTGACATACTCATGATCACACTAGGACCATATATACAGACATTGTTACCCTACATAGTCGTTTACGACTTGAGTCGAGGAACTACGAGATTGAAAAGCTCCATGTCGACAGAATCATCGACTCATAATCAAAAGTGCAATCGTCTACAATATCAATATAAAAGGCAAAGCTTTTGCCTTCTTTCTAAAAACAAAAGTGCAATCGTCTACAATCATACACATATGGCGTAAAGCGCGAGGTTTGAGCAAAGGAAAACATCCGGGACTTAAGATACATCTATGTTATAACGAGTCATCAAAATTTTAACTATTTATCACAAAACATTCAACTTTAAATAGAATATGTTAGATAAACACAATATGGTAGAGATATATTGACATGGGAGTAGTTCGTAGAAAAACAAAACATCTGATTAGCAGATCCTCTATTATTAGTAGATAATATGCAACAAATGTTTATAATTATTGTAAAACAAGATGAAAACCAACATATCATCGTAATTGTGTCAGAAAAGTAATCAAAAGTCAACGGATTTTCATTGTTGTATTAGAAAAGCACGATCAATAGACAATGGTAATTATACAGACTTGTGGATCTTTCTAAAGTATATAAAGTTTAACGCTATAACTTAATATCTTATTTTCTGAGTTTACTTAAACCTCATATGGTTTTCCTATTGTGTGATTCAACTCACTTTTATGTCAGAATTTATGTTTTGATTTTGCGAGGACGAACTTTATTCATTTTTTAGTCTTGAAATTTGATTGTAGAAATTACCGAAATTTGCAATTTTATAGGAAAAACTTTAAGTGATGAAGATGCCGAAACAAATTTTCCATAACAACGTAGTGTTGTTTCATGAAGCGACAAATGCAAGTGAGTGACATAGTATAATAATTGGGTTAAAGAGTGGGTTTGGCATGAAGAGACTTAAATCATTCAAAACAAATAATTGACTAAAAGTACTGAATATTATAAGGATTCGGCAAAAAGCGATAATAACATGATGGCTAGACTTTGTGGTTCAATTAGAAACGTTATATGCTAGATGACCTAAAGTAAATTTGTGAGTGATTGAAATGTTTAAACTATGTACTATCGCGGTATGGAAATATGAGAGATATAAGTCCATGTAGTAATCGTTACATGACAGAAAAATATGTATCACTATGAGAGTACAAGGAAGAATGGACGATGAGGAAGAGAGTAAAAAAATAAAATAGCACTACCTATGATTCAATGTAAACCATCTTACAGAATATGTGACATGGTATTTTTTTTAAGTAACACGTTGTCTTCATAAATTCAAAGATTGCACGTATGTGTCATTTTGTCTACCATGCTTTACGATAGTCATAGGATATTCTTATTTAGACTTTGGTCTTTTGCGTAAAAAAAGGTTTAATATATGATATATGAACATATTCATTACGTTGAAGATGATGCCCTCGCATTTGCGAGGGCCAAGTTATATACTAAAAGCAAAATGAGTTAGTTTTCGAGTCACCACGTTAATCCACATCATCTCAATTAATTTTAGTAGTTAGATCTAAAATATGTGGCTAGGATTTAATAAAATATTAGTAGTCACGTAACACACGTACCTCCACAAGGCTACGTCCGTGCGTTCACAAACGAGTATCCGAGACTAGGTAAATTCCTAGAACGTGACAGATAGGACCAGTTTTTTACTACTTTGACGTGGTGACAAAGGTTTGAGCTGCTACGAACAGCTGAAAAAAAAGACACGTACTTACAAAAAAAAAAGTGCAAATGACTGTGTACATCTAAAACCAGTGCACGAGACTACGTAACTTCCTGAAACGTGATTGCACAAAAAAAAACTAGATTGAGCATGGTCAAAACTAGGATACATAATGTTTAGAAAAAAGTAAAATAAATCAGTAAGTATTTCCTCTGTTTCATTTTCCCAGATTCTACGTTTACTCAAAATCTTTTTTTGTGCAATTTGACCAAAGATATACCAATATATATCAATATTAATAACCAAATTCATATAATATGAAAATACATTTTATGGTGGTTCTAATACAAAGATCGTATATTTTAGATGTTGATGTATTTTCCTATATATTTGGTCAAGTTTAAAAAGTATAGTATTGACTAAATTCAGAACGCAAGATAATTGTGAAAGGACGTAACAATTTCGACTACCATCATACAAAAGTACTCACAAAACGTCAGTAGAAATTTGTAGTTGTGTAAGTTCAAAATTAATTAAGTGGAGATATTAGTCGCACGACGTACATTCTCTTAGTTCTTGAGTACACATGCATAATTGATATTCGGCCGCAATCAGACAAACAATCTCACAAAACGCATGCAGAAGTTCAAAAATCAAAGTCGTGGAATTAAAATATTAATGAAGTCAACAAAAATAGTCACGCTATCAATAGAGCGCCCCTCACACTAAGAAAATTGCAGGAGCGTCTGTCAACACTAAGAAAATTACGGACTTAATGGTAGACAGTGCTGAGTCAACACATATTCTCACAAGGATGAGAATGTCCTATCAATGAATGAATATTCGGACTTGATGTGATACAAAGAGTCAACCATTCAAAATTGATGAAGATATAATATTAGACACTATCAACTGGAATGCCACCCACACTATAAAAACTTTTGACTTAATGATTCACACATGTTCACCCACCATATATCGCCGCTTGATATATTTCATATTTAGTATCAGAGCAAGGTGTGCTGATACTACTTTTAATCAGAGGACCTGCAAAGCATACACTTAATTAATATGAATTGTTTTGACGGATATTGCTTGATTTGTATGGTAGACCTATTTAGACTATTGCATGTATCTTTCTCTCATGTAACACAATCAACGGAAGTGCACATGTCATTTCAATTGCACAAGAAAATTGACGAGCGATTAGTAATCTTGAATATGTACCTAACCCACATGGTCATTTTGCATAACACATAAATTACATTTTCTGGGTGTGTAAAAACCTTTGAATAAGATCAGAATAAGATACGAGTCTGGAAAATTTAGATCGTACTTCTCGAGTTTTGACTACTGATGTATAAACATGTTACCGAATATACATCCAATAAATTATTTTACCCTTAGCCGCATATTCATGTAAGAATAATAACCAAAGTTTCAACATGTTCATGTTTGTAAAGTGTTGTGCACTGTGAGAGTAACTAAGAGGGCAAAGAATCAAAACATGATAATGCTCATCATTTAGTGACCAACCTATTAATCGGATAAACCGTTTTATCTTAATTCAGTGATTTTTTAATCAAAGATAACTAACCTAGCATACTGATCTAACATCATATAATAACCATAGTTCAATTTACATCCAATATCATTTACATGGGTGTTACAACACATGTCATGATAATCATTGGACCAGAAATTTTAGATCGACAAAAATGTTACTCGCATAGGTGATATTTTGCTTACCCCAACATTTGAGGCAGTTGTTGAATATTTTCGTTTTTTGTGACATAATTAGAAGAAATGTCATATCAATGAAACCATATTTTTTTTGTTGAACACTTTCAGCCTACTACAGATGATGCCCTCGCATTTGCGAGGGCCACTATGGTAGTTAAACGAACAATGCCTAAGTTGATTTTTGTGGTAACCATGCCATGCATGATCTAGAAGGTGTTGTTATTATGTCAACAGATCTCTCTCCCACTTGTGGGTTTTCATGCGATCGTGATTATCCGTGGACTGATATATTCGTGTACTAGTCCGACGAAAAGACCTGAGTACTGTTAACACAGGAAGAAGCTCACGAGAGGATCATTATCTTTTGATGATACCTCGAATGGACAACCCGAGCGCAGGTTCCGCTCACAGGAGGATGGTTGAAATGCTAGACAGCGACAGGTACGGCATTCATCACAAGATCACAGGAATAGAATCGTCGGGCCCGTAGCTTAGCTATCAGCTAGACACAAGATGCTCTCGATCACTTGAGTGGTACTTGTAGCTAGTTTAGGCATAAACACGAGAGAGATAGAGAGAGATCTCCCGCGACCTTTAACCACAAACTCTAGGATGCGTCGTACTATAATTGTTGCTGCTTTGCTTTTGTGGAAGTTTGCATCTTGATTAATTTGACGCTTTGGAGTTGGAGGAGGAGGAGAAAAGAAGATGAGCGATCGGCTGGTCGGCCAGGGTAAAGCAAAACGATTTCTTCGGTCGGATGGCGGTCTGGCGGAGGCGAATAATTATTATGTGGATTGAATCAGGTTGCACCGTGTGCATGATTGCCACAACGAATACGAAAGGTTCCCAAGAGATGAGTACCTTGCCTCTGCCTGCCTGTGGGATCAATCGTTTCGATGTGGTGCGCATGACCACTGCATCGATTCAGTGATAGGAAAAGAGAAAAACGAGGCATGCATGAATATGGGGGCCGGGCATGGCATGTGCTCCTTCTGCACCGCAAATCAAGGCGTGTGCGTGCGAATCCGGGCAGGACGACGACACCAGGAATCAATGGATGGATGGATGGATGGATGGATGGATGGATGGATGGACGAATCGACGTAACACCGGGTGGAGTTTTGTGACTGTGTGCCCACAATTATAGGCGCCCATGCATATTCGGGTCCCCCTCTCTCTCTCGAAAAGAGATAGAGACACTCCCGTACGAAATGAGAACCCGGAAAGCAAAGACCAAGAAAAAAAAAAGGTGCCTCATCTTGTCGATCGATCACCGTCTGGTGGAGCACAACAGAGCAGCCAGCCCGTGATCGATGATGGATGGATGCATATTCACCGGCTCCGACTAAAACGAGCAAACAAATCTGGTGTTTTGGGCCAAAAGTTGCTTCTAATAAAAGGGAGGTGTCGCGATCTACTAATGTACTTATAATCGAGGGCGATCTCGCATCCTCATCACTAGCATGATTCCGTCTTTTTACCCTTCGGCCTCGTCCACTTAGTTTACTAGTAATCGTGCACGTGCAATGCACGTCTTTACACGGCACATGTTAAATAAAATGCCATATAATGGTAACAATATTTTGAGGAAAGAAACTATAGATCAGGTAATATTTGTGAGGGCTCATTTTGTACTCATGTGACAAAGTAATGTACCCTATTTTCTACTCCATTAATAGGAGTACATAATAGGAGCAATAATCTAATTGCTGAACCTAAGGTGGTCACATTACCGCAGACAAATAGCAAAATACAACAGTCCAAGACCACCCATCATGCATATGTATAGCGAAGTTTGTTCCACATATTTCCATTTATCTTGGCCAATTCACTACACCGCACCATCAAACTTTACTTTGAATCGCCTGTTAACAATTAACAGTCAAGAATTATCTAAACTGCACTTGAATCAGTGGGTTCTAATTCAGGCAACCGTGCACATAAACAAATCCACCATGCATGTATATCTAAATTAAAATTTATCATCCATATCCCATTATGGTTACTTACCATGGGAAAAATTTCAAACACATAAGCAATGCTAAATTTCAAACTATTGCGTTTTATGAAATTGCATTATTCTTTGGTCAAGTATCAGAAATATATTTTTCGACTGTAGTATTGCACGTTCTATTTGGTCATCTGTACATATATCTTGCTAACTGCGAATAGCGAGGACTCTCAACTCCAATCACAATGAAAGCATGCACTGCAGGAATTGTTTCTGGCCGAACTACCATTAGACCAAACACTTCTGCTAGTTCCTGATACATTGTCACATCAATGGAACTGCTTGAGAGATCTAGAACACCTTTCTGAAATGAAAGAATAAGGGTAGACAAATAGAAACCAGTTTTCACATTTCATACCTGTCTGCTGATATATAAGGGAGGATTAGTAGAGTTGATCTGTGTTTTTAAAAACCATTATCTGGTACAGACTATCAAGATGACATCTGACACCATGGGAAACAGGAAATGTGGAGTTTCTGCCTCGATATTACCTGGATACAATTCTTCTGACCAAATGTCATTTCTTTTAGCGAACCTGTAGTACCGTTTAACAAAATCTAGAGCTTCTTAGTACTCTAAGCAAAAAAAAAATAGCAACCATAGTTCACATATATTCCAGCTATGTCACCAATCTAAAACTCTATGAGGAAATTATATAGTCCACATAATTCAGTTCTTCAGCATGGGAGGTCACTATTAGTCATTTGAAATGCCTTGAAGTGCAATTTGACACACAAGATACCCCTACGACGCGGCTGAGCGCCTCAGAGGACGACATTGCCGGCGGTGGCATAGCTGTCACAAGTGAAATAACAATCATTTGTAGAAAACATAAGGGCATTATCTTCTCATCTGTAATCATAGCACAAACGCCAAACTGGGAGCCCTTGTTACCCAGGCAGACGATTCAACGTAGTAAATACTACGCATTCAGACTAAAGCAATCAGAGACAAAAAATGATTGCACAAACCTCCTGAAAGACCAAATACGATGAGAATAGTAGTGAGTGAACATTGAAAAAATTAGAACTTTTATACTATCCAAGCTCATGCTACTGCAGTCCTAGCAATTGATTTATATTTCAGAATTGAATTTCAGGATACAATGCAAAACAATGTACATACAGTTCTTGATCCAAGTTTGTTTTCCAGATAACTAATGATGAAAATTTATTATATATATCCAATACTTACATAGTATCCATCACAAATAAACATAAAACTGTAAGATTGAGAAGCCTGTAAATGCTTCTACATACAACATCGTCAGATGCAGTCTATGATAACATCCTGCAAGAGCCATCAGAAACAATCTAGTTCATACGCTGTCAGAAACAAATATAATGCCAGAATAGAAAACGAAAACAGGCCAAGCTCGGTTGATACTCCTTGGACAGAATCTGGTGCAATATCTCTGCTGCAACACTGCCCCATTTGTAGTAAAAGTCTACAAAGTTTTGCATCTCCATCAGGATGCCCGGTTCGACTAACACTAAGGAGTGGATCAAGCTGATTCTGCTCTACACATAAAAACATAACCAAGTCAAAAATTACAAGAACAAAACAGTTGACCAAAAATAATAATAAAATCTCAAAATGCATTCTTTGGTCAGAATGGATAGAGTAAATGGACCCAATACAGAACAAGCTGAAGAACAAGGACTGTGCAAATCTTTTATAACAATTTTATGTTGATTTCAGCAGAACTTTCATGTATAAGTACTAAGTACATGATGAGGTGAATGTAGCAATACCATCAACATGAGTAAGTTTGGTTAATCCACCAGTGGCTTCCTTAGCCTTTCAAGGATCTGCGAGAGAATATACATTGAAGCCCTTGGTAGAACTGACACATAAAGCTGATGGTATCGCCTATAGAATTGTCAGGTTGGAAAAAGGTGAGGTACAATACTATTCGATCAATCTGCTGGCAGAATTAAGAAACCAAAGCCAAGGAAGACTGGATTAACACTAAACTTATTTGATTCAGGTATTCTGTTTGGCCTAAGTTCCACTTGGTCTAGTATATATATGTAAACTATATCTACATACAATGTTGTGTCTCAGCCTCAAATACTCAGTCATATGTACTGAAGCAACATCCGTTCTCTACATTCTAACAACATCCATTGAATGTACTTCTACAAGCTTATGCCAGCTTATTCGACCAGTCAAACAAACCAACAAAATCTGTAGCAGAGACAACCCTTCCAAGATAATCATTCTATAGACTTGACAGTTCATATCTTTGTATCTAATGCCTGATTCCACCAAGGCCTATTTCTCACAAGCAAGGACAGCAAGGATAAAGTCTCAAACTCACATGGTTAAGAAAATGTATCTCAAAATTGCTAAGTGAACTACAAACAACGGTGTCAACCAAAATACAATTGCTCGTCATGCACTTACCTTCAGACAAACGTCAAACTGATTAACCATTCCTGGAACCCGAAGCTCCAAAACCTATGAGTAGTACAGTCTAGAAATTGTCCTGAAAGGGAACGTCCTAAGCTACTGCTAGTACTCCTAATCCTATCATGGAGCTGTCACCAAGCATGAGTTTCAGTTTGCTCTGCAATTAAACAATTAATTACCTATCCTAACCGAGCATCCATCAACTAATACGACAACGTAGGATCTAAGCTCAATACTTCAGTTCAGTTGGTAATTCCTCTGGGTAATTACTCTTACAGTAAACTAAACGCCTATAGCCAATTACCCGTTTCATGTAGCCTATTAGTACTGCTAATCTGAGATAAAATCAGTAGCACCAGAGCAGTTAAAGGTTGTTTTTTCTCTTCTCCAGTGCGGCACCAGACAGGGGAAGGTAGCGTTGGAGGTGCCCTCCTCCTTTGTAGCCGCACCAACAATGCTTAGGTCAGGGGGGAAGTAGTATGGTGCCGGCGCTCAGATGGGAGAATGTAGAAGGGAGGAGGTGGGAGCTGGGGAGAAGAGAGAAGGGAGGAGGGAACTACCTACAGGTTGGGGCGTACATCGGCGGAAGGAGGAGGGGGCTGATCGGCGGTGGATGAAGGACGGAGCAGCGGCGGTCGTCGACGGAATGACGGATCTATTCTCTCGTGCGGCGTCATCATAGCACCCAGCCATCCTACCAGATGATGTGACGCACAACGGCGGTGAGGGGAGGATGGCGAGAGGCTCGCCGGCACGGAGATGGCGACGTGACAGTGTGATGCACGCGAGAATAGCTAGATGATCCGGCGGGCGGGCGCGGCATCAGATGGTAGCGAGCTGCGGATGGAGGGCGCCGGCGTCGGCGATGGAGCGCGCCGAAGTACCTCTCCAGACTCCAGATGCGGCGGCGCGGATTCTTCCGTCTCCAACAGGGGCGGCACCGCGGGTGAGCGGGCGGCGGAGAGAGGAGAGTCCGGCTGCCGGCGAAGGAGGATTGAGGGGCGGGGTCGGTGGGGAGAGAGGAAAGTGGGGATCGTGGGGTGGGGAGCGTCGACCGGTTGCCTCTTTTCTGTGTGCGGTAAAGGCAAAAGCACAACATACAACATTCGGATAATCTGAGACGTTGATTCAGGGTTGATGGATGGATCAGATCCTCCGGATCTGACAGACTCTATCTTTTAATATTAGTGGAGATAAAAAGCACAGGTATACATATAGCATGTCCGAGACACTAAAAAGATGCACGACAGTGCCCTCCCCCGTCACCACTCACCGCCCATCATCATCAACACCACCACCGTGATCTTTGCGTCCGTCTGTTGGAATAATAATAACCTTTCTATCTATCTGTCCATACCAACCTACTCAGCTATCTGGCCTGCCCGTCTAATGAATACTAACAATGATGTGATGGTATGGTGGATAGATCAGATTACGCATTATATTTGGAGCAAGCTACTAGTGGCGCTCTACGGATGGATCCATTTGGAAGGAACTCGATTCCTTGCCTTTAGGGTATCTTCACTCGGCCCCAGCGCTTCTCAAGAGACGAAATAGCGCCGTTTGGTCCAAATAGCGTCGTTTTTCTCCCAGTCGGTCTCCATGAGCTAAAATAGCGCTGTTTCGGCGAAAAATAGCGCCGGCACACCCAGGCCATTGGGTTCCGCCTGGGGTGGGGGGGAGGGGGAGGGGGCTGGCGGAAGGAAAACACACATGGGGAAGCACTGTCGGCGAGACAGCGCATTTTCCCCACCCCGACTAGCCTTTTCCTCTGTCCAACTCGTCGCCGCCGGCACCACCCCTCGGGCACACACAAGCAGCTAGGAAGAGCACCATCTAGCCCCTTCCACGCCGCCGGCGCCGCCCACTCCCCTCCGCCGTGATCTAGCCGCAAGGACGATTCTCAGGGCGAAACGCGCCTACCCCGCCCGCTAGGTGTTCGGCGTTTCGTTCGATCCAGCCATGGACTCCGACGCCGAGGCGAATGTCGCCGAACTGCTGAATGAGGAAGCCGACGCCGGCGTAGATGATGAATAACAATTGCTGATCCTCACCTGCCTCGCCGGCCTGCTCGTAAACGACGCGCGGCCGCGGCATGGTGGCTCGGCGTCCGGTCGCCGCAAGAGCAAGCCGAGTCCGCGCTACGAAGGCTACTGCATCCTCTACTCCGACTACTTCGCCGATGATCCCCTGCAGGACGAGGCTGTGTTTCGGCGCCGTTTCAGGATGAAACGCAAGCTCTTACTCAACATCATGCATGCCATCTGGGAGTTCGACACCTATTTCAAATTGAAAAAGGATTGCACCGGTACGGTAGGCTTTACCTCAATTCAGAAGTGCACGATGGCGATGAGGTTGCTTGCATACGGTGCTCCCGCTGATTCGCAGGATGATTATCTGCGCATGTCCAAGACCACAACCATTGATTGCTTGGAAACCTACTTGCGATCACCCAATGCGGAAGACACTGCTCGGATCCTAGGTTGCAATGAAGCAAGAGGCTTTCCTGTAATGCTTGGAAGTATCGACTGCATGCATTGGACGTTTTTATGTGAAATATGACCAAAATTAGCCAGCTGATGACGGCCTAAGTTCCACGTATGAGAATCGGCGCCCCAGCGCACAGAATAGCACGGTTGACCCACGCAGGCTAAAATAGCGCAGGAAAACGGCCCAGGGAAAGCCAACCCTTACCCACTGCTGATAATGATGGGCTGGTTGCTCAAGCTACTCGTAGTAATTAAGCGGAGGAAACAATTGATGTACGTACAGCATTGTCGATGCCCAACAGAGCGCACTCGATCGATCGATCGATCGAGTACCTAGCCTAGCCGTTTCTGTTGTTGTTGCTGACACTGAAAGCGTCTCATCGATCGGCCTCTGCCTGACTTCCTGTTGCTGCTACTGTTGACTCAACAGTGTCACTCGTGATCGCTTCTAGCTAGGCGGTACTATCTGGTGCCTTTTCCGCCTTTGCTTTGAGGAAAGCTTCAAGCTCTAGGGTCCCTCCAGCGTAAGACAAGGAAACCCATATCCTTGTGCTGTGTGGCGCAAAGCGGGCAGCGGGTGTGCAAATGATGTTACGTTCAAATTGAGATTTTACTATCGATTAAGACAAGAAGAACTTTCATACTACATGCTTCCCGTGTTAAAGTTCATCTGTGTAAACTTGAGCTCATTGAGGAGATCTAGAACACATTTAAGCTTCCTTCTGTTAGACGCGAAATTGTAAATTTTACTTATGCAAGAGGAATTGCATAACTTTCTTTTATATATATATATATATATATATATATATATATATATATATATATATATATCGACGCGGATTTCCTAACAAGGGTGATAGCAACGCATGGGTAAATTGCCGTTAGATTTCATCCTCACATGGCCGCAGTAAGAATGAACGAATAAGATCTTGCGTTCCTCCGTCTGCTGGGACGTTAGTTTTCTTGCTTCAGTCCATGTCCATCCAGGTATAACTATATGTTCGCGCATTGCCCAATATTCAAATTATGTTGAACGTACTGCACGCGGAGCAGGCTAAGGCAGAAAAAAAGACACACGGCGGTGTGGCTCGTCGTTTTTTTTTGTTCTATACATCTGTCTCAAATGCAAAGGGTTCTTTGCAGACACAACTGTTGTCGTGGGTCGATTTATGTGCTTCCGTCAGTGACATTGCCTTTTTTCTTCCGTCAGCTAGGCATTTTGCGGCACCTCGGCATCCGTCCGCAACCGTATGTCTCCATGTTCGTTGACGGATGTCATTTTGTGAGAAAGAAACGAATGGATGGCTTTTGTTGTTTGCGCGCTGGAGGCCTCCCGTAGTCGTTTGTCTTTCCTAGAGTACTGCGATGACAAGCTTTCACCGTGCTTGAAGTTCGCGCGAGGGCTGTTGCTTCTGCTTAAGAGGGCCATGCAATTCCTGTCAAGGAAACAAAATCCGAACAAAGACACCTGTGCTTAAGAGGCCAGCCCGGAGCAGGCCGTGAGCAAGGATAGTTTCTGTTTCTAATACTAGGTGTGATAATATGCATGGCCTAATTAATTGATTAATTAATTACTTAATTAAGTCATTATCCATGGCTGTATGGTCCTGCTACACGTTTTTCTCAATGAAAAAAGGCTACGTTTTGCTCAAGGGAAAGGCTGGAAAAGCCCTCCCTCCGATGCGTGAGAAAGAAGAGGAAAACATCACCGGAGAAAAATGGAGACAAAGAGCCATAGATGGGAGAGAAAATCACGGGCAGAAAATGACTATTCGGAAGAAAAGAGACCCAAGAAAACATTACAGCAGCACCGAGCCGAAGTTAACCACATCAAGAGCAGAGAGTTCCTCAATCTCACATTATTCAGAAGATGTGAGAGTTTTTTTTTAGAGACGGTGGTGGAGAGTTAGATGTGGTGTCCAGTCATTTATTGTTGGTAATAGATAACATGAGTTTTTTTGTCACGGCTACGGTCTGGAGAAATGACTGTGGTTACGGTGGTTGATACGTGGTAGTTTTTTTTTTCACATTAGATCCGTGCTAGTTGACTGGGAATATTATCAGGAGTTTTCTTGTGAGTTCTCTCGTGGAAAAGGAGTCTTCTCCACGATTTTTTTGCCATTGGCCTGCCAATGATCGGTGTCAAACGGGAGAGTAAACAGTACCAACAGTGTGAACCTCCAGTGCGGGATCAAAAGGTAATATTTTCATGCAAATATATCGGTGAAGAACCAACCGTGTTACAAATCATGATGAACACCATTCCCGCTTAAAAGTGTCAGAACTAAGCCCCGTCGAAGCACAAACAATCAAAAAACAAGATCAGAAACATATTTCCCTGCAGCAAGAACACGATGTAGCCCTCTGAATGCATGAAAACACGATGTGCTTCTTTCCCTGTTGCAAGCACACTTGTGCAAAAAATTAAGAGCTTGACCAACCTGTGTAAATCCCAAATCGGGGAAAACCTCGTACATGGAACAAACTGCAACGAATATGTGAACACATCATGCATGGATCTTTAAAAAGCTGTGAAAAAAGTGCAAATTCAGAAAAGAGAGGGGCTAGATTTGGGAGACTGACGATGCAGCTGCTTGGCCTGGTGTGCCAGCTCCAACTTGCTGAGCCGCGTTTGCATCTCCCACGATGGAGACACAAGCGCCGAAGCCTATCTCGACTGGGGAGAGGTCGCTGGAGACGGATCCACTGTGCTGCCCTGAGACGGCATTTCCAGCACCGTGGTGCACCGGTGTGCTCGTTGAAGAGAAGACCGGTGCCTGCGGCCCCGGCCCGGCATCGACGGAGGCAAGATCCAGCGCATGCAGCTGCGTACGCGCATGGCCTCAAGCCTAGTCGTTGTCGGAGACCTCCATGACGAGGACGCTCGCAATTCCTCCTACCCTGGGCGAGCTCACCTGTCCCCGCTCCTTCCTTGGCGCCATGGCCGCCACCGTGCGCTTAGGATGTGACGCGCCCGAGAAGTTCTAGCTCCGGCAAGCCGCAACGCCGCTACCCTTCCCACTGCCGGCGCCGAACCATCCCATACGCAGCGGTAGCAGCCCCACCGGCAGAGGCGACCATGGGCCCTGATCCGGCGAGGAGAGCCCACGGCCGCTCGCCGGCTGTCACCGCACCTACATACAGCCGTCCGAGCTTACCCCTCCACTGCTTCTAGCCGGCATCGACGTCCGGCCACGGAGCTTCACTGCAGCATGGTGGGAATCAGAGTGGTGTGAGAGAAGGAAGGAGAGAGAGGGGAATGAGCTGAGCTGGGTTTGGTTTGGTTCAGGGAGGAACAAAAAGGTGAGCCGGTAGGTTAATATTTTGTTTCGCTAATAACGTGCTCTCGTTGTGACGCCGTTAGGACTTTGGTGTGTGCTCCTGCGTTAGAATCTTTTGCTCTCTGTAGTGGATCCAATGGTTGGATAAACATGCGTAGGTATCACCCTTGTTATGCCACTATTTCTCATATATATATATATATATATATATATATATATATATGAGGATTGCATGACATTCTATACATGAATTACATCGTAAGAAGATGGATGGGGTAGTATCTAAAATTGACTTTGAAAACACATACGATAAGGTCAAATAGTCTTTTTCGCAACAAGTTTTGCGCATTAAAGGATTTGCACCACAGTGTTGTGAATGGATTGCGAGATTTGCTAAAGTAGAAAATGTTAAAATAAAAGTAAACGATGACCTACGATGACATAGGTCATTACTTCCAAACACTAAAAGGTTTAAGCCAAGGGGTCTCGTCTCCCCTTTGTTATTTAATTTGGTACCAGATATGCTAGCCATTTTAATTACCAGATATGCTAGCCAACTGTCAATACCACACTTGGTGGATGGTGGGGTTTCGATCCTTTAATACGCTGATGATACAATTTTGTTTCTTGAGCACGACATCGCGAAAGCCATGAAAATGGAATTTATTTTAGCCTTCTTCAAACAACTATCTGGAAAGAAAATTAATTTTCATAAGATCGAGATATATTGTTTTGGTAAAGCTAAGGATACCCAGGAGGAGTACCGCCAAATATTCGGGTGTGAGGTGGGTGCTCTACCATTTCGATATTTCGGCATACCTATTCATTATGTGAATTAATGAATAAAGAGTGGAAGTCTGTAGAGGATAGATTTGAAACAAAATTGGGCTCCTGGATAGGCAAGATGTTATCATACGGATATCGTCTTGTTGTAATAAACTAGGTGTTAACAAGCTTACCAATATATTTATTGTCATTCCTTTTAATACCTAAAGGGGCACGAAAAAGTGAAGGAGATATGCCGTAGAGGCAAATAATAAATGTATTATTATCGTATCTGATATATGTTCATAATTAGTTTTATACCATGCTATAACTGTATTACGCGGAAATATTAATACACGTGTGGTATGTAAACAACCAGGTCGCTAGCAGCCTCTATTTAGCTAGTCCATTGGTCAATGGATGATCGAGGTTTCCTGATCATGTGACATTTACGTCAATTGAAAATGGAGTCATGTCATTGGGAGAATGATGTGATGGAGATACCCAACATAAGTATCTTGACGTGATCGATGTTCAGCGTCATGATAGTTAGAAACATAGTAGCCTAATCCTTATACCGTGAGATCATATTTAATCACTATCTCTGGAGGTTGCCTTGACTGCATCAACCGTCACACGATAACAGGGTGACCATAAAGGTGTCTCTATCAGGTTTCCAAAGGAATAGGTTGAGGCATATGCATCAAGAGCGGGATTTGTACATCCAAAGGTCGGAGAGATACTAGAAGGGCCCACTCGGTGAGATCACATCGAAGTTTGCAAACAGGTGACTAGGTCACGGGATGTGTGATCATGCGAACGAGTTAACAGAGTTTGTCGGTAACGAGATAGAACTAAGGTATCGGGATACCGATGATCATATCTCGAACAAACTCAGTACCGAGACACGAAGGGAATAGGATACGAATGTTAAGGTTCAAGCGAATTAATTCGTGGATTACACAGGGGCCATCATGGGTTTCCAGATCCCGCTATTGGTCATTGATCGGAGAGATGTCTCGATCATGTCTGGAGTGATTCCGAACCGTAGGGTGTCACACTTAAGGGTAGACGATGCATAGGTATAGTCTTGACACCGAAGAGAAATGAAAAACGAACTCCGAAATTGTTCCGGGAATTATCCGATAGTGATCGGAGGAGTCCGTAAGGTATTTCAGAATAAGGGAGAAACATCTGATGGAGATCGGAGGGCTACGAAAGGTGTTTCAGAGCAAGAATAAATAAAATAATATGTATTTAATATTAATTAAAGTAATTAATTATTAAATAAATTTTTAATTTAATTTTTAAAGGCAGCCCACCTTAAATGGGCCTCACCCAAGTGGGGGGGGGGGAGATCCCCCCACAAGGAGGCGCACCAAGGAGGCAGGCTAGGTGGGCCACATGGGGCCCACCTAGGGCTGGCACACCATGCAGGGGTGCGGGCTGGTGTGGGGTTTAGTCCCACACCGCCAGCCACCGAGGGTGGCAGCCCTCCTCCACCTATATGTAGAGGTGCCCCCTTTGCTTTTCGAGATCATCCAATTCTCTCTTTCTCTCTCTCACCTCAAACGTGGTTCTGTTTCTGGAGCTCCGCACGGGTAGAGGATTTCTCCACCATACGCACACCGTCGTGCTGCTGGTACTTCGGTCCAAGCTGCTCTTCTTCCGCTGCTTCGCTGGACCGGAGCTCAGAGGGACGTCGTTTACACCGTATGTGTGTAATCCCTCGGATGTGCTGCACTTGCGGCACTGGAGCTTGTACGACTACACGACCTTGAGGTCAGCATCGTCGTACGTCTTCCTCATGCGTCGTCATCGAAACAGATCTTTTGATCGTCGACGCTTACGGTCTTCAAAGGTATGAACACCGTTCCGTCCGTTACTTTCATGTCACATAGATAGATCTTAGCTAGTTGTGGTTATCGTCGGTAGGAATTTTTTTGTTTTCTGCACACGAACCCCTTCAGTGGTATCAGAGCCGATCTATGCGTAGATGTGATAGTACGGTTAGAACACATGTTGAATGTGGGCATCGATTCTATAATTGTTACCCTGTAGTGTGCACTCGTTCATACCGCCGTATTGTTTGATGAAGCGGCCCGGACCGACCTTACGCGTACACTTAAGCGAGACTGGTTCCCCAACTGACATATGGCTTGTACCATATATGCGGCTGGCGGGTGTCTGTCTCTCTTTCAATAGGTTGTATGGCATTTGCAATGGAGGGCCCGGAGAGGGGTGTAGTAGAGACAATTATCGAATCGCTGTTGTGATTGTATGTTCGTAGGTAAGAACGGTTCTTTTGCGAAAGCCCTAGCAGCCACGTAAAACTTGCAAAAGATAAAGTAGAGGCGTCTAACTCTATGTTGCAGGGGGCACATGATATGATATGGTCTAGGTAAGTTTATGAAATGATCAGACTAACCTTTTGTGTGGAGGCATCGAGGACATGGTGCCATTCCGGAGCGCTCAATGGAGATCAAGGCACAAGGACCATAACATGTCATTTTCACTTTACATTTGATGTCATTGTCTGGGTATATATATATATTATATATTATATAACTTATATTAGATATACGACGGTAGCTATATAAGGTGATCCCTCAATTTAATTCCAATATAAGTGTTCTCCCTTATGCGTGCACCACCAAGAAAGTTCTCCGTTATGAGGCAGACTGTGACGATCGGGTGTCAGACATATCGGCGTTCGCATACAGTGGGTGTAAGCCACGTTATACAGCATATACGCTAAGGTTGAGATTGGCGAGCCTAGCATTTACAGACATGACCTGGAAACACAAGGACCGAAAGGTCAAGCATGAGTCACATAGTTGATGTGATTGACATGGTGATGTCTACCTTTGAAGCTATGCCATCGGCCGTGACGATCGGGGGTGGTGTAGTAAATTAGGATCGTGTAATCCATTCAACAACTATGAGGGATGTTTGTTTAAGTGGGAGTTCATATAGTTTGCATATAAAATGTATATTTTAAAACTTGAACTCATATTACGAACATAGTTTTTATGTCTTTGCAAAACCTTTGTAGATATTAACCGATGTAATAGCCAACTTTAACTTAGACGCATTCCTGCGATTGAGAAACTTAAAATGGTGGGTCCAACTTCATTGTTTTTGTACCATAGCTTGAGGATACTTCTTGTTTAAACCATTAGCTCTATGTGATACAATACCCGTTAGGAGATAAACCCAGAGATTCCGCTAACGAGGATAGTTTGGATTGTTGAATTCATGTGGATGATTCCATCGTAGTCCGGTGTGCTATGATCTCTACCATAGAGAATGGACTGCGGTGCGTGTTGAGAGATCACTAACATATGAGATGGTCGTAGAACTCAAAGCACTGTGTACACCGCAAGTCAGATTGATGAAATTTTTCAGTACTTTGACTGTTTTTTCTCAACCAAGATGGAAGAGAACATACGCATTGAAAGAGCACGTGGCAATCATGCTTGATGATATTTTAACGCCTAGCTCGATCACTGGATGACATACGACTTTGCCAATGTTGCAAATAATTTGTCATAAACTATGTCATGAGGGAGGAATCGTTCACCCTCATGAATTCTTGGTTGTGTTGAAAACCGAGAAGATGAAACGAATCACCGGGAAGTCATCAATGATGATGGTATGTTTGATATACATGTTATGAATGTTTTTCTAAACAAGTACTCACTGTAGTAATTAAGTGTTGATACTGGTCCTGTTTTATGAAACAAGACTTTCTGCTTGAGTAGTATGATCGTTATAAGTGTGTCTTGCCTCTGGCCATCGACACTCTCCCTCTGTTTCTACCATTTGAATGAGTTCTTTTGTAATCACTTGTTAGTATGATCGTTATAAGTGTGTCTTGCCTCTGGTGAGACGATTATTCATAAATGTTAGTGACAATTGTTGTCCTATATTTATGAGTGATATCTTTAATGGTCATTGAAAGGACACGGATGTCGCCTAGAGGGGGGGTGAATAGGCGATTAAAATTCTTTGCGGTTTAGGCTTGAATAAATGCGGAATAAAACTAGCGTTTAATTTATCAAGCACGAAACCTAAACAAGCTAGGTTAACCTATGTGCACCAACAACTTATGCTAAACAAGATAAGCAAATATGTGATAGCAAGATATATTACTTCAAGCTCGATGACTATCACAAAGTAAATAGCATAAGTAAGAAGCTCGGGTATAGAAATACCGAGGCACTTGGAGACGATGATTTATCCCGAAGTTCACTTCCCAATGGAAGCTACGTCTCTGTTGGAGCGGTGCGGAGTCACAAAGTGATCCCCGAATAGCCGTCAAATGGCACACCATAATCTCCTTCGTGCCTCCACCAATGCGGAGTGCCACGAACCACTATGGGACACTTGAGGGTGGTCACCGAACCCGTACAAGGATGAGGCACACTCCACAACTTAATTGGAGGCTCTCACCGAAGTCCCGCGGCTCCCAAAGCCACAAGAATCACAAGGTTGGGGCGCGACTCCACAACTTAATTGGAGGCTCCCAACTATCCCGCGAGCCACCAAAACTTCGAGATCAACAAGGACCGTCTAGGGCACTCCAAGTACCCAAGAGGACATGCTCTAGGGCACCCCAAGTACCCAAGAGTAACAAGCTTCTCAACTTCGATTTCCACGTATCACCGTGGAGAACTCAAACCGATGCAACCGATGCAAGAAGGCAAGACCACTAGAAGTGGTCAAATCCTTCACTCCCAAATCCCACCAAAAGCAACTAATACTTGTGGGGGAGAAGAGAGGAAGAACAAGGAAGAACTCAACAAATGGAACTTCAAGATCACGATCTACTAGGTTCCCCTCACTTAGAGAAGGAATGGATTGGATGAATATGTAGATCTAGATCTCCTCTCAAATTCCCTCAAAGATATGCAAGAATCATGGGAGGGATTGAGAGGAAGGCAAGCTTTTCCAAAGGTCAACAATGGAGGAGAGAAAGGGGAAAAGCTAGCTCAAGAGGTGAGAGAACCATTGGGGAAGAAACCCCCTTAAAAAGGTCCTCTCAAAAATCTGCCCGTTGCAGACGAAAAAAGGCCGCAGCGGTAAAAACTTCCCGGTAGTGCTCCCTTCCCGGTAGTACCGTGCCACTACCGGGGCAACTACCGGGTTAAAACTTCGAGAGGCAGAGAGCCATCCGGAGATGCGGTACTGGGCCCGGTACTGCCCGCGGTAGTTCCGCAAGGGGTCACCCGGTAGTACCGGGCTAGGGTCGGTACTACCGGACTAAGAAGAAACTGCAGAACCAGGAAAGGAGAACCGCAATAACTTTTGCAAGGAAGCTCCAAACGAGATGAATCCAATTCTGTTGGAAAGGTAGCGACAAGAGCTTTACTACAAAAAGTGGAAATATTAAGGGTCACAAATATAGAGGGGATACCACACATGGGAAGGTGTGGACCCTATCTCGAAGGTGGACCGATAATATTTCCAACCAGAAAACGCAACAAGTTTTCCATACGAAATCCGTTTTCGGAGAACTTTGGCTTGTCATGAAGATCACAACAAGCACCAAAACCTAACAAGGAGAAAATCCAAATAAGAACCAAGAAAGATGATGAAGGCAAGTATGCAAAGGTTTGAGCTCTCTCCAACTAATACGCTAAAACTCAATCGAGAGCCCCTCTTGATAGTACGGTATCTATCCTATAACCCGGTCTCCCAACTAGTACCATGAGACCGGTAAAATAGAAACCCTATCATACCTTTGCCTTGCGCATTCCACTTGAGCTAGATGATGTCGATCTTGATCTCTTCAAGTGGACCACCTTTCTTGATTGCGCTTCGCTTGGTGAAGACCCAAACATTGCTCCCCCATACTCCACTATGGGAGAGCCTCTCTTAGGCACATCTTCACATCAATATTATCTCTAAATGGGTGGCAAGCTTCAAGCCTAGGATTTCTTCGAGATGCTCCTCTTGAACTTGCGCTTCTCAACATTGATGACGATCACCACTTGACGTCATCGATCATGGGCCATATGAAATCTTCATTTGATGCAAGCCCATAGAAAGATACCTAACCACACATAGAAATGCTACACACATATCATGGGTTAGTTCACAAAGCTATATGGACAATTGCTTACCATACCAAGAGATACATGATCCCACTTGGTACATCTTGTAGCTTTGTGTGTTGATCAATACTTGATCAACCTTGTATCTTTTCTTCTCTTTTCAATAGATGATGTCTTGAAGAAAACCATGAATGATCACATAATTCTTTTCTTCAGGACATACTTGCAATATGCTCAACTTGATGATCTTGATGCCAAATACTTCATTATATCAATATATTCATGGCATCAACCTTGAATCCAACATATGGAGTTCAAGCATGGTCTATGGACAAACACTACAAGTAAAACTCAATGCAACCATTAGTCCATAGGGATGGTCATTAATTACCAAAACACACATGGGGCGCCATGCCCTTTCAGTCATATACTGGTTATGGATGGAAAGTTCTTATTTGAATCTGGATGGTAGTAGTTCCAACATTTATAACATTAATGCCAAGGGATACAAACTTAGTAATGACACCACATTCTTGTGGCACTACCGTTTTAGTCATGTAAATGTTATATGCATGAAGAAGCTCCATTCTGATGGATCTCCGAGTCCTTAGATTTTGATCTTTTGACACTTGCAAAATAACTAAGACATCATTTTCTGGAAACGGACACCTAACTTGTTGAGAATCATGCATATTGATGTGTGTGGCTCAATGAAGTACTTTAAACGTGTAGTGGAAATCATTACTTCGTAAACTTCACTAATGATTTGAGTAGTTATGTGTATATCCACTTAATAAAATGCTGGTCTGAAAAGCTTGATAAGATCTAACAAGTTCAGAGTGAAGTAGGAAAATAACCTTAACAAGAAAATCAACTTCTTACGATACAGATCGAGGAAATAAGGATTTGAGTTATGAATTTGGCATATCATTGGAAGACTTGTGAAAAGAGTACCACAAATTACGCCGCATGGATCACACAGTGTTATCGTGTGTTAGGACGTCATAATCACACTATTGGATAGTGTGTGGTCAATAAATCTCTTATCAAATTATTGTTATTATTTGAGTCATATGGTAGAAACAAAACATTCACTTTAGATAATAGGGAAACCATCTAAATCCGTGCAATACCATGTGAGTTATGGTATGGCTTTTAGCCTGGATTGTCATTTGGCGTTTCGAAGTGTTCGAACCTAAAGCGAATAAATCTTTGTAGTGTACCTAAAGAATTAGTTGGGTACATGTCTCACGACAAAGGCAAATTTGTTGCCGGAATATACCTTACACAAGAAAGTAGAGCAAGACGAAGTTAATGAACTTCCTCTCTGGACATCGAGTGGCGCAACGGAAACTGGTCCGGTACTATCCTCCACAACTATGAGGGAGCTGATGACAATGATCATGATGCTCTGAGCTCATACTAAGATCGCATGCATATGAGAATGTGTTCCGCACTATGTGGTACAACAATCTTGTTATGAACGTCTTATTAATGGAACATGACAAACCTACGAACTACGAAGAAGCGATGGTGGACCTAAGTCCGAGAAATGGCTTTGAGACATATATAATCCGAGATAAAATTCATGTACGATTACCATGTGATGACTTGGATAGATCTTCTTGATGGTCTCCAGGACGTTGAGAGCAAATGGAATTTTATGGGAAAATAGACGCTGATAAGGTTCGATTTGCCGCAAAACAGTTTCGACAGATTCAAAGAATTGACCACAACGAGATTCTGTTTCAGGTGGCGATGCCTAAAGTCTATTAAGGATTGTTCTAGCGTTTCAATTGTGAAATTGATAGATGGATAAAGTTGATCCTGAGGATGCTAGACATGTATGAAAATTTCAGTCGTCCATTTAGGGGATGTAGCAAGCAAATCAGAGCTAGAATCTTCACGTTGATAATGTAATCAAAGGATTTTGGAGGCGTCCAAAATATTGAAGGGACCTGCATATGTAAGAAAGTGAGTGGGAGCTAAGTAGCTGTCATAGTCTTATATGTGGTTGACATATTTGAGTGGGAGCTAAAAGAAATTCCCTGGTCATATATGCGGATAGCATATTTGAGTGGGAGCTAGGTATCATTCCTAATTTTATATATGGTGACATATTGAGAATGATATAGATCCTTTAGTAAAGTATAAATGATTATTTAAGTGATTAAATTTTCTATGAATGAAGTTAAGAGTTTTAGGCGTTAGATATATAAGAGATAGATCGAAAAGCTTAATAACATTAAGTCAGAATATTTTCCTAGATTAAAATTCTGTGTTTCAGAATAGAACAAGCAAAGAAAAGAGTTTTTGCTCATATGACTAGGTAAAATATTGAGTTAATCTCAACATTTCAGCGATGATCAATGAAAGAAAAGGATGTACGACATCCTCTATGCCTCAGCCATAGGTTCTATCATGATTTCCATGTTGAATGTTCGACCAAGTGTGACACAAGTTCTTGGTTGAAGAACGGGTTCTAGAGTGATCCCTGGGAGGATCAATGAACAAATGTTAAGCATATCCTTCAGTGCATAGAGAGAACTTAGGATATGTTTTCTGGTCTATGGTGAGAGTGAAGGAGAACTTGTCGTAAGAAGTTACGATGATGCAAGTTATGAATCTAACTTATATGACTAGAAATCTCTTACATGATAAGTCTGTTGTGAGAAGTAAGACACGGTTAGCCTGCGAAATTGCATATGAATGCACTGTCGCATTATCTACATAGGTATAGGAGTATATGGCTGCTTCAGAAGTGGTGAGTGTGGTTGGTCGACTGAGCAGGTTTTTCCAAGCATGCATGGCTTCCCTTAATAGATTTCTTAGACTTTTAAGGCCAATGCTAGGCGAAGATTCAAGTCTCACTCCATCGCCGAACATATATTTCACCGTTATCATAAGATATGGGATGATTTCAAGCTAGGTGACATAAAAGTTTTGCAAAGGGCATACAGATCTCAATGTGACAGATCTGTTGACTAAATTCCTTTTCCATGAGCAATGCATAGTCAAAGCACCAGGAGGCTAGTGGTGTTAGATCAAAAAATGCAAACTAGATTATTTGAGCTCTAGTGCAAGTGGGAGACTGAAGGAGATATGTCCTAGAGGCAAATAACAAATGTATTATTATCGTATCTCATATATGTTCATAATTAGTTTTATACCATTTTACAACTGAATTAAGCGAAAACATTAATACACGCGTGGTATGTAAACAACCAGGTCCCTAGCAGTCTCTATTTACCTAGTCCATTGGTTAATGGATGATCGAGGTTTCCTGATCATGTGACATTTATGTCAGTTGAAAATGGAGTCATGTCATTGGGAGAATGATGTGATGGACATACCCAACATAAGTATCATGACGTGATCGATGTTCAGTGTCATGATAGTTAGAAACACAGTAACCTAATCCTTAGACCGTGAGATCATATTTAATCACTATCTTTGGAGGTTGCCTTGACTGCATCAACTGTCACACCATAACAGGGTGACCATAAAGGTGTCTATATCAGGTTTCCGAAGGAATAGGTTGAGGCGTATGCATCAAGGGCGGGATTTGTGCATCCGAAGGTCGGAGAGATACTAGAAGGGCCCACTCGGTGAGATCACATCAAAGTTTGCAAATAGGTGACTAGGTCACGGGATGTGTGATCATGTGTGTCGTGGGTTTGTCACGTCAGGTGTCATAGATGACTTCGTAGGTGTGGGATTACGCGAGTCAAGCATCTCCGAGCTTGGGATCGCAGGAACAAAGATCAACACAGATTTACCCAGGTTCGGCCCCCTCAATGTGAGGTAAAAGACCTACTTCCTGCCTACCCTAGATTGGTATTGATATGATAATCGAGGTGTTACAATGGAGGCGATCCGATCTGGTACTCGCCGTATGAGCTAGGGTTTAGGGCTTGATAGCTTGACCCGTTCTAAGTCCTGCGAGTCCTCTTTATATACACAGAGGCTCGCTAGGTTACAAAGGAAACTTCCCCACAAGGAATATGTCCACAGAGGCCTACTCGGAGACTACTTGGTCTTCACGTCCTCCGGGATATGTCTTCTAGATCTTTCCCCTTATGGCGGTTCAATATTGGGCTTGCTCCCAAGTGGGCCTTTGTCCGTGCGAGTAAGTAAGTCGCACTGGGCCGCGGGTTAATCCAGAAAGTATTCCCCCGACATTAGCCCCCAAGCGTGGCCTGAACTTCATAGTATTCTTGATCTTGAATGTTTAGGCCGCGCTTTTCCTTTTTCGCGACTTATAATTGACTTATAATTGTGCAGGATTGGCCTTGACTCGCACCTGGAAGATCATCTGACTTCGTGAGCTTCTTTGTTAGAGTAGCCTGATAGCTTCAGAACTTGATGACGACCCATCTTCAAATTTTTGATGATAATATGATGTAGCCCCCAAGGATTGAGAGGATGTAATGTGGTAATCATCTCAATTCTTCTCAGAGAACTCTGAAGGTCATCACCTGTAACTTGATATCATGAATAAAACAATTGTTAAGATACAAGTAATTGTAATTGGTGTTGCCGTACTATAAGCAGTACATCGACCTCTAGTTAGGCCATCTGAATCCTTAAGTGGGCACTCGCGCGACTCAGTATTTCCTAGGAACATGTGTGTTCAGGGTCGAGAGCGGCCATGATAGGCAATCAAGCTCGATTGACGCCACACCCCAGTACTTTGGCCACATAATGCGAGTAGCAATCCAACTTAAGGTAAATTTGATAATTGCCAATAAATGGCTGTTTCAGGGTAACAAAGACCCCAAGAAACATAATGATATTGCCATGATAGGCTAAGCTATGATAAGCTTTGATTATGATGACACATAAGGTCGCGCCTAGGTGGCAACCGAGTGTTATACATAGGGTTGGATCGCGCGTAGGTGGCGATCCATGGTGATACATGGGGTCGGTCGCGCCTAGGTGGCGACCAGAGATGATACAAAGTTTACGGCCGCGCCTAGGTGGCAGCCGGTTTCTGATACAAGGGTCGATCGCGCCTGGGTGGCGATCAGATGTTGCATAGGTCGCGCCTAGGTGGCGACCAAAGTTGAAGTTCTAGCCCTGAGTGGCTGTGATGATACTCAGCTATAAAGCTGGAAAGGATGATGCTTGGCTCTGATTAGCCTTTTCTTATGTATAGTACGGTCGCAGGTGTGCGACGTTCCAAGGGCGAGGTGCCTCGAGACGATCCTCGAAATCATGGCGTTCGCTGCTTTCTTCCCTTACATCCAGCAGGTAGTACGACCCATTGTTTAGCTTCTTGCTGATGATGTAGGGTCCTTCCCATGGAGAGGACAGCTTATGCATTCCCTTGTGATCTTGTTTAAGTCGCAGTACTAGGTCGCCTTCTTGAAAGGTGCGGGTTTTGATGCGTCTGGCATGATAGCGTCGCAAGTCTTGTTGATATACCGCTGACCTTGATGCTGCCAAGTCTCTAACCTCTTCTAATGTGTCCACCGAGTCTTGCCGAGCTATCTCATTATCTGTCTCGATGTAAGCCGCAACTCTTGGTGAATCATGTATGATGTCGCTGGGCATGACTGCTTCTGCTCCATAGACCATGAAATATGGTGTAAATCCTGTGGATCTGTTAGGGGTTGTTCTTAAGCTCCAGTACTGCTGGCAGTTCTTCCACCCAACATCCTGGAGATGCTTCGACCTTTTCAATAAGGCGCGGCTTAATTCCATGGAGAATTTCCTGGTTAGCTCGCTCAGCTTGTCCATTGCTCTGCGGGTGTGCTACTGACGTGAGGTCCAATCTTATCCCATTGTCTGCGCAAAATATCTGTGTAGCCCCTTCAGAGGTGTTGCTCCCATTGTCTGTAATGATACTATGGGGGTACCAAGCGGAATATGACCTTCTTCAAGAACTTGACTGCTGTTTCAGCCTCGCAATCTCCCACAGGTTCTGCTTCTATCCACTTTGTGAATTTGTCCACCATGACCAAGAGGTGAGTTTTTCCGTTTGAAGACCGTCTGAAGGCCCTACCATGTCAAAACCCCATACGGCAAAAGGCCATGTGATGGGTATTGTGCGAAGTGCTTGAGCTGGCATATGATCTTGCCTAGCGTATCTTTGACATCCATCGCACACTCTGACAATTTGCTCTGCATCTGCTAATGCTGTTAACCAGAAGAATCCATGTCGGAACGCCTTTGCCACCAAAGATCTTGACGAAGCATGATGGCCACAATCGCCTGAATGAATTTCGTGCAAGATTTTTCGTCCCTCTTCTGGTGAGACACATCTTTGGAATGCTCCTGACACGCTGCGCTTGTATAATTCATTGTTGATGATTGTATAGGCCTTTGATCGTCGTATGATTTTGCGCGCCTCAATTCATCGTCTGGCAGCACTCCGCGACTTAAATATGCCATGTATGGCTCTGTCCATCCTGGCTGTTCATGCAGGGCTGCGACTAAAGTTGAATCATCCTCTGGCTCTGCAATGTCAATCTCTGCTGGAGGTTTGACTGATGGATTGTGCAGTTCATCCAGGAAAACATTGGGTGGGACTGACTGTCTGTTGGATCCAAGCCGAGACAGGGCATCCGCAGCTTCATTTTGTCTCCGATCAATATGTTCAACTTGGTATCCAGTGAAATGTCCAGCAATTCTGTCCACCTCTCTTCTATATGCAGCCATGTTCGCATCCTTGCTGTCCCACGTTCCAGAGACCTGCTGTGCCACCAAGTCTGAATCGCCAAAACAGCGTATGCGACTGATGTTCATCTCCTTTGCTATACGTAGACCATGAAGCAGTGCCTCGTACTCCGCCACGTTATTTGTGCAGTTGAAGTGTATCTGTAGCACATACCGCAGCTTGTCTCCCTTGGGAGATGTTAGAACAACTCCAGCCCCCGAGCCTTGCAACTGTCTTGACCCATCAAAATGCATGGTCCAGTATTTGGTTTCTGCCATGCTAGGAGCGACTTGGATTTCTGTCCAATCGTTAATAAAATCTGCAAGGGCTTGCGACTTAATTGATGTGCGCGGCTCGTAGCTGATGTGATGTGGTCCCAACTCGATCGCCCACTTAGCGACTCTTCCAGTAGCTTCTCGATTACGATTACGAATGATATCTGCCAATGGATGCTCTTGGAAGTAGTGCTTCAGCTTGCGACTCGCCATGAACACTCCAAACACCAACTTCTGCCACTGTGGGTAACGCTGTTTGGAAGCTGTGAGGACTTCGCTCACGTAATATACTGGTCTCTGGACAGGGTATTCCTTTCCTGTTTCTTGTCTCTCCACAACCATGACAGCGCTCACAGCACGGGAATTTGCCGCTATGTATAGTAGCATTGGCTCTTTATCCTTTGGAGCCGCCAGAACTGGAGCATTTGTCAATTGATGTTTCAAGGCTGTCAGAGCTTCGTCGCCTCTGCGTCCCAAACGAAGGTGTCTGATTTTTTCAACAGTCTGTACAAAGGTAGTGCTTTCTCTCCCAATCTTGATATAAAGCGACTCAAAGCTGCTACGCAACCGTAAGTCGCTGCACATCTTTTATCTTTTCTGGCTTTTGGAGATCCATCACGGCCTTTATCTTGTCAGGGTTGGCCTCAATCCTCTCTGATACTATGAATCCCAATAGCTTTCCTGCTGGTACCCAAAGACACACTTTGTGGGGTTGAGCTTCATGTTGTATTTTCTGAGATTTGTGAATGTCTCTCAGATCACTAATGAGATCCTGGCCAACTTGCGACTTAACCACAATATCATCCACATAGGCGTGAACGTTGCGACCTATTTGCTCATGTAGACAATTCTGAATGCATCTTTGATAAGTCGCACCTGCGTTCTTCAACCCAAAGGGCATGCTGACATAACAAAAAGCTCCAAAGGGTGATGAAGGACGTCTTTTCTTGGTCCTCCTCTTCATTTGATTTGATGGTAGCCTGAATAGGCATCCAAAAGCATAACAGCTCGCACCCAGCAGTTGAATCAATCACTTGGTCGATTCGCGGTAAAGCAAATGGATCCTTTGGACAAGCTTTGTTGAGACTGGTGTAATCAACGCACATTCGCCATGTACCGTTCTTTTTCATAACCAATACTGGGTTTGCCACCCACTCCGGATGGTATACCTCTGTGATGAATCCTGCAGCCAGCAAGCGAGCTATTTCCTCTCCTATTGCCTTTCTCCTATCATCGTGGAAACGCCGTAGTGGCTGCTTCACTGGTTTAGCCGCAGGGTTCACTTTGAGGCTATGTTCTGCTAATTCTCTTGGTACCCCTGGCATATCTGACGGCTTCCATGCGAAGATGTCCTTATTTTCCTGGAGAAAAGCGACGAGGGCCTTCTCCTGCTCTTCTTCCATGTGTGCTCCAATGCTGGTTTGCTTGGATGAGTCGCCAGGAACAAGATTTATCTGCTTAGTGTCCTGGGCCGCTTTGAATTTCATTGGTGGCTCGGCAGATGGCGTGGTAACCACACTCATGTCGTTTGGGTCCACCTGCGACTTATAACCTTTTAGCTCTTCCGCGGCACAGGCGGATTCTGCGAAGGCCGCATCTCCCTTTTCACATTCTATTGCTTTTTCTCTATCTCCGTACACTGTGATGACCCCTTTTGGTCCTGGTATCTTCAACTGTAGGTACACGTAGCATGGCCTGGCCATAAACTTAGCAAAGGCCGTTCTTCCAAACAAGGCGTGATATGGGCTTTGGAATTTTACCACTTCGAAGCATAGGAATTCGCTTCTAAAGTTTCTTCTGTCCCAAAAGTTACCCCTAGGGTTATTTTCCCCCTGGTCGTGCGGACCTTCCTGGGACAATGCCGTGAAACACTGTTGACGTGGGCTGCAGGCTGGAATCCTTGAGTCCTAGACGCTGGAACGTATCGTAGTATAAGATATTAATGCTGCTTCCCCATCCATAAGCACTTTGGTCAGCTTGTATCCTGCAACGTACGGCGCCACAACCAGTGCAACTTGCCAGGTTCCCGTACTTGTGGCGGGTGATCGTCGCGACTCCAGGTTACTGCGTGTTCTGACCACCTTAACCAATTGGGTGTTGCTGGTATCACGGCGTTCACCTGCTGACTTCTGCGACTCAATTTCTCTTCCCTTTTGGAGTATCGATAACTATTGTGTGATACTGCCCCGTTTGCCTGGGGTTACTGCCGTGCTGCCCAATATTTGTGTTATGAGCCGCACTAGGGTTTCCTTCATGGGAATTCCCCCGTTGTGTTGGCTCTCTTCTTTCCACTTCTTGTAATAGTGGCATTGCGCCTTGGTATGATCCGCTGGCCGTCCATCGCCTGTCGTATGAAGGTCACATGGCCGGTTGAAAATTTCTTGCATATTGATTGGACGGGAGCCGTATCCTCGACCCCTTCCACGCTGGCCTCTGAATCCTCCACGCGCATTGGCGACGAGCCCTGAGTGACCATCTTCGCTTTTGCGTTTGTTTTGATTCGCGTTGTTGTGGCTTGTTTGCTGCTGCTGGGGCTTGTTGGAGTTTTTCTTTCCTTTGTAGCAGCCTCCTCTTCTTCTCCGTCTGACGCGTCTCTGGTTTTATCTGAGCCGGCATATTTGTTAGCCGCAGCCATCACCTCGCTGAGGCTCTTGACTTTATCCTTCATGCGACCCAGCTTATGAATCAGCGGCTCGAACTTGCAGTTTTTCTCCATTACCAGGACGGCTGAGCTTGGTGGTATATTATCTGAGGAGTGTATTATTTCTGCCACCCTTTTCATCCAATGGCGACTTGACTCGCCTTCCTTCTGGACACAACGCTCGATCTTCTATATTGCAGAGTCGCTTGCAAGTTCCTTGGAAGTTTTTAATGAAGGCATCCTTCAGTTCCTCCCAAGTATTTATAGAGTTGGGAGGCAAATTTTGCAGCCATATGTGCGCTGTGCCTTCTAGCATCATGTTGAGGTACCTTGCACATATTTCTTCTGAGGCGTTAAGAATGCTCATCCCCATCTCGTAATTGTTCAGCCAGGTGGTTGGATCCATGCTGGCGTTATAGTTTGCCACCTTGCGTGGCCCTTGAAATCTTCGGGAAAAGGTTCCGATCTGATCTTTTCAGTGAAACATGCCGGCCCTTGAGTCGCGAGGACAGGGCTGCGGGCGCGCCCGCAGGATTATCTGCGGGCCGTGTTTGCACTACTGGCATATTTGCCTGCGCTTCTGCGACTCGCTCCTGCAACCTCTGTGCGACTCCTGATGCGTTCTCTGGCGGCCTGCTTTGGACGCTTCTTTCTGCTGCAATCCTGTGACTGGCTGGTATGAGGGGCAGCTGCGCTTCGGCTTCCGCCCTATTGGCTTGTTGCAGGACCGCTGTACTTAGCATCTGAATCGCGCGCCGCGCCTCAGCATTGACCGGGTCGTCGCCTGTGGTACCATCTGAGTCAAGATATTAGCCGCAGCATACATGTTATCGACAGGGTTCTGGTAATGGCCCTGCGGGGTGTGAAACCTCCTTGGCTGTTGCTGGGTCTCTTGATTTGTTGGTACCCTTCCTTCCACAATCGTCTGGATTCCCGTTCCTGCGGCTGGGTGAGCGGGATTTCCACTGTTGGTTGAGTCGCGCGCAGTTGTGTTTGCGGGTCAACCTGTCGTTGAGTCGCAGCCAGCGCGGCTACTCTTTGCCGCTCCTGTTGGATTCCTTGGTTTATCTGATCGAGCCTGCCGCTCTTCTTCCATCCTCCGACCTCATACAGGAGCTCGGCCCTGGCGGCCTCAATTTCTGTTGCACGGAGGGCGGCGTTCGTGGCTGACACAGGGACAAGAAGTGGGTTGCTTGGGGGTGCCGATACCTCGGTTTCTCCAGCAGTTCCTGATGCACCTTCTACTCCAGCCGTGTAAACCGCGACTTGCGCCATCTCTTGATCTGGTGATAACGCGATTTCTGGTGGGCAACCCCAGCAATTTTCTTCAAAGGCAGATACAATGGACCCAACTCTTGCGAGTCCATGCTTTCGACGGATTCTTCCCCATCGTCGGCGACTTCTTCTATTGAATCGCCTTCTGGACCGATTAATGGACCTGCCGCCGATGAAGCCAACGAAGACGTTGATGGATCCAAACGGGATGACGTGGCCGGTCTCCAAGTAATCTGCTTCCGGTCCCCAGCTTGAATCGTCGATGAGGGGTGTGCCATTGACCGTGATGATACGGCCAACAACAAGATCTTCAGCTCCCTTCATGGATCCTGCGCGGAACGTGACGCTCTTGACCGCAGGCCCCACGGTGGGCGCCAACTGTCGTGGGTTTGTCACGTCAGGTGTCATAGATGACTTCGTAGGTGTGGGATTACGCGAGTCAAGCATCTCCGAGCTTGGGATCGCAGGAACAAAGATCAACACAGATTTACCCAGGTTCGGCCCCCTCAATGTGAGGTAAAAGACCTACTTCCTGCCTACCCTAGATTGGTATTGATATGATAATCGAGGTGTTACAATGGAGGCGATCCGATCTGGTACTCGCCGTATGAACTAGGGTTTAGGGCTTGATAGCTTGACCCGTTCTAAGTCCTGCGAGTCCTCTTTATATACACAGAGGCTCGCTAGGTTACAAAGGAAACTTTCCCCACAAGGAATATGTCCACAGAGGCCTACTCGGAGACTACTTGGTCTTCACGTCCTCCGGGATATGTCTTCTAGAACTTTCCCCTTATGGCGGTTCAATATTGGGCTTGCTCCCAAGTGGGCCTTTGTCCGTGCGAGTAAAGTAAGTCGCACTGGGCTGCGAGTCAATCCAGAAAGTATTCCCCCGACAGGTTGGTCATAGCACATTGTAGAAGGTGACCGCAGCTATACGGATGATGGCTTATGGAATCCCTGCCGATTTGGTAGATGACAATCTTGCAATGGCCGAGAGCACGGGCATCTTCTGTTTGAGGCGGTTTGAAAAGTAATCATCAAGTGCTTCAGTGAACATTACTTGAGGGCACCCAGTGCTCAAGACACGGAGAGGCTTCTAGCGTTGAATGCTCAAAGAGGGTTTCCAGGGATGCTTGGCTCGGTTGATTGCATGCACTGGAAGTGGAAAGAATTGCCCAGCGGCATGGCATGGGCAATTCACCAGACATGTCAAAGATCCAACCATCATACTTGAGGATGTTGCAGATGCGGAGACATGGTTTTGGCATGCCTACTTCGATTTGCCTGGATCACTGAATGACATCAATGTGCTCAATAGATCACCGTTGTTTGCAAACTTGGCCAATGGAGAAGCGCCATATGTTGAGTATGAGTTGAATAGACACAAGTATACCAAGGGATACTATCTTGCAGATGGGATTTATCCACAGTGGGCAACGTTTGTCAAGCCAATTCCTAACCCGCAAGGTAAGAAACAATCTCGTTTTCATAGTGCTCAAGCAGCCGCTAGGAAGGATGTGAAGAGGGCATTTGGGATTTTGCAAGCCCAATTTGCTATTGTTCGTGGACCGGCTAGGTTTTGGGACCAGAAAACCCTTAGGAGGATCATGTCGGCTTGTGTGATATTGCACAATATGATCATACAGAATGAGCGTGATCAAGATATTGATCACCACTATGACTTTATGGGGCGGGTGGTGAATCCCGTAGGCATGCTGACCACGTGAGTCACTTCCTTAAAATTCACCAGGAAATTAGAGACGCGGATACTCATCGACAACTTAAAGAAGATCTCATAGAGGAGTGGTGGAAGTGGAATGGAGAACAAGACACTTGAGTTTGTATTTCGGTTGCTACTTCGGTTTCTTGAAACTTTGTGATTTGATGAATTAGATTCGTATTTGATTTGATGAACATTGTGCTGTAATAATATGCACGATTTGTTTGATATTTTCAGATTTTAATTAAGCCCATTTGAATTAATTGTGTTGATGATTCGGTTGTATTTGCACAAATAGAACTAGAAGCAAAAAGATGGACTATCCAGTTTTGGGTATCCAAATATAGGTAAGCTAGAAAAGGAGAAAAATTTCTGGATACCTAAACCTTCTCTCTCCTCTACCTATAATGGTTTTGGTAGTCCAAATTTAGGTAAGCTCTTGGAGATGCTCTCAGGCATGAACACAGCAAAAGAAAGCAAGTACTTAATCGGAGGACACGGCGTCGGCAGGCTGCTGGTGCTGGGCATGGAGCAGCGTCCCGCCCCGAGTCGTCGTGGCTCCCATCACAAACTTCTTGTTGTAGAAATGAGAGAATCTCCAACAGCCGTGCTAAATATCCGAAGCTCCAGCAGCCGCGGTAAAACCGCGCGCGCGGGAAAAAGGCGCCAGCGCGCGGGACATTGCGGCATCTCACGCGGTTTATTTCGGGCACCCGCTCCAGCGCGCGGGGCACATAATTCTTTCACGCGAACTCACCAACCGCTGGATCTGAAAGCTCCTGGTGCCTGCGCCGCTGCCCGCACGTCTTCCTCCTCGTCTCGGGCGAAACAGCGCGGTCCAATACCAGCCGCCGGCGATTCCGTTGTTTCTCCCTAGCACGCCTTCGCTTCCCATGGACGTGCGCGGGTCGCCGCCGCGGTGAATCGCACGCCGTGACCGACGCCGCCAACAGCGCTGCCCCGGCTTCAGCCGGCGGCCGCCTCTGCTTCCTCCCCCTCTCATCGCCTCCGCCCATCTGGGGCATAGTTTCTCCGACGAACAGCGCGCCGCCGGCCATTTCTTCCTCCGCCCCGCAAGGTGTTTGACAGAATGCCTAGAAGGTAAATATTGCCTCAACTTTTTATATGTGTTCGTCATATGACTGTGCATTGTGGATGAGTTTTAATTCATGTTTGTAGATGAGTTCGTCGTATGATTCTTTCAATGAAGAATTTGATCTTGAAGAGGAGGAGAACGTCGCAATTATCCTAGCTATCCGCGCAAGAAAAAGGCTGAAGCACGGTGGTTCAGTTTTCGATCGTCAGAAGTTGTGGAGGGAAAGAATTGGTGCCCATGACAGATTGATGAGGAACTATTTCATTGAGACTCCCACTTACCCGAGTCCTACTTTTGGTGGCGTTTTACGATGAACATCGAGTTGTTCAAACACATTGCGGAGAAACTGGCGAGGCATGATCGGGTTTTTCACCAAATAAAGGAGGAATGCCACCGGAAAACTTGGACATAGCACCTATCAGAAGGTGACCGCCGCTTTGTGTATGGTGGCATATGGGATACCGGCGGATCTAGTTTATGACCACTTGGCCATGGCTGAGAGCCAAACCATCATGTGTGTCAAGCGGTTTGCAGTTGGAGTTGTGCAAGTATTTGGTAAGAAATATTTGAGAGCTCCCAATGTTGCAGACACGGCTAGACTTTTCGAGTTCAACGTCACTCGAGGGTTCCCAGGTATGCTTGGCTCTATTGATTGTATGCACTTGAGTTGGAAGAACTGTCCTGCGGCATGGCATGGACAATTCCAAGGCCACAAAAAGGACTCCACTATCATCCTTGAAGCGGTGGCCGATCATGAGACTTGGATATGGCATGCTTTTTTTGGATGCCCAGAGCTTGCAATGACATCAATGTTCTTCACCGGTCACCACTCATGACTAAGATTGCAAATGGTGAAACTCCACCAGTGGAGTTTGTAGCAAATGGCCATACATACAACTATGACTACTATCTTGCGGATGGCATCTACCCAAAGTGGCAAACATTTGTGAAGCCGGTTAAAAATCCCCAAGGTAAGAATTTTTTTGATTTCCACAATGCTCAAGCCGCGGGTAGGAAAGATGTGGAGAGGGCATTTGGGATTTTGCAATCCCAATTTGCTATTGTGAGAGGACCGGCTAGATTTTGGGATCAACAAATGCTTTGATACATCATGACCGCTTGTGTGATCATGCATAATATGATCATCGAGAATGAGCATGGCAACATTTAGACTACACTCACTACGAGTTAATGGGACATCCCGTGCATGTGAGAGGAGGGCAGAGAGGGTTGCCCGCTTTCTTACCTCTTATCATGTCATTCGACGTAACGAGACGCGTGATGAGCTTCAAAAGAATCTAATCGAGGAGTGGTGGACATGGAATGGCCACCACTAGTTTGATGTTGTATGTTTGTATTTGTTGTATTGTTTGAACTATTTGTTGCATTTACCATTTGTTGTATTGAAGAGAAACTATTTGTTTGAGTTGTAATAATAATTGTACTATTTATTATTGATTTATTTGTGTGTGTTTGATCTTCTTGGTCTATGTCTGATTGCAAAATGTTGTTTGCGCTGGGCGCATGCTGGAGTATAGCGTGCCTGCTGGAGCGATGCTTGCGGCGCGCAAAAGTATGGCACGTCTGCTAAACCGAAACACCCATCCAGCGCGCAAAAACGCTATTTCGACGCTGAAAAGTGTTTTTAGCGCGCTGCGGGTAGCGCGGCTGTTGGAGATGCTCTGAGTACCTGACCAGTGAGTGTAGTTGCCTATAGATGGGCACTAGTTCCCGTTGAACCAATGGTTCGGTTAACCGAACCCATTTTTTAGCCCAATGGGCCAGCTGGTTAACCACAAAATATAAAGGGTTCGAAAGGTTCGATCCCTTTGAACCAAGGGTTATCCCGTACGCGTACTGCGTACCACACCCGAGCGGCCGCGCCGCCGCCTACGCCTCCACCGCGTCGTTGAGCCTCCCGCCCTCCCCTCGCTGTCAAGCCTCCCTCCCTCCCCTCCGCCCCAGCGCGCCGTAGAGCCGCCCGCTCTCCCCTCCGCCCCACCTCACCGTCGAGCCGGCCGCCCTCCCCCCGCCCCACCTCACCGTCGAGCCACCCGACCTCCCCTCCCCTCCGCCCCACCTCGACCGCTCCGGTGTCTGCATCTAGCCGTCGTTCATGGCGCCGGCGAGACCAGTTCAGGTAATTTACAAGCTCATGACCATGTTCCCCATTACCTTTGCTCATGACCGTCGTTCTTGGTTGGGACCGCTCCTGTGGCAACTAGAGGGAAAATGACAGTAGCTTAGCTTAGTGTTTTCTAAGAACTCACATTAGTTGGTAGTATCTCACCGGCCTCTGTATGTGAATAGTTTATTTACTACACTTGCAGTCTGTAACAACGTTTTACCTGAAACATTAGCTATTACTGCAACAACGTTTTGTCTAGTTGTTTAGTTGACTCACAGTAGTGTATTTGTTGGTATAGTTTTGGCTGTTACCCAAATTTCTGAAACTTTTTTGGTCTTGTTGCTATGTGCAGGTTTGAAATGGAAGAAGGTGCAGAATTAGTTTCAAGATACATGCAAGGAAGGCGAACTCGGGATATTGGTAGTTTAGAAATGAGAATGGAGGAGGATTATGATCAGGAAGGAGAAGGCATGGGATTTGAGGGAGATGAGGATGACTGTATGTTGGACCCTATGGCCGGTTGCTGCTACAAATTTGAATTGTGCTATGCGATTCTGAAGTGATGTACTATTTCAAGTAGTGACCCTGTTTGTTTGAAATGTCATTGGTGATTATTGTGTCCTCTTCCTTTTATAAGGTCTTAATATGTGAATATTATTCTACTTGACCAGTTTTGACAGCAGCATAATTATACACAGGTATTATACCTGCTTACATGATTACAAGACAGTGAGTCCTATACAACACATATTCTTAACTAATGTGGCAACATGTACTGGATCCTTTGGTGTACTTGTGTCATGAGGCTTCCTGAGTATTTATAATTATTTCATAATGGTTCGAACCGTACTAACCATCGTTAACCTTTTCTAACCCAAATAACCAAATGGTTAACCTATCTATCCAAATAGACAAAACGATTATTTAGGTTCGAAACCAAAGCATAAATGGTTAACCAAATCCCACCAATAAGTTGCCCATTCAAGGCGCCGCACCGATAGACCGCCGTGGCACGGAACACCCAACCATGGTCGATGCGTGTGCAAGCAGATCACGTCGGCCGGCCACCGCGCGTGCGCCAACAGCGTGACAAACCTGCATGCCGCAACAGTAGAGCTAGCTTGGACCAGCCTTCTACGCTAACTCTGCGAGTGTGCACAGCCCATCAAAGTTCAAATGTCAGATTTAACGTTGGTGTTTCTCATTTAAATCGGAATATTCTTCAGAACTAGGGGTCCCATATCAAAAGCCACGGCCCACAGCTGGTGACCAACTCCTAGACTTACAGATTGCTTGGCTAGATTGTGGGCTGCAAAACTGAAGTTCCTCCCCTCATGAATAAAAGTACATTCCGTAAAATAGAAGCTCTGACCGAAATCTCTCTGGTGACGGAACCATATCTTCCCAAGGTGCCCTGCTTGATATCCGAGACTACAGTCTCACAGTCAGATGTGATATAAACCTTATTCACGTTGTTGGGCGAAGAAAAGCCCATGGAGATCCTTCCACGGCTATAGGGCCCGGCAAAAACTCGGTTACAACATTCAACGTTGCTTCAGTTATGCAATCCTCATTTTTTTAATGGGGATGCGGCTCCTCGGCCTCTGCATCATAGCGATGCACACAACCTCCGCATTTTATTGCAAAGTATCAATAATTCAAGGTTTACAGTTCACAGATCACTTAAAACGGATACAAAGATCAGCCACTCAAAATTAGATGCTATAAAATCTAATCTTCTAGTGTGCAACCACCTAGCCAGGCACTTATTAGTTAGAAGTTCTATCCCCTAGGTACTTATTAGTTAAAAGTTCTTGCCGTACTCCTTTCTCATTTAAAAGTTTGAACAACCATTTACTACACTTGTTCTTAATTTGTTGCACCTCAATACCGAGCACACCCCCACACACCTCCCCCCCGGTCCTTGGGTCGACACACGATATTCCACTTCGAAAGATATTTTTTTTTCGTACTATCACATTGCCAAAATAATCGATATCTATAAAAATCTTGTCCTTTTGAAGAGGTTTGTGTGCAGAAAACAAAAAATTTCCTACCGACGATAACCACAACTAGCCAATATCTATCTATGTGACATTTAAGTAACGGAGGGAACAGTGTTCATACCTTTGAAGACCGTAAGCGTCGATGATCAAAAGATCTGTTTTGATAACGACGCATGATGAAGACGTACGGCGATGCCAACCTCAAGGTCGTGTAGTCGTACAAGCTCCAAGTGCCGCAAGTGCAGCACATTCGAAGGATTACACACATACGGTGTAAACGACGTCCCTCCGAGCTTCGGTCCAGCGAAGCAGCGGAAGAAGAGCAGCTTGGCCCGAAGTACCAGCAGCACGACAGTGTGCGTATGGTGGAGAATTCCTCTACCCGTGCGCAGCTCCAGAAACGGAACCACGTTTGAGGTGAGAGAGATAAAGAGAGAATTGGATGATCTCCAAAAGCAAAGGGGGCACCTCTATATATAGGTGGAGGAGGGCTGCCACCCTCGGTGGCTGGGCGGTGTGGGACTATACCCCACACCTGCCCGCACCCCTCCATGGTGCGCCAGCCCTAGTGGGGGGATCTCCCCCCCTGAAAGAGCATTTTGTGATTCCTTGTGTTTTGTGTGTTAGTTAACAACACTAGTGATACTTTAATCCGGTGTTAAGTGATGTAGGTTTTACTTGTGTATGACATATAAGCATCAACACCAAAAAGAGAGAAGAAAAGAGCCAACCGGATATTTCACAAGTACTGGAATATCCGGTCCAGAAGAAGCAAGTGGGAAAACGCTAAGGACTAGAACATTTTGGGTACTGGAGGGAGCCGGATATTCACAATCAGAAATTCCTGGAAGTATTCGGATTATCCGGTTCGGAAGTTCATCAGATTATCCGGTTCGGAAGAAGCAAAGTGAAAAGCGGCTAAGGACCAGAATGAGAAGGGTACTGGAGGGAGCCAGATATTTCCAATCAGAAATTCCTGAAAGTATTCGGATTATCCGGTGAACCGGATTATCCGGTGAACCGGATTATCCGTCCTAACTTGGATCGGAATATCCGGTCCGCTGTTTCTCCAACGGACAGTTTTTTGGGAGGGGTATAAATACCCCTCCACCTACCTCCAGCCATCTAGCTCGCCCAACATTGAAGAACACAATTATTGCAAGCTCAAGAATCACTAGATCTCCCAATCCCTCGATCCAAACTTGTTAATCTTTGGAGGATTGAAGGAGAAGGCCCAGATCTACATCTTCACCAAGCCAATTTACATTTCCCCTTATTCACTTGAGGGACCATTTGTTAAGGTTTCCATTGGAAAACCTAGCCCCTTGCTGTACTTACTTGTTGTCCTTTTGACAGATTGTAGCCATTCGGGAGCCCCCAATCCAGTTGTGGGTTGTGCAACAGATTGTTGTTGTAAAGGCTCCGGTTTCGCCTTGAAGGGAACCGATAGTGGAAGGTGAACCAATCCTTTGTGGTGAGGTTCATCGGAGAATAAGGTGAGCCTTTGTGGCGTTGTGACCAACCTTTGTGGTGGTCTCACACCTCTCCAACGAGACGTATTCCCCTAAAAAGGAGGAACTCGGGAATACATTCTTGTCTCCGTGTGCTTCACTTCAGTTACCTCTATCCTTATTTACCGCCTTTAATTTGTGTATCTTGCTTAGTTGCTAGCTTATCATATAGGTAAATTCACCGTAGTTGCATATCTAGAGAATTTACCTTTTGTGTCAAGCCTAATTTGAAAAGAACTAAAATTGAAGTAGCACCTATTCACCCCCCACCCCCTCTCTAGGTGTCATACGATCCTTTCACCCCACCCCACCCCACCCCCCACCCCAATGGGCCTCCCCACTTGGGTGAGGCCCATTTAAGGTGGGCTTCCTTTAAAAATAAAATATATTTAATAATTAATTACTTTAATTAATATTAAATACATATTATTTAATTTATTCTAGCTCCAAAACACCTTTCGTAGCCCTCCGATCTCCATCGGACGTTTCTCCCTTATTCCGAAATACCTTCCGACTCCTCCCATCACTATCGGATAATTCTCGGAACAATTCCGAAGTTCGTTTCTCATTTCTCTTCGGTGTCAAGACTATTCCTATGCGTCGTCTACCCTTAAGTGTGACACCCTACGGTTCGGGATCACTCCAGACATGATCGAGACATCTCTCCGATCAATGACCAACAACGGGATCTTGAAACCCATGATGGCCCCTGTGCAATCCATGAATTAATTCGCTTGAACCTTAACATTCGTATCATATTCCCTTCGTTCCTCGATACTGAGTTTGGCCGAGACATGATCATCGGTATCCTGACACCTTAGTTCTATCTCGTTACCGGCAAACTATGTTAACTCGTTCACATTGTCGGGGAATACTTTCTGGATTGACTCGCAGCCCAGTGCGACTTACTTTACTCGCACGGACAAAGGCCCACTTGGGAGCAAGCCCAATATTGAACCGCCATAAGGGGAAAGTTCTAGAAGACATATCCCGGAGGACGTGAAGACCAAGTAGTCTCCGAGTAGGCCTCTGTGGACATATTCCTTGTGGGGAAAGTTTCCTTTGTAACCTAGCGAGCCTCTGTGTATATAAAGAGGACTCGCAGGACTTAGAACGGGTCCAGCTATCAAGCCCTAAACCCTAGTTCATACGGCGAGTACCAGATCGGATCGCCTCCATTGTAACACCTCGATTATCATATCAATACCAATCTAGGGTAGGCAGGAAGTAGGTCTTTTACCTCACATTGAGGGGGCCGAACCTGGGTAAATCTGTGTTGATCTTTGTTCCTGCGATCCCAAGCTCGGAGATGCTTGACTCGCGTAATCCCACACCTACGAAGTCATCTATGACACCTGACGTGACAAACCCACGACAGTTGGCGCCCACCGTGGGGCCTGCGGTCAAGAGCGTCACGTTCCGCGCAGGATCCATGAAGGGAGCGGAAGATCTTGTTGTTGGCCGTATCATCACGGTCGATGGCACACCCCTCATCGACGATTCAAGCTGGGGACCGGAAGCAGATTACTTGGAGACCGGCCACGTCATCCCGTTTGGATCCATCAACGTCTTCGTTGGCTTCATCGGCGGCAGGTCCATTAACTCGGTCCGAGAAGGCGATTCAATAGGAGTCGCCGACGATGGGGAAGAATCCGTCGAAAGCATGGACTCGCAAGAGTATGGGTCCATTGTATCTGCCTTTGAAGAAAATTGCTGGGGTTGCCCACCGAAATCGCGTTATCACCAGATCAAGAGATGGCGCAAGTTGCGGTTTACACGGCTGGAGTAGAAGGTGCATCAGGAACTGCTGGAGAAACCGAGGTATCGGCACCCCGAGCAACCCACTTCTTGTCCCTGTGTCAGCCACGAACGCCGCCCTCCGTGCAACAGAAATTGAGGCCGCCAGGGCCGAGCTCCTGTATGAGGTCCGGAGGATGGAAGAAGAGCGCCGTAGGATCGATCAGATAAACCAAGGAATCCAACAGGAGCGGCAAAGAGTAGCCGCGCTGGCTGCGACTCAACGACAGGTTGACCCGCAAACACAACTGCGCGCGACTCAACCAACAGTGGAAATCCCGCTCACCCCAGCCGCAGGAACGGGAATCCAGACGATTGTGGAAGGAAGGGTACCAACAAATCAAGAGACCCAGCAACAGCCAAGGAGGTTTCACACCCCGCAGGGCCACTACCAGAATCCTGTCGATAACATGTATGCTGCGGCTAATATCTTGACTCAGATGGTACCGACAGGCGACGACCCGGTCAATGCTGAGGCGCGGCGCGCGATCCAGATGCTAAGTACAGCGGTCCTGCAACAAGCCAATAGGGCGGAAGCCGAAGCGCGGCTGCCCCTCATACCAGCCAGTCACAGGATTGCAGCGGAAAGGAGCGTCCAAAGCAGGCCGCCAGAGAACGCATCAGGAGTCGCACAGAGGTTGCAGGAGCGAGTCGCAGAAGCGCAGGCAAATATGCCAGTAGTGCAAACACGGCCCGCAGATAATCCTGCGGGCGCGCCCGCAGCCCTGTCCTCGCGACTCAAGGGCCGGCATGTTTCACTGAAAAGATCAGATCGGAACCTTTTCCCGAAGATTTCAAGGGCCACGCAAGGTGGCAAACTATAACGCCAGCATGGATCCAACCACCTGGCTGAACAATTACGAGATGGGGATGAGCATTCTTAACGCCTCAGAAGAAATATGTGCAAGGTACCTCAACATGATGCTAGAAGGCACAGCGCACATATGGCTGCAAAATTTGCCTCCCAACTCTATAAACACTTGGGAGGAACTGAAGGATGCCTTCATTAAAAACTTCCAAGGAACTTGCAAGCGACTCTGCAATATAGAAGACCTCGAGCGTTGCGTCCAGAAGGAAGGCGAGTCAAGTCGCCATTGGATGAAAAGGGTGGCAGAAATAATACACTCCTCGGATAATATACCACCAAGCTCAGCCGTCCTGGTAATGGAGAAAAACTGCAAGTTCGAGCCGCTGATTCATAAGCTGGGTCGCATGAAGGATAAAGTCAAGAGCCTCAGCGAGGTGATGGCTGCGGCTAACAAATATGCCGGCTCAGATAAAACCAGAGACGCGTCAGACGGAGAAGAAGAGGAGGCTGCTACCAAAGGAAAGAAAAACTTCAACAAGCCCCAGCAGCAGCAAACAAGCCATAACAACGCGAATCAAAACAAACGCAAAAGCGAAGATGGTCACTCAGGGCTCGTCGCCAATGCGCGTGGAGGATTCAGAGGCCAGCGTGGAAGGGGTCGAGGATACGGCTCCCGTCCAATCAATATGCAAGAAATTTTCAACCGGCCATGTGACCTTCATACGACAGGCGATGGACGGCCAGCGGATCATACCAAGGCGCAGTGCCACTATTACAAGAAGTGGAAAGAAGAGAGCCAACACAACGGGGGAAATTCCCACGAAGAAAACCCTAGTGCGGCTCATAACACAAATATTGGGCAGCACGGCACAAGTAACCCCAGGCAAACGGGGCAGTATCACACAATAGTTATCGATGACTCCAAAAGGGAAGAGAAATTGAGTCGCAGAAGTCAGCAGGTGAACGCCGTGATACCAGCAACACCCAATTGGTTAAGGTGGTCAGAACACGCAGTAACCTGGAGTCGCGACGATCACCCGCCACAAGTACGGGAACCTGGCAAGTTAGCACTGGTTGTGGCGCCGTACGTTGCAGGATACAAGCTGACCAAGGTGCTTATGGATGGGGAAGCAGCATTAATATCTTATACTACGATACGTTCCAGCGTCTAGGACTCAAGGATTCCAGCCTGCAGCCCACGTCAACAGTGTTTCACGGCATTGTCCCAGGAAAGTCCGCACGACCAGCGGGGAAAATAACCCTAGGGGTAACTTTTGGGACAGAAGAAAACTTTAGAAGCGAATTCTTATGCTTCGAGGTGGTAAAATTTCAAAGCCCATATCACGCCTTGTTTGGAAGAACGGCCTTTGCTAAGTTTATGGCCAGACCATGCTACGTGTACCTACAGTTGAAAATACCAGGACCAAAAGGGGTCATCACAGTGTATGGAGATAGAGAAAAAGCAATAGAATGTGAAAAGGGAGATGCGGCCTTCGCAGAATCCGCCTGTGCCGCGGAGGAGCTAAAAGGCTATAAGTCGCAGGTGGACCCAAATGACATGAGTGTGGTTACCACGCCATCTGCCGAGCCACCAATGAAATTCAAAGCGGCCCAGGACACCAAGCAGATAAATCTTGTTCCTGGCGACTCATCCAAGCAAACCAGCATTGGAGCACACATGGAAGAAGAGCAGGAGAAGGCCCTCGTCGCTTTCCTCCAGGAAAATAAGGACATCTTCGCATGGAAGCCGTCAGATATGCCAGGGGTGCCAAGAGAATTAGCAGAACATAGCCTCAAAGTAAACCCTGTGGCTAAACCAGTGAAGCAACCACTACGGCGTTTCCACGATGATAGGAGAAAGGCAATAGGAGAAGAGATAGCTCGCTTGCTGGCTGCAGGTTTCATCACAGAAGTATACCATCCGGAGTGGGTGGCAAACCCAGTATTGGTTATGAAAAAGAACGGTACATGGCGAATGTGCGTTGATTACACCAGTCTCAACAAAGCCTGTCCAAAGGACCCATTTGCCTTACCGCGAATCGACCAAGTGATTGATTCAACTGCTGGGTGCGAGCTGTTATGCTTCTTGGATGCCTACTCAGGCTACCATCAAATCAAAATGAAGAAGGAGGACCAAGAAAAGACGTCCTTCATAACACCCTTTGGAGCTTTTTGTTATGTCAGCATGCCCTTCGGGTTGAAGAACGCAGGCGCGACTTATCAAAGATGCATTCAGAATTGTCTACACGAGCAAATAGGTCGCAACGTTCACGCCTATGTGGATGATATTGTGGTTAAGTCGCAAATTGGCCAGGATCTCATTAGTGACCTGACAGAGACATTCACAAATCTCAGAAAATACAACATGAAGCTCAACCCCACAAAGTGTGTCTTTGGGGTACCAGCAGGAAAGCTATTGGGATTCATAGTATCAGAGAGGGGGATTGAGGCCAACCCTGACAAGATAAAGGCCGTGATGGATCTCCAAAAGCCAGAAAAGATAAAAGATGTGCAGCGACTTACCGGTGCGTAGCAGCTTTGAGTCGCTTTATATCAAGATTGGGAGAGAAAGCACTACCTTTGTACAGACTGTTGAAAAAATCAGACACCTTCGTTTGGGACGCAGAGGCTGATGAAGCTCTGACAGCCTTGAAACATCAATTGACAAATGCTCCAGTTTTGGCGGCTCCAAAGGATAAAGAGCCAATGCTACTATATATAGCTGCAAATTCCCGTGCTGTGAGCGCTGTCATGGTTGTGGAGAGACAAGAAACAGGGAAGGAATACCCCGTCCAGAGACCAGTATATTACGTGAGTGAAGTCCTCACAGCTTCCAAACAGCGTTACCCACAGTGGCAGAAGTTGGTGTTTGGAGTGTTCATGGCGAGTCGCAAGCTGAAGCACTACTTCCAAGAGCATCCAATAACTGTGGTTAGTTCAGCACCATTGGCAGATATCATTCGTAATCGAGAAGCTACTGGAAGAGTCGCTAAGTGGGCGATCGAGTTGGGACCACATCACATCAGCTACGAGCCGCGAACATCAATTAAGTCGCAAGCCTTGCAGATTTTATTAACGATTGGACAGAAATCCAAGTCGCTCCTAGCATGGCAGAAACCAAATACTGGACCATGCATTTTGATGGGTCAAGACAGTTGCAAGGCTCGGGGGCTGGAGTTGTTCTAACATCTCCCAAGGGAGACAAGCTGCGGTATGTGCTACAGATACACTTCAACTGCACAAATAACGTGGCGGAGTACGAGGCACTGCTTCATGGTCTACGTATAGCAAAGGAGATGAACATCAGTCGCATACGCTGTTTTGGCGATTCAGACTTGGTGGCACAGCAGGTCTCTGGAACGTGGGACAGCAAGGATGCGAACATGGCTGCATATAGAAGAGAGGTGGACAGAATTGCTGGACATTTCACTGGATACCAAGTTGAACACATTGATCGGAGACAAAACGAAGCTGCGGATGCCCTGTCTCGGCTTGGATCCAACAGACAGTCAGTCCCACCCAATGTTTTCCTGGATGAACTGCACAATCCATCAGTCAACCTCCAGCAGAGATTGACATTGCAGAGCCAGAGGACGATTCAACTTTAGTCGCAGCCCTGCATGAACAGCCAGGATGGACAGAGCCATACATGGCATATTTAAGTCGCGGAGTGCTGCCAGATGATGAGATTGAGGCGCGCAAAATCATACGACGATCAAAGGCCTATACAATCATCAACAATGAATTATACAAGCGCAGCGTGTCAGGAGCATTCCAAAGATGTGTTCACCAGAAGAGGGACGAAAAATCTTGCACGAAATTCATTCAGGCGATTGTGGCCATCATGCTTCGTCAAGATCTTTGGTGGCAAAGGCGTTCCGACATGGATTCTTCTGGTTAACAGCATTAGCAGATGCAGAGCAAATTGTCAGAGTGTGCGATGGATGTCAAAGATACGCTAGGCAAGATCATATGCCAGCTCAAGCACTTCGCACAATACCCATCACATGGCCTTTTGCCGTATGGGGTTTTGACATGGTAGGGCCCTTCAGACGGTCTTCAAACGGAAAAACTCACCTCTTGGTCATGGTGGACAAATTCACAAAGTGGATAGAAGCAGAACCTGTGGGAGATTGCGAGGCTGAAACAGCAGTCAAGTTCTTGAAGAAGGTCATATTCCGCTTTGGGTACCCCCATAGTATCATTACAGACAATGGGAGCAACACCTCTGAAGGGGCTACACAGATATTTTGCGCAGACAATGGGATAAGATTGGACCTCACGTCAGTACGCAGAGCAATGGACAAGCTGAGCGAGCTAACCAGGAAATTCTCCATGGAATTAAGCCGCGCCTTATTGAAAAGGTCGAAGCATCTCCAGGATGTTGGGTGGAAGAACTGCCAGCAGTACTATGGAGCTTAAGAACAACCCCTAACAGATCCACAGGATTTACACCATATTTCATGGTCTATGGAGCAGAAGCAGTCATGCCCAGCGACATCATACATGATTCACCAAGAGTTGCGGCTTACATCGAGACAGATAATGAGATAGCTCGGCAAGACTCGGTGGACACATTAGAAGAGGTTAGAGACTTGGCAGCATCAAGGTCAGCGGTATATCAACAAGACTTGCGACGCTATCATGCCAGACGCATCAAAACCCGCACCTTTCAAGAAGGCGACCTAGTACTGCGACTTAAACAAGATCACAAGGGAATGCATAAGCTGTCCTCTCCATGGGAAGGACCCTACATCATCAGCAAGAAGCTAAACAATGGGTCATATTACCTGCTGGATGTAAGGGAGGAAAGCAGCGAACGCCATGATTTCGAGGATCGTCTCGAGGCACCTCGCCCTTGGAACGTCGCACACCTGCGACCGTACTATACATAAGAAAAGGCTAATCAGAGCCAAGCATCATCCTTTCCAGCTTTATAGCTGAGTATCATCACAGCCACTCAGGGCTAGAACTTCAACTTTGGTCGCCACCTAGGCGCGACCTATGCAACATCTGATCGCCACCCAGGCGCGATCGACCCTTGTATCAGAAACCGGCCGCCACCTAGGCGCGGCCGTAAACTTTGTATCATCTCTGGTCGCCACCTAGGCGCGACCGACCCCATGTATCACCATGGATCGCCACCTACGCGCGATCCAACCCTATGTATAACACTCGGTTGCCACCTAGGCGCGACCTTATGTGTCATCATAATCAAAGCTTATCATAGCTTAGCCTATCATGGCAATATCATTATGTTTCTTGGGGTCTTTGTTACCCTGAAACAGCCAATTTATTGGCAATTATCAAATTTACCTTAAGTTGGATTGCTACTCGCATTATGTGGCCAAAGTACTGGGGTGTGGCGTCAATCGAGCTTGATTGCCTATCATGGCCGCTCTCGACCCTGAACACACATGTTCCTAGGAAATACTGAGTCGCGCGAGTGCCCACTTAAGGATTCAGATGGCCTAACTAGAGGTCGATGTACTGCTTATAGTACGGCAACACCAATTACAATTACTTGTATCTTAACAATTGTTTTATTCATGATATCAAGTTACAGGTGATGACCTTCAGAGTTCTCTGAGAAGAATTGAGATGATTACCACATTACATCCTCTCAATCCTTGGGGGCTACATCATATTATCATCAAAAATTTGAAGATGGTCGTCATCAAGTTCTGAAGCTATCAGGCTACTCTAACAAAGAAGCTCACGAAGTCAGATGATCTTCCAGGTGCGAGTCAAGGCCAATCCTGCACAATTATAAGTCGCGAAACAAGGAAAAGCGCGGCCTAAACATTCAAGATCAAGAATACTATGAAGTTCAGGCCACGCTTGGGGGCTAATGTCGGGGGAATACTTTCTGGATTAACCGCGGCCCAGTGCGACTTACTTACTCGCACGGACAAAGGCCCACTTGGGAGCAAGCCCAATATTGAACCGCCATAAGGGGAAAGTTCTAGAAGACATATCCCGGAGGACGTGAAGACCAAGTAGTCTCCGAGTAGGCCTCTGTGGACATATTCCTTATGGGGAAAGTTTCCTTTGTAACCTAGCGAGCCTCTGTGTATATAAAGAGGACTCGCAGGACTTAGAACGGGTCAAGCTATCAAGCCCTAAACCCTAGCTCATACGGCGAGTACCAGATCGGATCGCCTCCATTGTAACACCTCGATTATCATATCAATACCAATCTAGGGTAGGCAGGAAGTAGGTCTTTTACCTCACATTGAGGGGGCCGAACCTGGGTAAATCTGTGTTGATCTTTGTTCCTGCGATCCCAAGCTCGGAGATGCTTGACTCGCGTAATCCCACACCTACGAAGTCATCTATGACACCTGACGTGACAAACCCACGACACAACCAGCCCGCGCAACTCCTCCTTTGCACGAAGAAGTTGTCGTGCTGACAAATCACGCCGCAAATATACTGGAACAAGTCTCTGCTCATCTGGAACCGCCGGCGGAAGTATCGCTCAGGATACATACGGGTCTTCCCGGAAGTCCAAAGTAGTTCACCATGAAGCGATCGTGTGCTTCTTGCCTTCTCCTACGAATCACCTCACGGCCGACACGAGAACCTCCATGTTTGGACCGCTTGTTCTGCTCCATGTCCATCATCATGAGCAAAGCTAGATCCTCATCTTCATCCCACTCTTCTTCCTCTGAACTTGAACCATTGCTCATTTCATCCTCAAACCGAACCATCTAAAAAAAACAGATACCACATCAAAATCTATAGCAAATCAATTTCATAGATGTTTGTAAACAAAAATAAAACATAAAATTTAAAAAACGAAGAAATTACCTTGCGGGCAAACCGTCGAACACCAGCGGGTTGGCGGCGTCGGTTTTCGCCGGCAAGCATGACGCGGCAGGCAGGGACACGACGAGGGGACGCGGAGAGAGGCACGCTGCTCCTTCTGGCGCCGTGGCAAGGCAGTCGGTGACGCGGGGCTCCTCCTCGCGCCACGCCGGCTCCTCGCTGTCGCCGTTGCCGTCCGAGGCCGGGAGGAGGTCGGATAAGGCGGGGCAGAGGGTGGGGAGGGCGGAGTGGTGGTCGAGGAGTGAGGCGGAGGTCGAGGAGGACGGTGAAAGACTGCCGGCGCCGAGAATCGACCGCCCCGCGCCAAGATGTGTGATCTTGATGCGGTGGCCGTGGCGGCTCGATGCGGCGGCGTCGCGGCGCGCCGGTGGCCAGAGGAGGGCTGCGGGGGTCCACGAGGGTTGGGGCGAGTGGCGGGGGTCCACTTCAGTGGCCGGAGGAGGCGGAGACGCGGCGGCGGGGTCAAAGGAGGGCGGCGGGGATTTTTCAGCTCAGGCGGTTGGGTCTTCCCGCCTTGATTTTGGGTAGGATGGTTAGTTGCCCCAGAATACCCAAATATGCCAATTCTCAGCTAGAATTTAGGTAACAACCTAATTTTTTTTGCTAGGACCACTTTTAGGTAAGCTCTTGGAGCTGTTTTTTTCTTATAATACAAAAAAAAAACAGTTTTTGGGTCTTGAGACCAAAAAAGCAGTTTTTAGATCTTGAGAGCAAATTTAGGTAAGCTCTTGGAGATGCTCTAAGCTACCTTGTTTCATTGTTTGGATGGCTTGCAGGTGCTGCATGCTTGATTGGTACAGACTCATCTCCACTGCTAAAACAACTAGTCGCACACCGCTCTGATCTAGATCAGGGTTGCGTTCCGTCAGAGCTACACGACGGAACTGCAGGCTACCATGCACTCTTTTCGTGCTCAACAGGACCAGGCTATCTAGATCCGGTTCTACAGGGCGCGTCTTGATTTTTTCATCACTCGCTTGGCGTTTTCAGGAGATGTACATGCATGGCCGGTATTATGCTAGTGGTAGTACTAATCCCATCGTCGCCATCGACCTTCGGGCGCTTTGCCTATGCGCACATGCCTCCGGCCGGTCTGGCAAAGCCTGCGCCTTAATTCGCGCGTACGCATCGATCCCATCTTGGGATTTGTTTGATCACCGCTTACATTGTCCCGGGCGTTGCACGGCGAGAATCTCGTGCTCGCGCGTTAGAGCATCTCCACCGGCCCTTCCAAATCGGTGTCCGGCACCGGCACCCCCAATTGAGCATCAATTGGGGTGCCGGACATGTGTACGGCCAATTGGGGGGTGTCGCCCACAGCGGCGCACTTGAAAGGCCAATTCAAAAACAAAAACAAAAACAAATCATCAACACATCGGCGGTGGTTTTTACATTTCAGTACGAATTAAAGATAGAAGATGTAATAATTATTACAAGACAAGTTCAAATTCGAATGCAAAGTTTAAATAGGAATTCAACTTTAAAACATGACATATCAAACAGCCGCCGGCTGAGTCGCTTTGGCAGCCCACAGGTGCGCCACGAGGTCATTGTGCAGCTGCTGATGTATTGTTCCTTCACGAATTTCCCGGTGCATCGTTGGGAAGCCCGTAAGCAAGGCACCGTATGGCCGCCGTGCATTTCTGAAGAGATGAAAACCCAAAGAGGCCGGTGCAGTCTCTCTTCAGCTCAAAGTAGTCGTCGTATTCGCGAACGCCATGCACGATCTTCCTGAACACGTCCCTGCTCATCCTAAAGCGCCGGCGAAATTCATGAGGTAAGTTCACCAGTTTCTGGGCAAAGTAGTCGTTATACAAGAGCATGTGCCCAGTTGCTCAGTTACTGATGGCCCTTCACGTAGTTACCCGCGTGAAAAGTAAATGGGTTAGGTTGAGACTCCAAGTGCAGAGTGTATGTAGTAGTGGAAGACAGTTTTCCCCACGAGGGGTGACTCGAGGGTTTAATATCGAACTCTCGGGGAACCAGTATTTCAGGTGTTATCTCCTTATCCTTCTCTTGAGAACCTGCAACAAAATAAATTGTTTTGTGCCCTCAACCTCACCAAGTGGTTGTCAAGCACAAGGTGTGAGAATGATAATAAAATAAATATGCAAACAGTAGTAAATATGCAATGATGGTAAAATAAATATGCAAGGATGATGGTAGTAATGATAAATGATATTTTTGGTTTTTTATGATGAATGCAAGATGTAAAAGTGTTTTTGTATTTTCGGATTTAATAATGGCAGCAAACAAAAGTGGTGATAAAAGTGTTGGAAAGGTGTTTCTTATGATTAAAAATGGACCGGGGTTCATGGTTTCACAAATGCACTCTCTCTTGATAACGTGGTAGACAATGGAACACTAAAATTAACATGTAAGATGGCAAGACATGGTTTGACAAGTTATTAATAATATGGGCATCACGTCCTAACATAGAGATCTCAAGTATAAGTTGTTCTCTCTCTTATGCTCCACCAAGATGCGAACTAAATCATAACACCTTAGTAATTAAGATAAATCAGAGCATAGCAATAAGTTCAATGACATGAAGTTAAAATAAGAACATGCTAGATCTAGTCATGGAGATAGTGGCCAAGGTCACATCCACTCTCCGGTAGCATGGTATTTTTGTTTATCCCTAGTGAGGCAACAAAGTAAGGTAGAAAACCCAAGTGGATCGCAGAACTTTCTCTCACGTTCACTGCACTAGCCACCCCCCGTTACTCCAACTAATGCACACGTTCCCCCTCACATGCTCTCATAAACATGCTTGATCATGACAAGTAAATAAGAACGGGGTACATAATATGCATCTACTTTCATAACTGAAACAAAACCATTGCAATCTCAAACATGTATTAACTCATAATAAAGATCCACCACAAAGGAATTACATAGATGACCGTAATCATGTTCAGCAGCTCATACGGTACTAATTAGTGAAGCTCATAGAGAGGAGAGATACATAAGTTACTTCCACAAACCCATAGTCCAGGGGTGGACTACTCCCTCTTCATCATGGTGTCGGTGGAGATGTTGTTGGAGGGGAAGGAGACCACACCGGCAGCGCCCCGCCGGAGTTTTCCCCCTCCAATCTTCAGCTCCAGGTCTCTGTTTCGTGGTTTCTGTGTTTCGGCGCGCTCTTTCGCGAAAGCCCTGGGGGGTCTATATATAGTCGTTTTTAGGTCAAGACGAAGCTTCGGGAAGAAAGATCGACGGCAGCGGAGGCCCGAGGGCCATGGTGGGTCCCACGCGGTCAGGGAATCTGGCCGCGTGGGCCCACCCCTTTCGGCCTTCTGGTCTCCGTTTCTTCGATTCCTTTGCGCCTACGTTTCGTTCCTTCCAAAAAAGTGATCCCCGTAAAATCTCAGGTCATTTGGACGTCGTTTGGGTCCCTGAAACATCAAAATATAGAAAAAGGGGTTTTCTGACAGCGCAGGGTTAATTCCAGAAAAATGGGGAAGTTGTTAATTATCCCCAAAACTCAATATAAATCATGAATATAACCCTTATATGATGCAAATAACATGGAATAACATGTAATAAAATGTAAAGTTCATGTATGCATTTTACATGCATCAACATCCCCAAGCTTAACCCATGCTCGTCCCGAGTATGAAGGTGATAAAACTAACATGGACTTTGCATTTTAATACTATCAATGGATATCAAAGGTGATTACTATTGCTACATAGAGTCAAATGATTCATTCTTCAAAGGAATAACAATATGCAAGATAAATTATGAAGTGATATCAAATACTCAATGTAAAGATGTTCAATGATAAATTCACAAAGTGTAACATAGAAGAAAGTACTATGGACCAAATGTATGCATAATGAAAAGTAAAAACATCCTATGGTGGTCATAGAGTACTTCTTATGAAAAAATATAAAAGGTGGACACTTTGGATAGATAAATAAGTAGAGGTAAAGCATGAATAAGTTTCATCTAACTTCCAAACACTTCTACTTAAGTTAATGCTTGCAATGTGGTAGTCATTGGTGTGGAGCTCTCATTACCCCTATCATAGCATCTTGAATGATTAATGTTTAAAGTGAAAGCAAATATGAGTGGTGTGCTTGACAATGTATTGGTTGAATGTCTCATGTCCCTTGAATACAAGTACCTACACCATGTGTTACTCACTTTGGTCCACAAAGTAAATTCAAATAAAGGTCATTGCAAGTAATAATAGTATCATCAAGAACTGCACTGGGGTACCTCTTGCCCCTTGACATGAACAAGCCCATGTCAAAACAACAAGACAAACAGACAATGAACAATCTCAGCACTCTTTTATTTACTATGGGTATAGCTTTTTATTATGAGGTGCATCACTGAATGAACATTATGGTTATGCTGTAAATTTCCACCATGAATGATGCATGGCTTAGATTAGCGGCCCAGGCATTTCTCTAACCATTTATACAAACTCTTTGAACTTACTAAGTATCCACATTCATTTCACCCATGATAGGCATCCATAAACAAAAGTACATGACATCAACTAAATATAAATAAGTGCAATGTTGAAAGCTTGCCATGTGACAGCACATATGGGCTAACTCCCAACCAAAACAATTGTCAAGCCCACAACTTCATAATTTTAATCACAATGGTTCATGCTTATTAAATGCAATAAAAGTAAATTGTGCATCAAGTTCGTGAGAGCTTTTAACCAATTTTTCCCATGACAATCAATAACATAAGCATTTAAATTCAGAAATGTAGATAACACAATATAACATGATAAACATACTTGGAATAGCATAAAGCTAATAGGTAGATATGGTGGACTCACTGGAAAAACTTTGGTTGAAGGTGTTGGGAAACAAGCTTTTTACTTGTTGTAATTTTTGGGCTAGCAATAGGGAGAAAGTTGACCATCTAAATGCATGCATAAGTGTCCATAGAACTAATCAATCCATGTTAAACCAAGTAAAGTTAAAATTCAACATCTAAACATGGTAAAAGATAGCTCTTGACAACACACTTGCAAATTAACATTCATTCAAAGCACATGAATTATGCAACTATATGTATCTTTTAAAATCAACTCAAACATCCCTATCCCAATATATTTAATAGCATCCAACATAATTCAACCCAAACTTCCAGTAGCTCTCTCATATATAAATGATAGTGGTGGTCTTATTAACAAACCGAAATAACAAAAGCAAAAAAAACAGACGCTCCAAGTTTATACGATAAAGTGCTTTGATCGAAAAACAGAAGTTAGACGTGTGCAAACCGAGAGTGTGTTGGTCAGTGGGGTTGTCTTGACATCCCCAAGCTTATGGTCTTCACCATCCTTGGATAGCTCTTGGTGCAGCTCCTCTAATCCCTGTGAAAAAACTTCAAAACACCGTTTCTCCCATTTCTTTTCTGTGGGGTGATATTAGTAGTGATAAACAAATAGGTTCCTTGCTGCATAAAATCCTTAGGCAAAAATTCATATGAATGTCCAGAGAGTATATAATGTTGTATGCCTACTCATAAACTCAATTGAATCAAAAAGATTCAAGCAAAAAGCTCAAAGAATGCATCAAACAATATCAAGACAGAATCTGTCCAGAAAAACAGCAGCAGCAAAACGCATTTTTCTACCCTACTTAAACTCGTCAGAAAAATCTGAAAAAATCACGTATACAGAGGATGAAAAGTTGAAGCTACAGTTCAAATTACAGCTCAATCGGAGTTACAGATAAAAAATGAAAAATCAAACCGTGCACAGACTTCGTGCAGGCAGAAAACTCTCCGAAAATGAATAGCAACTTTTCAAACCCAAAATAGGTAAAACTTGGTTCTTTATTAAAAATCCCAGAAACAAAACTAACAAACTACTCTCTTGTTACAGCAAGAGGACTCAAAGAAAATCTCAAACAAAAACAACCGGGTTGCCTCCCGTAAAGCGCTTTCTTTATAGCCATATAGCTAGGCTTACTTACTTGATAATCAAAGGGGACGTAGCTCATGAGGGAGCTTGAACCTTGGTGTGTCCCTCTTCCTTGGGAAGTGTTCCATGCTCTTCTTGTGTGGAAACTGAAACTTCACATTCCCTTCCTTTGAATCAATAATGGCACCTGTAGTACGAAGAAAAGGTCTTCCCAAAATAATAGGACTAGAGGTTTTATTCCATGTCCATGATTAGAAAATCAACAGGCACAAAAGTCATGTGTAACTCTACCATAACATCACTTACTTTTCCTAGATTTTAAGACATGATTAGCAATATAGGAACCAAAACCAGCCTGGTTAATATTAACAGAAGGATCACTTGCAAATTTTTGTAAGATAGAAATTAATTCAAGCAAGCTACACTTCTCTAAATCAACAAATGGTTCATTAACTTCACTAAACATTTTAACTTCCTCAACTTTTCTATCTTTTTGAGATATAATGATGTTCTTTAATGGGGAAACTTCCTTAGTGAGTTGATCTACTCTTTCAAACAAAATATCATGTTTTTCGAATTTGGATATGAACTCCTTATTGAGCTCCTTTTGAGTAGATATAAATGATCTAATGGTGTTTTCCAAATCACTAGAAACATTACTACTAGTGGTATATTTGTTTGGAAGATAAGGGGGCTTATTATAAGAGTTATAATTGTTGTTACCATACCCATTATTACCATAGTTCCTAATGAAGTTGACATCAACATTTTTAGGATTATTACCAACTAGTTCTTGCAAAGGCATATTTTCAAAATTTTGTTTATTAATAAAAGCAAGAATGGTGTCCATTTTAGATCACAAATCATTTGTTTCTTCTATAGAGTTCACTTTCTTAGATGAACTAGGTGCTCTATCAGTATGCCATTGACTATAATTTTGCAAGATACTTTCCAAAATGTTCTTAGCTTCTAAAACAGTTTTTCCCATGAAAGCACCTCCAACAGCTGAATCAAGTATATTTCTGGACATGTAATTTAGACCATTGTAAAAAGAGTGTAAAATGGTCCATTCATTAACCCCATGCGATGGACAAGTTCTAAGCATGAGTTGAATCCTATCCCAAGCCATGGCAACATGTTCATTTTCATTTTGCCTAAAAGAGAGGATATTGTTTCTATTTTGCAATATTTTAACAGGGGGATAATATTTCTTAATGAAAGTTTCTTTTAAATCATCCCAATAATTAATATTACCAGTAGGTAATGAATGTAGCCACTCTTTAGCTTTTCCTCTAAGTGAGAAAGGAAATAACTTCAGTTTTAAGACATTACTTTCAACATTTTTAAACTTTTGCATGTCACAGATTTCAATAAAATCATGAAGATGCATAGAGGCATCCTCAACAGCACTACCACCAAATTGTTCCCTAGTTATCAAGTTTAACAAACTAGGACTAACTTCATAGCTCTCAGCAGTAATCTCAGGTGTGGTGATAGGCTTAGCAATAAATTGATCATTAGGAGTGTTTGTGTAGTCACACAATTTAGTTCTATCTCCCATTTCAACAAGTTTTTATATGTTTTTAATTTTTTATGCAAAACTGAAAGTAAATATGCAAATCAAAATATAAAGATGATATGCAAGACAAGAACAAAACAAAATAAAATGATTGTAGGTAAAGATGGATAAGATGATGCTCACGTAGTGCAACCTCCCCAATCTTAGGTTGTTACACAAGTTGGTGATGAAGTTGACTTGATGTGAGTGATCCTTGGATAAACCTTTCAGCTATGGTTCCCCGGCAACGGCGCCAGAAAACGTCTTGATGACCCTTCATGTAGTTACCCGCGTGAAAAGTAAATGGGTTAGGTTGAGACTCCAAGTGCAGAGTGTATGTAGTAGTGGAAGACAGTTTTCCCCACGAGGGGTGACTCGAGGGTTTAATATCGAACTCGGGGAACCAGTATTTCAGGTGTTATCTCCTTATCCTTCTCTTGAGAACCTGCAACAAAATAAATTGTTTTGTGCCCTCAACCTCACCAAGTGGTTGTCAAGCACAAGGTGTGAGAATGATAATAAAATAAATATGCAAACAGTAGTAAATATGCAATGATGGTAAAATAAATATGCAAGGATGATGGTAGTAATGATAAATGATATTTTTGGGTTTTTTATGATGAATGCAAAATGTAAAAGTGTTTTTGTATTTTCGGATTTAATAATGGCAGCAAACAAAAGTGGTGACAAAAGTGTTGGAAATGTGTTTCTTATGATTAAATATGGACCGGGGTTCATGGTTTCACAAATGCACTCTCTCTTGATAACGTGGTAGACAATGGAACACTAAAATTAACATGTAAGATGGCAAGACATGGTTTGACAAGTTATTAATAATCCGGGCATCGCATCCTAACATAGAGATCTCAAGTATAAGTTGTTCTCTCTTATGCTCCACCAAGATGCGAACTAAATCATAACACCTTAGTAATTAAGATAAATCAGAGCATAGCAATAAGTTCAATGACATGAAGTTAAAATAAGAACATGCTAGATCTAGTCATGGAGATAGTGGCCAAGGTCACATCCACTCTCTGGTAGCATGGTATTTTTGTTTATCCCTAGTGAGGCAACAAAGTAAGGTAGAAAACCCAAGTGGATCACAGAACTTTCTCTCACGTTCACTGCACTAGCCACCCCCCCCCCCCCGTTACTCCAACTAATGCACACGTTCCCCCTCACATGCTCTCATAAACATGCTTAATCATGACAAGTAAATAAGAACAGGGTACATAATATGCATCTACTTTCATAACTGAAACAAAACCATTGCAATCTCAAACATGTATTAACTCATAATAAAGATCCACCACAAAGGAATTACATTGATGACCGTAATCATGTTCAGCAGCTCATACGGTACTAATTAGTGAAGCTTATAGAGAGGAGAGATACATAAGTTACTTCCACAAACCCATAGTCCAGAGGTGGACTACTCCCTATTCATCATGGTGTCGGTGGAGATGTTGTTCGAGGGGAAGGAGACCACACCGGCAGCGCCCCGCCGGAGTTTCCCCCTCCAATCTTCAGCTCCAGGTCTCTGTTTCGTGGTTTCTTTATTTCGGCGGCGCTCTCTTTCGTGAAAGCCCTGGGGGGTCTATATATAGTCGTTTTTAGGTCAAGACGAAGCTTCGGGAAGAAAGATCGATGGCAGCAGAGGCCCAAGGGCCATTTTGGTGGGTCCCACGTGGTCAGCGAATCTGGCTGTGGGCCCACCCCTTTCAGCCTTTGGTCTCCGTTTCTTCGATTCCTTTGCGCCTACGTTTCGTTCCTTCCAAAAAAGTGATCCCCGTAAAATCTCAAGTCATTTGGACGTCGTTTGGGTCCCTGAAACATCAAAATATAGAAAAAGGGGTTTTCTGACAGCGCAGGGTTAATTCCAGAAAAATGGGGAAGTTGTTAATTATCCCCAAAACTCAATATAAATCATGAATATAACCCTTATATGATGCAAATAACATGGAATAACATGTAATAAAATGTAAAGTTCATGTATGCATTTTACATGCATCAGTTACGTTCCTTGTTGGCCCTCCGCCCCTTCACTGATCCTCCAAACTTCGGCGCCGCGTCTGCCTCGACCACGGCATCTAGAAGTGCGGCCATGACCATCTCATTCTCCTCGTCGTCGGCCGCAAGGGCGACATCCTCTGCAATCATTTCGAAACACGTGATCTCGTCGTCGCTGTCCATTGCCTACTGGACGAAACAAAGCATTGAAACAAGGCCACAAATGACCAATCAATAAAATCAGCCTATCAACTAATGATCGAACAGGTTGCGGGAGGGGCGGGAGGGAAGAAGAGGCGTACCCGGGCTGATTTAGCTGCGCTGGCGCTAGACGAGATCGGAGACCGGCGGGGAGCGGCGAGAGGCAGGCGTGCTTGAGCGTTGTGGCTTGGTCCCCGAGGTGCGAATCGCCGGCGAGAGGAAAAAGAAGGAGGGTGTGGGAGCGAATGAATCAGGTCACACCGGCTATGTGTGTATGATGGGCGGGCCACCCCTGTCGGAGGCCCTGTTTGTCCCATGTCCGGCACCCCCGAGGGAGCCTCCAAACTTGGAGGCCCTTTCGGGGGTGCCGGACACGATTTCGCTCGGTCCGACCCTTGGGGGCGTGCCGCTGGTGGGCGATTTTGCCGTCCGGAACCCCATTGGGCCTTTGGGGGGGGGGGTCATTTGGAGGCCCCGATGGAGATGCTCTTACCTAGCAGTTTCATAGAGCGGAGAGATCTTGACCGATCCAGCCAAAAACTTACCGTATTTTGATATACCTGAACACCAGAAATATTCTCGCGGAAGTATGATTTGCGATCACGATTATTTACGTAGATCAGTTGGCCCAACGTCACGTGTCCTTCCTGCACAAGGCTAGAATGTGATTTTTTTACAAATGTGGCCATCTACCGAACGTTTTTGTCAAAAATGGCCCCCTCCCAGTTTCATTGACAAAAATGGCATGGCGGGAGGCTATTTAAATGACACGTGGCACGTTACTCCATGTGCAGAGAGGCGTACGGCGGTCAGCTGCATGCATGCGTCTTCATTTCCTTGTTGTTCTTCTCTCTCCTCTACCAGCCCCGACATATATGCATGCGAGTGCCTCGGGAGACCTTGCTTGCTTTTAAATCCATGTGGGCCCTCATGAATTTCTTTATTGGCCTCCCACCAGCTGACGCCCATGGGCCCAGCTCCTCCGCCAGTGACACCGGTGGAAAGAACACCCCGCCAGTCCATGTGGCTGTAAGTACCTCCCGCCACCCTATACGGCGGAATATGCGACGTGTCGCCTTTGTACGCTCCCGCCAGGCCATTTTTAGCATTAAAACTGGGAGGAGGCCACTTTTGACAATAACTTTTGTCAGAGGGCCATATTTGTAAAAAATCGCCAGAATGCCGCTCAGAGTTCTGGCTTTTCCCTAACTGCACGAGCGAGCGCATATAAAACCTTCTCCCTCCACATAGGCCTCCACGCACATTTTCCCATCGATTCCCCGTCACCGCTTGTGCGTAGTTGGCCATGGCCGCACATGCGCAGTATCTGTCCCACGACTTCCACGCCTTCAGGGCTCTAGAGGATGAGATGACGGGCGGATCACTGTTCTTGGATGACCAAGTCGGGTGCGCGCCGGCGATGGTGGGTACGATAGGCAACATGGTATTCGATGATGTCCCGAGCATCGATCTCGACTGGGCCGACAGCACCTGTGGCCACGGTTTTGTGCAGCAGATGCGCTCGCGTGTGGCAGCGGATGCGCCTTCTTTCCTACAGAACCAGCGCGCGCAGTGGCCAGTGCCCGTCGGCGACATGGTGACCAGGGCGGTGGGCGCCGGCGTGACGTCCACGAGCAGGAGATTGGCCAATGCCGCGGGGTTCTCCACGACTACGTGAAGGGCCATCAAGACGTTTTCTGGCGCCGTTGCCGGGGAGTCATAGCTGAAAGGTTTATCCAAGGATCACTCACATCAAGTCAACTTCATCACCAACTGGTGTAACAACCTAAGCTTGGGGAAGTTGCACCTACGTGAGCATCATCTTATTCATCTTTACCTACAATCATTTTATTTTGTTTTGTACTTGTCTTGCATATCATTTTTATATTTCGGTTTGCATTTTTATATTCAGTTTTGCATTTTGTATTGCATTTGTTATTTCAAGTTGCATTAGTGTCATTTTACTTTCAGTTTTGCATAAAAAATTAAAAACACATAAAAACTTGCTCAATGGAGAAAAGAACTTTTTGGCCATTTAGTGTTAAGAATTTTCCCCAAGATAGGAATTTCCCTGTTAAAGAATTTGAGATAGATCCTAATGTCACTAAATTGATTTTTAAAAATCGTTTTTCCGGGAAACCAAAAGAAGATGCTCTTCAACATCTTAATAAATTTAATGAAAGATGCAAAGAATTAAACCTGATTCATGCCAATGCTAATGTGATCAAAGTAAAGCTTTTTCCTTATTCCTTGGCTGGAAAAGCTCTAGATTGGATATTAAAATGGCCACCTGGGAATTTTAGCAATTGGTTTAATTTGAAAGCTGCTTTCATTGAGAGGTTTTGTTTTTCAGCCATGGTTTATAATATGAGAGAAATAGTTATCACCTTTAAACAAAATATGGAAGAAACCTCGGTTAAAACTTGGGAAAGGTTTAGAGGTATAGCTTATGGAATGGAACATGGTATTAGAGATTGGATGCTCATGCACATATTTTATAAAGGATTGTCTGAAACTTCTAAACTCTTTTTAGACAATGAATGTAAGGGTTCTTTCATAAATAATACTATTGCTGATGCTTACATTCTACTTGATGGCTTGATATTGGAAGTAAAAATTAAAGAAAGTTTAGAAAAAGCTCAAGTACCTGAAGATGTGTTTGATGACCGTTATGAATTATTTAATCTATATAATAGAGATAAAAAAGTTGAGGAAGTTAAAATGCTTAGTGAAGTTAAGGAACCATTTGTTGATTTAGAGAAGTGTAGCTTGCATGAATTAATTTCTATCTTACAAAAATTTGCAAGTGATCCTTCCATTAATATTAACCAGGCTGGTTTTGGTTCCTATATTGCTAATCATGTCTTAAAAGAAAAGATTGCTAGGTACAATCAAGAAGCTATGATACCACCTAAGCTTGGGGATATATGGATCCCTAAGGTACTAGTAGCCATTAGAAAAGAGACACACCATGCTATACTTGATCTAGGATCTAGTGTCTCTATATTATCTAAAGAACTATATGAAGTCCTTGAACTTAAAAATATTGAGAAATGCTCTATTGAACTTGCACTTGCTGATGATTCCATTAGACATGCTCTAGGAAAAGTAAGTGATGTTATGGTAGAATTACACATGACTTTTGTGCCTGTTGATTTTCTAATCATGGACATGGGGAATAAAACCTCTAGTCCTATTATTTTGGGAAGACCTTTTCTTCGTACTACAGGTTCCATTATTGATTCAAAGGAAGAGAATGTGAAGTTTAAGTTTCCACATAAAAAGAGCATGGAACACTTCCCAAGGAAGAGGGACACACCAAGATTCAAGCTCCCTCATGAGCTACGTCCCCTTTGATTATCAAGTAAGTAAGCCTAGCTATATGGCTATAAAGACAGCGCTTTACATGAGGCAACCCGGTTGTTTTTGTTTGAGATTTTCTTTGAGTCCTCTTGCTGTAACAAGAGAGTAATTTGTTAGTTTTGTTTCTGAGATTTTAATAAAGAACCAAGTTTTACCTATTTTGGGTTCGAAAAGTTGCTATTCATTTTCGGAGAGTTTTCTGCCTACATGAAGTCTGTGCACGGTTTGATTTTTCATTTTTTTATCTGTAACTCCGATTGAGCTGTAATTTGAACTATATCTTCAACTTTTTATCCTCTGTATACGTGATTTTTTAAAAAAAATATGACGAGTTTAAGTAGGGTAGAAAAATATGTTTTGCTGCTGCTGTTTTTCTGGACAGATTCTGTCTTGATATTGTTTGATACATTCTTTGAGCTTTGTGCTTGAATCTTTTTGATTCAATTGAGTTTATGAGTAGACATACAAAATTATATACTCTCTGGAAATTCATATGAATTTTTGCCTAAGGATTTTATGCAGCAAGGAACCTATTTGTTTATCACTACTAATATCACCCCACAGAAAAGAAATGAGAGAAACGGTGTTTCGAAGTTTTTTTCACAGGGATTAGAGAAGCTGCACCAAGAGCTATCCAAGGATGGTGAAGACCATAAGCTTGGGGATGTCAAGACAACCTCACTGGACCAACACACTCTTGGTTTACACATGTCTAACTTCTGATTTTCGATCAAAACACTTTATCGTATAAACTTGGAGCGTCTGTTTTCTTTTGCTTTTGTTATTTTGGTTTGTTAATAAGACCACCACTATCATTTATATATGAGAGAGCTACTGGAAGTTTGGGTTGAGTTATGTTGGATGCTATTAAATATATTGGGATAGGGATGTTTGAGTTGATTTTAAAAGATACATATAGTTGCATAATTCATATGCTTTGAATGAATGTTAATTTGCAGGTGAGTTGTTAAGAGCTATCTTTTACCATGTTTAGATGTTGAATTTTAACTTTACTTGGTTTAACATGGATTTATTAGTTCTATGGACACTTATGCATGCATTTAGATGGTCAACTTTCTCCGTATTGCTAGCCCAAAAATTACAACAAGTAAAAAGCTTGTTTCCCAACACCTTAAACCAAAGTTTTTCCAGTGAGTCCACCATATCTACCTATTAGCTTTATGCTATTCCAAGTATGTTTATCATGTTATATTGTGTTATCTACATTTCTGAATTTAAATGCTTATGTTATTGATTGTCATGGGAAAAATTGGTTAAAAGCTCTCATGAACTTGATGCACAATTTACTTTTATTGCATTTAATAAGCATGAACCATTGTGATTAAAATTATGAAGTTGTGGGCTTGACAATTGTTTTGGTTGGGAGTTAGCCCATATGTGTTGTCACATGGCAAGCTTTCAACATTGCACTTATTTATATTTAGTTGATGTCATGTACTTTTGTTTATGGATGCCTATCATGGGTGAAATGAATGTGGATACTTAGTAAGTTCAAAGAATTTGTATAAATGGTTAGAGAAATGCCTGGGCCACTAATCTAATCCATGCATCATTCATGGTGGAAATTTATAGCATAAGCATAATGTTCATTCAGTGATGCACCTCATAATAAAAAGCTATACCCATAGTAAATAAAAGAGTGCTGAGATTGTTCATTGTCTGTTTGTCTTGTTGTTTTTGACATGGGCTTGTTCATGTAATGGGACAAGAGGTACCCCAGTGCAGTTCTTGATTATACTATTATTACTTGCAATGATCTTTATTTGAATTTACTTTGTGGACCAAAGTGAGTAACACATGGTGTAGGTACTTGTATTCAAGGGACATGAGACATTCAACCAATACATTGTCAAGCACACCACTCATATTTGTTTTCACTTTAAACATTAATCATTCAAGATGCTATGATAGGGGTAATGAGAGATTCACACCAATGACTACCACATTGCAAGCATTAACTTAATTAGAAGTGTTTGGAAGTACTCTATGACCACCATAGGATGTTTTTACTTTTCATTATGCATACATTTGGTCCATAGTACTTTCTTCTATGTTACACTTTGTGAATTTATCATTGAACATCTTTACATTGTGTATTTGATATCACTTCATAATTTATCTTGCATATTGTTATTCCTTTGAAGAATGAATCATTTGACTATATGTAGCAATAGTAATCACCTTTGATATCCATTGATAGTATTAAAATGCAAAGTCCATGTTAGTTTTATCACCTTCATACTCGGGACGAGCATGGGTTAAGCTTGGTGATGTTGATGCATGTAAAATGCATGCGTGAACTTTACATTTTATTACATGTTATTCCATGTTATTTGCATCATATAAGGGTTATATTCATGATTTATATTGAGTATTGGGGATAATTAACAACTTCCCCATTTTTCTGGAATTAACCCTGCGCTGTCAGAAAACCCCTTTTTCTATATTTTGATGTTTCAGGGACCCAAACGACGTCCAAATGACCTGAAACTTTACGGGGATCACTTTTTTGGAAGGAACGAAACATAGGCGCAAAGGAATCGAAAAAATGGAGACCAGAAGGCAGAAAGGGGTGGGCCCACGCGGCTAGATTCCCTGACCGCATGGGGTCCCCCATCCTGGCCCTCGGGCCTCCGTTGCCGTCAAGTTTTCTTCCCGAAGATTCGTCTTGACAAAAAACGACTATATATAGACCCCCAGGGCTTTCACGAAAGGGAGCGCCGCAGAAACACAGGAACCACGAAACAGAGATCTGGAGCTGAAGATTGGAGGGGGAAAACTCCGGCGGGGCGCTGCCGGTGTGGTCTCCTTCCCCTCCAACAACATCTCCACCGACACCATGATGAAGAGGGAGTAGTCCACCTCTGGACTATGGGTTTGTCAAAGTAACTTATGTGTCTCTCCTCTCTATGAGCTTCACTAATTAGTACCGTATGAGCTGCTGAACATGATTACGGTCATCTATGTAATTCCTTTGTGGTGGATCTTTATTATGAGTTAATACATGTTTGAGATTGCAATGGTTTTGTTTCAGTTATGAAAGTAGATGCATATTATGTATACCGTTCTTATTTACTTGTCATGATCAAGCATGTTTATGAGAGCATGTGAGGGGGAATGTGTGCATTAGTTGGAGTAACGGGGGGTGGCTAGTGCAGTGAACGTGAGAGAAAGTTCTGCGAACCACTTGGGTTTTCTACCTTACTTTGTTGCCTCACTAGGGATAAACAAAAATACCATGCTACCGGAGAGTGGATGTGACCTTGGCCACTATCTGCATGACTAGATCTAGCATGTTCTTATTTTAACTTCATGTCATTGAACTTATTGCTATGCTCTGATTTATCTTAATTACTAAGGTGTTATGATTTAGTTCGCATCTTGGTGGAGCATAAGAGAGAGAACAACTTATACTTGAGATCTCTATGTTAGCACGTGATGTTCATATTATTAATAACTTGCCAAACCATGTCTTGCCATCTTTCATGTTAATTTTAGTGTTCCATTGTCAACCACGTTATCAATAGAGAGTGCATTTGTGAAACCATGAACCCCGGTCCATTTTTAATCATAAGAAACACCTTTCCAACACTTTTATCACCACTTTTGTTTGCTGCCATTATTAAATCCGAAAATACAAAAACACTTTTATATCTTGCATTCATCATAAAAAACCCAAAAATATCATTTAGTATTGCTACCATCATTCTTGCATATTTATTTACCATCAGTGCATATTTACTTATTGTTTGCATTGCATATTATTTTATTATCATTCTCACACCTTGTGCTTGACAACCACTTGGTGAGGTTGAGGGCACAAAACAATTTATTTTTTTGCAGGTTCTCAAGAGAAGGATAAGGAGATAACACCTGAAATACTGGTTCCCCGAGAGTTCGATATTAAACCCTCGAGTCACCCCTCGTGGGGAAAACTGTCTTCCACTACTACATACACTCTGCACTTGGAGTCTCAACCTAACCCATTTACTTTTCACGCAGGTAATCACACGAAGGGGCTAGCAACTATTTTCTGGCGCCGTTTTGGGGTAACTACGTGAAGGGCCATCAATCGCACATCTGTTAAACGACATGATCGTCGTACTCACAACCATGTTCCAGACTCAGGCAAAGACTGAGAGTTATGAGATAACAAAGATTTTCTGCTCATGTCACATGGCAGAAGGAAGCTCAGCGAGCGAGCATGTAATCAAGATGATTGATTGCGGTATTAGGCTGCAGACTCTAGGGTTTTTCTAATCCCGACTGAGCCGAATACATATTTGATGTTGTCTTCACTTCCCGTTTAACAACGGATTTATCATGATTCAAAACATGAGTGGGAGGAAGAAAACGTTGAATGGCTCCTTGCTATGCTGAGATCTGCAGAAGCTAATGTGATGAGGGATAACAACCAAGTTTGATTGTTGCCCGATTCGCATGCTTCAAGAAGAAGAGGAAGAAGAAGGTTGAAGGTGTTAACACACTGGATAAGCTTTAAAAGGTTAGTTCAGGAGAATCCTGAATATCTCTTCTGAGGATAGAAAAGATATTGGAATTGGAACTGTAAAAGGTTTCGGGCACTAATAAGAAGAGTTGTACTTAAATGATATTAGTTATTCTTACTTGTATCTCTGGAGTATTGATTGCGAAGAATTTTTCTTGCGTTCAATATAAGGGCTGCGGAAAGTAAGAAGTATGGAGAATAAAAGGTGGTGTTGTGTGCTAAGTTTGGCGCATGGACCTTTGTCCTTGGGATAAAGAAGTCTCCACTTTTATTTTTCAAGTTGAAAGATTTGTGAGCTTCGGCTCAAAGTTATTAGGTCGCATGTTTGGCGATAAATATTCTTGTGAATTTATAGGACAAGTTGATCATGTTTATTATGATAAAGAATATTGGAGATCACTCCATTTAGGGATGATCAAGTTACAAATCTTTTAAAGTTAAGGGAATATCATTTGTTCCAAAATATTTTGTGATTGTGTTGATATCACCTTCGGGTGACACTATCATCTTGGATGCATCATATGCATGATTTAAGGAAATCCAAGATATTGCACATAGTGAGAAACCAACAAAAGATAAAGGTTTTGGATTGTTAATGATTTTATCATTAATGTCTAAAGTTTCACATAATGTTCTAGATATAAAGTCTTGATGATTATGCAATTATGTCTTGAAAGTTTTCAAGTCATAATCTGACTAAGTGTGACGAAGTCAGCACTAAGAATCTTCTTGTTTTTGCATAATGTTTGGCAATACTCAATTTAGAATATGTTTGCTCGCTGGATAATTTTAGCACGGTTAATTGTCTTGCTTCGTGTCATTGTTTTGAAATATGAACTATGGATGGACACGTTGGTCTTAGGTCCTAAAAGTTTCTGAAATATTGAAACTTGGTCCTAAGATAAAGGACAAAAAGAATTTCATTGTCTCTTGCCTCATGTCATTGTTTTGAAAGATAAACTATGGGGACATGATGGATTTAGGTTCTGAGATTTTCTGAAAGATGAAACTCGATCCTAATAGTAAAAGACAATGAGTTACTTTGTTTGTTGTTCCAATAAGTTAATTGGAAGTCCTCTTATAGCACCACATAAGTGACAATGTTTTGTTACTAAGATAGATGTGATTCTTAAGGAATTTATTCCTTGTTGAATTCAGTGGGAGGATGGTGATTCTTGAAGAGATTGTTGAATCTTCGGAAATAGTTATCAGAAGTTGTGTAGGCGGAAGTCCTCTTATCACCTAATAGTAAAACACCTTTCCAACACTTTTAATCATAAGAAACCATGAACCCCGGTCCATTTTTAATCATAAGAAACACCTTTCCAACACTTTTATCACCACTTTTGTTTGCTGTCATTATTAAATCCGAAAATACAAAAACACTTTTATATCTTGCATTCATCATAAAAAAACCCAAAAATATCATTTAGTATTGCTACCATCATCCTTGCATATTTATTTACCATCAGTGCCTATTTACTTATTGTCTGCATTGCATATTATTTTATTATCATTCTCACACCTTGTGCTTGACAACCACTTGGTGAGGTTGAGGGGACAAATCAATTTATTTTGTTGCAGGTTCTCAAGAGAAGGATAAGGAGATAACACATGAAATACTGGTTCCCCGAGAGTTCGATATTAAACCCTCGAGTCACCCCTCGTGGGGAAAACTGTCTTCCACTACTGCATACACTCTGCACTTGGAATCTCAACCTAACCCATTTACTTTGCACGCAGGTAATCACACGAAGGGGCTAGCAACTATTTTCTGGCGCCGTTGTGGGGTAACTATGTGAAGGGCCATCAATCGCATATCTGTTAAACGACATGATCGTCGTACTCACAGCCATGTTCCAGACTCAGGCAAAGACTGAGAGTTATGAGATAACAAAGATTTTCTGGTCATGTCACATGGCAGAAGGAAGCTCAGCGAGAGAGCATGTAATCAAGATGATTGATTGCGGTATTAGGCTGCAGACTCTAGGGTTTTTCTAATCCCGACTGAGCCGAATACAGATTTGATGTTGTCTTCACTTCCCGTTTAACAACGGATTTATCATGATTCAAAACATGAGTGGGAGGAAGAAAACGTTGAATGGCTCCTTGCTATGCTGAGATCTGCAGAAGCTAATATGATGAGGGATAACAACCAAGTTTGATTGTTGCCCGATTCGCATGCTTCAAGAAGAAGAGGAAGAAGAAGGTTGAAGGTGTTAACACACTGGATAAGCTTTAAAAGGTTAGTTCAGGAGAATCCTGAATATCTCTTCTGAGGATAGAAAAGATATTGGAATTGGAACTGTAAAAGGTTTCGGGCACTAATAAGAAGAGTTGTACTTAAATGATATTAGTTATTCTTACTTGTATCTCTGGAGTATTGATTGCGAAGAATTTTTCTTGCGTTCAATATAAGGGCTGCGGAAAGTAAGAAGTATGGAGAATAAAAGGTGGTGCTTTGTGCTAAGTTTGGTGCATGGACCTTTGTCCTTGGGATAAAGAAGTCTCCACTTTTATTTTTCAAGTTGAAAGATTTGTGAGCTTCGGCTCAAAGTTATTAGGTCGCATGTTTGGCGATAAATATTCTTGTGAATTTATAGGACAAGTTGATCATGTTTATTATGATAAAGAATATTGGAGATCACTCCATTTAGGGATGATCAAGTTGCAAATCTTTTAAAGTTAAGGGAATATCATTTGTTCTAAAATATTTTGTGATTGTGTTGATATCACCTTCGGGTGACACTATCATCTTGGATGCATCATATGCATGATTTAAGGAAATCCAAGATATTGCACATAGTGAGAAACCAACAAAAGATAAAGGTTTTGGATTGTTAATGATTTTATCATTAATGTCTAAAGTTTCACATAATGTTCTAGATATAAAGTCTTGATGATTATGCAATTATGTCTTGAAAGTTTTCAAGTCATAATCTGACTAAGTGTGACGAAGTCAGCACTAAGAATCTTCTTGTTTTTGCATAATGTTTGGCAATACTCAATTTAGAATATGTTTGCTCGCTGGATAATTTTAGCACGGTTAATTGTCTTGCTTCATGTCATTGTTTTGAAATATGAACTATGGATGGACACGTTGGTCTTAGGTCCTAAAAGTTTCTGAAATATTGAAACTTGGTCCTAAGATAAAGGACAAAAAGAATTTCATTGTCTCTTGCCTCATGTCATTGTTTTGAAAGATAAACTATGGGGACATGATGGATTTAGGTTCTGAGATTTTCTGAAAGATGAAACTCGATCCTAATAGTAAAAGACAATGAGTTACTTTGTTGGTTGTTCCAATAAGTTAATTGGAAGTCCTCTTATAGCACCACATAAGTGACAATGTTTTGTTACTAAGATAGATGTGATTCTTAAGGAATTTATTCCTTGTTGAATTCAGTGGGAGGATGGTGATTCTTGAAGAGATTATTGAATCTTCGGAAATAGTTATCAGAAGTTGTGTAGGCGGAAGTAATTCCAATTGTCAATTCTTTTAGACTAATACCGAGAGTCATTGCAATATGAGCATGACTTCTTGTCAAGAAATAATCACTTAACAAGAAAAGGAGCATATGAGTTTCTAGGAAACTTGAGTATATATGCTAAAGACAAAGTAATAAGATAAAGGTGCTATAGTATCCAAACCTTCATGTCTTAGAGTCATATTAATTAGTAATATCATCAAGTTCGAGTTGAAAGACTTGAAGGAATTCCTATTGGAATATTTGATCATAAAGCTTGTTTTGTCATAAATGGTTTTATGACAAATTCAAGAGTTGACTACTCAGGATCTTATGATTTGTAGCACGGCTTTGGTGATCTAAATGGGACTAGCAGATTTGTATGAGATGTTAACAAAGTAAATTCCTCTAAGGGCTTTGTTAAATGAGATGTTAGTTGATTTGTATGTGTACGATGTACAACTCGAGGGCTTTGTTAAATGAATACAATACTAGTTATTTAATGAGTATGTTTGTATAAGATATTAACAAAACAAATTCCTTTGAAGGAAAATTTATCGAGGATGTGTACTAAGTACATATCGAGGGTTTTGTTAAATGAATACACAACTTGTCATTAAAAGTATGTCTGTGGTGGCAGACAGATGATGATATGAAGGTTGGGTAAGTTTTGTAATTATGTGAAGTAAAACAAGCAATGTTTGACTTCATAGGAAATTGCAAAGTTCTTAAAAGTTAGTGGGAGCTTGTTTATGGTATTCAATTAATTTTGAAACCATTAACAATACATCATTTGATAGAATATGTGTATCATTAAAAAGTTGTTCAATGAAACGTATGGAGCAAGGAATTAGTATCATAACAGGATGTATCCTGATAATGATTTAATATCTTGCTGCAAGAATGCATACAAAGTGTTTTGAAGTAAAATTCGAAACATGAGAGAACTAGGTTCTTATAAAGGATAAGGAAATTCATGTGCAAGAACCACGATAGCATATCAGTGGTGAGCATGATCAAATGATTCTATCAATTTATCATCATGGGAATTTCCTGAATAATGCATTCTTGGATTCAAATATCAAGTGATAAAAGGAAATTGTTGGCAAGTTGACTTTGTAACAAAAGTTCAATTGAATCCAATTTTATAAAGTATTCTCTAAATGGTGTTTTGAAGAAGTTCAAAAGAGAATATCGAAATGTAAGAGTTACATTGGACAAAGACTTATGAGATAAGCATAAAGGATAAACCAAGGATAAAACATGATCTTATGATTTTGTGAAATAGCAAGGGTTAGGATGCCTTATTTTATTTTAAGCATAGAGTTACGTAACACTACAACAAGTCGCAGTGACAGTGGGAGCTTAAATGATTCCAAAAGGGTTATCAGTTCATTGAATGAACTAGGTGTGGTTCTTTACAAAAGAAGCAGCAATGTTGTGAGAATAGCAGAACTGTTTTCTTAGTTAAAGTACCAAGGTTTCACCTTGAATAGCCCAGACTGCATGTGATCGTAAGATCAAAGAGATTATGATAGAAAAAAAGAGTTTTTTGCAAAATGTATAAAAGTCACACACAGCCCCGGAAGGGTCTGATGACAAATGTCTACCACAGGAAAGGAAGCATGAGAAACCATTTGTTTCACCCAGATGTTGAGTCTGGTGCAAATAGTTAATTGCCTATTGTGCAAGTGGGAGACTGTTGGATGTATGCCCAAAAGGCAATAATGTTTAACATCTGGTTCATAATTATGCTTCATGATTCTATGCTATAACTGCAGTGACTCCTGAATATGTGATTCAGAGGAAAACTCACTCGCACGTGTAGAGACAAGAATAGAATAAAGTATACCCTAGTCTTGCCTTTTAGACTAATTCGTTGATTGCTAGAGACCACGTTTTCCTGGTCTGGGACATTGTTTATGTCAGCATCAATGAGTGGCATATTGTTGATGGAAACAATATGGCTGGGTAGACCCAAATCGTTGATATGCTAAGAAGATTCCAAAGTGTCTTTTGTCCTTAGTGCAATATCGCAGATGGTTATTATATGACATGTCCATTGACCATGAGGTTATTAGAGTTGTGTATACTGGAAGAGTTACTTTGGCTCTGTCAACGGCACGGCCGTAACTGGGTGTCAAAATGGCAGTCACTGGGTAACTCCAAGGTATACATAATACCTAATGTTCCAAGATGGGAATTTACGCCTCTGTCAAAAGAGAGATACTTCCAGGGCCCACTCGGTATGTATGATATCCAATATGTTCTGCAGACAATGCGTGATGAAGTTACATCATGTGGGATATCGGATTACGGGAACGAGAAAAGGAAATTTACCGGTAACTAGATAGACGGAGATATAGTGAATCAGGGATCGATTCATGGAAATATCAGGAATACTTTATCTCAGGTAATTTTAGTATCGCGAGTAATGGGAATGACGAATGAATAATCAACAGGTTCAATAGAGTGTCCTTCGCATAACGGTAGCAGTTATTCAGGTAGCCCATGTACCTGACCCTGGCCGGTGATTAGATGGAAACATCTAATTATAGCTACACGTTATCGAACCTGTAGGGTAACACGCTTAAGTCAGTTCTAGTTTGTTGTGTATATGGTTGGTCTGGATACCGAGAGAGTATCACCGGACTGTTTTCTGCGTGGTAGATAATATCTTTATCAGAGAGATTGGATTATGCAGACACTAGGTGTCTCGGAGTGATAGAAGTTGCTATCACTAGTCGGATTTATTCCGAGGGTTTATATATAAGAGGGAAATATTTATCCGGAGTATTTTGTCTACGGACACTGGGTGTCCCAGATCATGTAAAAGTGTTTTATATGATAAGTAATTAATTCGGGGAATATTATGTAAAAGAAAATATTCAAATAAGAATTAATTAGACAAAATATTATTTAATTAAATGTTAATTTATTTAATTAATAAATAATTATTGGAAAAATATTGGAGCCCACCGAAGGGGGCTGCCAAGTGGGCCCATGGCCCCACTAGGCAGCCGCACCCTGCATGGGGTGGGTGGGCCAAGGCGTCATGGGGGGAGGCTCCCCCCAGCCGAAACCCTAATGGGCCATGCGGCCAGTGGGGGGAGGCGACGGTGGCGGCAGCCAAAGGCGGCCGGCCTAGGTGGGCCCTACCCCCTAGGTCGGTGCGGCCTAGGGCGGGCTCCACCCAAGGCGGCGGCGGTTGAGGCGGTGGGGGAGGAGAGTTGGAGTCCAACTCCAACTCCTCGTTCCCAAACCGAATTAGGCTTGGGGACTTTCCCCTTGCCCAAGTTGACTTGGACTAGGAGAAAGCTTTCCCCTTCCCCAAGTCCCTCCACCCCTTGGCCTCCTATATAAACCCCAACCCCTCTCCTTTGGAGACACACAAGTTTAGATCTATTCTAGTTGGATTAGAGGGAACCTCAAAATATTTAGAGGGATCCTCCCAATTAGATCTAGATCTAGATGTCTAATCTCTCTCTCCCTCCTTCTCATGTGTTGAGATCTCCACCTTCATATACACCAGCGGTGAGTGCTTCAAGTGTGGATGGCGAAGCCTTGCTGCACTAGATCAGATGTATGCGTGCGAAACTCACAGGGGTGATCCATTGAGAAACGGTTGACCCTATCTCACTCAGTTGGATCTAGGAGGGACGCGAGGAGTCTACGATATTCTCTCGGCTAGGCTTAGCCGAGGGAGTTATTCGACAAGCTTCATCGGTGTAGTCATCGACATCGGCGTCGACTACGTCAACTACATCAACCACGTCAACCACGTCGACTACGTCAACTTCGTCATCGACATCTCTTCCGCTTCAACGGTGTCGGTAACGATTTACAGTTGGATCAAATATGCATGTCTTGCACTTGTATCTTCATAGTAGATCTTGGCTGTTGCGTTGTTGGCGATTTTTTTGTTTTCCATGCACGCAACCCAACACGTGGCTGGAGGAGGCGCCGTCGGAGGAGGAGGTTGCCATCTGGGCCGAGCTCGCTGATACGTCCAAAACATATCTACTTTCCCGAACACTTTTGCTATTGTTTTACCTCTAACTTGTGTGTTTTGAATACAACTAATGCGGACTAACGATGTTTTCAGCAGAATTGCCTTGGTGTTTTGTTTTTGTGCAGAAAGTCAACTTTTGGGAAAAACACCAGAAAAGATCGCAAACCTCCTATTTTACCAGAAGACTCGCGGAGCCAGAAGGGGAGGCGGAGATGGGCCACGAGTGGCCCAAACCACCAGGTGGCGCGGCCAAGGGGCCTGCCGCGCCAGCCTATGAGGAGGGCGACTCGGACACCTCCCCGAGCCCCCCTTTCGACTACATAACCCTCTCTGACCTAAAACGTGAGGGGATCGTCCACTTCATCCAGAAACATCACCTTACGCCGCCGCCATCGCGAAACCTATTTCGGGGACCAGAAACTCCGTTCTGGCACTCCGTCAGGACGGGGAATTGGAGGAGATCATTGCCATCATCATCACCGACGCTTCTCCATCGACCATCCATGTTTCCCCCATCCATGTGTGAGTAATTCCCTGCTGTAGGCTGAGGGGGATGGTAGGGATTGGATGAGATTGTTGATGTAATAAGGTCATTAGGGCATGGTGCCTAGTATCCGTTGTTAGTACTTATTGATGTTGTTGCAACTTGTTGAGCTTAATGCTTGTCACTAGGCCCGAGTGCCATGATTTCAGATCTGAACATGTTATTGTTTCATAATGATATGCACTGTTTATTGATCATACCTGCAAGTTGTATACACATATTGTTGTCCGGAACCCGCGGTCCCAAAGTGACAATAATTGGGACAGCCGAGGGGAATGGCTGCGATGTGAGGATCACATGTGTTCACGGCGTGTTAATGCTTTGCTCCGGTACTTTATTAAAAGGAGTACCTTAATTACCAGTAGATTCCCTTGAGGCCCGGCTGCCACCGGCAGGTAGGACAGAAGATGTTGTACAAGTTTCTCATTGCGAGCACGTACGACTATATACGGAACACATGCCTATGTTTACTTAGTACTTGGATGCTTTATCATTATTATCTGCAATGCCAATGTCATGATTATTATATGAGCTATCATATCCATGCAGCGTCCGTTCATCCATCCCTATGCCTACAGTGTTTTAATCCTACTGTTTACTGCAATCACTACTGCTGTCTCTATTTACTGCTGCTATTATTTCACCGCTACTACTGCTATAAAACTGTTGCTACTGATAATCTGTGTCGAGCAAGACTATTCACAGGTGCAGCTGAATTGACAACTCCGCTGTTAAGTCTCTCAAGTAGTCTTTGGCTCCCCTTGTGTCGAATCAATAAATTGGGTTTTACTTCCCTCGAAGACTGTTGCGATCCCCTATACTTGTGGGTCATCACTCGCCAGGGTCGCCATGTGGCCCGACGAGTCCCGCTCGATGTCAACCACCGAGTCGGAGAGCGCCACCAGCAGGCCCGGGCTGTCGCCGTCGTGCTCGTTCCGCAGCTCGAACGGCACGTCGTAGCCCACCGGGATGCCCTCCACCGGCATTGCTTCCGCCCTGGGGCGACAGAGGAAGAGACGCCCGTGCGGGCGTGGTGGCGAACGCTGACGCTCGCGGCGTTCGCGGATGGTGATGCCGCCTCCACCACGCGGCGGTGAGTGGTGCTCCTGCTTCACCACGGGGCGTGGTGGAGGGAAGCGCGGCGCCGGTGGAAGGAGGCGCAGCGGGATGACGCTGGCCGTGGAGGCGTGCCGGCGGGCGGCCTCGATAGCGGAGACAACCGTGTGGCCGGTTGCCTCCCACCAGTCGTGCCGCCCCTGGGTGTTGTAGCGCGTCTCGAGCGCTCTAGGGCCATCGACGGTGGCGATGACCGCCTCCCGCTCGCGCTCGAAGCGCTCGAGCCAACGGCCCCAGACCCCAGTTGGCCTGGCCCTCGTCATTCTCAGGGAGGCGTCGCTTCGCCGGCGAGCGATGAATCGCCGCATCTGCTCCGCCGTCTCGGGCAGGCGGCACGAGAAGGCCACCAGGCGAGACGGCCCAGGCTTGTGCAGGCGGCAGTCCAGAGGGGCGAGGAGCCCGCACCGGTGCAGCTCCCAGGCGTCCTCGCTCCCAATGGTGCGGCCGCCGTACGCAATGGATGCAAGGTGGGGCGAGGAGAGTGAGGGCGAGAGAGAGGACGGGGCGGATAAGCATGGCGAGGGCGCCGGCTATATATCGCGGCGATGGGCGGTGCGGCCGGCGTAAATGCGACGCGTGGGGAAGCCGCAACGCCGGCCGCGTGGCCTGGAAGCCATCGCGTCGCCTGGCCGCCGTTAATGGCATGCGTGTGTGCAGGCGCACCGCTGTCCAGTCACGTCACGTTAGAAACCACCGACGACTGCACCATTAACGCGGCGACACCGGCCTCCTGCACGGCGCGATTAATATCGCCTGTTCGCGCCGTGTCTCTATGACAGGTGGGGTCGACCTGTCGGAGGGCATGTCCGCACCATGTCCGGCACCCCCGAGGTGGCCTCCAAACTTGGAGGCCCTTTCGGGGGTGCTGGACACGATTTCGCTCGGCCCGACCCTTTAGGGGGTGCCGCTGGTGGCCAATTTTGACGTCCGGACCCCAATGGGCCTTTGGGGGTCATTTGGAGACCCCGGTGGAGATGCTCTTAGGATTTAGGAATACAAATGCTTCCAGAATTTGGAACGAGGTTTGGTGGAGTCTCAACTCTAAAAATGGCACCTGCCTCTAAATGCAAATTTGGTCCAGTTTGCAGAGCGTATTTTACTTTGAGGCAATGAAAAGACAAACCTTTTGTCTTTTCAGAAAAAAACTTCAAAACTTGAATAGATAAAAAAAATGAGTTATCTGCCACCAAAGTTTTGACTGTTCCGGCAGAAAATGTAAATAGTGCACCATATTTTTTTTTTCTCGAGCGGATGATATATAATAGGATACCAAAACATAATTTTCAACTTACGCAAATGTATACCTATGAATTAAAAAATAAACAAAAGTATCAAATTAGGTATCAAATTACGCCAATTGCTCTAGACCACCAGGCCGAGTGGGAAGTGTGGAACCAGCTTGGCATCCAGATCAAAGAAACCGAGGTGTTGTCATCTGTCCTGATGGTAATCTTGAAGAGGATCGACGGTAAGGATCCTTCCTTGAAGTCAGGTGAATGCATCACACAAAGCTACTTTTAGGTGGTTTGATATTTTGGAGATATACCTACAGTTTATGGTCGGCAATGGCGAGATCTGGCCGCCGACAAATGAGGGTACAACTATGTTGCCTTTCGTGATTTTTTTCAATGCAGCTTATGATTTTCTGTTTTTAACAAAGTATCACGAGTTTTTTTTTTTTTTGAGAAACCACATGCGAGATGTTGCAAGGTTTTATGAGTGTTTTTCTACAATTTGTGTGTTTTGTTGGATATTTCGATGACGTGTTACGTGCTTTCAAAATGCTGCAAACACATGTTTTTTATTGTAATCGTTTGTGATCTTTAGTAAATAGTTTTTTTACAGTAATCTTTAGTAAATAGTTGGCGATTTTATTAAAAATGAATCCGCTTCTAACAATTTTGATGCGTAACCACTTTTTTATTGACGAAACAAATGTATTTTGCTGTAATCGTTTGTAATTTTGATAAAACTGTTGATGATTTTTGTTGCAAATTCAATGTTATCTAAACACTTTTTTGTTTCAATATATTTTTATGTTGCAACGATTTTTTTCTATAATATATTTTTGTTGTACGATGGGATAAAGAATTTTGTTGCAACAATTCATAGTGACACTTTTGCTGTAAATATCGGAAAGATCGGTGTTAAAGATATAGACCACATTGTTTTAAATGGATAAAGTTCTATATTGCGGTTTAATTTTGCAAAAAAAATGAAATATTGAAATGCAAAAATACGCCGTAACAAATTTTGGATGTAAAAATCGTGATCTGACGGCTCTCGAGGGGAGCTATTTTCTATCTTTTATTGGGTGACCTAGAGCTCCACATATCTTATTTACAGATAGAGACTAGTACCACTCGAATACTGGATGACACCGGCTGGATGAGCCCCAGATGGATACCATAATACCAATAGAGCTTCAGCTTGACGCGCAACTTGCGGGCGTGAGCACACCGATTTGCACGACACCTCCTCCCTCTGTTTTTAAATATAAGATATTTTAGCTAATTAACATGGTTCCTAGATTCAGATCCAAATGACTGAGCGTAGACACTAAAAGATATATACGTAAATTTAGATACATGTGAATATAGAAATAAGTTAAAACATATTATACCATGAGGCATTGATATGGACGTCGGCTCCTTTCGAGCTAACCACGAGTGCACAATATCGTCACTGCAGGATGACATTGAAGGCACGCGAAGCTGAGCTAGCTTAGAGCATCTCCAACAGACGCGCGAAATACGCCGCGCGCGCGAAATACCGGCCGTTTCCCGCGCGCGGGGCCGGTTCGCGCTCTCCAGCAGGCGCGGGAAAGTTTCGCCGCGCCGGAAAATGGTCCAGCGCGCTGGACGAAGCGGCACGCGCGGCCTCATATATAGCGCCGCGCGTCCAGCACGCGCCACGCAACCACCACTCTCTCTCCCGCGCCGCTCCGGATTTTTCCCCTTTTTCCCCACCGACGCCCGAGCCACGCCGCCGCCACCATGCCGCCGCGCCGCCGAAGCCAATCTGGCTACCGCGGCGTCCGCGCGCCCGAACGACACATTCACGTCGGAGATCCGGTCCGGCGAGGAGCGCGTCCAGCTCGGGACGTTCGAGACGGCGATCGAGGCCGCCCGCGCCTGGGACGCGGCGGCGTGGGCGCTCGGCCGCTCGCGCCGCCAGATGAACTTCAACGACTGCCGCGGCGTCGAGGAAGCGCGCAACATGGCGCCGGCGCCGCGCCTCGTCACCGACGAAGACCGCCGCCTCCACCGCCGCCGAGCGATGCTCAGCCTCGTCGCGGAGCGGGACCAGCGCGCGGTCGCGGACTGGTACCGCAACCATCCGCGCGAACACCAGCTCGAGGTGGAGCACTGGAACATGTCCGCGGCGGAGCAGTTGGAGCGGCAGGCCGAGCGCCGTGAGGATAGGGAGGCGCGGCGCCAGGCGAAGGGGTTGGCGGAGGCCGAGCTCGCGGCAGGCCGCGCGACCTGGCCCGCCGACAACGAGCGGTGGAGGGCGCTGGAGGACGAAATCTCCAGCGACACCGCCTCAGATAACTCGGACTTCGAGTTCTAGTTTGTATTAGGTTGCTGTAGTTTGTATTAGGTAGTTTGTATTAGGTGAAAAATCGTCAAATCTATCGAATTAAGTTTAAAACGGTCAAATTTAGCTCTGGAGCGCTGCGCGCGCTGGAGTTTTTGGGCGTCTGCTGGAGCGCTGCGTTCCGGCGCGCTAATCTATAGCGCGGCTGGAAAAACAAAACCAGCGCGCCGCGTCCGAAAGCTCCTTTTTTATGCTAGATACCAAATTTAACGCGCGGCGGCGAAGCGCGAGATGCTCTTAGCTTTGCATCCGACATGGGCGAAATTAGTGGGCAGTTATCTGTAATAAAGCGGTGCAGATCGGAGCACGCGAGCTAACGTGAAAACCGGCTATGTAGTGAATGACACCCCGGCCACATGCGGTCGCCGGAGCCTCGCGTCGATCGTTGCTCCTTTACTAATTGGTTACCGACCGCATGCCTGTCGATCACTTGGCCAGCTACAACTTCAATCACCCGTCAGATTGCGTCTCCAGCCAGCAATTGATGTCAGGCAACACAACGTGCTCCGAAACACAGCAAGTTTTTGTCCTCTCATCTCACGTACGGATGGATCGCGGAACCATTAAAAAAATCTCCGAGGACAACGCGCGCTGATAAGTGCAGCGACCTTGAGTGGCCGACCTCTTCGGTGGGTGGTTGTCGATTGGGGAGAAGTCCGGCTTGGTACTCGGAGTAGTATCGTCGTACTACTGTGGAGACACATGTTTTTGTTGCCATTCGATGCTGATAAATTGCAGGTTTCAATGGAGTAGCTCGGCATGCGCATCAATCATCAATGGGTATATATTGACATGACAGATTGTGCGTAAGAGCATCACCAGTCATGATGGTCAAACCCTCCCATACATCTGGCTAGACAGACCGGACAGGGTTTAGGCTGAAAACCAGCACCCAACCGCCCCTCCAAGCGCAGCCCAAACGGTCGGACTGTCCGGTAAACACCAAACCCAGCCAATATCTGGGGAGGGTTTGGGGCCGCGCGGACGCGTCCGCCCCGTGCTTGCTGACACGGCGGACCTAACTTTTTCATCATAAATCGGAAGGAACCCTCGCCCGGCCAGTAGATATTTTTCACACTCCACCGACTCCTTCTCCTAACTCTGCCCTTCTGTCAAGCTTCAGCGCCGCCCCTCTTTTTCGGTCGCCAGCACCACCGCCGTCGTCCGCACTTGCTCGCGAACCTTCCCTGACCAGTTTTGCTGCCGCATGGCGACGGATTTGGCCGCATTTGCGATGGATTTGGTGGCATTTCCTCCTCCGCCGCCGCCTCTACCACATCAAGCATGCCTCTCCCACTCGATCTTTGACGGCTTCTCAGCACGCCCGGCTCCCCGTTCTGTAAGTTCGTTGAAACCCAAGCTCACCCTGCGCTGACGAGGTTATGCTCTGCGGGTACCCCAGCGTAAAGGTACCTGGTGCACGTGATGATCAGAGAAGCCCAAGGATTAATAGAAGCCCACGACGGAAGGCCTGATACGAAGAGTGTTTTCCAAGTTAGATCGAGTTATAGTCGGTTAAGGCTTTCCATACATGTAACCTTGGTCGGTTATGTTTCCCGGGACCCAACCTCCTATATAAAGGCTGGGAGGGTGATCGACCAGGGCAAGGAATCCATAGCCACCAAAACCTCGACGAGATCAGCAGCTTGTCGAACCCTTGTAACCCTCATATTCATACCATAAACAAGACAAGCAGGAAGTAGGGGTTTTACCTCACTCGAGGGCCCTGAACCTGGGTAAATCCAGCTTGTCAGCCGTCGATTCCACCATACTACGCGTTCTCTACCACACAATCAACCCTAGGTATAGCAACCATGGGAATTGCCGAGGGCACACCTCGACAATTGGCGCCGTCTGTGGGAAAAGGTAGTATTGGGCTCACGGTTTCGCCGGTTTCATCATCAAGCGGCCACCCGCCGATCGCATCTGCACAAGGTAACTCGCCTACTACATCATCAAAAAGCAAATCACCGACCACCGTTGCAAACGGCAACTCGCCGGCAAGATCTACCAGCATCAATTCAAAAAGCGATCACTCGCCAAAATCTCCAAGGAGGCTCATGCCGCACTCGATGGAGGCTCAACAAGCCTTTGCCGACTCGAATCAGGTTTGGATATTACAGTTGGAAAATTTAACTTCTTTGTCGATAAAGATGGTGTGCAGGACCTGTTAGACCACTCGACATGGAGACACTCGACACGGAGACAATCGACAACGCTTCGACTGCAACACCATCCATCTTGGCGCGACATCGTCACAGATCGTCCCGATCCAATCGCCAAGCGACTCTGCAACATCCATGACCTCGCAAGAGTTCCGTGACGAGGTGGCAAAAAGATTTGGAAGAAGCGAGATCGAATCTGCGTACCGCCCAAACAACTCAATCGAGTCACTCGACAACGTCGTCGACTGCAACGACGTCGCGGGGAACAAGGAGAACATAGATGACAACATATACCTCGCCGATCTCAACGGCCCAGAAATCCGTGCCAGCCACGAGATATTCACCTGCGATGCGAATAGCCTGGACAAAGCACTCGAAGATCAACTCGATTGCGGCAGAAACCCCAGCAAGCAAAGCAACTCCAACATGAGCCTGGATGACGACGCCGAATCCATAATGCGCATTAGCAACACATGGGAGAAGATCGGGTGGTCCGTATCAGGTATACACCGCGAGTACAGCAGAAACGTCAGCAGCTGCAACATGCCGTCGACCTACAGAATACCCTTGCACAGTCACCATGCCTGACGGAACAACCACGCTGACCATCACCGCAGAGATGGCGGAAAAAGTGAGCAAAGTAATCGAAAGCTGCACAATGCTACCAGCAAACGCAACTCCGGAAGAGGTATTGACCTTACAATACTTCCAGTGGCAAGAATCGATACGGTTGAAGAACTACCGAGCAGTACTCGAAGAACGCAAAAAGCAAGCCAGCATATCGAGTGCTCGGCGAAGAGCATTGTCTACGAGTTCAACAGGCAGAAACGACCCCGCGAATAGGTCACGATTCATAAACCTCGGAGACGCAGATCGTGCAGCGGTCACTCGAAACCTAAACCCAGCCTTTATGGCAGTCGACGCGGAAGGAGTCCCCATACCTACTGAGCCAGCCGGGGCGCTGATGACGCTAGGCACCTATCTCAGAACAATCGAACCTCCTGCAGGAGACCCAAAGAGGGATCAGCACCTCCAACTGTACAAACAACTGGCAATAGCAGCACAAGCCATACAGCATCCACAAGCAACTCCAAGGAGAGATACAGATCGGGACCGTCGCAGTCGAAGTCCTCGGGGAAGGAGCAGTCGAAAAAGCTCACGTCATCGTTCCAGCAGGAGCCACTCGAGGAGGTCATACAGCAGCAGCTCAGACTCGGAAGCAGAAATCGGGCCATGTGGAGCGCTATGCTTCACTCGACGGATCCGGGAGGCTCGTATGCCCAAGAAGTTTTCGCTAGCTACCACGCCAAAGTTCAACTGCAAACAGGAGCCATCAGGCTGGTTAGAAGATTACAGGCTGGCTGTTGGATGTCAGCGCGGTACCACAACCACAGCTATGCAATACATACAACTCATGATGGAAGGAACAGCTCGCGATTGGCTCAAATCGCTACCCGAATCATACTACGATTCGTGGGAGCACTTCAAAGGTGATTTCATCAAATACTTCGAGCCTCTATGTGAGCGCCCCAAAACTTTCGAGGAGCTCCGGACCTGCAAGCAAAAGTCAGATGAATCTCTGAGATCGTACATACGGCGGTGGACCACCATCCGTAACTCAGTAGGCAACGTATCAGAAGATAGGGCAATCGACGCCTTCAAAAACGGACTCTGGAGAGAAGACTTCAAAGAAACACTTGGTCGAGAAGATCCAAAGACAATGGCGGCACTCATGGTACTCGCAACAAAGTGGGCAGATGGAGAAGACTCCGTACGAGGCACTCGACCCGTACCCTCACATGAAAATCACGAGGGTGGCAGTCGAGACCGCAGAGATAGCTACAGAGATGATCGAAGGCGCAAACGCAAGAATCGTTATCACGACGATGACCATCCAAACTTCATCGCAGCAGGCTTTGTCCAGTCAAGGGACAGCCGCGACCAAACTGACAGACGACCCCGATCATCGTGATAATCGAGATCATCGTACGGACGACCGCCGAGGTAATCGAGACCATCGCACAGACGATCGACGTGACAGTCGAGACCACAGACGCGACGACCGCGATAGCTACAGAAGGCCGAGTGGCGCAGGCGAGCAGACAAAGATCCTGAGCGCTCAATCGAAGAAAGGATGGACGATTATTGCAGATTCCATCTTTATAAAGGGGATGATGGTAAGCTTCGCTCTAACCACTCGCTGAGAAATTGCAGGGAATTCGATCAACTTGCGATTGAACATATACTGCGACTGCAAAGAGATGGACGTGCACCTCCTCAACTAGTGCAGACTCCATCGACTACATCACAAGCACAGCCTGTTCAGGCATATCCAGCACCGCAACAAGTACAACAAGCACAGGTATATTCCATACCACCGCAAACACAGCCTACTCAGGTGTATCCTGCACCAACACCAGCGCAACCGACGCCAGTGTACATGGTGCCAGCACAACCCAAACACAAATGGCAGCAGCCGTGCACCAGATGCAGCAAGAGATGCAAAAATATCCCGTAACTCGCGGGCATGATGATCCAGCGAGGACGTCCCTCCAATAGAGAGCAAAAGTTACACACTCGACACGTCAATATGGCGGTCATGGCACCCCCAGCTATCACAGATTTTTTGAAAGGATCAGAAACTCCGATTGTCTTCAATCGAGAGGACCATCCACCCGCAGTATATCGACCAGGGCATGCAGCCTTGGTACTCGACGCCCAAATCGGAGGCTACGCCATGACCAAGGTCTTCATGGACGGAGGTAGCGGCCTCAACATAATCTTTGCAGATACGCTACGCAGAATGAACAAATCAGTCGAAAATCTGCCAAAGTCCACAAGTACCTTCCACGGTATCGTCCCAGGCAAAGCAGTGCTCCCAGAAGGCACCATACAACTCGTTACGTTTGGAGATACTCACTTCAGAAGAGTCGATTGAGTTCGAAGTGGTCGATTGGAAGTCACAATACCATGCAATACTTGGGCGCCCCACTTTCGCTCGATTCATGGCCGTCCCACACTACGCCTACCTCAGCTCAAAATGCCAGGACCAAAAGGAGTCATCACGATCAACGGGAACTTTCAAAGGTCAGATTCATGTGACCGTGACTTCAGCAAAATCTCAGAGATGTATGGGATGGAGCAATCATTCGCCAAACTCGAGGTTTCTAACGACCGCACACTTCTGCCGGAACACAAGAGGTTAGCATCCGACAGACAATTCAATGCAACCAACGACACAAGAAAGCATCAAGTGCACCCGACTGATCCCTCAAAAACGGTCAACATATCATCGAGTCTTACCAGCGAACAGGAAAATGCGCTCGTCGAATTTCTCCGTAAAAACTGGGAAATATTCGCATGGTGCCCAGCTGATATGCCAGGTGTCCCCAGAGAGTTCGCCGAGCATTCTCTACAACTCAAGCCAGGATCTAGACCAGTCAAGCAAACTATGCGCCGTGTCTCCGATCCCAAAAGAGGTGCAATCGAGGCAGAAGTTGATAGGTTACTTGCTGCAAAGTTCATTCGAGAAATCAAAAAGGCAGACTGGGTTGCTAACCCTGTACTGGTCGAAAAGAAGCACTCAGACACCCTGCGGATGTGTGTAGATTTTACAGCCCTAAACAAATGCTGTCCAAAAGATCACTTTCCATTACCACGAATCGATCAGATCATCGACTCAACAGCAGGATGCGCTCGGTTATCATTTTTGGATGCATATTCAGGATACCATCAAATTCGGATGAAAGAAGAAGACGAAGACAAAACAGCATTCATAACCCCACTCGGGGTCTACTGCTACACAACCATGCCTTTCGGGCTCAAAAACGCAGGCGCAACTACCAGCGCATGATGCAAAACTGTCTACAAGAACAGATAGGACGCAATGTTCAGGTCTACGTCGACGACATCGTCATCAAGACTGAAAAGGAGGACACATTAATCAGTGATCTACAGGAGACATTCAAGAATCTCAATCGATACAACATCAAGCTTAACCCAAAGAAATGCACCTTCGGTGTCCCAGCTGGACAACTCTTGGGTTATTTGATATCTGCACGTGGAATCGAAGCAGACCCAGAAAAGATACAAGCTATACTCACAATGAAGAGACCTACCAAACTCCATGAGGTACAGCAGCTAGCTGGTCGAGTAGCAGCACTCAGTCGATTCATCAGCAAACTAGGCGAAAAAGCACTTCCATTTTACAAATTGATGAAGAAAGCAGACAAGTTCGAGTGGACGGATGAAGCTGAAGCAGCTTTCCTCGAACTCAAAAAGATGCTCACAAGTCCGCCAATCCTCGTAGCACCTAAGGAAAATGAGCCACTCTACCTATACATCTCAGCCACCAATCGAGTGGTCAGCACCGTGCTGGTGGTTGACCGCATGGAAGAAGGACATAGTCAAAGCATACAGAGGCCAGTATATTACGTAAGTGAAGTTCTTTCCCCGTCCAAACAGCGGTACCCGCAATATCAGAAATTGGCGTACGCCGTATTTATGACATCAAGAAAGCTGGCGCACTACTTCACAGAACACCCGATAACGGTGGTCAATAAATCAGCGATTGGAGACGTCCTCACAAACCCCAACGCAACGGGGCGAGTAGCAAAATGGCTCATCGAGCTGGGACCACTAGGAATCAAGTACGAACACCCGAAAGCCATCAAATCACAAGTCCTACCCGATTTTCACACCGAGTGGGTAGAAGCTCAATTGCCAGGGGTACCTGACGTATCAAATTCCTGGACCATGTATTTCGATGGATCCAAAAAGAATGAAGGAGCAGGAGCGGGCGTCATACTCATATCACCAAAAGGCGACAAACTGCGCTATATCTTGCAAATGGGTTTCGAGTTCCCATCAAATAACGAGGCCGAATACGAAGGTCTAATCCATGGCATGCGCATGGCAAAAGCCATGGGATGCACTCGACTAATGATTTATGGCGACTCTAACTTAGTTGTGCAGCAAACAATGAAGGCCTGTGATGCAATCGCAGACAACATGATCGCTTATCGGGATTTGTACAACATAATGGAGGGCAGCTTCGATGGCTGCGAACTACGACACATAGGGAGAGAAAGCAATGAAGAGGCTGACAAATTAGCCAACATTGCTTCCACAAAAGCACCAGTCCCGCCGGGTGTTTTCTTTGAACGAATAGAGCGTAGGTCAATCGACAAACGGCCATCGACCACGACAGCAGCTACAGACAAGAGCAAAGCGCCAAGCACAGAGGATCCTCCGATTGAGGTACTTCTCATTGAGCCAATATGGACTCAACCTTTTCTCGCATACATACTTCGCAATGAACTACCAGAAGATACAAACGAGGCCAGACGCGTCACTCGACGAGCAAAAGCATACACCATCATAAACGGTGAGTTGTACAAACGCAGCACCTCAGGTATGTTCCAAAGATGCATTGCACTCGAAGATGGCAAGGATCTCCTTCGGGACATTCATGCCGGTACTTGCGGGCACCACGCGGGCAGTCGATCACTCGTAGCCAAAGCCTTCCGAGCAGGGTTTTACTGGCCTACAGCGCTAAGGGACGCAGAGGACATAGTCAAAAGATGTATTGGTTGCCAGAAGTTCGCTTCCAAGCCACATGCACCCGCATCAGCGCTAAAAACCATACCATTAGCATGGCCTTTTGCCCAATGGGGACTTGACATGGTGGGACCACTGAAGAAATCATCAAAAGGAGGTCATACTCACTTACTAGTGGCAGTCGACAAGTTCACCAAATGGATCGAAGCTATCCCCATCACAAGCTCAACAGCTTCTACGGCAGTTCGTTTCATACAATCGATCATGTATCGATTTGGAGTAATGGATAGCATCATAACTGATAATGGTACAAACTTCACGGCGGAAGAGTTCAAATCCTTTTGCAAGGAACAAAACATCAAACTAAACTACGCCTCTGTGGCACATCCACAATCCAATGGCAGGTCGAAAAGGCCAATGGACTCGTATGCAGTGGCATCAAAAAGAGACTCTTAGTACCACTCAAAAGGGCCGCGGGTGCATGGGTAGATGAACTTCCATCAGTACTATGGAGCTTACGGACCACCCCAAACGCCTCCACACAGTATACACCGTTCTTCATGGTCTATGGTGCGGAAGCAGTGTTACCATCCGACGTCAAGTTTAATGCACCACGGGTGGAAGCATATGAAGAAAACGACGCGAACAAGGCACTCGAAGACGCAGCCGATTTGCTGGAAGAAGCACGCAATACGGCTTTGGCACGAACAGCCGTTTATCAACAAGACCTCCGCAACTACCATAGTCGTCGATTACGCACACGGTCCTTCATGGTGGGAGACTTGGTGCTGCGGGAGAAACAGAAGAAAGTCCATAAACTTGCATCACCATGGGAAGGACCTTACATCGTCACAGAAGTCATCGAAGGAGGAGCCTATCGATTGAAGAACGCAAAGACGGGCGAAGTAGCATCAAACCCATGGAACGTGGCGCACCTGCGTCGGTTCTATGCATAGATTCTTAACCTCATATGTAATAGCACATAAGGTCAAAGAATCAGCAAGTTTCAGACGCACTCTTTTCCCTTACCAGGGTACCTAAGGGGACTGGAAGGTTTTAATGAGGCGGCTTGCTGATCGAACACATATTTCGAATAAAGATACATGTTCCTCCATATTTCTCATATATGCTTTTACCCTACTCAAACACTCGGGGGCTCGATCATAAAAACATAAGCATCAAATTCTAGCTCAAAAATCAGTGAACACAAAGACTTACAGCCCACTCGACATACTCGGGGGCTGGGTCAAACAGAAAACCCAAACCCCACTCGACATGCTCGGGGGCTGAGTCAAACAGGTAACACAAACGCAATCGATAAACTTGGGACCTAGCACAAATCAAAAACACATATGTGTTACCCGAGGACTGCCCCAATTATACCATGATAAGTCGGGTCCAAAATTAAAACGGCGTCTTCTGCGGTCAAAAATCTGAACATTGGGCCCACACAGACATGTCTTACCAAAGCAGCGAGCGCACGCCTAAGACATCACGATTAACGTCGGGTGTAAAGATAGCATTCACATTCAGTTGGAAGATTCGAGACTGTAATCGACAAAAAGAATTCGACTAGCAAAGGTACTCCCATGGGAGCGTATCAAAAAAAAATTTGCGATTGATAAAAAAGGAGTAAAATTATTGAGATTATCCTCTACTTCAAACGAAATAAAGCATAATCTCGGGGGCTACTCCCATGGTGAGCGCTGACGCGCTCATGTAGATTTCAAAGACAAAATATTTCGATTGACAAAAAGCAGTATAGAAGGATAATTTGAGATTGTCCTCTATTGCAAGACAATAAACCACAATCTCGGGGGCTACTCCCATGGGAGCGTGACAGCGCTCCCATAGATTTCAGAACAAGGTAAGAAAATTCACTCGACTACAGACTCGATTAAAATGCATTAAGTACTTCACAAATCAAAGAATCAAACTTCATACATTCCCGAACTATGCCAATCGCAGATGTTTCGGATGCTGCATACGCAAATGCAAAGGTAAGACCCGCCGAGCAATCGAGATGGGCCGAGGGACGCTCCAACAGTGTTTTCCCTTGAATTTTTCCGAGTCAGCAGACATGATGAAAATCTTGACGGACGCGTTAGGTATCAAAAGTTAAACTGCAGAACGAATCAGTAAGACCTACAACGGCCTGAGTCGAGTCTGTCCAGTATGTTCCAGCTTCGAGTCCGGGGACTCGAACCTGATTGAAGGCTAGTATGGTTTCGCCCAAATGTGCGGTTAACTGAGCTCGATTTTCGAGTGAATCAGGCCTACTATGTCAAAATCCCTAGGCAAAAGTTTCAAAAGTGTTCCAGCTTCGAGTCCAGGGACTCGAACCTGATTGAAGGCTAGTATGGTTTCGCCCAAATGTGCGGTTAACTGAGCTCGATTTTCGAGTGAATCAGGCCTACTATGTCAAAATCCCTAGGCAAAAGTTTCAAAAGTGTTCCAGCTTCGAGTCCGGGGACTCGAACCTGATTGAAGGCTAGTATGGTTTCGCCCAAATGTGCGGTTAACTGAGCTCGATTTTCGAGTGAATCAGGCCTACTATGTCAATATCCCTAGGCAAAATCTTTCGACTGAGTTCCTGGCTCGAGTCCAGGGACTCGAGTTTGACTAAAGATTAGTAAGGTTTTTTGCTTAAGTAAGCAGTTAACTGAGCTCGATTTTCAAGTTGATCAGGCCTACTATGTTAATATCCCTTGGTTCACATACGCATACAATCGAAGCAAATTAAGAGTAGAAGGATTACATCGGATCAGGAGTACAAAAGCTCAGAAGACTATGACGTGCACGATGAAGGGAGCACATGCTCGATTCTTCGAGTCAAGCAAGTACTCGGGGGCTAATGACGAGGTTATGCTCTGCGGGTACTCCAGCGTAAAGGTACCTGGTGCACGTGATGATCAAAGAAGCCCAAGAATTAATCGAAGCCCACGAAGGAAGGCCTGAGACGAAGAGTGTTTTCCAAGTTAGATCGAGTTATAGTCGGTTAAGGCTTTCCATACATGTAACCTTGGTCGGTTATGTTTCCCGGGACCCAGCCTCGTATATAAAGGCTGGGAGGGTGATCGACCAGGGCAAGGAATCCATAGCCACCAAAACCTCGACGAGATCAGCAGCTTGTCGAACCCTTGTAACCCTCATATTCATACCATAAACAAAGAAGAGCAGGAAGTAGGGGTTTTACCTCACTCAAGGGCCCTGAACCTGGGTAAATCCAGCTTGTCAGCCGTCGATTCCACCAGTACTACGCGTTCTCTACCACACAATCAACCCTAGGTATAGCAACCATGGGAATTGCCGAGGGCACACCTCGACATGCGCCGTCGGTCGTTTTCAATTCCGCCGCCCGTCTCCGCCCACCGGTCTCCGACAACATGGTTTCATGGGACACGAAAGAGGACTCGGCAGGCTCCTACCCTCTATACGAGGAGAACAGCTCCTCCGACTCGGTATGTCCTAGGTTTAGCTCACATTTTGAGTTTTTCCCAAATTTGTGCAATGGTAGTGGATTTGAGTTGCAATTTGTTGAATTGTAAGCATGTAGTTGCAATGTCCGTGGAGTGATATCCGAGTTGAACGATTCCCTCCGAGGCAAGATGCGCTTATTGGAGGATTTGAACTTCACAACTGAGGAAAAAAAAGGTTGAAGAAAAATTGGAGGAAGTTCAAGACACAAACCGGAAGTTGGAGGAGAAAATGAAGAAGGTTGAAGAGGAGAAGAAGAAGATAGAAGAAGAGAAGATGAAAATGGAGTTGCATCTCGCCGACGTCGTCGATGATTACAAAAGCAAGACGGATGCAACTCGGACAAAGATGAAGAAGATCAAGAAGCATGTCATTGAGAAGGAGATGCATCTCCATTATGCATTGGGAGCTATAGTTATTTTAGTGATAATTATAATTGCTATGTATAGTATATCTTGGTGCACTAGATAGATCTTACACAATGAATAAGAACGTAGCTACATGTACAACATGTGTTTGAGGAGAAAAATAAAAGGTTCATGATTGTAGAACGCAATTTATAGGGGTTGTCTGGTCACTGTCCACGGACACGTCCGGACGTGTCCGCGGACATTTTGGGGGTCGAATTTGGGGTCTCCGGTTGGAGATGCTCTAAGCTACTGTGGCAAACTTTGTTTTGTCAAAGCTTTGCCATGGGTTGCACGTCTCAGCAGCTCAGCTTAATAATGGGCGACTGGCGGGTGGCTTGGCTAGCAAGGCGGACGTGTCCGTGTACAGTTTGGGAGGGGAATTTAGGGTCCTCGGTTGGAGATGCTCTAAGCTACTGTGGTGAACTTGTTTTGTCAAAGCTTAGCCCATGGGTTGCACGTCTCAGCGCAGCTCAGCTTAATTATGGACGGCTGGCGGGTGCCCTGGCTAGCAAGGCAAACATGAACGATCGGCGTATTGTAGTGTGCATGCACCGCTTCAGTCTCCTCTTTCCATATAATTAACTGACATATGATGGTGATGCATGTTCTGTCTGAATGATATGGCCAATTTTCCCTTCTCATTTCATCTGCACCATGATTACGACCAAAGGATATGCTAGGGTGTAGCTAGCGACGGCTGATAGTCCGTGCACTGCTCGTCATCAAGCCGGCTTGCAGTATTTCCATGATTAGGTGGTGTTTGCTCCCTTCAGCAAAACAGTTCCAGCATCTACTTTAGCTAGATCTAATTCGGCACTATTAATCCATTGTCTCAACTTAAATATATGGCCGGTACCTGATTGGATTGGACCCCGGAGTATTAACATGCGGTGAACATGATCAGTGCTGCACGTTTGTAGGTAGCCCGTAGGGAAATCTGGCCAAAAGTTGTTAATTAACATTAATCCTCTATTTTTCTGGCCGAAATCCGAAAAATGCTGAAGGTAGTTGCTAATTCGATATCTCGCGCAATTAATTAGACAATGCACTGATTTATCGGCTCTTCGGTCTTCTCGGGTTTCTTCAGGCTGCAGGTAGCATCAACAATTTAGTTTTCGTCGTGAGAACATGGTTAGATGACCGGCCAAAAAAATATTCTTATAGGTACGATGGTTCCAGACTAATACGCAACACTTGAATATGTGATGTTGTGCGGTCACATTATGAAAACTACAACAAGTAGCAAAGTGAGTGAGAGTGTTAGAAACTTTCAAAAGGGGTTATTGGTTCATTGAATGAACTAGGTGTGGATCTTTGCAAAAGAAATAACAAGTTATGCAAACAATGGAATTGTTTTCTTAGTTAAAGAACCAAAGTTATGCCTTCAATAACTAGAGCTACAAGTAATCATATGATCAATAAAGGCTATGCAAGAAAAGACAAAAGTCGAAAGACAAGAGTGAACATGAGAAAAACACCGAACATCTCCTCAGATGTTAAACTTATACAAACTAGATATTGCCAGTTGTGCAAGTGGGAGACTGTTGGATGTATGCCCAAAAGACAATGTATTTATACATCTGATTCATTAATTATGTTTCGTGTTTACTATGCTATAACTGCTATGATTTCTGAATACGTGATTCAGGAGAAAGCTCATACGCACGTGTAGAAAATATGAACAGTAAAAGATACCCTAATCTTATTACAGACTAATTTATTGAATGCTTGATGATCGAGCTTTCATGGTTATGGACATTGTATATGTCAGCATCAACAAGTGGCATATTGTGGGAGAACAGTATGTCAGGGTAGACCCAAGTTTTGGTATGCTAAGAGATTCCGTTTGTTTTGTCCTTAACTTATCTCAGAAAGGTTATTATACAACATGTCCTTAAACCATGAGGTTATTAGGGTTGTGTATACTAGAGTAATTGTTTTGGTGCTGTCAACCATCACGGTCGTAACTGGGTGATCATAACGGCAGTTACTGGGTGGTTACGAAGGTATGCATGATTATAATGTTATGAGATGAAAGATTACTCCTCTGTCAAAAGAGAGATACGCTCTGGGCCCACTCGGTATGAGAGGTATCCATTATGTTCTGCAGACAATGCATGGTGAAGTTACACCGTGTGGGATATCGTAACACGGGAACGAGTAAAGGGAACTTGCCGGTTAACGAGACAGAAAAAGATGTAGTGAATCAGGAAAGATTCATGGCAACATCAATGGTTATGTATATCTCGGGTAAAGTTCTGTTATCGTGAGTAATGGGAATGATGTATTAGTAGTCGACAGGTTCAACATAGTGTCTTCGCATAACGGTAATAGTTATTCAGGTCGTCCTCGAATCTGACCCTGGCCGGTGATTAGATGAGCACATCTAATTATAGCTACACGTTATCGAACCTGAACCTGTAGGATGGACATGCTTAAACTAGGATTGGTTAGTTGTGTATATTGGTTGGTCTGGAACATAGTGAGAAAGTATCATCGGATTGGATCTGCGTGATAGATATATTATATATATCAGAGAGATAATAAAGGCAGACATTGGATGTCTCGAAATGATAGAAGTTACTATCATTGACGGATTTATTCCAAGGGTGTTTATATAAGTGGTAATATTTATTCAGAGTATTTTGTCTGCGGACACTAGGTGTCCCGATCATGTAAAAGTGTTTAATATGATAAGTAATTAATTCGGAGAATATTCTATAAGAGGAAATATTCAAATAAGAATTAATTAGATAAAATATTATTTAGTTAAATATTAATTTATTTAATTGATAAATAATTATTGGAAAAATATTAAGACCAATAAAAGGTGGCTGCCACATGGGCCCTAGGCCCACATAGCAGCCGCACCACCACTAGGTGGTGGTGGGCCGAAACCGAGCGAAGGGGGGGGGTTCCCCCCCATGGCTGAACCCTAGTGGCCGAGCGGCCCATGGGGGAGGCGACGACGGCGGCGGCCAGGTGGGCCAGGCAGGGCGGCAGGCCCCACTCGGGGTCGGTGCGGCTGGGCGGGCCCTACCCGGGTCGGTGCGGTGCAAGGAAGAAGGGGGAGGCGAGTTAGAGTTGGACTCCAACTCCCCCTCCCAAACCGAATAGGGCTAGGGGTCTTTCCCCTTGCCCAAGTCCCTCCACCCTTTGGCCATCTATATAAACCCCACCCCTCCTATTTGGAGATACACAATGGAGACATAATAAACTCTCAAGTTTAGATCTATTCTAGTTTATTTAGAGGGAACCTCTAATTAGAGGCAACCTCTCCGATTAGACTAGATCTAAACTCTCTCTTTCTTCTTCTCATGTGTTGAGAACTCCACCTTCATATACGCCAGTAGTGTTTCAAGTTTGGACGGCGAACCCCTGCTGAACTTTTCCCGGCGTACGCGTGCGAGTGTTAGAGTATATGGCATGTACGGTTATTATGGTAGTTTAGGATAGAGATATGATCCGTTTCCATACGGTCCTGACTTGACTTGTACTCCAAGATGATCCCTTGTACGCCTATATATACTCGCCCATGAGACTCAATAATACATCCATCATATTCCGCCAACCTCATAATTCTACATGGTATCAGAGCGGCACGATCTGACCTAGCCGCCGCCGCGCTTCCGCACCGCGCCGCCCCCGTACCTAGGGTTCGTCCACCGAGCGGTTGCTCGGCTGCCCTAGTGTTTTTTTTCGGTCTCTTGATCCGGTTTTTCTCTCTCTCGCCGGTCGTTTTTGATCGGCGTTTCTTTTTTGATTTTCCGATCTAAGATCGGTTTGCGTCGCCCATCGCCGTCGTCTTCTCGCGCCTCTACTCCGACAACGGCATCGACCTACACCGGCCCACTCCTCGACAGCCGGCTATCGCAGTCGACTCGCTGGCGCCGACTTCGCATCGGCCGGCTTCTTCAAGCCGGCTATCGCGGCCGACTCGCCAGCGCCGACTCCGCACCGACCGGCTCGTCTCCACCGACCGCGCAGCAAGGCCGGACACGCCGTCCAAGGGATGCCTCGATGCGTCGCAGCCGGCTTCCCTCGCCCGCACGGTTTCCATCGCCGGTTCATCTTCGCCGTCATCGACCAGGACTTCACCGACAACTTCGCCATCGACTCCGATCTGCGCGTCGTCATCACCGCCATGGCACATACCGCACCGCGTCGGTCTGATCAACCGATCGCGCACCTGTCTACTTTGGGCCGCCGCGCCGCCGCCATTGGTCCATGTTGCCGGCTGCCAATGCGCCTTCATAGGCATGTACGCGGCTGACGACACCCGCCGTCGCCCTGACCTGCGTGCTGCTGCTGCGTCGCCCCTTCGGGCCGTAGCGCCGCAGCACGCGGTTCTCTTCGCCGTCCCCGCGCACTGACGTCTTTGGCTCCCACCGTGCCACCTCCTATGGAGCGGGTTGCCAACGTCCACGCATGGTCCTTGTCACGCCGGGTTCTTCCTCGCCAACCTCGAGTAACGCCGCCGCAGCTCTACAGGTAACCTGCATGGCCACTTCAGGCCGTCGCAGGTCCCACCGACCACCCCATATCCAGGCGTCCAGCATGGCCACCCCAGGCCGCCATTGCCTTCGCCGCCTTCTACATCTTCGTCCACCACGACCTCGTCGCCAGCGTCATCATCCTCGTCCCCGACTACGCTGATAGTCAAACCGACACTGGCGTATGGTTCACGGTGGTCCCTGTCCCCGCATGCACGGTACTGGCAACACCGTTGTGTGCCTTCGTCCTCGACGCCCAGGTTTGGCAAGCCCGGGTCGGCGCCTCGTCTACATCGGTTTCAACAACGTCTTCGGCATCGACTCTCTCCTCTACGACTGACTTGACCGCGTCACCAACTTCTTCTAAGTGTACTCGGTTCTGGCAAAACTGGAGTATGCCTTCGTCCCCGACGTGTGCCTTGTTCCGGCAAAACAATGGCCGCACCTCGTCCTCGACGGCTCGGACTGCATCGTCTCCGACAACGCCATCCTCGACGATTGTCTCGACGCGTCTCCGTCACTCTCCTCGCGTACTATGCGCATGCGGCTTCATGTGCGTCTACATCGACACCGACAACCCAACCACGACATCGACCACGGCGACCCCCTCGCACGGCTACCACGACCAAAGCTGAACCGCCTAACGCTCCCGGCTCCCTCGATATCGGCACAAAGGGCTACCACCTCGCTTGAGCACCTCATCAGCTTCCTTTACAGTCCAAGCATATGCGCCGTGACACCGTCCACGACGTTCCCGCTCCTACTACGGGGGGATGTCAGCCCACTGGTCTACTTCGGCTTTCCAGTCTGACCGTCTGCGACGCTCCTGTTCTTCACGACGCTACCGCTACGACTGCGAGGGGATGTTAGAGTATATGGCATGTACGGTTATTATGGTAGTTTAGGATGGAGATAGGATCCGTTTCCATACGGTCCTGACTTGACTTGTACTCCAAGATAATCCCTTGTACGCCTATATATACTCGCTCATGAGGCTCAATAATACATCCATCATATTCCGCCAATCTCATAATTCTACAGCGAGCTCTCGGAGGGGTGAGACGTCTGACCCTGACTCTGCTGGACCAAGGAGATCAAGCAAGAAGACGGCGAGATCTCTCTACCAGGCTTGGTTGAGAGAATCGGCGACATGCTACATTGATGACATCATCAACATCGACATTGGCGACAGGCTACATCCACTACGTCATCAACATTGTTTTTCCGCGACTTCGGTGTTGGTAACGTATTCCATCTAGATCTTCGGATCTTCGTATTCACATGTATCTTCATAGTATAGATATTGGAGCGTTGCCTAGCATGATCAGCGAAAATTTTAAATTTCCGTCAAGCAACCTAATAAAAACATGACCCGACCACCCCACCCAACCCGACAACAAAGTCTAGCCACGCCAACAGCTTCCACGATCTACCCCGGTTTGAGACTACACACCCAGAGAAGAGGGAGTGCTCTTCTACGAGGCTTAGAAGGAGGCCCAAATACGGAGATACAAGCAATGCATCAAAGTTGTGGTAAGGGCCAATTAGGACATTTAACACGATACATGCCGCTTATGGTGAGATTTTTAGTGACGCACCGGTGGTATGTATGAGGAGGACGACGCCATGGGAGGGAAGGAGGGAGGGAGAACACGAGCCAGGCTCGGTTTCGTTTTTCTGTCGTTGTGTGTTGAATAGTGATTAGGTGGATGTCGATAGAAGAGATTTGGTCTGATACCATGTTGGATGAAACGATCGGTACCCCGTTAAGGGGATCGGTTACGTGTTAAGTAGGAGTAGATGGAAAACCCCCGCCCATGTCATATATACAAGGAAAGGAATTACATATGGAAAGAGGAGGACTGAAAGATCCAATCTCGTACATGGCTGTTGTGGTGACATGCCCGTTGGTGTACTACACCATACGGGTATCCCTAGGCTATACGTGATGGCTACTTGATTTTGTATAACAAGATGGGGGCTCAATTACGGAGTATTTTTTACATTAAGTTGTGGTAAGGGCCAATTAGAACGTTTAACATGACTAACATAATGCCCGTGCGTTGCTACAGGATAAGTCTAGTAATGCCTCCACTTAGGTCGTGGCAAGTACTCTCTCCGTTCAAAAATAAGTGTCTCAAGTTTGCTCAAAAGTGAATGTATCTCCACTTTTGGGCAAACTTAAGACACTTATTTTGGGACGGAGGGAGTATTAAGTTTCTCTACCACACCCTGCCACTCTGTTGACCATACGTGATTCATCGATCCCAGGCTTCGCCAGATAAGTGAGACACTAAGTTCGAAGGTGAGATGGGTAAATCAAATCCAAGCAGAAACAAAATATAGATATGTTAGGAAAGTGGTTGTGCGTTGCTACGGGTAAGGCTCCCGTGCTACGGCTGACTGCCCATGGGAGAGATGGTGAGGTTACCTCTATCATGTCATCATATGTATAAATCTCAACAATTAATTGTTGCATTTTATTTGAATATTCAATACAATATTGAGCCCAAGTGACAGAAAAACAGAGTTTTGCACTGAAGCGATGTACTCAGTGTTTTCAACAAATATAATTGCAACAAATAATATCAATCGCTAAGTTTGAGCCCGTGGCATAACCTGATATTCCCCAAGGCACAAGCAAACACACCCAAGAAAAATCCGAAGTTGTTACAAATCACTCGTAGTAGCCCAAGACCTCGCCCCCGATTTCATATGCTCGCATGTGCTTGCTGTTGCTGCTGCTCCTTGCCCCTTGCCTAGTCGATGCTTCTCCTTGCTTCCTACTGCCTGTTGGTCGTCAAGCTCGCCTACCGGCGAAGAGGGGAGGAGGTCACTGTCTAGCACCAGCCCAGGTCGGTCGTCCCATTTAGCCGCCAATTGAGCTATGCCGACACAAAAAGAAAGAGAGAGAGGGAAAATTAGCAGCACGGTCAGGTTATTTGGGACATGTAAGGATTATATTAAGAAACAGTAAAAACTGAACCACCTATGCCCAACCGTCAATCTTAAGGGAAAAAGTAAAGTGTACAATACAAATACCTTACAGGTCTAACAGAAAAGATTTTTCCTTTAGAAGTGCTTTTCTGATGAAGTTTTGGAAGTTTGTATTAGTTCAAAACCTTCTCCGCTTGAGCTTGCTGCAACATGCTCATATAACTCTTTGCGCTAGCCTGTGTGCTAGGGATGTTTCAGTTTGGTTCTCTCCAGGTGTGGGGGTGCCTTTCTATTTTGCTCTTTGTTTTCTGTTTTGGCTCCTGGTAGTTTGTATATAGAAGAACTTGGTTGGTTTCTGATAATGGAAATCGGAGGGCGGACTCTCTTTATCCAAAACAAAAAAACAGAAAAGATTTTACAGAAGTAAGTTCAGAAGAATCACACCAATGCTAGTATGCTACTGGCCAGAACTGAAGATGTAGTGATCTCAGGTGAAACCGACACATGGCTATGGTATTGCTTTTCAGATTTCAGTGGCACCACGCTGTACATGCCCAGGTCGCCTCGGCACGGCCTCATGACCCTTTTTGTTGAGATCAAAGAGCAGTTCCTCCTTTGTAGGCTGGAGTGACATGCCCTTTTCCTCCTTTGTAGCTCAGATTCAGAATTTAAAAAGTAGAACAGGAATGATTTTGCACAACATTATTGAAATAATTTAAGCGCATATGCAAAACATAAGAGAAATCATATTATTCAGTGTCTGTAGCAGAAACGTCGACGAAGGAAAATCTGAACTTCAGGAAAAAAATAGAATAAAACACACATAAGTCGCTGATGTAATTCTTGAGGTTCATGATCTCATCCTACACATTTTCTAGGAAGGGGGCAAATATAAAATTGCAGAAATGAATGCTTGGAAGTCATCGGAAAATTGCAACCCAAGAGATAAATTCATATACTGCCCAAACAGCTACAACACTTTAATAGTCAAATGCGTAAGTTATCATCTATGCTGGTTGGCAACATGGAGTAGAAGGATATTTACTTTTAATAGTGCACCTTGGATATATCAAATAGTAGTGCACCTTGGCCCAAAAACTTAAACATATAACTGGAGTCGGAAAAGGAAGGTTTAGACACATGTAGACTGAAATATTTGGTAAATGTAGAAACCGGTTCAGGTACATCATAGTTATCTAGAAATTATGTTAGGATGAAGATCTTTACACTCAACCGAAGAAATTAATCCATATACTTCAGTACCATATAAATAGCGGAGCAGTCACATGACATCACCAGCTCACTGGCACACAGTGACATAAAAGAGTTTTTATGTTAGTTTACTGCCTAAATTGGATAAAATGTACATCATATGGATAAAAGGGAGCAAAGTATGTACGTCAGTTTGATAAAAGGGCGAGGAAGAACATTTTACCGAGTCTGCAGCAGCCTGGAAGGTAACATAGTCACCCCACTCTCCCCTCTTGGTTGGTTCGGTTAGCATTGCAAAGTGAGAATACATATCGTTACATTATAATTCAGACATTTACAGATAGATGGTAGAAAAATGAAGAATCACTAACTTTGGCATCTTCTCAAGGTATTCTCCGTAATCCATGGGAACATATCCAACATATATTTCAGGATGGGATTCGAATGTGAATAAGTTAGGAGTGTAGAGGGAATACATTAACGTGAGAAGAAAGAATCTGTGAAGATAACAATTATCAGTTTAGTACAAAGAAACGCTGGCAGTTCAAATAGCCGTATCGACCAACAAAATCATTCATATGTGCATCCCTCCCTGTAGAAAAGAAACTAATAAAGGTAGGCTCCATGAGGGAGTCGGAAACCCACTTCTGGAGCTCCATGTGCCTCCATGAGGACATCGGCGAGCGGCCGGCCTGATGTCGTCCTCCTGTTTACGACGTGGGCTCTGGCACCCGCCGCAACGGCGTAGGGATGCGCCTGAAGAGGGGATGCTGGGCGACAGGCGATGAGGAAGCAGGGTAGGTCACCGGACGCCATGTTGGGGAGACGGAGTGGGGGGGGGGGGGGAACACGAGGAGAAGGAGGGGGAGGAGAGTGGATGGCGGAGCTATAGAGGACGGGGTCCGAGGCAGTGGCGGCGCACGATGAGCGGGGATCGCGCGAGGGTTCGACGAGGTTCCCAGCGCTGGACGGAAAAAAAGCGAGAACGTAATAAAGCGAGAAACGTAGTAAAGATAGAGATTAGTGGCATGTAATCAACCTTTTAATGGTGTCATTTAATAAATAGAGACGGTTTTGGTAGGTTTCGCTCCATGCAATCCTTTGTTTGACTTGTATGCTTTGTTAACCTTGGAATAATTGGTATTTAAATGTTGATTGATGGATTATCGTCCCTCTTTTACCGTACCGAGATTTGATTTGGCATTGATGTGGTGTGAAAAAACCGGAGTTAGGAAAAAACCGGCGCGGGAAAAAACCGTGTTGACGAAAGGCTGAGAGGCTTGATGAAGGAACGAATTGTACCTTTTAGATGGTAGAGATAGAGAAGATAGCATAAATTGAGTCAACTCTTTTCTATCTAATGAGACTATAGATATCAACCATCTTAGCTCAAAATGTACTCAACGGTACTATGCAACCAGCGGTAGTATCAGGCAGAACGGCAGCAGGGCATTAAAATGTGGACGCCACGCGTGACTTGGACGTTGAAAGCGGTCGATGAGGACATGTTTGTGGTGATGCTGCGTGGTCCAGTGACCAAAACTGGCGCTGTTTTGCGCGGATGGGCCTGGAGTGGATTGATAGACACGGACGGTTGACGCTGGCACAGTACAGTACTACTCACCAGCCACGAGCAGCCACTCGTAAATCGTTATCGAGGAGAGGAGAGGGCTACGAAATTGAGGCGAACGAACGCATATACAGTGTTTGGTTTCCACCGCGCGCGCACATGCACGATACATCCCGCAGGTCATGATGCTGTCGGCACGAGTACTATCCTCTGTCTGTCATGTGAAGCGATGTGTTCTGATCTGCCTAATTAATTCACGGGGACAAATCTTTCTTAATTTCTGGACCGTGGCAGACTAGCTAACGACCCCACGGACACAGGTGCCGTCGCCGTGCAGGTCATTGCATCTCCAACCACCGCCCACGTGCTCCTATTACTATGCCGTCACCGTTGCCCGGTGCGCGGACAGACGAAACCACTGACCTGGCAACTCCACGACAAAAAATAATTGGTTTGAAATCTACCTACAGTGTCGATTTTATATATTCTCCCTGTTTTCTATACAAAACCACTATCCATTTTTAGACACTAACAAAAGAGAGCTGGACGCTGCACATGGAACCATTCATGCGTAGCATAAAATTAAATCACGCGGCTGGTTTACTTGATCGTACAGGCATCGGACAGCAAACGTCGTACGTAGAGAGGTTCCGCTAACAAAACAGGACCAACTAATAATATGAGCAGCACTAATTATATGGAATCTCGTGTTTCGGACAGAGGGGTTGTTTGGTTCCTGACCACATTTTGCAAAGACTAAGTTTGTCAAGTGTGGCAGCCGTAATTTTTTGGGTGAGAAAGCCACAAAAGTGTGGTAAAATTTGGCAAAAAGTTCACTCTAGGGACAGGTTGGCCATATTGGTAATAAAGTGTACCAAGAACTAAATACTCTATGTAGTTGTGGCTGGATACTTGGATTGACAAATTAGACAAGCAATGTTCACTTAATAAACACCATCCTACGAGGAAAATATATTCAGCTCTTTTTGACGAGAAATATTGATCTTATATAGATGCAAATTGTATATTTATTGTTGACCTTACATTTAAAACCAGAGAGAGCATTAAGATAATTTAAAACAAAATTACTATTATCGTCTACATAGGTTCAATAATCTTCTCTATTAATTCTTAGGCCCCATTTGGAATACAGGAACTAAAAACGTAGCAATAGGAAAAACGGAGGAATTGAGGTGTCATGCTTCCTAAATTCCTACAGTAACCATAAGGAAATTTTCAAAGTGTCCTTTGGGTGTCACGCACGGAGGTGGGGGCAAAAACACCAGACTCGGAGGTGGGGGCAAAAACACCAGCACGGTGGGCAGTACCTGTTGGGTCCGATCCGATCACCACTGTAGACGGATGCAGCGACCTGTCCTCCATCGCGTGGACCAGTTTTGATTAAGGCATGGTGATGGTACTGTCTCGGTTTTTATCTATAGTACGTACGTACTAGTACTGTATTTCCTTTGCCTTTTCGCCGCTCAGCGTGGGGTCCAGGCCTGATCATTCCTCTCCCATGATGCCATGACCAGAATCCATTAAAGTGATGGCAGATCGCGATGCGTGTGCAGACCCGTGGTCCCTGTGATGTTCAGTCAGGCAAGCAGTGCCGGGAGATGGGAGCAGGTGGGGCCCACGGAAAGCATGGCAGGAATCAGTTCGGACGGATGTGCCCAGGGCCCACACTGATTTAAGCTCCATTTAAAACACAAACACAAACACGAAGGTAGTCAAGTCGACCAACACTAAATTTACAAGATGAATTTGAAAGCTTGTCCCTTACGTGTGGGACAAACTGTCAGGTAATGAGAAATGTTAAACATGGTAAATGGTGACATTGGGAACAAATGAAAAAATAAATTCAAGTAGACTAATTGTTGACGTTCAACCAACGACAACTAAAAATAAAAATAGAATGTATTGGCAATATCGCATATTGTATAAGAAAGAACAATGGATGGAACACGCAGGCATGCATGTGATGGGGTTATTGGATATTTTTCGTCTCGAGTTAGTGATAATTACACCAACTTTATCAAAACCATTGAACTGCATGATGATTAAACAAGACATGTAACAACTGGTTTTGCAATCTTATGGAAGGGGAGTGGGAGTTTAACTCTAATTTCCATTCACCATTTCAATTCCTAGCCCAATCCCAGGTAGGAGGTTTGCGAGAGTTCTGTACGTGAATTCCATCGCACTGCATTATTAAATTCACATTCCACCTAAACAAATGAAGGAGTAAACATATGCCTCAAACTGCCATTCTTGAACTCCAATTTTATACACCTAGACCCATTGTAAATGCCTAAATAAACTCTTCGAATAACATTAGCTCTGTAATTTTATTTTATGATGATAACCCTTACCCCACCCTATGTAATCAAACTATAATTTACCTTCACTAATTTAATGGTGAAAAATAAATCCAAGAAGTACTAACCAAGACAAGTAGAGGGTCGGTAGTTGGTTGCTATGCGGTTTCTGAACTGTGTTGTGCCAAATTATATTTCATTATCGATTATGAAAAAATACATGAAAATAGAGAAAGAAATCGTTAGCCAAATGATATACAAAGCAGAAATTAGTTAATTTGTATGAATAAACGGGATTATCATAATTCACCACGATCCAACCATCAAATCTGACTAGCTACGCGTGGCGAAGATAACACATAATTTCCGTCATGAGAGCCTTATCTGGTTAGGATGTCTCCAACGGGCCGATGCAAATGGACGCGATTTTTGCCCGCGTTTTATCCGTTTGGGTCGGCAAACGAACAGCCGTCCGGCCCTGCCTGGCCACTGCACCAAACAGGCCGACATCGAGTCTGGCCAACAATTTTGCCCAAAAAATTTGTCATTAATAATAGGAATTTGAGTGTTACATTTGGGAATTTGAGGATTACATTGGGGAATTTAAAATAAACAACGACCTAATCTAGGGCTTCTCGTCGTCGTCCTCCTCCGGTGGTGGCGGTGGAGTAGTCGGCTCATCGACGGCTGGTGGGGGCGGTGGAGATCCCGGGACGTTCCCCGGCGCAGCCATAGCCGGAGCAGGCATCCTGCAGCGCCCGCCTCACCTGATCCGGCAGTTGCGGCTGAATCGGCTGCGGAATCATGCCGGCCCACGCTAAACTCATCCAGCGAGAGAAGTTGCCGCGATGGTGCCCGCGCGCGCTTACACGCGCTCGCTCGACCTGGTCCACGAAATACTGCGGCGGTGGCGGCGGATCCATTCCAGCGTGTGGATCTGTGGTTGGAGGTGGTGGCCGTTGTGGCTGGGGAGGAGAGTTAGGGTTTGTGCTCTAGGGCTTGGCCGGCCGGAGCACATTTAAAGAGTTTCACCGCTGTATAGTTATTGGGGGTAGATGGCCGTTGTAATGGCTGACACGCGGGCCAGGAGCGGACACAGGGAGGACGCAGAAGCTATCCGCGTGGGTCCATTTTCGACGCAAACTTGACCCAAATTTGGGCCGAGTTTTGGTCACGACGGACAGTGATCCGTTTGTGTCGACGCGTTGGGGTTTTCGCCCAAACGGATAAAAACGGACATACGCGGACCATTTACATCGGCCCGTTGGAGACATCCTTACGTCGACCTCAACTAAATATTATTTTTAGATCACGCAATCGAAGTTGTAATGATGAAAGAGAAAGCTCAATAATAAATAAAAGAGATAAACGCATCATTGATCACTGAACTTAAATTAGATGAGTAGTTTGGTCACTGAACTATCAAAATGTGCAAACAGGTCACTAAACTCTCAAAAGATGAGTATACTGGTTAAAAGTTGACACCGTGGCAAAGTGGTGTATCCGTGGCATGTTGACTGTCCAGTTGACTAACCTTGGAGACCCAAAATATTGCATTAAAAACCCTGGCGAATATCAGCTATCACCTGAGCATTGTTAGTCCCCACGTTGCCTCTAGCAGGACGTAGTGAGACTAAGGATCGCTTTCCCCTGCAGCTGATGAGCGGAGGCGCCGGACTGGTTGCGGGAGTAAGCGGCGACAACACGCAGAAGGTGGAGGCTCGACAGCTTAACAGGCGCAGTATGCCATCTTATGGTGCCGGCGGGCAAGGAGGCCAGCCTGGCCAGCTGGCGTGTGATGGTGAGCGTGTGGTGGCACGGCGGCGGCATGCAGCTCGGCAGTGAGCATGGCAACACGCGGCGACGAGCAGCTCAACGAAACCGTCAGCGGGCGTGAACTCGACGGCACTCGTTGCCACATGCACTGGTCAGGCCATCAGGGAGGTGTACCAGAGCATCCTCGCCATGGGGGTTGTCCTTGACGTTGTCGCGTGCAACGCTCTGGTCGATATGTAATGTACCGTAAAGTGCAGCGATACGTCGGCCGCGCTCTCCGCACACGCGCGCCCCGGCGAACACGTGGAGGCGCTGGCTCTGTCCCGGCATGCTGCAGCAGGGTGCATGTCTGGACGCCGTGACGTTCGTCGACGCCGGCATGTGGCGCGGTGGCCCAAGGAGCTCGTCGCCAGGATGCCGGTCCGGCCCGATGAGGAGAAGCAACATGGACAAGGTTCCCAGCTCGCACACCCTCCTGGCCCTCCTCGTTGCGCGCAAGTTCTTGCTTCGACTGAACATGGTGTCTGGGAGTTCCGCCCGTCGAGACTGCTGGCCGTGGGCGTCCGCGTAGACGACTGACTCCTGTTCCTCCGCCCCTTCTCCTGGCGGCAGCAATGCTGCATGCTCGCTGCGAGCAACTCTCCTGCTCATCCCGTGAGCAGCTCCTCCCGCTCACCTAGTCGACGCGGCGGCGGCGGAGTGGAGTCTCGTCGGGGGAGAGGTTGGAGATGCGTGGCTCTTCAGCGAAGGCATTGGCATGGCTAGGTGGACATCTCCGAGATCCGGGAACTGTCTTCGAAGACCAGAACGCGGCGGGGTAGGCGAATCGATGGCAACGACCACCGTACCGACGCGGAGAAGACGACAAGCTGGCTTTGACTCCGGGCATCCCGCTTCGAATACTTCATCGAGTAGGAAGAGGAGGAAGTAAATACATAGGGGTGTTTTTGCAAGAAAATGGATCCACGGTGCAGCCAACTGCCTAGTCAGCATGCCACGTCGGATGAAATTAGCTCGTGAAACACAAAACGAACCGGTATACTCATCATTTGAGAGTTTGGTGACCAGTTTGCACATTTTGAGAGTTCAGTGACCAAACTACTCATCTAATTTAAGTTCAATGATCAACCATGCGTTTATCTCTAAATAAAATACAGCTAGTGACGGAACGAACATTTTTCGGGCCGGTTACATCGGTCGATCACTTGATTTACCGATCCATCTCTTTCTCCCTGGTAAGTTTCACACAAACACACGCGGCAACTACAGAGTAGTACCCACCCAAACGTCTCTATTAAACAAGATTATTAAACAACCTTAATAATAACTTCGTGTAGACGGTGCAAGTAGATAGTCTACTGCCCCTCCGTTCTAAATTAGATAATTTTTATTTATCTAAATGTGGATTTATTTATACTTTTAACATGTCTAGATACATTTACATGTGGGCAACGAAAGTCATTTAATATGGAACAGAGAACAGTAACTAGCCAAGTAAAATGCATACCTATGTGCAAAATAGTACAGGTTGTCCATGTAGCCAGGATTTTTTCTGCAAGTCTATCGATCGTAGCCAGACCACACGGCCACAGTGCACGCCACGCTAGCTTAACGCTAGCCAGCTATAATTTTCATGGTTGGGCAAATCGTTAGCTAACTGTGGCAGGTAGCGCATGACCGGAAAGAGGAAGATTAAGGAGGAGCTCCGGATTTGAGGAACGTCCAGTCACGAGCCCATTCAGATACGGACTTACTCGCTCTTTATTTACCATGGTCGGGGCCTTCTCCTTGCCTCATTACGTGCTACGAAACACGTAGCATCGCCGGCTTGTTAACAAATTAGCCGTGCATAGGCGGCGCCGCCAGCCGGGGTATGGCATCAGTGCGAGCTGCCTCATCTGGCGGACACTTCAGTATTGCGCTGCCATTTGCGCATTGCTGCGCACCCCGCGCTCGCAGCTGCGCGACACGCTTTCTCCGTTTGGGCCTCCGCAACTGCGCGCGCATCGGATATGCAGGCAGCCGCCCGCTGCACGTTCAGCTGCATGTGGGCTGCCTCCGCCGTCGCCTCCACGGACTTTAGGCACAACCGCCCACGTCGATGGGCGGCTTGGGCGGTGCATTGCCCGCCGCGACGCCGGCGGCGTAGGCTTCCTCCTCGGGGTCGTAGACGTCGTCTTAGGCATCCTGTAGCGCCCGCCTCGCCTGATCCGGCAGCTACGGCCGAGGTGGCTGCGGAATCATGCCGGCCCACGCTGGACTGGTCACCATGCGGCGAGAGAAGCTGCCGCAACGGCGCCCGACCGCGCTCCGACACGCTTGCTCGACCTGGTCGACGAGGTGCTGCGGCGGTGGCAGAACATCCATTCTGATGCGTGGATCTGCGAGTGAAGGTGGTTGCCGCCATGGCTAGGAGAGGAGATCTAGGGTTTGTGTGTTGTAGGGCTTGGCGGACGGAGCACATTTAAAGAGCTCGACCGCCCACAGTTAATGGGGTAGGTAGGCGGACACAAGGAGGACGCAGGAGCTGTCCGCGCGTATCCGTGTTCGACGTAAACCTGAACCAAATTTGGGTCGAGTTTAGATCGCGGCGGATAGAAAAACAGACAACGCTCCATTTATGTCGGCTTGTTGGGCCTTGGTTTTCGCCCAAACGGAAAAAACGGACGCGCACGGACTAGATGTATCGTCCTGTTGGAGACATCCTAAGATGGAGAATGTGGCATAGGAATTAATCACCAGACCGCTCTCGATCGTATTAGCAAACAGTGCATCCAAACAAATACATATAGCCCATCTTGAGATTTCCACGAGACAATGAGAGGATAGGCGCCGACGTAGAAACTTTTGTGTTTTTCTCGTGGAGGGAGCTACATCACGGTCGGTCCTGCGGTTAATAATTTTCAAGTGAGGACAGTGGAGCAGTGGGCCGAAAGTGACAAAGAAACGCTACAACCTGAGATGAGATGACACGGCACTGGCACCTGGAATCCATCCATCTCTGTCAACAAAGCAGATGACGCCGACGAGACGAGCTTTCAAGCTTTGCACGACATGACAAAGTACTCGGCTAGAAGACGACAAGGAAAAGTATTGCTTTCCCCGTGAAACGGACGCCACACTTGCATTCCAGGGATGATCTTGACCAGGAAAGTAAAAGGCTGCCTCGACGCCGCACAGCGCACTGCGTAGCGTGCCGTATGGGCCAGCGGCAGAGCCGAGTGGATTCTCGTCCAGCGGTCCAGGTCATCATGCACTGGTGCGGCAGCGACTGTATATGTGCCGCAGCGTAGCGTGGCTGTCGCATGCATGCATGTGTGTGACCACGGGTAAAGCAGCAGCAATAAACCGTGGGTGTTTTTTATGATGTCCAGTGCATCTATTTTTTCTTAAATGACTCTTAATCAAACTTTCAGCCACTAATAGCGGCTCAAAAAACTTTCAGCCAGCTTTGACCCCTCCGCAAAAACTTCAAATTGAAAAGCGTTTTGAAAATTTCAGAGATTCTAAGAATCTTAGTAAAACGTTATTAGTACTTTCCCTTGTCTGAGGCTGTGAAATGGAAAATTTTAAGTCATTCAAAATAAAACATTTGATCGGCGTTATTGGTCCATGAGAATCTCATAGTACGCCAACTAATATGACGACTCTGAGATTCTGATATTTTTGAGACCCAAAAAAACACCATATCAATTATCAAATGACTTATTCCGAATGATTTAGAAAATTTTCCACTATGCATTTCCAGACAATCCAACATGCATGCATGGCGTTTTCTGAAATTTTCAGAACTTTCGAATTTTTTAGAACGCCAACGAAAATTTTGATTTTTGGGAGGGGTCAAATATGGCTGAAAGTTTTTTGAGGTGCCATTGACGGCTGAAAGTTTGTTTAAGGGTCACTTGAAAAAGATACCTCCCGTGCATTGTCTCCATTCATCTCGCTCTCCCCCACTATTGCTTGCATCTAATTCTTTATATATCCGGCATCCAAATCTCAATATGAAATTTTTTGTGTTTTGAGCTACACAAAAATGATAAATGTACAGATACAAGTATAAGAACAATATATAATTTCAAATCTTCAACTTTTATCATTTTTGTGTAGCCCATAATAAAATAAATTGCGCCGTGATTCTACACTCTTATAGTATACATAATTGGTAACATGCGAAATTGTTTTCAGATAATTTTGGAAACGTAAATATATGTTTTGCATATTATAAAATCGGGCATCACTGAAACTCGGCAGTAAAAATGACTTTCCGACGAAGCGGTAACATCTTCTGTATCGCGCCATCGCAAACCGTGTTAAATCCACTGCAATATGTAATGTTCCTACTAGTGGCAACACACCAAATAGATGGAACAAGCCACGATACACTCTCAGATACAAGATCTGGTTCAGAGATTCAGAGTTGTTGGGAGGGAGAGCAGCAGAGATGGGGAAGAAGGTTACAGACGCCACAGGCGTATTGATCATCGATGATTGTTTCCGTCCACCCCTTCCGCATTACATGGGCGATGCCCGAACAGCTGTCGCAGCAGCAGAGCTCACACTTGGGCTTGGGCTTCACTGGGCTTCTCTTGGGTCTCGGACAGGGGATGGGCCGTGACATTCCCTCCCGCTTGAGTTGCTGCTTGACCCCAAGCAAGCGCATCAGGAAACTCTTGCAGCAGGCGATTCTTGTTCTCCCAGGTTAACCAAGTAGCTCGTAATCCGCTCTACTGTATTTGTACCAGTGGCAACACCTGCACCTGAAGTAACATGCTTAGCAGGTCTGAACATCCGGCAAAGAGTCCCCAAGGTCTTTATCATAGTTGACTTGTTTCAGTCCAATGCAGAGAGATGCTGCAAAGGATGTTTTGCAAATGCCCCTGGATCCCATGTCTTCCGGTCAATATTGACGAACTGATATGCATGAAGAAAGGATTCCTTGTCATATGAACATTATGCTGGAAGTAATAGAATCCCAAACAGATGCTTCCAATCATGCTATTGCCATTGAACTTGATCCATGAATGTAGAACCATATCTTCAGCAATCTTGTTCACAGCCTCTGCATTGTATTCTATAAATGTGGAAGTATGTTTCCAGGCTTCCATCTGGCTTGAGTTACCACAACAAATGTGCTCTAGTAAAACACAACCATTGGTTGAATTGGGCGCTTGTCTCTCGAGCATTTCTACAGCAGCACCACAACCAGGTATGCAAACCATGATTCCAAGGGAAGCTCACCCAAACAAAGGTAGAATAAAAGTGCAGCGCTACCCACAGGATGATGACTCCATTTATCTGCACTTTTGGCTTCACATACAGTTCAAGGGAACAAATATATTTACTAGTAGTAAGACCAATCTCCACTGTAGTTTGATGGCTCCCGTTGATGAAAATCCGAAGCTGCACAAATTTCATCCATAACTGCCAAGTGAACTTGATTGGGACATTTGTGAGTTGGGCCAAACTTGCCATCACACTTGAAACATTCTCCACGAGCACGACGTTGAGCTTTGAGAGTGACTAGCTTGGTTTGAACATCTTGTCCAACGGGCTTCTCTTTATCAACCACTGCTTCAGCTGGATGAACTCCCAATTTACCTGGTGAAAGGACAATGATGTCGCCTAGAGGGGGGTGAGTAGGCGATTAAAACTTTTCTGGTTTAGTCTTGATAATTGCGGAATAAAACTAGGTGTTTAAATTAACAAGCCAACAACCTAAATAAACTAGGCTCACCTATGTGCACCAACAACTTATGCTAAGCAAGACAAGCAACAAGGTGATAGCAATATAGAATACTTCAAGCACGAAGGCTATCACAATGTAAAGTGCATAAGTAAAAAGCCCGGGTATAGAAATAACCGAGGCACGCGGAGACGAGGATGTATTCCCGAGTTCCTCCTTTTTAGGTGAGTACGTCTCGTTGGAGAGGTGTGAGCCAACACAATGACTCAACAGCCACAAAAGTTTCACCTTCTTCTCCGATGAACCACACCACAAAAGGTTTGGTTTACCTTCCACTATCGGAATCCTTCAAGGGGGAATCCGGAGCCTTTACAACAACAACCCGGGCACAACCCACAACTGGATTGGGGGCTCCCGAACGGCTACAAGTGACCACAAAAGGTCTCTCAACCACCACAATGGCGTCTAGGGTCCAAAGACCCAAGAGTAACAAGCTCACAAACTTTCAACTTCCACGAATCTTCGTGGAGAGAGCAAACCGATGCACAATGCAATGGCAAGAGCACAAGTGTTCAAATCCTTCACTCTCAAATCCCACCAAAAGCAACTAATGCTTATGGGGGGAGAAGAGAGGAAGGACAAAGAGGAGAACCACACAAGAATTCCAAGATCACGATCTATTAGGTTCCCCTCACTTAGAGGAGGAATGGATTTGTGGAAATGTAGATTTTGATCTCCTCACACTTTCCCTCAAAGATATGCAAGAATCATGGGAGGGATTGAGAGGGGGCAAACTTTTCCAAAGGTCAACAATGGAGGAGAAAGAGGGAAAAAACAAGCTCAAAAAGTTAGGAAACCATTGGGGAAGAAGACCCCTTAAATAGGTTCCACGAAACCAACCGTTATGCTCAGAAATTGTGAGCCCGGCCTGGGAGCCGGCCTGGCAGGCCTGTAGGCTAGCCACCCAGCAGAGCCGGCCGGCCTGGGGGCTGGCCAAACTGCAAATACACCCGACACGAAAACGATCATATCTTAATCATCCGGACTCCGTTTTCGACGTTCTTGGGCTCGTTGGAATCGCAACGAAGAGCTTTACAAGATCATGAAGAGAAACATCATAGTCCAACAATGGAGGATAAAACAAAATGGAGAAAGGTTAGACCTCTCGATAAAACCTCTAAACCGAAACCGCAATATGTTTCTCATCCGGACTCCGTTTTCTATGATCTTGGGCTTGTTAGAAGATACTCACAAGCTCTACAAGATTATGCATATAAACATCATAGTCCATCATGTGTGGAGGAAACCACAAGTAGAGAGTTTGACCTCTCTTAGGAAAGACAAACCGGTAAAACCCCGAACATCAAAAACGCAATAAGATATACATATGAAATCCGGTTTTGATGCATTAGAGCTTGGTATGGAGATGAACACAAGCTCTAAGTTCTCACATGGATAAAAGCCAAATAAGAACCAAGAAAGATGAAATACCAAGTATGTAAAGGTTTGAGCTCTCCACAAAGATACGATAGTACGCCGTCTATCCTATAACCCGGCCGGTCTCCGAACTAACAACATGAAACCGATAAAATATAAATCCTATCAAGATCATACATTTGCCTTGCGCGTTCCACTTGAGCTCGAGATGACGATCTTGACTCTCTCAAGTTGGAACACATTTCTTGATTGTGCTTGCTAGTACATGCTTGATGAAGACTTCTCCAAATACTCCCCCATACACCATGATGGGAGAGTCTTGCTAATCTCTGTCTTCATGAATCCACTTGTACTTCTTCTTCTTATCTTGATATAAATGATGGCTTGGAGATAACATGAATGTTCACTCAATCTTCTTTTCCAAGCCATGCTTCCAATAAGCTCAACTCTTCACATGACCATTCTTCATATAAACCCTTGGAGAAAATCTTGGTCATCATATAAACTTCTAGAGTCCAACACATGAACTCCAATCTTTTTCTATGGACAAGATCTACAAGAATATCTCAATACAAACATTAGTCCATAAGGATTGTCATTAATTAACAAAACCACGCATGGGGCAACACATGCACTTTCACCTTTACCGGCTCTGTTATGACAGTGTCGAGGTTCATAAGTGTATTTCTTGTACTCATGTTGTTGAGCATCCTGTAAAAGAGCCAAGGTATCGCAGCATCAACAGTTCTCGGTTTGTGTAAAACTCTATAGCTGTTCTAATCTCTTTTTTCAATCCTTTTACAAACTTAGCAACAAAAAAGGTATCATCTAAAACATTGTTGTGTACAAGTAACTGATGCTTCTGGTGCTCAAACTCTTTGTAGTAACTATCCACATCGCCTGTTTGCCTAATTTCTAAAGCCTTATTCATGTCTGTGTAGTATAGGTCTTTAGCAAACTTCTGGCACACAGCTACAACCAGCTGTGCCCAAGTTTCTATATCATGTTGAGCTTCATAGGTTTGCAACCATAACGCTGCTGACCCAGTGAAATGCAAGGTAGCATAATCTACCTTACAGTCATCAGGCACATGGAAACATGTTAAAGTATTTTCAGCCTTATCTTTCCACAGTTTAGGATGTGTCCCATCAAACTTAGGAAAATTTGTTTTAGGCATGCGAAAATCTCTAATATGATTATCTCTATTGTATCTATCATTCCTGTGATGGATATCATGTGAAGTGCCAGATTCAAGCTGATTTCTAGGAGTAAAGGACGCACCATTGTCCAGAGCACGCGGTGTAACCGTGCCCTGGTTCAAAATGTCTTCGCGGTGCCCATTTTGGCCAGGAGTTGGGTTCATAACCGTGGAGATGGTGCTCTCCAACGATTGAACACGAGTGATAAGACCTTCAACATTTGTTTCAATTGAAGAGACCTTGTTGAGGACCACCTCATGGTTCTTCAGTAACCGCTCTGTAATGACAGAGAGGGCTTGACAGGAGCTCGAATTCTTCTCTACAGTCTCTGTTGCCTTGGATAAGCCGAGCACCAACTGATTCAACTGCGTGTTGAGATCCGTCGCCGCCACCGTATTAGCTGCAATTCCTTGCTCCGCAGCTCCCATCCTCACCGTCAGGTTAGGTGGACGCGCCGTCTTGAGTTCCGCCAAGGACTACCGCCACCGGATCAACAAGTACTAGCGCACGCGTTCCTCAACGAGTACTAGCGAACCACTTTCCTTTGCAATTGACCAGATCGCCTCCTGAACCACACGAATCAGTCAATCAACAGGAATTTTACCACTGGCCTAGGGTTTGGCACAGCAACCTTCGATTTCAACCGATCTGTGGCCGAATTTTGCACCGCCGCCTGAATCACCATCACCGCACTGCTCGAGACGTCGCAGCTGCACACCGTCACCGTGAGAACCAACTTAGTCCAGGGATTTTACAGGAGATCCCAACCCGAACCTCGCCGAACTCGATTCGCCGCCGGATCTCTCAGATCGCTCTCGGATAAAAAAAAATTGTGGCTTTTCCCTCGGATCGAAAGGTTACTGATACCAATTGTAATGTTCCTACTAGTGGCAGCACACCAAATAAATGGAACAAGTCACGATACACTCTCAGATACAAAATCTGGTTCAGAGATTCAGAGTTGTTGGGAGGGAGAGCAGCAGAGATGGGGAAGAAGGTTACAGACACCACAGGCGTATTGATCATCGATGATTGTTTCCGTCCACCCCTTCCGCATTACATGGGCGATGCCTGAACAGCTGTCGCAGCAGCAGAGCTCACACTTGGGCTTGGGCTTCACTGGGCTTCTCTTGGGTCTCAGACAGGGGATGGGCCGTGACACAATACTGGGTCGCATTGCAAACTGTAACAGCCTTACTAAAAAAACTCACAGCAAATCAAGCAGGCCAGCCTTTTCTGTCCTCCTTCGGTCGACACTGGCTCGTGTAGCAGCTACCGTCGCAGCGTCGCTGCTCCCGCGGGTGCAATTTATTACCCGGTGCATGAAACCGATCAGGCTGCAGCCAGCAGTGATATCTGCCCTGGTGGTCTGCTCCTCCGACTGTATGTTCTCCCCACAACTCTGGGCCCTGATGCACCCAACAAAATAAAGAGCGAAAGTATCCTCCATGTTCACTGCTTCCACCAAACGACAAGCAATGCAGGATTGCAGGATTGCAATGACATGCAATGCAGGATTACGTGCTGCCATGCCATGCGTAGATCTGCCAGCTCAGCCAGGTTGCCAGACGACAGAGGAGAAAGCAACCAAAACAATGGGTGGATGGATCTTGACGGCTGGGCATCGATTGCGATAATACCACGAGACACTGGCACGGTGCAGTGCAAGGATTTGCTGCTAGCAGCGTGGCCTCCCTGGCTTTGTGTACAATGTACAGTACGATAATCCTACCAAAAGCGTCGTGGGCCTCGGAGGGACAGAGGGCCTGTTGGCTGCCCCTGGGCTGTAGCTGCCACATCTCAGGCCTGGTCACTGTCTCCATGGCCCATAGGACACTGTAAGTTTACACTGTCTAGTTTGGCAAAATTGACGCATCTAACTTTACTTTTTTTTTTTTGCAATGAACCAGATCTGCAAAAACGACCCTTTTTTCAATACGTCCCAGCTAGGGCGCCATGCTACATTGCACGACGCCCTAGGCTAGGGCCCATACTCGTGGAACTCCTCCACCGCCGAGACGCCAAATACTGTATCATGACACCCGACCCACTACGTCATGTTGTGTACCATGACGTGTTAAGACCGAGCGGTCATGAGAAATGGTTAGATCGTGATTTTTTTTTAGATTAGTTTATTTTGTGTTAAAGTTTTAAACCGGAGTCAAATTTATCAATTTTTCCTTCTAGTTTGGTTAGCGAACTAAATAACAGTGCTCATGTGGCCTTTCGTATTTAAGTACCAAATGAGCGGCCAAGTTGTCCTCTAGCCATTTAGACGTACATTAGAGAGGAAAAAACTTCATTTTTCTCTTTTAGAAATACCCACACACGTATTAATATTCATCGGGTAGTTAAAAACTCAAAAGTAATAAAAATTCAAATAGATCCTTAGATCAATTAGTAAATACTATAAACACTAGAGCGAGCTGAAAGCAAAATTTTGTCCTAGCCAAGTTTACTGTAGTAGACTAGCAAAAATCGTCATGCTAAGACCTCATAATACTATCGCACTAGAGCAACAACCATCGTCAACAAATTGTAGACATTTTTCCTTGGCCGGCCCCAATCCCCGAAAGTGTTATTAATTAGGTTAATTTATGATTTGTATTTGATACTTCCTCCGTCCCAGTTTGTAGGGCATAATCTCAAAAACAATTTGTACCGACTTCCTCCCACATCCTAGGCGCAATTACATTAATTGCCTCTCAATTGTTGGTTGGTTATCTCTATCCACCAATGCATGCAATATTTTAGCCCCAATAAGTTAACACTTTGGGCCAAGAGATTTGCTAATTGTGCCATTGATGTGGGCCTACCCTTCGGGTGCCCCACCATGAGGATACCTGGTGCACGTATAACCTAATGCCCAACAGCTGGCCTGCCAGCAAACCACGGCTACGGGCCATGAAGGGGGTCCAAGAAGGTGAAGTACGCTGCATGGCAAGCGAAGCTTAAGTTGGTAGAGACCTACCTTATCTGTAAACCTAATCGGATGCGAACTCCCGAGACCCAGCCTCCTATATAAAGGCTAGGAGGGCCGCCGATCTAGGTTACGCAATACTCATACCACCAAAACCCAAGCGAGATCGACATCTCGCTGGGACGCCATTGTAGCTCCATTGTACACCTCATACATCAATAAGCAGACAAGCAGAAAATATGGTGTTACCCTCCGGCGGCCTGAACCAAGGTAAATCCTTACTTGTCAGCCGACGATACTACTAGCGCTATCAAATCTCTCCCCTAATCTCAACCCTAGGTACCGAACCATGGGATTTACCGTGGTACCCCCACATCAATTGGCGCCGTCTGTCGGAAAGACTAGCGCTGGATCCACGGTTTCGCCGGCTCCATCTTCATGGACAACCGGCTACACGCCGGCAATCAAGAAGCCGATCTACTTTGGCTCCTTCGGATTCGACCTGCACTTGCCGGCCTCGCGCCCGGTGTTCGCAGATCTATACTCAGGTGCGAACCTAACCTTTGGTAACATGAACTTCCACGTGAACCAGTGGGGAACGTTTCGCCTGATGGACCCGCTTCGACTCGCGGCACCCGCGTCTCCATCGACTGCATCTTCACCAACCGCGTCGGCGACGTCCGCATCGACTACATCTCCATCGTTCGCGCCATCATCACCGGCGCCTTCGTCGATCGTGCCTTCACCACCCGCGTCTCCATCGACCGCGAATTTCGCGCCTTCCCCGGCAGCGGAAGTCGCGTCTTCATCGACTGGCACACCTAGCTCGGCATCAACACCCCTCGACTCGTCAAGCGAAGCCGAGGAAGAGATCGAGTCCGCCTACCGTGACAGCGGCGACGAGCCTCGCGCGCTGGTCGACAGCTACGTCGACTCCGATATCTTCACCGACAACTACAGCAACGGCGGCGGAAGCCAAATCTCGTGCACCATCCCCTTTCAGGTCTGCATGGTGATCCAGAAAGACAACGACAGGAGAGATCCCGAAGCATCCGCAACCACCACCGCCCGCAACAATGCGCCAACCTACCCAATGACGGTGACTATGCCGGACGGAAAGACAACGATCGTCGTCACGGAGGAGATGGCGGCCAAAGCAACAAAGACCATCCAAGAGTGCATCATGATGCCCGAGGGGTCGACCCGTGAGGAGATCACGACACATCAATACCTCCTCTGGCAGGAGAACCTTCGACTAAAGAACTACCAAGCAACGCTCGACGAGTGAAGGAGACAAGCCAGCGTGTCGAGTGCACGAAGGGCCACGCAATCCGGCCAATCCTCGGGACGGAATAACCCGAACCGCCGCTCCAGGTTACCCCGCATATCAGAAAGTGACAGAGCGGCCCTGACCCGCATATCATACTCCAACGACTATTACGAGCCTTGCGGGGCTCTATGCTTCACTCGCCGTGTCCGCGAGACCAGAATGCCCAAAGTGTTCAGACTAACATCTGAGACACCCAAATTCGACGGCCTTCAAGAACCATCAGCCTGGCTGGAGGACTACATGATAGCAGTCTCATGTCAACGAGGCACCACGACAACAGCGATGCAATATATACAACTCATGCTTTTGGGTTTGGCTCGCGACTAGCTCAAGAGTCTACCTAAAATCTCGTACGACTCGTGTTATCACTTCCAGGAGGACTTTTTTCAAGAACTTCCTCAGAACATATAAGCGACTAGCTGAAAGATCGATATGTCGACTAGAGGGGGGTGATTAGGCGACTACCAAATTTTAATTCTTTTTCGATTAATTAAGGTTTGAGCAAAGTAAAACAAGGTTGACTAGATGTGCACTAAGTGAGCAACCTATGTGATACAAGCAAGGTAAGCAACGTAGCGGAAGCAATAAGTAAAGGATAGAAATAACCGCAAAGTGGAGACACGGAGATGTTTCCCGTAGTTCCTTCCCAAGGGAAGTACGTCTACGTTGGAGGAGTGTGGAGCCACCTAGGCGCTCCAATAGCACGGATGTGCTCACTCTATTCTCCGTGAGCTTTACCCGTGGGGGTTTGGCTCATCCACTATGAGGTCACCTTGATGGCGTTGACCAAGCCGGTACACAAAGGTCGGGGAACTCCACAATGAGTTGAAGCCTCCCAACAATGTCTCGGACTTCCTCCGAGACTCACAAAGGCACCTCGAGTTACAAGCAACCCAAGATGCAAGTTCCACACTATCCGTGTGGGGGGATTTGAAATTCCTTCGGTGGAGACGTAGATCTAGACCTCCTATGACACTCCTCAAAGTATCAAGTCGATTGAGTGGTTGGAGTGGGAGATCTAGTAGTTTGAAGTTCTTACAACAATGGGGCTTTGGCAAAGAATGGGGAATTAGTTCTAGCAGCTCAAAGAGTCCCAAGGTAGGTGGAGGGGTCTAAATACCCCCCTCCCTTTCTTCTGCCCGTTGGGAGGGAAAAACCCACGCGAGCGGTAGTACCGCTGGGATAGCCGGTACTACCGCCGCGGTCTTCACGCGCGCCTCCAAACGGTCAACGAGCCCGCTTCAAGCGACGACGAAACCCACCTCGCCGGTACCGGGCGGTACCGCTGGAGGTACCGCTGCAGGTACCGGAACCGTGGGCAGAACGGCCCGAACGACGGTACCGGGAGCGGTACCGGCCGCGGTACCCCTTTTTCCTCTGTGCCCCTGGAGATGGCGGTACCACTTGGTACCGCTGGCAGCACCGCTGGCGGTACCGGAACCGCGGGCAGAACGCCGAGAACGGCGGTACCCGCGGCGGTACCGCCCTTCACAGCTCGCCCCAGGGAACTGGCGGTAGTACCCATTCCCTGGTAGCTTTCACTCCTTTGGCTCCTTTTCATCGCGCCGAGACAACGGGGATAAATATAAAACCTGTTTAAACTCATATAAACTTGTTAGATGCAACCTTTATATTATCATCAACATCAAAACATGATTAAGAGCAACAATGCTCTTTCACCAGCCACATTCGAAGAACTGCGAGCCTGCAAGCAACGATCGGATGAGTCGTTGCGGGCATATATCCAGCGATGGACCCTCATGCGCAACTTTGCGGGTGTAATCTCGGAAGACAGAGCTATCGACGCTTTCACCTGCGACGTCATCAGGCGAGACCTCAGAGAAGCACTCGGACGTGAAAAGCCAACATCCATCGCCCAACTCATGAAGATAGCCAATGAGTGGGCAGGCGGCGAAGATTCAGTGCGAGACGAGCATCATGGATCGCCAGACGGCGAAAACGACAACGGTAACTGGGTCCAGAGAGACCGTCGCGGCAATGATAGGAGGCGCAAGCGCAAGTCCCGCCACTATGATGACGCAGACGGCGTCGAACTGGTGGCGGCTGGGTACGTCGACGCACGCGATGAGCGAGGTCGTAGCGGAAACCGTCAGGACGACCACAGCCGTGACTTTGGACAGCGTAACGACGGGTACCGCAATTGAGAGTGGCGAAAACCCCGTGACGACTCACAAGTGCTACGCACACCCGCAGAAGAAATAGAAGAGGAATGCAGATCCCACATGTTAAAGGGTGAGGACGGAAAACTTCACTCAAGCCACCTAGTGAAAGATTACAGAAAATTCACAAGGCTGGCGAGTGAGTACTCGAAGCGCATGCAAACGGCTCCTGGTGCATTCGCAAATGGAGCTCCTCCTCCACCAGCAGTACCAACCGGGAAAATGGCGGGTGCGATACATTACCAGGCACGCATAGAGGCCCCCGAAGCGGCGGCAGATCAATATCCCCAACCTCGTTGGCAAATGAACATGATACAAAAGGGACGCCCCTCCAACAGGTTACAGAAGTTGCTCACTCGATAAGTCAATATGGCCACCATGTCACCCCTGCCGTGCCCAAGTACCTGAAGGGGTCCGAGACTAGCATTACATTCTCCCGCGAAGATCACCCGCCTGCCGTGGTTCATCCGGGGCACGCCGCTTTAGTACCCGACGCCCAGATTGGTGGGTATGCCATGTCCAAGGTCTTCATGGACGGAGGAACCAGAATCAATATCTTATTCGCTGACACACTACGCAAAATGAACCACTCGGTGGAAAATTTGGCAAAACCAGAGAACACCTTTCACGGCATCGTCCCGGGCAAGGCAGTCTATCGTCTAGGCACAATACTACTCAAAGTCATCTTGGGCGAGCCAGGGAACTTTAAGAAGGAGAAGATCGATTTCGAGGTTGTCGACTGGAAGTCACAGTACCATGCCATCGTTGGGCGCCCAACATTTGCTTGATTCATGGCGGTCCCGCACTACGCATATCTCAAGATGAAGATGCCTGGACCCAATGGTATTATCACAGTGAACGGCAACTTCCAACGCTCTGACAGCTGCGACAGAGAGTTCAGCAAGATCTCCGAGATGTTCGGTGTGCAGGAGCAACTCGCAGAACTTTCCCTCAACAACGATCACACTCTTTTTCCTGAGGCCAAGAAAGCGGCACCCGACGCTGCATTCAACGCCACAAACGACACCAGGTCACATCAGGTGCACCCGACGGACCCATCCAATACGGTCAACGTATCATCAAGCTTATCTCACGCATAGGAAGGCGCGCTGGTCGAATTACTCTGTGAGAACTGGGAAATCTTCGCCTGGTGTCCAGCTGACATGCCAGGTATACCCAGGGAATTCGCCGAGCACTCTCTCCAACTCTTTCCAGATGCCAGACCTGTGAAGCAAACAATGCGTCGTTTCTCCGAGCCAAAACGTGCAGCCATAGGACAGGAAGTCGACAGATCGCTCGATGCCAAGTTCATCCGCGAAATCAAGAAGTCGGACTGGGTCGCTAACCCCGTCCTCGTACCAAAAAAGCACACAGAAATCCTTCGCATGTGCATCGACTTCACAGCTCTCAACAAGTGTTGCCCCAAAGACCACTTTCCGCTGCCACGCATCGACCAGATCGTCGACTCGACCGCGGGTTGTGAGCGCTTGTCCTTCCTGGATGCCTACTCAGGCTACAACCAGATAAGGATGAGGGCGGAAGACGAGGACAAAACAGCTTTCATCACGCCCTACGGCGTCTACTGCTACACAACCATGCCCTTCGGGCTCAAGGACGCGGGTGCCACGTACTAGCGCAGGATGTAGTCATGCCTCAAGGATCAAATCGGACGCAACGTCCAAGTCTACGTCAATGACATCGTCATCAAGACCAAGAAATCGAACACGCTCCTCGACGACCTACGCGAAACATTCGCCGCCCTCAACCGCTACACGATCAAGCTCAACCCTAAGAAGTGCGTCTTCGGTGTGCCAGCCGGACAACTTCTGGGGTACCTCGTCTCAGCTCGAGGCATTGAAGCGGACCCGGAGAAGATCCAAGCCATCCTGACTATGGAGCAGCCGACCAAGCTCCGGGAAGTCCATAGGTTAGTCGATCGGGTCGCAACACTCAGTCGTTTCATCAGCAAGCTCGGCGAAAAAGCACTCCCATTTTACCGGCAGATGAAGAAGTCAGACAAATTCGAGTGGACACTAGAAGGTCAAGCAGCCTTCGTCGACCTCAAGCGCATGCTGACGAGCCCTCCAGTCCTAGTCACGTCTCGGGAGCGCGAGCCGTTGTACCTGTACGTCTCCGCCACCAGCCGGGTGGTCAGTACTGTGCTTGTTGTCGAGCGCACGGAAGAGGGACACGCTCATGGCGTACAGAGACCCATATACTACCTCAGTGAGGTTATATCCATATAAAAGCAGTTGTACCCGCATTATCAGAAGCTAGCCTACGCTGTGTTCATGACATCGCGTAAGGTCGCCCACTACTTCGCCGAGCACCCAATAACTATGGTAAGCGCCGCAGGGCTAAGTGACATACTCACCAACACAGACGCAACAGGAAGAGTAGCCAAGTGGGTCATCGAGCTTGGACCTCGAGACCTCACGTACAAACATCCATCAGCAATCAAAGCGCAAGTCCTCCCCGACTTCACCACCGAGTGGATCGAGGCTCAGCTACCGGGAGTCCCAGACGTGTCCGACTCTTGGACCATGTACTTCGACGGCTCGAAGAAGAACGAGGGTGCAGGCGCAGGTGTCATCCTTACATCGCCGAAGGGGGACAAGCTTCGCTACGTGTTGCAGATGCACTTTCCAAGACCCTCTAACAACGAGGCAGAGTACGAAACCCTACTACACGGCATGCAGATGGCCAAAACTTGCGGGTGCACTCGACTCATGATCTACGGCGACTCAAACCTCGTTGTGCAGCAAACAATGAAGGCCTGCGACGCTACAACAGAAAAAATGATCGCGTATCGCGAGCTGTACAATATCATGGAGGGCAACTTCGATGGTGGAGAGTTGCGTCACATTGGGCGTGCCAGCAATGAAGAAGCAGGCATGCTAGCCAACCTCGGCTCTACTAGGGCGCCAGTTCCACCTGACATCTTCCTCGAGCGCATCGAGCATCGATCGATCAAGATCAAGCACACATCAACATCCTCGGAGCCGATCGCCGTAGATGCAGCCAAAGACTCCCCTTCACCTAGCACAGAGGATCAGCCAGTCGAGGTTCTCCTTATCGAACCGACCTGGACACATCCCTTCCTTGCATACATGCTGCGCAACGAGCTGCCGGAGGACGCAACAGAAGCACGGCATGTCACTCGACGCGCCGAGGCATATACAATCATCAAGGGCAAGTTATACAAACGCAGCATATCAGGGATCCTCCAGAGGTGCATCGCATTTGAAGATGGCAAAGCCATCCTTCATGACATCCACGCAGGAACTTGTTGACACCATGCAAGCAGTCGAGCACTCATGGCCAAGGCTTTTCGCGCAGGGTTCTACTGGCCCACCGTGCTCAGGGATGCAGAGGACATTGTGAAAAGATGCATCAGCTGCCAGAAATTTGCCACTAAGCCACATGCACCGGCATCCAAACTGAAGACAATCCTGCTGGCCTGGCCCTTCGCTCAGTGAGGACTCGATATGGTTGGGCCACTCAAGAAATCCTCACGTGGAGGACACACCCACCTCTTGGTGGCGGTCGACAAGTTTACCAAGTGGATCGAAGCGGTCCCCATCACAAATTTGGCTGCCACGACGGCGGTAAACTTCTTCAAGTCAATCATCTACCGCTTCGGGGTCCCTCATAGCATCATCACCGACAGCAGCACACACTTCACGGCGGAGGAGTTCCGTGACTTCTGCTTACCAAGGTATTAAGCTCAACTACGTGTCCGTAGCGCACCCGCAATCCAACGGTCAGGTGGAAAAGGCCAATGGATTTGTGTGCAGCGGGCTCAAGAAGTGGATATTGGTGCCCCTCAAGCGGGCTGCCGGAGCCTGGGTGGAAGAACTACCATCTGTCCTATGGAGCCTACGCACCACTACAAACAGGTCGACACAGTACACACCGTTCTTCATGGTGTACGGTGCAGAAGCAGTCATGTCGTTCGACTTGCAGTTCGACGCACCCAGAGTCATTGCCTACGATGAAGATGATGTGGAGGAAGCACTCGAAGACGACGTTGACACGTTGGACGAAGCACGCGACATCACGCTCGCTCGCATAGCTGTCAACCAGCAGAACCTCCATAACTATCATAGCCGTCGGCTGCGCACCAGGTCTTGCATGGTGGGGGACCTGGTACTTCTCCTGAAGCAGAAGAAGGTGCACAAGCTCGCCTCCCCATGGGAGAGACCCTTCATCATCACGGAAGTCATCGACGGCGGTGCATACCGTCTGAAGCACGCGAAGACGGGTGAACTCTCCCACAACCCTTGGAACGTCGCACACCTGCGCCGTTTCTATGCTTAGGCTACTCAGCCATCGATGTAATTGTGCTTAATGCTAAAAGTAGCAGGTTTCAGACGCGCTCTTTTCCTTACCAGGGTACCTAAGGGGACTGGAAGGTTTTTAATGAGACAGCTTGCTAGCTTAATGTACAATGGTTGGAATAAAAAGCAATGTTCCTCTATTTACAGTCATAACGGCTTGGTCACACCCGAACACTCGGGGGCTGCGCCGCACAGGTTCCATTATTCATAACACCTTGGCCGCACCCGAACACTCGGGGGGTGCGCCGCACAGGTTCCATTATTCATAATACCTTGGCCGCACCCAAACACTCGGGGCTGTGCCGCACAGGTTCCATTATTCATAACACCTTGGCCGCACCCGAACACTCGGGGGCTGCGCCGCACAGGTTCCGTTATTCATAACGCCTTGGCCGCACCCGAACACTTGGGGGCTGCACCGCACATGCCCTACTATTTGACTAACCTTGGCCACACCTGAAACACTCGGGGGTTGCCACGCACAGCATCTCGTACAAATGAGAAATTATTTCTAAAGAAACTTACATACAATTGCCAGCAGGCAGCACATTAATTTACAAATACCCGCGCACAACAGTGCCAAGTCAAGCATTCAACCTACTGTACAGGTTCTTCTTTTGGATCTACCAGGAGCTCTGTCTCTCTCTCAACCTGAGCAATGATGCTACTCGCCGGACCAGCAGTCGCCTGGTAATGCTCTTCCATTGGTATAGGACCACCACCAGGAAATGGTGGCAGGACCTTGGCAATCTTATCCAAGTCAAGGTGCGGACGGTGGACTTGCACAAAGGCAAGCGCTACAGTGGCTCCGCCAACAAGCTGATCTCGAACAAACTTCTTGATTGCTTTGCCATCACGAAACCTCTTCATTAGCACCGCAAGACCTTGCGGCTGCTCGTTCAACGGGAACAAGGCCTGGTGTACCCGAGCTAACGCCGCCCTGCAGGACTCCATCAGAATCCCTGCACGCCAGGCACGATCTTGAAGTGTCGCTAGCCCGCGACCCCTTGCCCAGTCAGACCAGAAAACATGAGTAGAAGACCGTGAGCCGCTAGCAATACCGTCCAGACGATCGCGCAAGAGCTTCGCCTCTGTCTACTCATCCAAACAAGCACCTGTGCAATTACAAGGAACAATCAGAGAACAGCCGAAAAGCAAAAGGACTCGGAGGTTGTTCGAGTGCACTTACATTCCAGCTGCATGTTCACCTTGTCCAACTCCGTAAGCAAATAATTCTCCCGCTCCACAGCTTGCGGCTATTTCGATCTCATCTTGTCAAAGGCACCTTGGGTGATCTTTAGCTCCTGTTCTACCTTTTCGAGCCGTGTCCGAAGCGCGGCAGTGTCATGGTCGTCACCCCCTTACGGAGCCCGTTGGAGGAGGGACACCCCCAGAAGAAGAACCAGCTAACGCACCAGGCGCCCCAGGCTGTCGATAAGCAAACAGCAGGAATAAGGGATGATTTAGTATCAATTGCAGTCTCGAATCAATACACTCGGGGGCTATATTCATAGACAACACCCCTGAAAAGCAAAAGAGTGACGACACAAAAGCACGCTTATATTCAACAAGTTCATCGAAAGCACAAAGATTCATTACAAGCAAAAGCAGAAGCAGGAGTCAACCCTACAAACTACGAGGTCGACTCAGACCTAGACGTAGCCACATGAGCAGCACGCTCAGCGGCGACAGAGGCAGCACGCTTCTCCACCATAGCCACCATATCCTTCACCAGCCGCGCTGCTCGCTCTTTAACAGAACCCAGAAGAACAGTCCTCCCATCGGGCTTCCTCGAAAAGTCCGCTACAACCTACTCGAAGTCACCAGCAATCCCATGACCCAGCATCAGCAGGAAGGCAGACTACGAGCCACATACCGTTTAGGCGCGCGTGTAGTCCACCAGGGTCGATGATCTAGGGCTGAAAACTTCAGCCAAGGCATCAACAGTAGCAGGTGGCGTGCCTCGGGGAAGACGCTCTTGTGCAACGCAGTAAGGGCACCCGCAGACTTGTCGAGGGAATCCTTGACCCGGGCGCATATGAGGTCAAAGGCACCAACCGCGTCTTCAAGGGAGACTTCATCTGCGTCAGCAGCACGTGCAACGCCAATAGCTCCTTTTGAAGCAGAAACTCATAAAACAACTCAGAATCTGTAATCACCCAGTTAGCACAAAGCAAGCGTAGCAAACGTTACCTCCAACAACATCGGCTAGCGAGCGGAGCCACTCCGTCTGTAGCTTCTCGCGTGCAGCAAGGGCATCCTCGCGGTCCTTTGCCTCTTTCAGCTTCTGCTCCGTCTCGGCGCGCTGAGTTTCGAGCTCCTTTTCAAGCTCCTACGTGCGGGCCAAGGCAGCTTTTCGATCGCCTGTGGTCAAATGTGACATTCAATTTCAACAAGGTTGGAAGAACACAAGGAAATAGAGTACGAGAGAAGGAGAAGCTTACGCTCCGACTGCTCCATTTTGGACCGCAGCTGATCTCGTTCCAGCTCCATTTGCACATATGAGGCACCCGATTCCATCATGGTGCGGAAGAAAGGCCGCGAAAAAAGACGACCTGAGAAAACAGAAGACAAGACACATGCACTTGAGCCTATGCCCAACTATCACTAGTTGCACATAGCCTCGGGGGTTACTCCCATCGGGAGGGCTGTCGCGCACCCGATAAAACACAATGAATCATAAGGGACTTACGTGGTCATAATGCACCGGGGGGCAGCACCCGAAAAAGGTACCTCTCCTTAAGGATTGGGTGGCGTGGAAGCTGCAGTGACTGCCTGTGGCTCCACCCGAACCAGTTCATCAGCAGTTGTCACAGGGGTCACCTCTGGGACGGTCGACTGCGCATCAGTTCCGCTCTGGGTGCCAACCTTTTCAGAGGCTGCAGTCGAAGGCAGATTGGTGTCTGGCTCTAGACTGCGAGACAAAGATTCAGCTACAATTACAACTAATCGGCAGAACAGAAAGACCTCAACAGGCGACGAGTGTTTACCTTCCTTCCTCATCACTAACAAGGTCCATAAGGTTTAGGTGCGCGCCAAACTCCGACGCGTCGCCAGATCCAACAGGCGGAGCCGTACGCAACGGAGTTACCTGCATTGGCCCCGCGGGAGAAGGAGACGAAGAACCTGAGTCATCATCATCCTCGTGTGATGTCATCTTGGATGGTGAACCAGCTGTCAACTTCGTCTCGCCTAGACGGCATCGCTTGGAAGGTTGCTCCTCTGCCTCCTGCTCAAGCTCCTTCGTCTCCTCTCCGAGTGGAGTATGCGCGAGAGATCTCCTCGTTATCCGATTCAACCTCCGGACCCTCTACCTCCGTAGCCTTCCCATTCTCAGGCAGGGGAGGCAAGAAGACAGTATAAGCATGTTCCTGCAAGCGAAAGGAAATCAGTCAATAACAATTCATCGCAAGAAGCAAAGCAACCAAGCACAACTAACAACTCACCACTGACCACTGTTCATCGCGTCGAGTGGAGCAACTGGCAGGTCAAGGTTGAGGGAGTCACCTAACTTTACGGTGGTCAGCGAGCGCACCCTAGTTTCTAGCTCTTTCCACGACAGCTCCTCCTTCAACAGGCAGGCGGGCTCATCCACACCCTGGTATTCCCACATTGCACTACAAGAAATATGCCAACTTATGACCTTTTGATAGTGACTTTGTGAAAATAGTCATAAATCTATGACCATTTTGAATCCATTGATCATGAGCCAGTTGGGAGAGTCTAAACCCCTAAATTCGAATGACCTTTTTTGTCAAAAAGGTCATAGGCTTCTTTTGACGAGATGGTCATAAGCGGCATGACCTTTTTCTGGTCTGGTTAAGACCAATTGAAATTGTCACAACATGCGGGACCCACCAACTATGATCTATCTGTATTACTTGGCAGCCAACTCAGCAGGTGGGACCCTTTGACAGTAGACTATTTTCACAGCTAGGACCTGCCTCACTCCCACCTGCCTTGTGGGTCCCGCCTTCACACAAATGCCACATAGGCCACCCCATGCCACGTAGGTCCCGCCCCTGCCACGTAGGTCCCGCCTCCACCCCGACTGCCATGTGGCTCCCGCCTCCACACCACTACCACATAGGTCACGCCCCTGCCATGTAGGAACCGCCCCACCCCCCGACTGCCATGTGGGATCAGCCCCCACGCCAGACCCACCCCACTCTCCACACCACTGCCATGTGGGTCACGCCCTCTCCCAACTGCCATGTGGGTCACGCCCTTTCCCAACTGCCATGTGGGTCACGACCACACCCTCAACTTCCATGTGGGACCGCCCCGTCCCACCACACCGCAAACTGACATGTAGGTCCCTCCACACACCCCTGACATGTGGGTACCGCGCCGCCCGCCTGACATTTGGGTCCAGATGAACCCCACACCACCTAACATTATGGACCCGCAACGCTAGTCTGACATGTGTGTCGTGCCCACATGACCTCAAATTGTTGGCAAAAATGTGCACCGAAGGGGACTCGAACACACGAGCTAGGACTTTGTCGCTCAACACTCTACCACTGGGATATTGAGAAGATGTTGAATACACATAGAAGTGAGCCTATCTATAGAGTTATGTCCAACTGGGTTCAGAAACAGAACTGGGCCGGTGCGGCATGGTAACGGGCCGGCACGGCTGGTTCTTTTTTGTGTTCCTTTTTGTTATTCTTTTATTACTTTTGATTTTGAATTCCAAATTAAACCAAATAAATTTTGTAAAAAATGTTATATGTAATTATAGACTATTAGGGACTGTTTTTTGTCAAAATAAAAAAAATGATTAAACTATGAAACACCTATAGTTCAAATTTTACCAGCTTCTAGCTGATTCATCAAAAAATTGTTTTTTTCATGAGAGCTAGATGGAAACATTTTAACACTCAACCAATTAGGTATTTGTAACAAAAAATGGTCTAATATTTGTTACATTTTCCGTGGTACAATTTTGTAACATAATTTTGGTAGGTGCCTCACAAAAAAACCTTTTTTTGGCACTTGGGAAATAAAAAAAATTGTGTAAATAAAATGAAAACTTTATTTGGCAACATTGTTCTCCATCCCAAGATGCCGGCTTGTGCACAATATGGGCACATTTTAAAAAACTATGCCATGGATGTGGCCATAACATTGGTCATTTGGCCTGAAAGGCATGAGTGTTCGTAGATGGTAGCTCGTTTCTGAGAACACATTTTCAAAATAATTAGCGTCTTTCAAGTTCATCATTTGACTGGTAACTAGGTCATATAAAATGACACATTGCGAATGTTTTCTATTTTTTTGATTTTTTTTGAATTTCTTATGCTGATCTCAAAAATATGGTCAAATTTTACGGCATGACCGTTCATAGCTAGGGGTTGAATCTTGCAAAAATCTTGGTATATCTCTGATGAAATAGATACATGTGTACCTAAATATGATTTTTATAAAAATCATGAGCAAACTATGAAACACGTATAGTTCAAATTTTACCCGCTTCCAGCTGATTCATCATAAATTTGTTTTTTTCACGAGAGCGAGATGGAAACATTTTAACACACAACCAATTAGGTATTTGTAAAACAAATATGGTCTAATATTTGTTAAATTTTCGGTGGTACAATTTTGTAACATAATTATGATAGGTGCCTCACAAAAAAAACCTTTTTTGGCACTCGGAAAATGAAAAATTGTTTTTTGTGCAAATAAAATGAAAACTTTATTCGGCAACATTGTTATCCATCCTAAGATGCAGGCTTGTGCACAATATGGGCACATTTTAAAAAACTATGCCATGAATCTGGCCATAACATTGGTCATTTGTGCTGAAAGGCACGAGTGTTCGTAGATGGTAGCTCATTTCTGAGAACACTTTTTCAAAATAATTAGCGTATTTCAAGTTTATCATTTTGACTGGTAACTAGGTCATATATAATGACACATTGCTAAGGTTTTCTATTTTTTAATTTTTTTTTGAATTTCTTATGCCGATTTCAAAATATGGTCAAATTTGACGGCATGACCGTTCATAGCTAGGGGTTGAATCTCGAAAAACTCTTGATATATCTCTGATGAAATAGATACTTGTGTACCTAAATATGATTCAATCCCTAGACACGAGTGGTCACGACGATGACTTGGATTTACCCAATTAGATTTGTTTTCGTGTGGATCACATGACATCACTACATTAATTTGATTTTAATGTTTTGAAAAGTTTGTTTTAACCTCTTCCAAAAGTTTAATTTTTTTATACAATATTTCGAACTTCTTTTGTTTGGAAAACCTTCTATCCTATTATCTGTAAAAATAATAAAAATAAAAGGAACACAAAAAAAAAGTTTTTAGGTTGCTAGCTAGCCAGGCCCAAGGCCCAGCCGACCCCAAGCCCTAGCTCTCCCGACCCCAAACCCTGGCCTCAGCACACAAAAACGGACGCACGCCTCTCCCGACCCCAAACACTAGATAGAGAACACCTCCTCTCCTCTCGCTCGACAGCCGTAGCGAGCGAGTGCCGCCTCTCCCTACCGCACCACCTCCTTGCCTCACCGCGCCTCCGGCCGCACCACCTCCTTGCCCCACTGCCCCGCCTTGCGCTCTCCCATGAGCAAGCCTTAGCTCCTCTCGAACCCATGCCCTCCCCATTGATGATGTGGATCGCACGTTCCCATGAGCAGCAGTTTCCCTCAGTATGAAACCAAGGTTTAATCGACTAGTAGAAGCAAGAAATCACTTCTGAAGGTTGTTGGTGGCGCCGTTACTCGGTCACCAACGTCGAATCTGCACACAACACAATCAAGCTACTTTGCCCCAACGAAGCAGTGAGGTTGTCAATCTCACCGGCTTGCTGAAAACAAAGGATTAAACGTATGGTGTGGAAAACAGTAGTAAATTGCAGAGAATGAAAAGGAACAATATTTGCAGTTGGTTGTATTATCAGTGTAAAAGAATGGACCGGGGTTTTCTAACAGCGTCTATGACTAATAATCCACCGCCAGGTTGTCATACTTAATGTAAACAAATGTATTAGACCTAACGACGCACCCTTAAGCTAAGCATCGGTTATTTTATCCCTAGTGGCAACAGCACATCCACAATCTTAGAAGTTATTGTCACTCTCCCAGATTACCGGAGGCATGAACCCACTATCTAGCATAAATACTCACTCTTGGAGTTACAAGCATCTACTTGGCCAAAGCATCTACTAGTAACGGAAAGCATGCAAGATCATAAATAACATATAAGATAGATTGATAATCAACTTGACATAGTATTCAATATTCATCGGATCCCAGCAAACACAACATGTAGCATTACAATAAGATGATCTTGATCATGATAGGCAGCTCACAAGATCTAAACATGATAGCATAAAGTGGAGAGACAACCATCTAGCTACTGCCATGGACCCGTAGTCCAAGGATGAACTACTCACGCATCACTCCGGAGGCAGGCATGGTGATGTAGAGCCCTCCGGTGATGATTCCCCTCTCCGGCAGGGTGCCGGGAAGAGCTTCTGAACCCTCCCGAGCTAGGGTTGACGGCGGCGGCGTCTCTGGAACTTTTCGTGGATAATGGCTCGGGTATTTAGGGTTTTCGCGTCGGGAGGAATAAATAGGCGAAAGGGCGGCGGCTGCGAGCCACGAGGGCCCCACACCACCCCACGGCGCGGCAGGGGGGCCGCGCGGCCCCATGGTGTGGTGCCACGTGGCCCTCCTCCGTCTCTCCTCTGGACTCCGTCTTCGTGTTGGAAAAATAGGAGGTTCTGTCCAAGTTTCGTCCAATTCCGAGAATATTTCCAGACTAGCTTTTCTGGAATACAAAAACAGCAGAAAACAGGAACTGGCACTGTGGCATCTTGTTAATAGGTTAGTCCCAGAAAATGCATAAAAATGCTATGAAGTGTATATAAAACATGTAACAATTGGTATAATATCAACATGGAACATCAGAAATTATAGATACGTTTGAGACGTATCAAGCATCCCCAAGCTTAGTTCTACTCGTCCTCGAGTAGGTAAAACGATAAAAACAAAATAATTTCTGAGGTGACATGCTACAATCATAATCTTGATCAAATAATTGTAAAGCACATGTTATGAATGAAGTGATCCAGGTCAATGGTCTATAGTTTGCTAGCAAGTAGATAATGAGCAAACAACTGAATCATATAAGCAAAAACTTTTCATGAATAGTACTTTCGAGACAAGCATCAAAGAGTTTTGCATAAGAGTTAACTCATAAAGCAATAGATTCTAAGTAAAAGGTATTTAACCAACACAAAGGAAGATTTAAGTTTCAGCAATTGCTTTCAACTTTCAACATATATATCTCATGGATATTTGTCAACACAAAGCATATAATAAGTGCAATATACAAGCATATAAAAATTGTTGCACCAAAGTTGACACTAGTGTTTGCTTCTAAGATAGAAAGAAGTAGGAAAACTGACTCAACATAAAAGTAAAAGAAAGGCCCTTCGCAGAGGGAAGCAGGGATTAAATCATGTGCTAGAGCTTTTTAAGTTTTTGAAATCATATAGAGAGTAAAAATAAGTTTTGAGAGGTGTTTGTTAATTGTCAACGAATCAGAAAATGGAAAGTACAATATGACCCCTGCCAACCAGACTTTTAAGAGCGGCTCCCATGAAGGACGTTATTTCTACCAGCAAGGCAGATCATCCCTCTTTCTCTTTTGTTTACACATGCAGATATTTCACTGTTTGTCATTGCTTGACTGATAAATCAGGGCAAAAATGTGAAGAGAATTAAGCGGTTAAAGTTGTAATTAATTGGGACTGGGCACCCCATTTGCCAGCTCTTTTTGCAAAATTAATGGATAAGCGGATGTATATGCCGCTAGTCCGGTGGTAAAGTCTGTTTGACAGTTGACATAAAGACATCCACCCCGTCCTCATGAGCTTGGTAAACATTGACACAAAATAGGAGTAATAATTTTTGAATAGTTTAAAGGTAGCACATGAAAAATTTACTTGGAATGGCAAGGAAATACCACATATAGGTAGTTATGGTGGACACAGATGGCATGGATTTTGGCTCAAGGTTTTGGATGCACGAGAAGCATTCCCTCTCAGTACAGAGTTTAGGCTAGCAAGGTTATTTGAAGCAAACACAGGATATCAACCGACACAGCAAGACTTATATGAAAACATATTGCAAGCATTATAAGACTCTACACTGTCTTCCTTGTTAACCAAACCCTTTTACTAGAAAATATCTAGACCTTAGAGATACCAATCATGCAAACCAAATTTCAACGAGCTTTACGGTAGTTCTTCATTAATAGGTTTTAACTACATGATACAAAAGCTTAAACATGAACTACTTGATAACTCAAAACAATTGACAAGTATCAAATTATCCAATACAGTGATCTACAAGAATATGTAAGCTTTTTCCATTATACCATCTACCACATGCAACATTTTCTGTTCCAACCAAACACCAATCAATTTATTTCAACATAAACTCTCCAAACAATTATAAGTGAAGCAAGAGAGTACTTTCTTTAAAAGAACTAACAGCTCTGAATAAGAGATGCATGCAAAACAGGAGCTAAAAGCATAGCAATAGCTAGATAAGAATACTCAACAAGTATAAGTGAAGAATAGGAGTATTCATATGAAAAAGCGGAGCGTGTCTCTCTCCCAATCAAGAATGCTGGGGTCCAATCAAGTTGACCATAAGAAAAATAAAATACTGAAAATAAAAGCACACAGACGCTCCAAGTAAAGCACATATGATGTGAAAGAATTAAAATATAGTTTCACTAGAGATGACCTGATAAGTTGCTGATGAAGAAGGGGATGCCCAAGACGCTTGAGTCTTCTTGAAATATGCTGGGGTGATCCATGGGAGCATCCCCAAGCTTAAGCTCTTCACTCTTCTTGATCACATTATATCATCCTTCTCTCTTGACCCTTGAAAACTTCCGCCACACCAAACTCAAGTAATTCTCATTAGAGGGTTAGTGCACAATCAAAAACTCACATGTTCTATAAGGACACAAACATGACCGTTACTTTTAACATTAGCTACTGCCACTGATGTTATGTGAAGCTCTTCACCCTAAAAAAGAATTCCACTCAACACTAGTAAAAGAGAGAATGCGAAAAATAAAAGACAGAATCTGTCTAAACAGAACAGTCCGCAAAGACGAATTTTTTCGAGGCACTTACGTTGCTCAGATCGAAAAACTTTAAACTAACGAAAGATGCGTACATATCTGAGGATCACGCAAAAAATTGCAGATTTAAATAATTTTTCTGTGATTTTACAGAATTAAAACGGTGAACAGCAGAAATCTGTTCCTGCGCAGAAATCCAAATCTAGCATCATCTTCCTATTAGAGGCAATACTTGGCACAACAATGCGATAAAATAAAGATACAAAGGAATTGTTACAGAAGTAAACAACTCCTTGACTAAAAACTGAAAACAAAAGATAATGGGTTGCCTCCCAAAAGCGCTTTCTTTAATGCCTTTTAGCTAGGCTTGAAGATTTTAATGATGCTCTCATAAGAATAAGAGTTGAAAAACAAAAGAGAGCATCAAGAGGCAAATATCAAACACATTTAAGTCTAACCCACTTCTATGCAAAGGAATCTTGTAACAAAATAAATTATTGAAGCATAAAGCAACTAGCATAGAAAGATGAAACAAATAACTTCAAAACTTTCAACATAAAGAGAGGTGTTTTAGTACTTGAAAACTTTTACAACCATATTTTCCTCTCTCATAATAACTTTCAGTAGCATCATGAACAAACTCAACAATATAACTATCACATAAAGCATGCTTTTCATGATCTACAAACACATAATTTTTATTAAGCTAAAAAACAGTGGGGTCATTAAACCCACTTTTGACAATATAGTATAATAAATATCATTAGGCAATATAGGACCATCATCAAGAGCATTATCATATATAACATTAGGGAGCACATTTTTACTTTCTGCAATTTCCTTTTCTTGAGTCAAGGAGTTGTTACTTCAAATTTATCAAAAGGAGATATTTCAATAGAATCATGACATTCAACAATATAGCATTTTCCTCCTTAGGTAGGCATGGAGGGTAATCATATAATGTAAGAGTTAAAGAGTTACTATCATTAGAAGGTAGATCCTCCTTTTGTTCATCACTCTCTCCTCTTTTTCATCCAATGAGCACAGTTTCAGCAATTTCTTCTCCACAGGTTCCTGAAAGGTAGCAAGTTGTTCTGGAGAATAAGTTTTCTCAAGAAATTCAGTGATATAAGGATTATCATTGTAATATTCAAGGCAATAACCAAGTATAGCAAAATTTCAGATTTATAAGGAGAATCATCATCGTGAATATAACCAGCAATTTCATAGGCACCTTAAAAACAAAAAATTCTTCAGTTTGTTCAAGATTACCAAAGTCATAGTTTCCTTTAGCATAAGCAGCCAAGGTTTCATTATCATTATAATCACATTGGAAAGGGAGGTGTTTATGCCTTCTACAACATAAGATTCATTAAAGCAGTAGGATTCATCATAAGTAGAGCACAAGTTCTTAGCAAAATAATTCAATCTACTTATTTGTTCCATAAATGTTTCCCTTTTTGAGACAAGCGGTATTCCTTATAATAATTTTGTTTCCTCCGTGAACCCACTTAGCCAATAATTTTGTTTCAAAGAGAGAACCATTGATAGCAAGTAAACAACTAGACATAATAACAAACCGAAATAAACTAATGCAAGAAACTAATTTTTTTGTGTTTTTGATAATAAAGCAAACAAGACTAAATAAAAATAAACTAAGCAAGACAATAACAAAGTAAAGAGATTGGAAGCGTGAAACTCCCCTTGCAGAAATCCTCTTGCTCCCCGGCAACGGCGCCAGAAAAATTGCTTGATGACGTGGATCACACGTTCGTTGGGAGACCCCAAGAGGAAGGTATGAAGCAGTGTAGCAGCAGTTTCCCTCAGTATGAAACCAAGGTTTAATCGAACCAGTAGGAGCAAGAAATCACTTCTGAAGGTTGTTGGTGGCGCGTTACTGATCACCAACGTGGAACCTGCACACAACACAATCAAACTACTTTGCCCCAACGAAACAGTGAGGTTGTCAATCTCACCGGCTTGCTGAAAACAAAGGATTAAACGTATGGTGTGGAAAACAGTAGTAAATTGCAGAGAATGAAAAGGAACAATGTTTGCAGTTGGTTGTATTATCAGTGTAAAAGAATGGACCGGGGTCCACAGTTCACTAGTGGTGTCTCTCCATAAAAGATAACTAACATGCTGGGTGAACAAATTACAGCTGGGCAATTGACAAAATATTGAGCGCATGACAATGCATATATATGACATGATGATTACTATGATATTCATGTGGGCATTACGACAAAATACATAGACCGTTATCCAACAGCGTCTATGACTAATAATCCACCGCCAGGTTGTCATACCGAGTTCCCCGTTGGTATTAAGTTGCAAGCAACGGATAATTGCATTAAGTAATGTGCGTAATGTAAACAAATGCATTAGACCTAACGGCGCACCCTTAAGCTAAGCATCGGTTATTTTATCCCTAGTGGCAACAGCACATCCACAATCTTAGAAGTTATTGTCACTCTCCCAGATTACCGGAGGCATGAACCCACTATCTAGCATAAATACTCACTCTTGGAGTTACAAGCATCTACTTGGCCAAAGCATCTACTAGTAACGGAAAGCATGCAAGATCATAAATAACATATAAGATAGATTGATAATCAACTTGACATAGTATTCAATATTCATCGGATCCCAGCAAACACAACATGTAGCATTACAATAAGATGATCTTGATCATGATAGGCAGCTCACAAGATCTAAACATGATAGCATAAAGTGGAGAGACAACCATCTAGCTACTGCCATGGACCCGTAGTCCAAGGATGAACTACTCACGCATCACTCCGGAGGCAGGCATGGTGATGTAGAGCCCTCCGGTGATGATTCCCCTCTCCGGCAGGTGCCGGAAGAGCTTCTGAACCCTCCCGAGCTAGGGTTGACGGCGGCGGCGTCTCTGGAACTTTTCGTGGATAATGGCTAGGTGTTTAGGGTTTTCGCGTCGGGAGGAATAAATAGGCGAAAGGGCGGCGGCTGCAGAGCCACGAGGGCCCCACACCACCCCACAGCGCGGCAGGGGGGCCGCGCGGCCCCATGGTGTGGGTGCCACGTGGCCCTCCTCCGTCTCTCCTCTGGACTCCGTCTTCGTGTTGGAAAAATAGGAGGTTCTGTCCAAGTTTCGTCCAATTCCGAGAATATTTCCAGACTAGCTTTTCTGGAATACAAAAACATCAGAAAACAGGAACTGGCACCGTGGCATCTTGTTAATAGGTTAGTCCCAGAAAATGCATAAAAATGCTATGAAGTGTATATAAAACATGTAACAATTGGTATAATATCAACACGGAACATCAGAAATTATAGATACGTTTGAGGCGTATCACCCGTCTTCTTTCTCGCGACAGCTACGGCGACAAGAGCTCCTCTCGAACCCTGGGAGCACGATGTCACGGCTGGCTTGCTCGCCGGCGCGCGCGTGCGTCCTTCGACACGCGCCGCTCCGCCGAGTTGGCCGGACCGCGACGCGCGCTTGACCTGCGTTGGGTTTTTGATTGCGGCCCATCGATCCACGGCCGACAACGCCAGATCCGCCGCCCTGGCCGCATGTTCTTGCGCTGCAGTGATGGACGATCCTGACTCCTCCGGTCGCGTGTTCGTCCTCAACGTCGTCTCCGAGCAGTCGCCCATCTTCAGGTCGATCCACCGTGACTCCCTTCCTATCTTTCTTTCTGAACAGCAGACTCTCAAATCATGATTCATACTTCATGCACATGTCTTCTGTTTGGTGGAGCGCACGAGCACGGCCAATCTCGAATCCAAGTCCACCATCGGCCACCCGCTGCATTCACTATGACGACAAGTTCCGGACACCGCTGAACTGGAAAGGCAAGTACCTACCACCCATATCCATCTGTGTCTACGTGTTAGAAATTGGTATATGCCATGCCGTGTGGATCTCAAGAGCTCTTGCAAGATGTTCATACGTCTATTGGTCACTTTGAGTTTTGTTACAACCTGTATTATGTTTAGAACAATCATGTTGTCTAGTTTCTGTAAATTGTAATTTGTAACAGTCAATGGCAATTTTTAGTTTTTACAATGTTGACAGTACCATATTTCTGTCTTTTTAGACTGCTAGAATGTGCAACTTAAACATATATTAATTTCTAAAGCTCACAGTAATGCCTAAAATTAAAGCTCTTGTTCTCTTATCCTATCTATCTTGTTTTGTGCTGGCATGCCAAGGACCATGCTACATTGTTTAGTTTGCTACAGCTGTAACTCTAGCGATATTTCTTATGTGACAACACCTCAGAGCGCTGCTGAACTCAAACACACTCGCACATCATGTTCCTTTTGCTTGCAGTTTTTTTCCCGACCCTTAATATCTAATGGTCGTGTTGCTGCTGTTGTTCCTAGGATGGCTATGAACTGGTAGGCTCAGCTTCGACTATGTGATCCGTGGTGGTGATGCTCCAACCCCTATGGTGAGTCCTGCTTGCTTGCTAATGATCTAATGTACGTGCTAGGCTTACATGTGGATTTGGCCACTCAATAAATTCATGCATGTGCTCTGTTCGAAATTTAAAAATATATTTTTGATGAAAATTGAGATACTGTTGTAAGCCTTGTATTGTGATGAACCTTGGACAATAGTTCTATCTCATTCTTGAGGTGCCTTCCATGGATCCTGGCTTGCTCGTTTTATTGCATTCATTTGTCCGTTCTCCATTGTTCCTAAGTAAACCTTTAGGATGCTTCTGTAGAGTCCAAACCCTTGTCTCTATGTAAATTTGTGCACTGAAGTTCAGTTATAATCTGGGAAATTATTGGTGCATTTTTCAGTTCCTAACTGTTGTACCAATGAAATTTACTGATTGCTGGCAGTTAGTATTTACTTCGGTAGTTAGCATGTTAGATTTGCTTTTATTTTGTTCCTGACCATTTTGTTTTGTCAACATGCAGATGCTGGCCTTCATTCATGTTTCCCCGAGAGCTTCAGGACGAAAGAAGAATAGAGTTCTAGCTCTCATTAGAGCTAGTTATACTTCAATAGCTAGTTATATTTTGATATTTAGTCATGTTTCAGGTAGCTGGATACTTGATGTGACTATGTATAATTGTAAACCGATGTAAATTTGGTTTGATTGTTATATGCAAAGTTTGATGATTTGCTCTGTTTATAGTATTTACTTATATTTTCTTCCTGTTCCTTTTTAAATATTGTTTATCGTATTACTGGAAATTAATATATGAAAAATATGTTCCTTACAACTGGGGCCCAACACTGGAGCCTTACAACAAGTACCCACGACTAGAACCTAACAACTAGGCCCAACTCTGACTTAAATGTGGGCTTGGCCTATGTTGCTGACCAAAGTTGACAGGAAAAAAAAACGTTGAATTATTGGGCTCGGCCCATGTAAAGGATCCAACTGGACTGGGGTGATTCTGTGCCACGTAGGATTTGCCACATAGGGTCTGACGTGTCCATGACGGAGAGCGCATGACCAAATTATTTTATGACCCTCTAATTTGGTCATAAACTTTATGACCATTTTACTAAGAAAAGTCATAATTGATCAAATAAGACGCTCAGTATGTGACCATCGTTTTTTGGTCAATAAGGGGTCACGAATGAAACTTTGTGACCATTTAGTGACCAAAATAGTGGGTCAAAAGTTAGCATATTTCTTGTAGTGTCGGGTGCGCCCGCACTCGCAGAGGCTGCACGCCCCTCCTGATGAAGGTAGCAATAAGCTGGATGCCACTGACCTCCGGCCCAACAGTCTTCAGAAGACCGACCACCTTCGCCATCAGCGGCTCTGTCTCCACGGTCTCCTCAACAGTCAGCTTGTGTTTCCAGGTGCGAGACCTCGCCAGAGTGGTCTCCGCAACAAAGCCACGGAGCCCCTCTTGCTAGGTGCTCACATAAAACCATTTCTTCCTCCAATTCTGTGCGGAGTCGACCTGCTTCAGGTCAAAGTAGTCGACCTCCCCGCGGGACTGGATATTCACGCCTCCAACAGGGTACACACCGCCCGATCCGGCGTTCCGCCGCACAACGAAGATCCTTTTCCAAAGACCCCAGTGCGGGTGTACTCCCAAGAAACACTCGCATAGCACGACGAAGCAGGTGATATGCAAGATGGAGTTCAGGGTGAAGTCGTGCAACTGCACCCCGTATGCATACATCAACCCCCTAAAGAAATCATGAACAGGGAAAGAAAATCCCTGCTCACGAAATCAGCATAGCAAACCCGCTCCCCTTTTTGGATCGAGGGATTACCTCATCTCTGGGCACGCGCGTCGGCAGCAGCTCGGCGGCGGGAAGCCATCCATCCTGCTGGTAATTCTCCAAATGTGTCTCCTTGATGGTGGACCTTGTCCACCCGCTGTGGTGGCGGCGGCGCCCATAGCAACGGTGTCAGCGGTGGTGGAGCTTGTGCCGGCGTTGCTACTGGACACAGCCTTCCCCTTTGTGGAGACAGAGGACGAGGAAGAAGAAGACACAAAGGCAGCGGCGGCGGGGGGAAATGGAAGTAAAAAACAATTACCCCACCGCTCTCCTATTTATGCAAACTGGCGGCCGATCTCAACCGTCGTTTCCACATCGTGCGCCACGGCGCACATCTATACCTACACGTGGTGCTACTGGAGAGTAACCGTCGCAGGCCAAGCCGCCCACTTCGCACGGGAAACAAGGAGGCCATCATCACGCCCCGAAATTTTCACGCTGTGTGGTCAAATCAAGTCAAGACGATGCTTCGCATGGTCAACACTGACAACCGGGACCACTGTGTCATGTCCCATCAGTTGCCAGATGGCACAGACAGGCAAAAAAGTCATCCATGACGTCATCAAACTACGACGCAACGTAAAAGGTACTCCAGTCCATATTATGTCAACTCTGAGGAAAAACATTCGACCCATGCAAAAATCGGTCATTTGACTGCTTCAAGTCTAAAGCATTCAACTCCCATCGGGAGCGTATCAAAAAATTTGTCGACTGCTGCAAAGTTACAAACATTTGAGATTACCCTCAATAGCAAGCTATCTAGCATAATCTCGGGGGCTACTCCCATCGGGAGCGCAGTCGCGCACCCGATAAAATACAGGCAAGGAAATCATGCTACAAAACAGGCAGTCGAAGCATACTCGACTCAGCTACTCAGCTCCATGCAAAATTCACGACTACCACAGTCATAATCTTCCCGAGTTCCGTCCGCCACATATAACCCTCGGATGCTGCACACATGGTGCAAAGGTAAGACCCGCCGATCCGTCGAGCCGGCCGGGGCCTGCACCTGCTGAGTTTGCCCTGAAAGTTTCCATCTCAGTAGATATGAAGAAAATCCTGACGGACGCGTTGGGTACCCGCATGATCATGCTGCAGGTTGACTCTTGTAAGACCTCCGCGGCCTGAGTCGAACCTGACCAGCTCTTTCCGGGTTCGAGTCCGGGGACTCGAACTTGAAGTAGGCTAGTAAGGTTTTCCCCAAGCGCAGTTAACTGGTCCCGATCCGTCAAGTGTACCTGGCCTACTATGCCACCATCCCTAAGACCTGTCAGATGGACAACAAAATGTACGCAAAGCATCAATCGATGTATTACCGACTCTATGAGCATAATCGATACAATATCGACTCAAAGATACACAACGAAACGAGCAAAGTACTAGTCGATGCATTACCGACGTAAAGACTCGTGGCAAAGCAAGCAAATTATGACGTGCACCCGTAGAGGAGTCCCTGCCCGATTCTTCGAGTCGACCAAACACTTGGGGCTACTTATGCGGGGCTACCCTTCGGGTGCCGCACCATGAGGATACCTGGAGCACGTATAAGGTAAGGCCCAACAGCTAGCCCGCTAGCAAACCACGGCTAAGGCCCACAGAGGGAGTCCAAAAAGGCGAAGTATGCTCCAAGGCAAACGAAGCTTAAGTCGGTAGAGACCTACCTTATCTGTAAACCTAATCGGATGTAAACTCCCGAGACCCAGCCTCCTATATAATGGCTGGGAGGGCCGCCGATCTAGGTTACACAATACTCATACCACCAAAATCCTAGCGAGATCAACATCACGCCGGGACGCCATTGTAGCTCCATTGTACACATCATACATCAATAACCAGACAAGCAGGAAGTAGGGTGTTACCCTCCGGGGGCCTGAACCTGGGTAAATCCTTACTTGTCAGTCGATGATACTACCAGCGCTACCAAATCTCTCCCCTAATCTCAACCCTAGGTACCGAACCATGGGATTTGCCGTGGTACCCCACGTCAGCCATACAAACTAGGATGGAGGAAGTACCTATGTGCAACACATTGCATAGAAAGTTGGGAGCTGATAAGAATATGTAAAATAAATAGTCTATTCATCTGTGTTGACAATATTTTTTTTTTGAACGGGAGAGATCCTAAAGTACCCTAAAAGTGACCGCGAAAACGCAATCAGGTCCAGCCACTCCGACGGCGATGAACAACCTCAAGGCACAACAACCTCCACCATTGTCGGGGACAACACCACCTGGAGTAGCAGGTATTCGACGCCACACAGAGGCTTAGGAAGATCCTCACAAAGAGGATGAAGAAGCTCGACCATGACGGGTCAGCCTTTTGACCGAGAGATGCGACAGTTAAATGACTCAGACGCTGATGATCCGTCACAGGCAGTAGACACCGCAATCTCCCACCACTGTCGCTTACCAACGGTAGCAGTAGTACTCTTCGCCTTCACTTCCTAGCCACCACAACCGACAAGGGAGGGGATCAGGGGGGGACAACAGCACCACCGTAGGGTAGGCGACGAACGCGCTTATTGAAGGAGCTCGTGCAGAGAAACCTACCGTCATCCTCCCTCCCTAGGAGCACATTAGGGAAAGGCCCGCAACAGCCCACCAGCGCCACAAAAGAGCACCATAGGGGAGGAGCTTCTAAGATTCGATCTTATTGACAGAGATCCCCGAGACCACCCGCACACCACCACCGGGAGGGTCACCCACATGATGCCCTAGATATGATATCGGCATGCAAGTGGACACTCCGACGAACATGACGTCCGCGAGACACTTCTGCTAGTTGATGATGAGCGACATGCTAAGTGAATTGTTAAGCAAATCTATTGAACACGGAACGTGGCAGACGCATATTTTAATTGGTCAGAGGTCCGCCTGGATGCCTAATATGATCGAGAAGATCTGGAACCCTAGTGCCATACGCCATCAAGGGTGAGGCTTGGGAAAACCTGCAACTACTTTGCACATCACGGACACCAGCGCTGACGAGGGGTATCCTCACCAAATCCCATGGTTAAGGACCTAGGGTTGAGATTATGGGGAGAGAACGTGGTAGTGTTGGTAGTTTCGTCGGCTGACAAGCAGAGGCAAAGATTTACCCAGGTTCAGGCCCCTCGGGTGGAGGTAAAGACCCTACTTCCTGCTTGTCTGTTATTGATCGTGGGAGATTATGAGGTTACAAGGTGGCTCCGGTGAGATGACGATCTCGCTAGAGCTTTAGTGGTTCGAGTATGGCTTGTCCTAGATCGGCGCCCCTCCTAGCCTTTAAATAGGCTGGGTCTCGGGAGTTTTAACCGACCTAGTTTAACATATGGAAAGTCCTAAACCGACTATGCTATGTCTAATCTTGGAGGGTACTCCATCTTCTTGGGCCTCCTGTCTTGGGTTTCGATTGGGCTCTTCGCTATTGGGCTTCAGTCGTTACATGCACCAGGTACCCTCATGGTAGGGTACCCGAGATGTATACCCTTGTCAGTAGCCCCCGAGTACTTGTCTGACTCGAAGAATCGGGCATGGACTCGTTCGTAAGTGCACGTCATATGCTTTGTATTCTGTATAATTGGAATTCCTGTATGAATAGCACATGTTGGCTATGTCGAGTATTTCATCGACTGTGGTTTTGCTTATGAAAATCAAGGGATAATAGCTTAGTAGGCCCAGTACACTCGACGGATCGGGACTGGTTAACTACACATTTGGGCAAAACCTTACTAGCTTTCAATCAAACTCAAGTCCCGGACTCGAATCTGGAACAAACTGGTCAGATTCGACTAGGCCGCTTGAGGTCTTACTGAGTCGATCTGCAGTATAACTTTGAATTTTACCCAACGCGTCCGTCGGGATTTTTCATCATGTCTGCTGACACGGAAAGTATAAGGATTGACGTTGCTGGAACGGTCCTTAGCCCAGCTCGAAAGTTCGGCGGGTCTTACCTTTGCACTATGCGTGCAGCATCCGAGGTATTTGCGACGGACGCAACTCGGGAATGTTTCGAGTATGATTTTGTATATGAACGGAGTCGATATTTTGTCGACTGATACTTTGTCATTATTCTATCGGGTGCGTGACAGCGCTCCCGATGGGAGTAGCCCCCGAGATTGTGCTTTATTGCTTGCAATGGAGGATAATCTCAGAATATTTTACCCTGCTATGTTAATCGAAGAAATTTTTTGACGTATTCTATCGGGTGCACGAGTGCTCCCGATGGGAGTAGCCCCCGAGATTATGCTGTATTGATTGCAATGGAGAATAATCTCAAAATCATCTTATCTTTGAACATCTTCAGTCGAAGAAATTTTGGATATGCTCCCGATGGGAGTGATATTCCTCAGTCGAAGAAACGGTCGAGTGACCATTCTCCTGAAAACAATCGAGTGATTGATATGCATTGGGCGAACCCGAAATCGCTCTGAACAAATCTGCTGTAATGACGTCAGGGATGACGTTTTATGGCGACTGCGCCATCTGACACACGGTGGCGTGCAGTATGCTGCGATGGATGGGACGTGACACGTATGTGGGCCCAACGTGCAGCCGTTTGGACTGGATTTGACCGTTCAGGCACGATTTCTCCGGAGTTATGATGGCAGTTCCTAAATTCCTGTGCGTAGTGGGCGGAGTGGCCGGCGACGGTTGCTCTCCATGGCTGCCACGTGTACGGCTGGATGTGCTTCCTTGCCCACGATCTCGCATCCACGGTGAGGATTCTTTTGCGGTGAGGTTAAAAGGGGACGGCGGAGTAAATAGTGTTTTTTACTTGCCATTTGCTCTCCGCCGCCGCTGCTTCTTCTTCCTCCTTACGCATCGCCATAGCCTCATAGCAAAGCCTTTGCATCCCCCACTGCGATGACGAAGCCGAGCACCCGGAAGGGCAGGAGTGCCGCGAACGCATCGGCGGACAGCGCCGCTGGAGCCGCTGCCAGCGGTTTGAAGAGGGACAAGGGCGCCTGGACCAAGTCCTCCTGCAGCAAGAGGATGCTCACCGGCCTGCGGAACGACGGGCTGATCCCTGAGGATACCTCGCAAGTTCGCATCCCCGGCGCCGAGGTAATCCCACGCCCAGGCCCCAATGAGCGGGTCTGCTTTGTGGATTTTGTGAACAGGGGATTCTCCTTCCCTGTTCACAACTTTCTGCGTGCACTGATGCACGTTTATGGGGTGCAATTGCACGATTTTACGCCCAATGGGCTTTTGCACATTGCGTGCTTTTTTGTTCTTTGCGAGTGCTTTCTGGGCGTTGCGCCCCACTTTGGTCTTTCCGCCGCATCTTCAACGTCAAGCGCCAGCACAGCGCCAAGGGACCTGGTGGTTTTGGAGTACAGACTCGACCTGATGTCGAGTACTTCAAGATCAACTTCCTGGAGTCTGTGCAAGGATGGCGCCAGAAGTGGTTCTACATCAAGGATGTGACCATAGGCACCCAAGCTTTCGGGTTGCCTCCTTTTGATGCAGATGCTCTGGTGAAGAAGAGGCCCTCCTGGATCTCCCAGCCGACCGGAGTCGAAGCCGAAGAGGCTGACATTCTGATGGAGAAGGTGCTTAAGCTCCAACCACTGCTGGTCGAGAGGTTACGGGCATCCACTTTCTGGCCATCATGGCCAAGAGGCGAGTGCAGCCTCTCCGAGCTCGAGCGCATGCTTTGTGGGCGTACAGTGGGGCTTCTGATCCAACCCGCTCACGCGCAGTGGAGCTGTCTGATGCGGAAGCGGAGAAGTTGGTAAGAGGCCTTACCAAGCTCACCGATGAAGAACCTTGCGAGATGAACTCGCCTGTGGCTCCTTATGAAACCAGCAACCCTCTCCCAGAGGTAATAGCCGATACCATATGTCAGTTCATATGTTATGCATGTGTGAAATTGACTCCTTTGCTGTTTCTGTGTGCAGGGCCACAGAATGTATGAGTCGATGCCTCCTCTGCCTGAGGACGGCCCAGTGCCGCACAACGAGCCACTCGATGCGGGCTCAGATGATGAAATGGCCTCACTCGCCACTGCACACAGCCAGAAGCCGATGAAGGCGATGCTGAGGTGCAGGGCAAGCAGAAGCGGGCACGCGAGGAGGAAGACACTGCTGATTCAGAGGAAAAGGAGGGAACGAGACGGAGTCGACAAGGCGCCACTCAACATCCCTCCAATTCGCTCGCTTCCTCCCCGAGTCCCGAAGAAATCACGCCCCAGCATGGGTATGCTGGCACCTGATCGTTTATGCGACCTCACCGAAGAGTAAGTATTATGTGCATATGCTTTGTCACTTTATGAACAATGCCACCTTGTATATTTATAATGTTTTGATACAGTGTTTCCTCGGATGAGGATATGCCTCCGCCACCAACGGCGGAAAAGAGTAGCGCAGCATCCACTGCACGGACGCTGCCACCAGAGCAGCCGCCTACCCCTGCGACTCCTGCTGCTACAGCCACAGCTACACCACCCGAGCCGGAGGTTGCAGCAACTGAGAGCGGAGCTGCGGCTGCAGATATCCCTGCGTCGACTTCTTCCTTCTTGGAGCACGTAAGTTTATGCTTGCCGTAGTTTTAATCCTCATCGAGTGCCAATTTTTTTGCCTAGACTCAGATATTGAGTTATGAATTTGCCCATGTCGTGCACTTAGGCATTTGTGCAAGAGTTGCTGAAGGCTGGTGCCAAGTATGTGCACAAGGAGACGGAAGCCGCCACCCTGCAGCAGCAACTCGAAGCTGCGAAGAGTGCGTATCTCTTTATGCTATTACTACTTGTTGAGGTTGATTCCTCTTGTAGTCTGCTGACCATGTGTGTTTGTTTTGCAGAGGCCGCCGCTGATGCGGCAGAAAATTTGAACAAGGCCACCCGTCGAGTGGCTGATCTAGAGAAGAGGCTGAAAGCAGCCGAGGTTAGAGAGGAGTCGGCAATTGGTCGACTTTCTGCCGCCAGCACCAGCTTAACTGGTACGAATTTTTGCTGTGTTCCTTAGATGTTTGAGGTTTTGATATATGGTGCTGATTATTTTGTCCACATGCTAGGCGTGATGGATGGCCCTACTGCTACTGGCAAGCAAAGCCTTGGCGCCTCACTCGATGAAAGTGTGGCTGTCTCGGAGGTTACCAGTAGCAGAGCAGGGGAGATGCTGACGCAGGCGGCGAGTGCCTTGGGCGCCCTCCATGGCAGCTTCTTCCCCGGCGAGAGATACCATCTTCCTTTGCGGAGCTGGTTGAGCTATTCAATCCTGAAGGGACTGCCGTTGCTGACTTCTGTCGCGAGCAAATGGTAAGTGGTGCTCAGACTACTTTTCTCATGTTGCTCGCGCACGGAGTCGAGGCAGATTTTGACGCAGCTACGAAGAAGTTTCCACGGGGTTCTGATGGCCGAACCGTCGGGTTCGGCACTTGGATGGAAGCCGCCAAAAATATGCCCAACAGCTGGTAACAACTGTTGAAGAAAGGGCAGCCAAGGTCCAGGCGAAGAAAACTTCTTCCAAGAAGTCGACGACTTAGCTAGTGATCCCTTTGTCGACTAGGTCTAGGAATTTCGTCCTTTTGCTTTTGCTATATGTAAATCATCAGACATCGTATCTGTCTTGTTATGAATTATGAACTTCAGTAATCGGGAGGCGCAGCCCCCGAGCCTTTTGCTTGAGCTCTTCATGCTTCCTTATGCATTTAATTATTCTGACTGTAGAACCGAGCCTCTAAACCATCAACTGGCCCTGTTGTGGGTGGTTCTTCGAAGTCGCGAAGCGTGAATGACCAGAAAATTATGGACTACCTTCAGCAAAAGCTTTCTGAGGTGAAGGGCGAACTGAAGGAGGCACAAGACGCGTATGCTGAGTTGCAGTCGAGGCCATCCCCAACTTCGGAACGGGAGGCCTTTTTGCTTGAAGAGTTGGAGAGAGTAAACCTGCAACTCGAATGTAAGCTATTTTTGGATCATCGAGATTTGTTCTTCGCGAGATGACTCGACTGGGCGATGATGAGCCCTTTGTTTTTGCGCAGGCGTTTGCTCTGACCCGATAAAGGAGGAGGCACGGATACAGGATCGACTCGACATTCATGCGAGTAGTGCTGAGTATTCCACCCACCCCTTTTGGTCAGACAGGGCGAAGAGCGCCACTTTGGTAAGGCTTCTAGACCGAGCTTGGCGAACTCCAATTCGACTGGAGACTTGCAGGTTGGCTTTAGTTCGAGTCCACGAAGCTTTGTTTCCTTTGAATGAGCAACCACAAAGCCTTTTTGCATTGCTGAAGAAATTTCGAAAAGGCAAGGCGATCCAGAAGTTTGTGCGCGAGCAACTGATTAGCGGGGCTAATGTTGCTCTTGCCTTTGTGCGATCACACCTTCCCATCTTGATTTTAAAAGGATTGCGATGGGACCCGCACCCATACCAGGTGGTGGTCCTGTGCCGATGGAAGAGCACTACCAAGAGACACGGTGGACGCATTGGTCTTAATCCATACTGTGCTCAAGGAGGAGGAGAAGTGGACACAGCCGAAGAAAGAACCTGTAGATTAAGGTTGTATGTGTAGGGGTCAGCCCCCGAGTGCCACTTGTACATGATGTACATTTTGTGTAACTGTATTTGTGCAGCCCCCGAGTGTATCGAAGGGTGTTTATGAGAACACTTAATATGTAATATGATTCTTACAGCCCCCGAGTGTTCAATTGGGGCTGTGAATTTTTGCGATGTTTGGGGCTTCAATACCTGTTTATTGAGCAACTTGTTTGTATGATTTTTATGACCCAGCCCCGAGTATTCGAGTGCGGCTAGGGTATTATGTTTGAAGAAGAAGCGAAAGCTTATGTTTTGAGGTAGCACAACCTTCGAGTGCTCGATTGAAGCTAGAGTTGTGCGAATAAGTTATGCGAGTAGTAAACAGAGAGAAATATGAGGAATCATTGATTATATTCCATTTATGAATGTTAAGCTGCAGGCCGCCTCATTAAAAACCTTCCAGTCCCCTTAGGTACCCTGGTAAGGAAAAGAGCGCGTCTGAAACCTGCAGCCATCCGACATATATGCCTTTTACATTATGCGACTGAGCAATCTAAGCATAGAAACGGCGCAGCTGCGCAACGTTCCAAGGATTATGCGAGAGTTCGCCTGTCTTCGCGTGCTTCAGTCTGTATGCTCCACCACCAATGACCTCGGTGATGATGAAGGGTCCTTCCCATGGAGAGCAAGTTTGTGCACCTTCTTTTGCTTCAGTCGAAGTACCAGTCGCCAACCTCAAAGGATCTGGTGCGCAGTCGACGGCTGTGATAGTTGCGGAGGTCCTGCTGATAAACGGTGTGCGTGCGAGTGCCGTGTTGCGTGCTTCTTCGAGCAAGTCGACTGCATCTTCGAGTGCTTCATCTGCATCTTCTTCGTTGTATGCTTCGACTCTTGGTGCATTGAACTTACGTCTGATGGCAGGATTGCCTCTGCGCCGTAGACCATGAAAAATGGGGTAAATTGTGTTGAAGCATTGGGAGTTGTGCGTAAGCTCCATAGCACAGATGGAAGTTCTTCGACCCAAGCACCCGCTGCTCTTTTGAGTGGGACCAGGAGGCGTTTCTTGATTCCACTCGTCACAAGCCCATTGGCCTTTTCGACTTGGCCATTTGATTGCGGGTGTGCCACGGATGCATAGTTGAGCGTGATGTCTTGCTCTTTGCAGAAAGTTCGGAACTCTTCAGCCGTGAAGTTTGTACCGTTGTCAGTGATGATGCTACTTGGCACACCAAAGCGGTATATGATGGATTTTATGAAATTGACTGCTGTAGTGGCAGTTGAACTTGTGATGGGACTGCTTCAATCCACTTGGTGAACTTGTCGACTGCCACCAGAAGGTGAGTATGCCCTCCATGGGAGGATTTTTTGAGTGGCCCGACCATATCGAGCCCCCATTGGGCAAAGGGCCAGGCCAATGGTATTGTCTTCAACGCCGATGCGGGTGCGTGCGGCTTTGTGGCGAATTTTTGACAGCCGATGCACCTTTTGACTATGTCCTCCGCGTCTTTGAGTGCTGTGGGCCAGTAAAAGCCTGCGCGAAAGGCTTTGGCTACGAGTGATCGACTGCTGGCGTGATGCCCGCAGGTACCTGCATGAATATCACGAAGGATGGCTTGGCCATCTTCAAATGCTATGCAACGTTGGAACATACCTGATACGCTGCGCTTGTATAGTTCGCCGTTGATGACGGTGTATGCTTTAGATCGTCGAGTCACACGTCGTGACTCTGTTATGTCTTCAGGTACCTCGCCGCGGAGTATGTATGCGAGGAAAGGTTGAGTCCATGTTGGCTCGATGAGGAGCACCTCGACTGGCGGGTCCTCTGTGCTAGGTGCTTTGCTCTTGGCTGGTGCGGCTGATGTAGGAGGTGCTCGCTTTTTCTTGATGGATCTGTGCTCGATGCGCTCGAAGAAGACACCAGGTGGAACTGGTGCTTTGGTCGCGCCAATGTTGGCTAGCTTATCTGCTTCTTCATTGCTCTCACGTCCTATGTGCCGCAACTCGCAGCCTTCGAAGCTGCCTCCATGAGGTTGTACAGGTCACGGTAGGCGATCATGTTATCTGCGATTGCATCGCAGGCCTTCATTGTTTGTTGCACCACAAGATTCGAGTCACCATAGATCATCAGTCGAGTGCACCCGAGGGCTTTGGCCATCCTCATGCCATGGATCAGGGCCTCGTATTCTGCTTCGTTGTTTGATGGGAACTCGAACCCCATTTGCAGGATGTAGCGGAGCTTGTCGCCTTTTGGTGATATGAGGATGACACCTGCGCCTTCGTTTTTCTTCGAGCCGTCAAAGTACATAGTCCATGAGTTGGACACATCTGGCGCTCCTGGAGCTGAGCTTCAATCCACTCGGTGTGGAAGTCAGGTAAGACTTGTGCTTTGATGGCCTTCGGGTAATCATACTTGATGTCTCGGTGCTAGCTCGATGAGCCATTTTGCTACTCGCCCAGTTGCGTTGGGGTTTGTGAGGATGTCCCCGATCCCTGAGGTGCTGATTACAGTGATCGGGTGCTCGGAGAAGTAATGCGTCAGCTTCCTTGAGGACATGAACACGGCGTAGGCCAGCTTTTGATAGTGCGGGTACCGCTGTTTTGATATGAGAGCACTTCACTCAAGTAGTAGACTGGACGTTGTATGCTTTGGGTGTGTCCCTCCTCCCTGCGTTCGACTACCAGTACGGTGCTCACCACCCTGTTAGTTGCGAGACATATAGGTATAGTGGCTCGCGTTCCCTTGGTGCGACGAGGATTGGAGGGCTTGTGAGGACTCGCTTGAGGTCCGTGAAGGCTGCTTCGGCTTCTGGCGTCCACTCGAATTTGTCTGCTTTCTTCATCAGTCGATAGAACGGGAGTGCTTTTTCACCTAGCTTGCTGATGAATCGACTGAGTGCTGCGACTCGACCCGCAACTTTTGCACGTCATGGAGCTTTGAAGGCCTTTGCATCGTCAAGATGGCCTGTATTTTCTCCGGGTCTGCCTCGATTCCTCGAGCTGAGACTAGATACCCGAGGAGTTGCCCGGCTGGCACGCCGAACGTGCACTTCTTCGGGTTGAGCTTGATGTGGAAGCGTTTGAGGTTTGCGAACGTCTCTCGCAAGTCATCGAGTAGTGTGTTTTCCTCCCTTGTTGTGATGACGATGTCATCTACATAGACCTGGACGTTTCGCCCAATTTGCTTTTGAGGCAATCTTGCATCATGCGCTGGTAGGTTGCGCCTGCGTTCTTGAGCCCGAAAGGCATTGTGGTGTAGCAGTAGACCCCGAGTGGGGTTATGAACGCCGTTTTCTCTTCATCCTCTTCCTTCATCCTTATCTGATGGTAACCCGAGTAAGCATCCAGGAAGGACAAGCGAGCGCACCCGGCGGTGGAGTCGACGATCTGGTCGATTCGAGGTAGTGGAAAGTGATCCTTTGGACAGCACTTATTGAGTGCGTGAAATCTACGCACATCCGAAGGATATCTGTGTTCTTCTTCTCCACGAGTACGGGGTTGGCCACCCATTGTGACTTCTTGATTTCTCTGATGAAACCTGCTGCGAGTAGTCTGTCGACTTCGGCTTCGACTGCGGTTCTTTTGGGCCGGATATGCGGCGCATTGTTTGCTTGACTGGTTTAGCATCTGGAAATAATTGTAGAGAGTGCTCGGCGAATTCCCTGGGAATACCTGGCATGTCGGCTGGACACCACGCAAATATATCCCAGTTCTCACGGAGGAATTCGACGAGCGCGCTTTCCTATGCGATAGGCAGACTCGACGAGACATTGACTGTCTTGGTCGGGTCAGTCGGGTGCACCTGATGCGACCTTGTGTCATTGGTGGTTGAATGCTCTGTCGACTGCCACCTTTTTGTGCTCCGGCATAAGTGTTCGATCGTTGGAGACCGCTAGATCAGCGAGTTGCTTCCATGCCAAACATCTCAGAGATTTTGCTGAATTCTCGGTCGCAAGAGTCAGACTTTTGGAAGTTCCCTTGACTGTGATTACTCCTTTTGGTCCAGGCATTTTAGCTGGAGGTATGCATAGTGTGGCACCGCCATGAATCGAGCGAACGTCGGGCGTCCAAGTATGCGTGATATTGTGACTTCCAGTCGACGACTCGAACTCGATCGACTCTGTCCTGAAGTGGTTCTTGTCCCCGAACGTTACGTCGAGTTGTATGGTGCCTTCTGGGCTTATTGCTTTGCCTGGGACGATACCGTGAAAGGTATTTGATGACCTTGGCAGGTTTTCGACTGACCTGTTCATTTTGCGGAGCGTATCTGCGAAGATGATGTTTATGCCGCTGCCCCGTCCATGAATACCTTGGACATGGCGTAGCCTCCAATTTGCGCATCGAGTACCAGAGCAGAGTGCCCGGGCGAACAACCGACGGAGGGTGGTCCTCTCTGCTGAACTTATTGCGGTTTCAGAACCCTTCAAGAATTCAGTTACAGCGGGAGGCGACATGACCGCCATGTTTACTTGTCGAGTGCGAAGTTTTTGCTCCCTGTTGGAAGGGCGACCTTTCTGTATCATGTACATCTGCCCTTGGGGTGGAGGGTACTGAGGTTCGTCCACCCGAGGTACAGGTTGTATGGCACCCGCGATGTTTCCGCCTGCATGAGGCTGTGGTGGTGGAGGTGGTGCCATCAGAACGGCACATTGTTTGGCTGAGGCACGGGCGCAGGTGCGTGTGCGTGCGGCTGTTGCCTTTCTGAGATTTATGTAATCAGACGCCATTTGTTCGAACTCCCTGCAGTTTCTCATCGAGTGATTGGAGCGCAGTTTTCCGTCTCTCCTTTGTACAGGTGTAATCTGCAATCAGCATCCATCTTTCTTCGAATGATCGCTCGGATTGTGCCCGGATCTTGACTTGCGCCAGTCCTTCCTCTTGTAGCTATCACTGCGTTGGCCGCGGTCTCGACTGTCTCGGCGATCATCTCGACTGTCCCGTCGATCTTCTGACCGTCGGTCGCTTCTGTCTTGGTCGTTGCGGGGTGTGGAGAACCCAGCCGCCATGAACTCGGGTCTGTCGTCGTCGTAGTGACGTTTTGAACGTTTGCGCCTTCGGTCATCTCTGTACGAGTCTCTGCGGCTTCGACTGCCGCTTTCATGATTGTCACGGGGTGAGGACCACGTGTGGTGCGCGCCATGTCTTCTCCGTCTGCCCACTCAGTCGCGTCATCAAGAGGTTAGCCACAGAGGTTGGCTTTTTGCGACCAAGTGCTTCTTTGAGGTCTCGCCTGGCGAGTCCCATTATGAAAGCGTCCATGGCCATATCTTCTGAAATTACTCCGACTGAGTTGCGTATCTCAGTCCATCGTCTGATGTATGACCTCAACGTTTCGTCTGATCGTTGAACACAAGCTCGAGCTCCTCAAATGTTTTTGGGCGCTCACATAGAGGCTCGAAGTTTTTGATGAAGTCATCGCGGAAGTGATCCCACGAGTCGTACTTTGATGAGGTAGGGCCTTGAGCCAGTCGCGGGCTGTGCCTTCGAGCATGAGTCGTATGTATTGCATGGCTGTGGTGTTTGTGCCTCGCTGGCACGCGACAGCCAGCCTGTAGTCTTCCAGCCACCCGAAGGTTCCTGTCGACCCGTGTACTTGGGCTGTTCAGATGTGAGTTTGAACCCTTTGGGCATCCGTGTCTCGCGGACGCGTCGAGTGAAGCACAGAGCTCCATGTGACTGAGGCTCCGATCAGAGTATGAGTCGCTGCTATAAGATCTGCGTGATCTGCTCCTGGACCTGCGCCTACGCGAGCTGCTTCTTTCCTTCGAGTGGTGGCGGCGACCACTGCGATTATGCTCTTCACGACGTGTGTCAACGATGGCACGATCTCGACTCCCTCCTGGAGCTGTTGGAATTTGGCGTATAGCCTTTGCTGCTAAGGCGAGTGATTTGATCTGTTGGCGATGCAATTTTGCATTGGGGTCATCAGCTGGAGGCTTGATTGCCTCGAGGTATGCTGCGGCGGTAAAGAGAGCACCCGCGGCAGTTTTGGGTACTGGCACTCCTTCCGCGTCGTATGTCATGAAAGAGTTGCCCAGTTGCGGGTGAGTGCCGCCCTTCCTCCGGCGAGAGGTGTGACAACCTTGATCTGGGTCTTGTGTCTGCTTGCCCGGTAGAGCTCAGGGAGAGCTGTCTTCTGCGCACTCGACAAGCTAGCTTGCTTTTTGTGTTCTTCGAGTGTTGCTCTGATCTGCTGCAGTCGAAGTTTCCTGCCAGGTGAAGTACTGGAAGGTCAACATCTCCTCCCGTGTTGCGTCCATGGGCATCATTGTGCACTCCTTGATGACTTTATCTGCTTTTGCTGCCATCTCAGCAGTGATTGTGAGAGTTGTAACTCCGTCCGGCATGGTAACCGTGCACGGGAATTCTGTAGGCCTGCGGCTGGCCGCCGCATCAGATGATTCTGCGGCGAAGGCGACGTAGACCTGCTGGGGTATCACCCGAGGGTATGTGTAGTGTTTTCGAGTCCCACCATGGACCCGACGTCGTCATCAAGGATCATGTCAGAGTCGATATGCCATCGAGTGGTCCGTCTGGACGGATCTCGCTGTCGATGCCTTCATCGCCTATGCTCATCTCGATGTCGGCGAAATCGTTATGAATCTCGAAGTCGAGGTTGTTGTTGGTGCAGATCTCGGAGTCGACGTAGTTGTCGATATGAGTTTCGGGCTCGTCGAAGTCGCTGAAGGAGATCCCGCAGTCGAAGTATCCTCGAGTGAGAGATCGAGCTCGGGATCGTTTGTGGGGTATGCTGATTCGGCCTCCTCTCCTTGGAGTTCGTCGATGAGCTCGTTCATCTCTCGAGTCGACATGGTTGTTGCAGATGAACAAGCTTGGAGAGTTGACGATGGTATGGACGCAGATGGATCCGCAGTCGAAGGAATCGCAGCGATGGAGTCTCGGGTGCGGAAGTCGCGAGTTGGCGTGGATCCGTCAAGTCCTGCACACCAAGCTTGTTGACGAAAAAATTGAACGAACCAACGGTTAAACCCAAACCTGACTCGAGATCGGAGAAGGCCTCCTGGAATTCTGGCGAGTGTGGCTCGAAATCCATCAGAGGATCCGATGCGCTTTTTGCGGGTGAAGCTGGCGTGTTGCCGTTTGTCGAGTGAGCCGGCGAGTTGCCGTGTGCCGCCTGAGTCGGCGAGTTCTGGTTTGTTGATGCAGCCGGCGAGTTGCCGTTTGTAGATCCGATCGGCGAGTCGCCGTTTCCGATGGAACCGAAGAAACCGTGAGTCCAGCACTATTCTTTCCCACAGACGGCGCCAATTGACGAGGGGTATCCTCACCAAATCCCATGGTTAAGGACCTAGGGTTGAGATTATGGGGAGAGAACGTGGTAGTGTTGGTAGTTTCGTCGGCTGACAAGCAGAGGCAAAGATTTACCCAGGTTCAGGCCCCTCGGGTGGAGGTAAAGACCCTACTTCCTGCTTGTCTGTTATTGATCGTGGAGATTATGAGGTTACAAGGTGGCTCCGGCGAGATGACGATCTCGCTAGAGCTTTGGTGGTTCGAGTATGGCTTGTCCCTAGATCGGCGCCCCTCCCAGCCTTTAAATAGGCTGGGTCTCGGGAGTCTTAACCGACCTAGTTTACACATATGGAAAGTCCTAAACCGACTATGCCTATGTCTAATCTTGGAGGGTACTCCATCTTCTTGGGCCTCCTGTCTTGGGCTTCGAGTGGGCTCTTCGCTATTGGGCTTCAGTCGTTACGTGCACTAGGTACCCTCATGGTAGGGTACCCGAGATGTATACCCTTGTCAAGCGCCTTGCCTTCGGCTCTCCCCGACGGTAACGCCGCCGGGCTCCGGCTCAGCCCGGGGTGATGAGGAAGTTCTCAATAGTGACAATAGTTTTTGGGATGTTCAAATTCTGCTAAATAAGAGGTTCAACTGTTTCAAAAAAAAAGAGGTTCAACTATTAAGAAAGCGTATGACCACGCGAACAACGTAACATATGCGTGCGGTGAAGTGCACCCAAAAGGAAACAAGGCCATTAATCACTCGTGTCAACGTACTCTGCACCGATCTTGAGGCTATACCTTCTACGCGTTCAACTTCAACTTTTAGGAGGCATGCATGGGCAAAAACGATAAATCTGACCCTGACACGAAAGTTCAGCACAAAATGAACTGTTTTTGAAAGTTTAGCCGGATCTGACCCTTTTTCGTACCGCTCAACATGCTGGCGGTAGCATTACATGTGGTACCGCCGTGGTCACTGGCGGTAGCAACCCGGTCCACGGTCCGCCAATGCTGGTTGACTGCGCCGACGTGGCGATACCGCCGGAGGAGATGGCGGTAGACTCTTCGCGGTACCGCGGGCCGGGCTGGCGGTACGGTCCAAGAGATAAGTCGCACCCCGGCCCACGAAGAGCGCATCTTCCTCTCCTCTTCCTCACTTCGACCTAGTCAAGAAACAGAGAGGAGAAAAGAGACGGCGGTGCGGCGCGCGCTCACTCTCTCCTCCACCGATTCCTCTCCAAATCGGTGGGATTTTGGGGGGGATTTCGGACCCCCTCCATCCTGAGGTAATCCTCCCTCATCTCTATCTTTATCACCCATAGATTTGTCCGATTTTAGATCCTATGTTGAAACCCTAGATAGGATGTAGTTGTTCTAAATTCATGGATTTAACCACTCTAGTTCACATATATTAGTTTTAGATGTATGGGATGAGGCATGGAAATTGATGTATATGTATTTGGGCATAGTATTTATTTATTTAGGATTACAAAATTTAGAATATACGAATGTTTATGTGTTCATGGATGGATTTGGATGAATAATTATGTGAAGTTAACATGTATTTTAGGATGGATTACCCGCCGGAACGTTATTACCCCGGGCTTGATTTGGTGTACGACAAGGAACATCGTGCCCGGCTTATCGAGCGGGGAGATATGGACTTACCTGTTAATGTAAGGCAAATAAAGTTCTCCATTTTATTGTTGCAATTACAAATATAGTGACCACATCATGTTTTTATCTTTCGCAGCCTATCCGTCCTATGCGCATGAGGGGCCACATGCGGAGGACATGCCGTACGATGTTCGGTACGAGCCATACTTTGAGGCGGCTGTCTTCTCCCATTTGTCCTTCAGTTCAAGCGTAAGCCACCGGTGTTTAACCACACGGCCATTACTGCCCTTATTGATCGTTGGAGGCCCGAGACACACAGTTTCCATTTGCCGTGTGGAGAGATGACAGTCAGTCTTGAGGATTTTGCCATGATCACGGCTCTTCCCATCGACGGAGCCGCTCTGACTGGGAGGGTGGATAATATCGGGTGGTGCCAGCGGGTTCTTGGTCTCACCGGCAGACTACCACCGGTGCCGCCGGAAGGAACGAAAGATACTAGGTCAGCGGGTGTCTCATATGCATGGCTTCGACTTATTGGGCCATGCCCGGTGGGTGCCGATGCGGCGGTGGTGCAGCAGTATGCCCGGGCATACATGTGGTATGTGTTAGCCCGGGTGATCTTTCCAGATGGGTCAGGGGACACGACATCTTGGATGTGGCTTGACCCGTTACATGATTGGAACGTCAAGTATAGCTGGGGGTCAGCGGGTCTAGCCTTTCTTTACCGACAGGTAGTTTATTTGCATATGTTTCATGTGTATGTAACTTTTATTTCGCATTTGACATGATTGTTACTATGCAGCTGGACATGGCATGTCGAAAGAAGGGAAAGGATGCCTTGTTAAATGGCGCTGCCTGGCCTCTCACGATTTGGATGTGGGAGCGGATTCCGGTTGGACGTCCTCGCAAACTCACACCAACTCCATGGGATTATGACCTTGATGGTGATGATGAATGGCAGCTGCCCACTGCCGCCTACACCTAGGATAGAGTGGAGGGGTACAAAGATTTGTCCATGGGCCGTTACAAGAGCTATACCAACGAGCTTGACACGCTGTCTTCTGACTTGGTAAGCTTTTGTAACATTTAATCTACCACACTTTTATGACATTCAAACTAATGGTTTTTGTTTTGTAGGTCATTTGGACGCCATACCAACGGGAAAGGGGTTTCCGTCTCAACACGATGTGTACGCGCGACGAGAACCTATGGCGCATAAGGTGTCCGATGATATGTTTTTATGCCGTCGAGTGGCACCTCCCACAACAAGTTGCAAGGCAATTTGCAATTAGGCAAAGAACCCCGCCGGCGAGCCAAAGCACAAGTGTTGATCTTCATAGGTTAGTGATCGAGTGCGAGAACACTTTTGACTTGTCAATTCCAATATCAATTCTTGATGATATGCTTGTTATTTGTGTGTAGGATTGATCGGAAGAAGTGCCCAAAAGAGAAGGAATGGGATCGTAAACACAGCAAGTGGATTGAGAAGTGGAATGATAGAGATAAGTACCATGAGAGGGATGGTACAATGCACAGGGAGAGTGACTATGTGGTGCACCTTGCTTGGCATGAAGAACAACATCGCCTCAAGCTAAAGCCCACTTGGACCACACAAGATTGTTTGGATTTAGGTGCCGAAGATGGTGATAACGAGTATAACTTGGCCGTTAAGGAGAGTGCGGGAACATCTAGGGACTACGCACCTGTTTTCAACCGTGTGGTAGGACAAGAAAAGAGCTTAATTTAAATGTGTAATGTGTATATATGACTAACACTTTTCTTGCATGTTTTACGGCTTGGAGCTTACTCGGAGCGTTAACGAGGTGGCACATTCCCTTTCACATATGCCCGGGACCGTGGAGTCGGAGATAACTCTTAGGAGCACCATGATGGTACGCATCTTTACATATCCATGAATATAGTCCGCGTAGTGATATTGATGTTTGCACATTTGTTTGTTTTGTAGAGGTTAATGGAGCGATGTCGTCGGATGGCGGTTATGCTTGCTTGCCACGGTGCTAAGGCCATCGATGTCCATGAACATGACGAGGAGGAAGAGGAGCAGGAGCACTCGGAGGAGGAGCAAGAGCACTCGGAGGAAGAGGAGGAGCACTCGGAGGAAGAGAGGAGGATGAGAAGGAGTCCTCCAAGTGCATCCATGTCATTTCTATACCTCTTCGTCCTCCTTCTACCTTTGGTTTTAACCATTAGTTCCGGATCTGGCCTAATTACAGGGCCATGATATTCCGGCCATTGAGATTGATCCAAGTAAGGCTCAAATCTTGCTGTCCAAGACATGGCCACCCTCTCCAACAAGTGCTCGTTCATCCTTACCGTATTCAGATGACAAAGATCAACAGATCTTATGTTTGCCGCCGTTATCAAGTGCAAGCAAGGTAAGTGCAGCAACTTGGGCCTCTCGCAAGAGCACTCACGTGTCTTTAGCTTAACCTTGAATGCACGACCTCCGAATTGCACGCCATCTTTTGTTGTCCCACCGGGCTCGTTGACTTGGTAAATCCACTCGTTGTTGTCATAGCAATACGCTTGTTGTCTCTCGGATTTGCTATTTTGCAGTTCCATCAATTCTTCTACTTTAGGAGGATACAATTTCCCTTCGTCTATCAATTTATCCGTCTCCATGGAATGTTTCTGGAAATAAGCGCATAACTTCTCGAAGGTATATTCCGCAATGGCCGTCACAGGCAGTGCACGCACACCTTTTAGAACATTGTTAAAACATTCCGCCATGTTGCTTGTCATGTCACCATATCTTCTACCTCCATGATCATGGGCCCTTGACCACTTGTGCCTCTCTCCCAAATACCTCCTCAAGAACTCTTTACCCCGGCATTAGACGCGGCAAGGAGCTTGTCAAACCGTCTTGTGAAAGACCGGTTGGTGAATGCCACACAAACATCTGTTAGGTCATCAGCCAATTCTTTATTCTTGCAAGCCCTATAAAAATTTGCGACGAAATGCCTCATGCACCATCGGTGGTGGAGCCGTGCATACCCCGGAATTTCAATCTCCATGGCATTGAGTATACCTTGGTGTCGATCCGATATGATGCACACCTCTCTACTAGGAGAAAACACCTTAGTCCTCACATGCTTCATGAACCATTCCCAGTTGTCATTGTTCTCTCCAGACACCAAAGCAAAGGCCACAGGTAACACCCGGTCACCGGAGTCGTGCGCGATTGCAGTCAACATCGACCCCTTGTACTTGCCGGTTAAAAATGTACCATCTATTGATACAACCGGTCTACAATGGTGAAATGCCCGAATGCATTGGTCGAAGGTCCAAAAGGCACGGCGGAACACTCCATCAACATGTTCAACCACGTAAAACATGCCCGGGTTTCTATAGGCCATCCCTCCCAACAACCTCGGCAGGCGATTATACGCTTCTTTCCATCCACCATACAATATCTTAAATGCGGCATGCTTGGCCTTCCATGCCTTCCCATATTCGATGTCGTATCCAAAGAATTCCTTTACAAGACCCATCAAAAACCTCGGTTTAATGGTTGATTCATTCTTTATACTATTGATGAATTTGTATGCAATGAAATCAGAGGTGAGTTGACGGTGCTTTTTGGATGGATTCCGGCCGCGTTTCATGCACATGTGATGGGCTTCACAACTTGTTATCTTCCATTGCCCGTGGCGGTTTGGTCTTGCACGGACTACCCATGTGCATCCTTTTTTGTCGCAAATCACGGTGTAACGATGCTTCTCGTCCGAGTGCTTCACTATGAATGTCCTATGGTGCTTCACCGCATATTCCCTAAGCCACATTTGCAATTCTACCAAGTCCGGAAACTTCAAACCTTTCTTTATGCGAGAATTATTGTCATCGTCGTCTTGAGTTGTGGTTGGTGTTGCTTCTAGATCTTTATACTTGCCACCATCCACCATAGCCTTATCGGCAAGCGTGATATCACGAAATAATGGAATTCGGTGATCCCGGCCTATAACTTTTAAAAAGGCTTGGGCTTCTCTCGCCATGAACCCATCTTCGTCCACTTCTTCTGGGCCCTCGTCCTCTGAGTCGGAGGCATAGCAACGGCGATAGAAGGTGTCACGGTCAATGCCATCCTCCTCGACTTGTGCCTCTACATCTCCAATATAAATGTCATGATACTCGTCCTCCCGCTCGGACACATCACTCTCCATGTCTCCTTCCTCCCTATCTTCATCCTCAATGCCAAAGCCATAACCATGATCCACATTGACATATGTTTCTTGTTCATCGACTTGGTCGCCATCATTCATCTCCAAGTCAATTTGTCGGCTCAAAGGAGGTTGGCTCATAGTATTCAACTCGACCGGATCATCAAGTGACACATTTCAAGTGGGGGTCATTGCATCATGTGTGGGGGAGGCACACCGGTTCAAGTCAAAATGCAACCGATCACCGCCAACCTTGGTTGCAAATAACTCGAGCGACTTGTCTTTGGAAGCCGCCACAACCTCTTTGTATGCCCCCCAATCTAACTCGCATGTGATAGGTATTTTTTTCTTTCGCGGACGGTGTCCCGATCCAACAAAATACCTTCAATCTAGTTCAACCTTCTCCCTAGGATCTATCCATTCAAAAACTCCCCGTACTCTTGCAACAACCTCGGCATATGTCGGACTATTGACAAATACCATAACTTTTTCTCCATTGTCAACAATCTCTTCTTCATTGTTACTAAAAAAATGCTTCTTTGTCAACATGAAGGACATTCACGATTCTTGCCATCTATAATTAAATGACAAGACACACAAATGTATCACATTGATGTGTAATAGCAAACACACCACAATAATCTAAATTATACATGTGTGCTAACCACCTACCTCCAACCCTAGACTCAACCATAATTGTAGGTAAGAAAAACACATGAATCTATCTAACCACAATGATTTCTACACGTCACAAACAACATATAACCCGCAATGCACCAATTCAAATAATAGATTTAGGACAAATCAACAAATTTAGGATTTCCCTCAAACTAAACAATGCCACAAAGTAACACAAATTCAACCAACAAAAAGCGAGAGATCTGAGAGAGACTACCTCAGAGGATGGAGATGGCCCGATTCCACGAGCTATGTCCTCCGATTTGGAGGGATTTGAGATAGTTTTGAGTGTGGAGGAGAGAGGGGAAGAGGGCAGCAGCTCGGGCGCGGATTTTAGTGCGGATGAATGAGAGGCTAGGGGCGTGGCTGCAGCCACTTAACTGCCGGCCTCGTACCGCCATGCCGCCAGGCGGTACGGTGGCTAAGGGTACCGCCGCGAGCCGCGGCGGTATCCCACTCATCCAACCGCCGAGAAGATAGGCGGTATCGCCACATCAGCCCAGTCAGCCGGCACTGGCGGACCGTTGACCAGGATGGCTACCACCAATGACCCAGGCGGTACCTCTCTAAGTCTACCGCCAATATGTTGAGCGGTACGAAAAAGGCTTAAATCCGGCTAAACTTTCGAAAATGGTTCATTTTGTGCTGAACTTTGCCGTGAGGTCAGAATTGTCGATTTTGCCCATGCATGTGATCCTACAGTGGGTCCATGTCGCTCGCACTGTTTTGAGGCCGTAGAGTCGTGTGATTGATTTGGCTGGTGATGCATTATATTGCATGGGCTCGTGTCCGGCCTGGCCGGCTAGCTGTCCTTGATCATCATGACCTGCGATGCATTGAACTATTCTTGGCAGTCGGTAGATCTACAGATCTAGTCTAGTCATCCACGATTCAACTTAGGGTAGTACGTACGACTATGAACATCGCGCACCAAGGCTGTATAGCTCTATCATACTGTACCTACTAGTAGTACGTCGTAGTGTGATAGTGAGTACACTTGTACTCGTACGTAGGTACCTGCATTATGCTATACATGAACGTGCACCGCCAATGGATACGGATCGGCGCGCATTCTGAGCCCGGCCAGTATGTCACAACCTGTGGCCTGTCCATGGGATGGGAGCATGCAGTTCATCTGGTGATCTGTGCTAACTGCAATGCGCGGCAGACGACGGCAGGGTCGTCACGCACCTCGCGTTTGCGGTTGCTAACCAGTGGGCCGGGTGATCGATGTGTAGCTGGAGCGCGAACGGTGGCCGCATGCTCATTCATTCACGAGGACGCGCAGGATGAATGGGCCAGGTGAACCAACCAACGCTCGGACGGTAAGGTGCGCCGCGTTGAAGGGGCCGAGTACGAGCTCCAAACCCCTAAAATTCGCCACACCCAAATGTGCATTGTTCACCACACCCAAATCTACCCATTTGTCCATTTTACTCAGTTTAGAACTCAACGAATTTCAGATTGGCATTTTTGCATATTAACGAAGTTCATCATTATTTAAATCTATGATTTTTATTGAAACTTAAAAAAAGCTTCCTTGAACTCGGACTCCAAAATGCCGTAATCCATGTTTCATCTCCTAGTTGCAGTCGTATGATATCGTTTGCTCCATGCTAAAGAATCTTCCGCATTTTACCAATCTGTTGCAACCTTTAGGATGTTTTTCAACACATTTATTATTATTTTCTCAAATTAACTAGACTAATCCATGTGGCAGTTGTGGCAACTCCTAGGTGGAAACATCAAACATGTGCGGGGTAGCTAGAAACACCTCTTTGGCAAAATTAATATGCTTGCATAGAGTTTGACGAAAATTGAAACACCTTAGCAAATTTTGGAAATGCCATAATGACTATCCAGTCAGCCTAACACAAAGAGAATTACACTGAGGACAAGAATGACAAAATAGTCAAAACTATCACAAATGTCATAATCAAAGTTTGAAATATGCCAAGATTTTTGGAAGAGGAAAATACCACCGCAATGTCACAAATAGGGTGATAAGATATAATTTACACGCAAATTCGATATATGTAAAACACATTTGATGTGAACCATTTGTCCACCCATTTTTGGAATGTATGGTGCAAATCATTTTTACCACCTCTTTGTATCGCAAGATTGAGAAACAATAGGAATAGGAAATTATAGAAATAATCATTTGTATGAAACCCAGAAGTACCCCCAAAACTATGTAGTAGGTGAATCTTTTTTCCCGCAAACCTTCCTTGGCGAATGAATCTTAGGAATGCACACTGTGTATGTATTGCCCCTCTGCTTTTCAACCACCATCTAGTCTATTTGTGTCCAACCTAATACACTAAGTACCACGGTGAGTTGTCGATGAGCAAGGATTAGATTAGATCTTAAAATTCCCGTGAAATTGAGGTGTGTGAATAAATTCCATGAAAAACTCGCCGAGCCATTACTATGATCCAATATAGGGGGGAAAATCCTGAATTGAAGGATCCTAAAATCCGTACAAAAATCGTGAAATGCAGAATTAAATTTCGTATAATTATTGCGAAAATCTTCAAATAGAAAGAGCTTCTTAAAATCGTTGTAACTCCCCCTAATTGTATGGAATAACATTTATTGCGTCGAGATTCATGTAATCGATACAGCATTGTTTACGGCAGCTCCGTTGAACAAAAGTGATGGCTTCTCCCACAACCGCCCGAGCATGCACACGCATAAATCCTGCCTCCCCACTAGTCTCTACGGCCACTACTCTCTCTCCGTCAGTTTCCTCTCACCCCGCGTCGTCTCTTCTCGCCTATCGTGCTGCTGGGCATGGCCGTGCAGATGCAGCATGTCTCCCGTGCCTTCCACCACGACGTCCACTCATACTGGTATGCCGCGTCTGCCTTGAGTGGTTGCGCTCTCGTCCCCTGCGTCTGCATCTGTTTAAGAGGGCGATGTCTCAATCCTATTAATCTTGCAGGCCGACGGATGCATCCCTTTTCTTGGACGAGCGCGGCGGGTACGCATCGGCGATGGCGGGGATTGGCAACACGAGGCTGACCGACAGGCCCGTCGATGTCCATGTTCGAGGTGATCAGCCGAACAGGGCCCCCAAATTCCAGGGGCCCCCGATGTACTGCTACCTAGTATGTACGTATCAAGTTTTTCTACGATTTTAGTATTTTCTAGTGGCCCAATTCCAGCACGTAGCCAGACAGCAGCCCATCTTGATGATTCCTTTGCCTTTGCGGCCCAGCACATGCCAAAGCTACGAGGCCAGTATGCCATGATCAGACCAAGTCTGAATCCAATCGATACCTGTCGCCAGACGGAAAACCAATCAATCTTGTCTTGCGTTCCACCGTCCGCGATACTGAGAGAGATCGTGCGAGCGACGGCGGCACGCCTTTACATCCAGATTGCCAGATCGGCCAACGCAAATTCACCTCGCTACGTCGTTCGTCCGTCTAACCAGCGCCTCTGAAATCACAGAGCAGCGAACACGCCTGAAGGTAATATTGCTGCAATCTTGCAACCTTGTCTATACGTGTTAAATTGTTTGAATTGTTTTATTAATTTGTTAATACTATGAAACAGGACGAATCATAAATAATATCAGAAGAACAAAGTGTCAATCTGGTGTGGAAAAGAAGAGGAAAAGAGAAAGATTGGAAGCGGCAGCTCAGTCGCAAAAGGGCGCTCTCGATAGATTTGTTGTGAAGGAACCTCAAATTAATTCAGGAAATCAACCTCCAATTGCTAATACTGATGTTGCTAGTGGTGACGATGTGATAGGGGTGGATACCTACACCGAAGAATTTGATGAAGGTGATGCTAATATCGATGATGAAGGCGATGGTGCTAATGTTAATAATGATGCTAATGTTGACGATGGATACTTGAAACAGCAAGCTTTAGACGCACTCTTTTTCTTACCAGGTACCTAAATAGACTAAATAGAGATGCAAGTGGGGTGGGTTCGGGATGACCGCCTCCCGCCAGCTCTCACCCGTCAGGACTTGATGGATTAACTGGATATTAAGAAATGGGACATGCAGTTTTACGGGACCGAGTAATTAACTCGTTGCATGCTCGCGCGTGAAACTGGCCAGGGAATGGATTGGACCACATCCTGCATGCAATTGACTCGGTCCATGCATGTACTCCATCCGTTCCAAATTAATTGATTTCAATTTATCTACGTGTGGATGTATCTATACGCGTAACATGTCTAATACATCCATATATGCATAAATGAAAGTCGATTAATTTGGAAGGGAGGGAGTAGCTAACAACTGCATGCTTCACGGGAAAAGGTGGGAGTAATGGGCACAACCGCTTAGAGCATCTCTAACCGGGGTTGCTAAATCCTCCCAAAACGTCCGGACGGACAGATCGGACAGTGCCCGGACGAAAAATAGGGTAAATAGCTACCCAACCAGGGTGAGCAAATCCTTCCCAAACATTTGGGTTGTCTGACAGTTGTCAAACCCATCTCATATGTGGGGAGGGTTTGGGGGTGGCCGGACACGCTCGGACAACTCGTCACGTAGGACCACTTTATGTACTTCTTTTCTCTTTCTTTTTCTTTTCTCTCTCCATCCCCACCAATCACATGCAAGTGACCAGACAATTTGGGATGATTTTGGGGTACATGGTTGGAGGACACTTTTGAGGGATGTCCGGTCAGTGTCCGCGGACACATCCGGACGTGTCCGCGGACAGTTTGGAGGCCAATTTTGGCCATTCCGGTTGAAGATGCTCTTAGTCCGCCGACACAAATCGGGATGCCTTAAACGGTATTAGTGGGTTTTGCTGGCGGGATGGGAGATGGGTTTGGCGGGTGGTCGCATCCCAGTTGTATCCTTACCTAAGGGGATTGGACTTAATATATTGATTTCGAAAAAAAAGATTTGATATGTTTATATATATTGTAAAAAATAACACATACTTAAGTTATTTAATAAAATGAAAATATTTTTAGTTGCTACGTCATTTAAATTTTCAAATTACAAGGCCCATTTCCCGCTTCCCACCCGGGCCCCCCGATTTGTGGAGACGTCCCCAGAAGCGATGTGACCTGCAACGACAACAACTACAACAACAGGGCTTTCGTGCCGAGGAAGCGGGCGCGCGTGGCGGCGGCGGCTGGATTCATGGACGAACAGCCGCGCGGCCTCAGAACTCCTGCGGCGGCGCAGGGGTTTGTGCTCGTCGGCGATATGGCGAGCAGAGCGGTGGGTTCCGGCGTCCCGTCAACCAGTGGGATGTTTGGCAATGCCACCGACTTGTCCCAGGGCCTCTTGTCGCACCTGTACAACCAGGGGATGGAGATCGACGCGCTCGTGCGAGTCGAGGTATGCACGCGATCTTCTTGCTCCTGAACCCTCGCGTTTGGTGATTGGAATCGAGTTCTCGATTTGGTTCACCGGTGTTTGATTGATTCCCGATGGTTTTGATGGATGGCCACAGACCGAGCGGATGCGCGCTGGCTTGGGCGAGGCGTGGCGGCGGCACGTCCGGGCGCTGGTGGCGGCCGCGGAGCGCGCCGTGGCGGGGCGGCTACGGGCCGCGGAGGCTTCGCTGGAGCTCGCGCTGCCGCAACACGGAGATGGAGGAGAGGCTTCGCCAGATTAGCGAGGAGGGCCAGGCGTGGGTAGCCGTCGCGCAGAGCCACGAGGCCGTCGCCGCCGGGCTACGCGCCACCCTCGACCAGGTCCTCCACTCCCCTTGCGCCGCCGGAGCGTGCGACGCGGAGGACGCGCAGTCGTGCTGCTTCGAGACTACTCCCGCGTCCAATGCATCATCGGCGGCGTGCAAGGCGTGCGGTCAGGGCTGGGCGTGCGTGCTGCTTCTGCCGTGCCGTCACCTGTGTCTCTGCGGCGCGTGCGATGCATCTGTGGACACGTGCCCCGTGTGCGCGGCCACCAAGAACGCCTCGCTCCATGTCCTGCTCTGATGACGCCTGCAGGCTGCAGGTGTGGATGCCGTGGCCTAACCCTCAAAAACGGTTTCGTTTGCTCAATGGCGCAGGCAACAAATTAGTTTAGTTTACATGGTCGAACAGATGAAGAAGCCAAGTTCAGTTTACATCACAAATTCAGTCCGGATGGCTCTGTAGAATGTCACCTGCGCGAAAGTGCACAATTGGCTTGTGGGGAATTTTGTTGCAGATCAATATCGTGAATATGAACCCTGGATAGTGCTGAATAGGATATTTTGGAAAAGAATGAAGCACAATATATAACCGAAAGGGAGAACTTGGCATTGAGCAGTGTGTTTGAAACTCTGAATCACTGAGAGATTGACTATTGCAGCCCGAAACTCCAAGGTATGATGATCAGAACGCACCACGGTAGAAATAACAGAGTATTCGAAAAAACAGCCAAACCGGTGGAGTATGTTGTATTTAGAGGTCGCGCTTGTTTCTTTTTCTCAGGTCGCTCCTCCTCTTTTCTTACTGTGTCACACAGTTTGTTCTGTACGACTTCAGCTCGTCGAGCCTTCTTTTCCTTCTATATAAATACACTAGTGGAATTCGGCTCGTCGGCACGCCGCGCCCTTGGTGAGAAATTTTGCTGTCATTTTGGTTTGTTGATCAATGTTTATATTTATTAGAAGCAACAGTAATATTTCGTGTAGTTAGTTTTAGAGGATTGGATATATGTACGCTATTTTTGGATAATAGTAAAGAAATTGGGAGACGATGTTCGCAGAAGGAAATATAAGCCTAATTTAGAAGGTTTGCGAATTCGAAAGTCAGTTGTCATCAGGAAAAAATGTAAGCGAGTTTGAAATAGACCCGTCGGGATTCGAAATGTTGAAATTCGCCGGAATTTGTTGTGTGGAGTATCCCCAAATACATAGTGAATTGAAATGTTAAAATTTTATTTTCGCATTAATAATTAATTTAAGTATATAATAAGTGGAAATGCACATTTATTGAATTGAATTCCATAATTAGAGTAAATTCATTTAGATTGCATCCAAATAATTACCAAATTGAAGGTAAATTTGCGCGGCAACATGCCGCGCCCGTGTGGTGACTCATGGCGCGGCGATACGTCGCACCCGTTGTATTTTAAAATGCTGAAATCCATCGAAATTTATCGTTTAGGGTATCTCGAAGTACTTAGAAATTTGGAATGGTCAAATATGCTTTTTTTGGTGTAAATATGTAATTTATCTCTTAAAATTGAACTGATCAAATATGCTCGTTTTTTGGGCGTAAATATGTAATTGAACTTCATAGTCGGAGGAAATACTTTGTATTAGCATTTATTAAATTCAGTCCATAATTAGAGGAAATTAGTTTTTATTTGCTCTAAATATCCATATAACTAAGTCGGAATGATAAAATATGTTTCTATTTGCCACAAATATTTTATTTAACTTCATAATCAGAGAAAATACATTATGATTACATCAAAATATTCACCAATTTGAGCATTTATTAAATTTATCTACATATTTGGAGAGAGTTCAGTTATATTATCTCTAAATATGAACCATTTTGGAATGATATAATATGTTTGTATTTTGTCTTAAATAGTTAATTAAACTCTATAAACGGAGGAAATACATTATATGGACATTTATTAAATTCAATCCATAATTAGAGTGAGTGAATTTGTATTTTACCCAAATATTTACTGATTTAAAATCTTCGAAAATGTTTGCATTATGCCATAAATAGTTAAAATTATTTTTCTGATCATTTTGATATATTTTTCATATTTTTCTAATAGATAGATTTATTTGCTCTAAATATCTATCTAAGCAAGCATTTTTAAAATTTAAAATTTAAGTACACAATTAGAGAGAGTTCAGCCATATTACATTCAATATGTTAACTAAATTAAAATGGTAAAATATGTTTCTATTTTTCCATAAATATTTTATTTAACTTTATAATCAGAGGAAATACATATTTGGAGAGAGTTCGGTTATATTACCTCTAAATATGAACCATTTTGGAATGATATAATATGTTTGTATTTTTCCTTAAATAGTTAATTTAACTCTATAAACGGAGGAAATACATTGTATGGGCATTTATTAAATTCAATCCATAATTAGAGGAAATGAATTTGGATTTTCTCTAAATATTGTTTTCGACATGACACACATATTTTATTTAACTTCATAATCAGAGGAAATACATTATGACTACATCAAAATATTCACCAATTTGAGCATTTATTAAATTTATCTGCATATTTGGAGAGATTTCAGTTATATTACTTCTAGATATGAACCATTTTTTAAATGATATAATATGTTTGTATTTTGACTTAAATAGTTAATTTAACTCTATAAACGGAGTAAATATATTATATGGGCATTTATTAAATTCAATCCATAATGAGAGGAAATGAATTTGGTTTTCTCCAAATATTCACCGATTTAAAATCTTCAAAAATGTTTGCATTGTGCCGTAAATAGTTAGAATCATTTTTCTAATCATTTTGATATATTTTTCATATTTTTCTGATAGATAGATCTAAAGTTATTGATTTTGTAGTATTATTCATTTTCTGTAAATTGTTTAGATTAAATGGGCCCATCGGTCAGTTTTTAATATTTTCTTTAAACATGTCCTACAAAAACATTGACAGGCCAGGCCCACACTGACACCGCGATGACGTCAGCAGTGGCTACGGCGGGCACGGCGAGCTCGCCGGCGTCGATCCAACGCGAGCTGGGACTAGGGGTGGAAATAAAACTCGAAGCTCGTGAGCTTAACGAGTACTCGAAAACTCGGCTCGAACTCAGGCACTTATGAGTTGAGCCAAGCCGACATTTTTAGCTCATTAAGAAAACGAGCTTAATGAGTCGAGTTACGAGTACTCGTTAAACTCGTGTAGCTCGTAATATGTCAAGATCATAACAATACTTAGGTCATACCTACATGGGAGCATAGCCACTAGAGCCATGTAGGCCATATATACCAGTTATTTTCTATCATGTTGCTGATTTTTAAGCTATGGACAATGATTTGTTAAGAAATGTTTGAATATTTAAGTTTATGTTATAATATGGACTATTCACGCTATAATGTTAACGTTTATTACCGAGCTTAATGAGTTTACCGAGTCAGCTCGAGTTTTTATTGAGTCGAGCCAAGTTGGGGTCTGGAGCTCGTTTCGTTAACGAGTTGAGTTGAGTTGAGTTGGCTCGTTAACTAACGAGTATTTACAAGTTGAGCCGAGTTGAGTTGAGCTGGCTCGATATCCACCCCTAGCTGGGACACGCGGCTAGACGCATCGGACGCGCGTGGACGCGAGGTGCCCGGAAGCGGCGGCACCGCTGCTATTTGGTCGCCGGAGCGTCGCCGGCGACATGAAAACGCGGCGGTCGGATGGCGCGCACGGCGGTGTCGATTCTGGTACGCGTCGGCCGCGCCAGCACGCGAGAGTTGACGGAGAGGGAGAGGAGGCGCCGCCGGAGTTAGTCGTGTGAGTCGATGTGAGCGGGGAGGAGCAGACCGGCGGCGGCGCGCATTGGCGGCGGCGTTGACTTCGGCGTCGCGCGGGAGGAAGAAGGAAGGGGAAGGGGGATATGGCAGCGTTTTTCAGCGAGGTCCCTGCGGTTTCTAGAAATTTCAGAAAGGTCCATCTACGTGGGTAGGTTTGTGCTACGGAACAATTTCTGGTTTTGTGGGGATTGTTTTTGCAAAATGACCAGACGGACCGTTAGATCGGCGATCGACGGCGGGGAGCCGTGCACGCACTGTAGAAACACGCATACTGTAGGTGAATAGTGCTCGTGTGACGTGGGCAGGCGGATGAGTCGCTGGAAAGGAGACCTTTTATAGATAGACTAGTGGAATTCGGCGCGTCGGCACGCCGCGCCCTTGGTGAGAAATTTTAATGTCATTTTGGTTTTTTGGTCAATGTTTATTTTTATTAGAAGCAACAGTAATATTTCGTTTAGTTAGTTTTGGAGGATTGGATATATGTACGCTATTTTTGGGGAATAGTAAAAAAATTGGGAGGCGATGTTCGCAGAAGGAAATGTAAGTCTAATTTACAAGGTTTGCGAATTCGAAAGTCAATTGTCATCGGGAAAAATGTAAGCGAGTTTGAAATAGACCCGTCAGGATTCGAAATATTGAAATTCGCCGAAATTTGTTGTGTGGAGTATCCCCAAATACATAGCGAATTGAAATGCTAAAATTTTATTTTTGCATTAATAATTAATTTTAGTATATAGTAAGTGGAAATGCACATTTATTGAATTGAATTCCATAATTAGAGTAAATTTATTTAGATTGCATCCAAATAATTACCAAATTGAAGTGTTTAATTGGTGATAAAAATACGAAACTATTGTACAGAAGATCTGACTTTAGAAATTTTGAAAAGTTGGGTCACACTTGCCTTCTTTGCTGGCAGCGAAGTACGGACTGTTGGTGCTTTCAGAAGAAACTCCGGATTCGTGTTCTGTCGATAAGAACGAAATATCGGAAAAGGAAAAGAACAATCAACATACGGCGTCGATGCATTGCAAACAAAAAGGAAAAGAACAATCAACATACGGCGTCGATGCATTGTAAACAATATGTATGGCATGACAAATCAATGGTATTGAAATGCACCCCTAAGATATGTAGATCAATTTAATTGGAGTTGCAATGACTAAGAGAACATAAATTAAAGTTGACTAATTATGAACGGAATGCAATAGTTGTAAAGGTTTTATTTTTCTGTACTTTTTGATATATTATTTGCATTATTAATGCAATGAATGCAATAGTTGTAAAGGTTTTATTTTTCTATAAACTTTAGTTTATAATTTTTTATTTTTTCTGCAAATTTTAATATATTATTTGCATTATTTATGCAACAGTTGTCATGGATGGAGGTGCAACAGCTGTAAAGGTGTCGATCTTATGCAAATTTAGATATATTATTTGCATTATTCTAAATCACAGTTTTAATGATATAAATTTTACGAATTTTAGCATTTTTCTGTAATTGTGTAATTTTTGACAGATGGGTCGCACAAATTGTAATTTTTAAGTGGGACCCAAAGTTTTAGTTTGTAATTTTTTTATTTTTTCTGCAAATTTTTATATATTATTTGCATTATTTTTGCAATAATTGTAATGCATGGAAGTGCAACAGTTGTGAAAGTATTGATTTTGTGCAAATTTCGATATATTATTTGCATTATTCTGAATCACTGTTGAAAAGATATAAATTTTACGAATTTTAGCATTTTTTTTGTAATTGTGTAATTTATGTAATTTCTGTAATTGTGTACTTTTTGTTATTTTTGTAATTGTTTAAAGGTATTTTTTTTGAAACTTCTGTGAATATTGTTGAATATTTTTGGGGAAATAATATTTATCTGTTGTCGAATATTCTGTGGGGAAAAAAACTTGTTGGAAAAATCTCCAACAAATATTGTGTGGAAGATTTTTGAACTTCAAAAAAAGTTGAATGTTTTATGGGATTGGAAAATATTTGTTTGGGAAAAAAGCAAGGAAAACTTGTTCGAAATCTATTTTGTAACTTATTAGAAATATTGAATATTAGGTTTTATAGTTAAAAATATTTAAAGTTGTTTAATCATGCATGGAAATGTGTTAGTTGTGGATATTTCATTTGTCTTCAAATTTTGGTATATTGTTTGTATTTTTCTGAATTATGGATTGGAAGATATGAATTTTACAATTTTCTGTATTTTTTGTAATTTTTAATAGCTGACAGCCGGGACCTACTTGTCGTTGCGACCGTGTGGAAACCTGTCCAGGAAAAGAAAAGCACGGAAACATGCATGAAATGCATTTGAAAATTTTCTGAATATTGTTGAATATATTCTTGGAAAACAATGTTTTCCTATTGTTGAGTATTTTATGGAAAAAATAGATTTATTCGGAAAATCTCAAACAAATTTTGTATGAAAGATATTTAAAATTATGAAATTTGTTGAATATTTTCTGAAGAAAAAATATTTATTTAAAAAAATGTAACAAATCTTGTATGAATTCTATTTTGAAACTTTTAAAAATTTCTGATAAATTTTTTTTTGGAAGAAGAAATATATGGAAAACTAATTTTGTGTATAGTTGGGAATACGGAAAACAAATTGGCTAACAGATGACATTTTCATAAGATACATATTTAGTATATAAAGATTATCAGGTTTTATAGTTAAAATTATTTAAAGTTGTTTAGACATGCATGGAAATGTGTTAGTTGTGGAGATTTCATTTTTCTTCAAATTTTGGTATATTGTTTGTATTTTCTGAATTATGGATTGGAAGATATGAATTTTACAATTTTCTGCATTTTCTGCAATTTTTTAATAGCTGACAGCCGAGCCCTACTTGTCAGTTTTTTGGAATTAATCTGGAAAATAAAAATCTCTGCTGAGCGGGGCCCACTCGTCAGCGTGTGTCATTCACGCGACGGCGGCCACCGCTAGCGCTGCCGAGCTCTGGCGAGCTCGATCAGCTCGCTGCAGGACGCGCGCGAGACTGGGGACATGCGTTTCCGCGAGAGGAGGTTGCGGGGAAAGCTGGATAGGCGGAGCGCGGGACCAAATGGTCACCGGCTCGCCGGCGGCAAGGAAAAAATGGCGGCGGCTGACGGCAAGCACGGCCACGGCGATGGAGGGCACGGGGAGGTCGGGGAAGAGGTCCAGCCGGACCAGCGTGACACCAGGAGAACGATGGAGTGCTCGGAGAGGCGAGGCGAGTTCGACGGCGAGCGAATCGAGGTCCACAGCGCGGCGGCCGGAGATGGGGAAGGAAAGCACGGCGGCGGCGATTCCGGGCGTCCCAGCAGGCGATCCTCGTCGGGGAGGTGGAGTAGAAGACGGCGGAGCTGGCCTTGTGCGTGGATTCGTGATGGGAGAAGCGGAGCGATGGCGCGGCGCGTCGGCGCCGGCAGCGGCTCCGTCCGCACGGGTGAGAGAAGAATAAGGATGGGGGAAGTGTGAGGGACCTATTTGCAATTTGCAGAAAGTCCAAGTACTTTTTTGTAAAACGACCACGGGACCGTTGGATCGTAGACTGTAGGTGAATAGTGCGTGGTGACGTGGGCGCGTCGAGGGGAGGCTGAAGAGGATGTCTTTTATATATAGATAGATAGATGCAATCCTCCTGCATGGTTCTAAAAAAAAACGCACCACGGTTGGTCCGTGTGAACCATCCCAGCAGGCGCTTGGTCAAAGGGGACGTGTTGGAAGGATCAGGGGCACGCTGTGAGAACATGTTTGTAGAGTAGGACACGGTTCTGTTCAAATGTCTCATCCGGCTGCGGAAATGAGGATCGGATGAAGTTGTTGGAAGTGACGGAAGATATTACGATCTGCAGAGCACGATCGATTACCTGGTGCTCCGATGTAAGCTTATCAAGATCGAAAAGGTCTTGGTTCAAGCTCTCGTCATACGCAAGATCAGTTGCGTGAGGGCTCAGTACTTAACTAGGTCACGTAATTCAGTCCTTGACCATCTGGACTTCAAATTAAAATGATAACAAAACTAATCCTTGACCATCTGATCTTTATTAGCACAACATCTAGACTGAGCGTCGGACATGTAATATCTGGACTTGTATGATCCTTCTCCTCTTCCATATCTTGCTCATATTCTGTATAGGATTGTCACAGTGACTCCCAGTCTCACTGGAACCCGTTATACTAAGCATTCGAAAACTTTATTTTTAATTTTTTTAAAGAAAAATGTATTCTTAATTTACCAAAAAATACTGAAACTAGGCAATGATTTATACTTCAAGCCTGCAAAGTCTTAGTCCAAAACATTTATATTCTGTGCTACACCAAAAAAATAAATTATAGATCTTTTTTTGAGAGAATACGACACTTTATTGATCAAATTAAATCATAATACAAGGTTCCCAGAAGCAATGCGGTGTGAAGTTTCTAAAAATAGAAGAAACAAACTACTCCGCGGAGCGAGCTAAAACCTGTGCCACTTCATTACATTGACGATGATAATGACGAACAAAGAACTTGGAAAACCCGGTGCATATGCATTTGATGTCTTGCACCACTACGCGGACCAAGCTCCGATGACTTCAGCCGCTGAACCAGACATAAGCAGTCCGAGACTGCCATGATCTTGTCGAAACCCTCCTCGAATTCCAAGGATACCGCGCGATGAAACGCCAATGCCTCGGCTAGTTCTGGAGTCGTGACCTCCGCATGAAGTTCGCAGCAAGCAAGCAAACATTCGCCCCTGTGGTTTCGGATCACGACGCCTGTACCCATCCGACGAGAAGAGGAAAAAAGAGCTGCATCAACATTTACATACTAGATGATACTCCGCGCGTTGCTGTGGAAATTCATGGTAAATATATTCTAAAAATAAAGTTAAAATGCATTAGGATGAAGAACAATAAAATAATAAAACATTGTAATTCCAACTTACGTGGTAAAGAAGTAAAAAGCACTTCAGCGATGAAATCCGGTCATTCAACAAAAGATTTTGGTTGCACAGATATCCAAGACACAAATGAAATTTGACTTCACCATAAGTTCATGAATTTGTTTTATCAGTTAGCTCATATCACCTTGTTTGAATCCGACTTATATGCATACACCAATTTTTTTAACCTGCCAGATCCGCCCTTTGAGCTTCAATCCAAAGAAAAACCCGATGAAAAACAAAACAGAAAACATGTAATTATGCCAAAAGCACATGGAAGTACAGTTGAGTGTTTTGTTGATACCTTCACAGGAAAACTTTGCAACATATATAGCTTGACAATTCGGCAAAGCCCTTCCCAATAATATGAACACTATCCGTCTGTCCCTTGGAAGTTCAAGTGCTGCTAGAAATAAACTGGGTGTAATCAAAGAATGTATATGGATGAGGAGAAGCTTCATCGCCATGCATATTACAAAGAAATCCCAAAGTTGAACCGTGTAGAAATAGAACTGCAGAAGCGCCATCCGATGGCAAACAAAAGATAAAAGAAGGCACTCGGTCACACATATCAAATGAGTCTGGGAACTGCAAAACGCCACCAGGAGCATGTAGCCAAATCAATATATAGATTCAGACAAAGAGCGAAGGATCCATGTTGCACCCACCTCTCTACCTAACTTAAATTTCCTGTTAGGCATCGCAAGTCACATTCAAAATCATGAAGGCCGTCATCATCCGGCCGATCGATGGTCTCTTGCTCTCCTCTGCCGACAGGTGCAAGAAGACATGGTAGATGCACCGGAGAAGTGACAGACGATCAAAGAGATCAGAGAACTAAGGCCAGGATTAGTACTATCCAGTTGTCGCAGAGTTGCCGAAACAAAACACCTTGGACGTATTCATAGCATGCACATACGCCTTCAATAATGTGGTGGTTTAAGAAGAGCAAAGGGCAAATTAACCCATCAGTTACAGAAGCCAGAAGATGAAGGAATTTGTGTGTCCGCTGGATTACTTTTTAGATGACGTTCCATGGTGGTGATCCGCTGGACAAAAAAATGGTAACATGGCAGGGTGTAAAGTGGAAACTTGTGAGCACAAAAATTAGTTTGCATGAATTGTTGATGTGGTGGACCCGCTGAGGTGGCATAGCCGCCTGTTAAAAGAAATGAGTTAGTGTGGATGATCTATTTAGTTATATAGGATACCATTCTTTCTGGCGGCGAAGACCAACGAGAAACTGAAGAAGTGGAGTCAGGCCTAGTAGAAGGGCCGGAATCATATAGATGCATCTCAATTTGATCAATTGCGGATTGTCAAGCGGCACGGTCTACTCGAGGTGAGTGACAATTTTCCTTTTTCTGTTCACAGATAGGATTATACAAATTTTGTCAAACAAGTAGGGGGTACCTTCTTTCACGGGAATGGCGTCTAAGAAATTACATCCGAAGACGAAAGCTTGTCCCTGAAGCTACTATCGCCGGTGTAGTGTACTATAGTCGTGCGTGCTGCGTGTTTAACCGATGACCGGGTAACCCACGGACTTTGACGTGTTAGACGAGGACCACTGCCCGTGCCCGGCCTCGCTTTCTTCCTCACAATAGGCGTGGGACGCATGGCGCCGCCGGTGAAAGCTGCCGCGCGCCGGCCGGTCAGGTCCGGTCCGCTTTATCTGCGGCTGCGGACGAGGGACGGCGCAGGCCGGCGGCCTCACCAAAGTCCTTTTATTCAAGTCCGCCGCCGACTCGCGCGCGCACCAAAGACTTGCATGGCGGCACAGCGGCAGTGCGCTGATCGAGTGGGGCTGCTTTCGGGGCGGTTGGTACAGGAACCGGATGGCAGATCAGTTTTCGTGTTATCCGGTCGTTGAAGGCTCTACGTAACTGTTATCCGGTAGAGAAGTGAAGCGATACGGCGCTGGTTGGTTTGGCCGGAGCCGGAGTTGCGGACTGAATTGCGTGACTCGTGTCGCTTTCTGAACTTCGCCATCCGAACTGTTTGCCACTCCTTGGTCGTTTGTCACACAACTTTGAACGCTTTTAGGGGCACTAGGATTGGCCACGTGACTCCTATATATTACCTTTGCAGGTTCTTTCAAGATACTCAGATATATCTCCCTAGAAAATGTAGTTAAATCTAGGGAAAAATAGCCACGAGAAATTTTCGCAACGGGGGTATACGGTTGAGAACCAGGAAGTCAACAGCCGTATAAAATAGCAGATAAACGTATTTACAATTTTCAAAAAGAAATGAATGAAACCTGCATGTAGAGAATGATGTACGTGTAAATTTTGAAACTTAAATATTGACCATTCTGATCTGCACCAAAATCATAAATTATTATTCGGGCTGCACGGTCAGGCCTGCCCATGACCCAGTGCGATGGGCCACCGCACAGGTGCCCCAGAAACTGGTGCCCCCATTCCCCTAGCGAGCAGGCCACCGTCGCTCCAATTTTGGCCCAGACCAAAGTTTTCTACGTACGTGAAACTTTTCGTAAAAAATGTCATTTTTGTGGTCTGTGCAAAAACAATCAGTGCTCTAAAAAGACATTTTTAAATCCTATGATGGCCACTGATTTTTTTTCAGCACAGGGCACAAGAATTCTTCACGAAACTTTTAAAAAAATGTAATATTCTCAATACTGCTTTTTTTTGCACTATTAGAAAAACAGTTCAGGACTAGTTTTGTCTGAAACGGAAAAAGGGTCTAGTCTGGCTTTGTTTATCTCGCAATACTCATCTCCTTTCTCCCATCGTCTTCTCCTAAGGCGCCGTCCTCTCCAGCCATGGAGAAACCAAGATGTGCTCACCCTGCGAAAAAGGTTCGACCTACATCTACTCCGGTTGGGGACAATGAAGAACCTGGGCACAATGAAGAACAGGTGCCCTCGCCGTGCAGGTGATTGTATCTCCACGTGGAAATATCTAGTGCTCCCACCCCTTAGTGTGCTCCATGTGCTACCACTACGAAAAACATTTTTAACTGTGTCAAAAAATTCTAAGAAAAATTATGGATGTTCACGAGGTATGTTTGTACAACCTCCAAAAATTTCCCTCAAAATTCGAAATGAACATTGAGAAACAAAAAAGAGAAATCAATGACACTATTCATGGCAGATTTCTCTTTTTTGTTTCTCAATATTTGTTTCAAATTTGGAGCTGAAATTTTTGCAGATTGTACAAACATACATTGTGAACATCCACAATTTTTCGTAGAATTTTTTTGAAACATTTAAATTTGAATTTTTTTGCGGTAGGACGGGTAGCACCCTAAACGCTGGGAGCACTAGATATCTTCTCGTATCTCCATGTGCCAACGACCGCCCGTGCTGGGAGTATTACTATACGAGATGGCAACTCCACTATAAAAAAATATAGTAGTTGGTTTGAAATCTATCTACATTATCAATTATGTATTCTTTTCTTTTTTTTCAAGGCTAATAACCGTTTTTTGGACAGTAATAAAACATGACCAACTAATAATATGAGACTTAAGCATCTCCAGTCGTGGCTCCGTGGCCCCATCGCCGCCCGACAATAGAATTCGACGAGCGTTATTGGGAGTATATATTTGCAGTAACATTTGCGTTACTTTTGCGAAAACAATAAAATCAGTACTCATTTGTGATAACAAACATAACCCAAAATTAGCACTGGTATTTTTTTACACAGAGCACCACAAATATCGTTTCTTCACAAAACTCTACACATACTTAGCATATGTTTGTTGCCCTTTTTCAGCTTTTCTTCTGAAGTGGTTCTTTTTTTCTTTTTTGACTTTTGAAAGCGGGCAGGACTCAGGAGCACATGACCTCGGGATTTAGATAATTTATAACATAAACATACATAGATCAAATTATTTAAGCATTTCAATTCCAAAGATAAAAAACACAGTATGCAACAATGAGGAAGAAACTATAACGGCTAGATTTATTTCTTAGTGGGAAATTAAATGTATAATAGACAATGAGAGGAGATCAACGGTTTAAACCACGATGCACGCGACTTTTTATTGGTCCTCGGCAACAATAAAGTACATTCAGGAGGAAGATTTCTTCAAACTCTTAACACGAGAATTATGGCCATCCAAATTATACCGACACCTACAGGTCTAGGCATGCGTCACCTCACTGGTTAGTATTGAGATTATCTTAGGATGGAGTCGGAGGACCTAATATTTTTTTCAGAGTCGTGTTTGCATTTGTCTGGTACTCCGTAGTAATTAACATCATTGAATCCTGGACCAGAGTCTCGGAGGTGGGGTAAAAAACAACAGCACGGTGGGCAGTACCTGTTGGGTCCGATCCGGTCCCGTTCGCACCACTGTAGACGGATGCTGCACCTGTCCTCCCTCGCGTGGACCAGTTTTGATTAAGGCATGGTGATGGTACTGTCTCGGTTTTTATCTATAGTACGTAGTAGTACTGTATTTCCTTTGCCTTTTCGCCGCTCAGCGTGGGGTCCAGCAGGGCCTGATCATTCCTCCCATGATGCCATGACCAGAATCCGTGAAGGTGATGGCCGATCGCGATGCGTGTGCAGACCCGTGGTCCCGGTGATGTTTGTTGTGGGGTGTAGCAGCTGGCCCTGTTCAGTCGGGCAAGCAGTGCCGGGAGACGGGAGCAGGTGGGGCCCACGGAGAGCATGGCAGGAATCAGTTCGGACGGAGGTGCCCAGGGCCCACACTGATTTAAGCTCCACTTACAAAATGAATTTTGATAGTCTTGTCTCCTACTCCCGCCGTATCAAAATATAAAATATTTGTGCATTTTGGTCTCAAATGCACATGTTTTTGTGCAAGTTTCATCTTATAATTTGATACGAAGGGAGTACGTGGGTTGTCAGGTCATGGGAACTGTTAAATATGGTAAATGGTGATATTCGAAGCAAATGTGGTGGAGAGATATTTTAAAAGAAAGAACGATGAATAGAATACTCGGCCATGCATGTTATGGGGTTTTTGGATTTTTTTTTGTCTCCTGTTAGTTATAATTATACCAATTTTATCGAAACCCATTTAAGTGAGACCGCTAAGAACTTGTTTTGAAATCTTACAAAAGGGCAGTGGGTGTTTAAGTTCTATTTCCTTTCTCCATTTCAGTTACCAGCCCAATCTCAGGTTAGAGGTTTGTGAGAGTTCTGTAGGCCCATTCCCATTCCACTTCACTATTGAATTCACATTCCACCTAAACAAACAAAGGATTAAAAATATTCCTCAAGCTCCCATTCTCGACCTTCAGTTTTATCCAACTAAACCAACTCGATGTAAATGCCTAAATAATTTTTTTTGAATACCATTAGCTCGGTAATATATTTTTCTGATGATAACCCTAATCCCACACTATCAATTCTAACTATAATTTACCTTCACTACAAAACCAGTACGTATCAACCAAGACATGTAGAGGGTCGCTAGTTGGTTGCCATGCGGTTTGTGAACTGTGTTGGGCCAAGTCAATTTCAAGAAAATAGAGAAAAATCGATAGCCAAATGATATCCAAAGCAGAAATTAGTTTGTACGAATAAACGGGTTATCACAAAAAAAATTAGCTACGCGTGGCGAAGATAAAAAGTATTTTCCGTCATGAGAGCCTTATCCATGGTTACGTCGACACTAACTAAGTTTTGTTTAGATCACACCACCTAGTAAGTCATATGATGAAATAGAAAGCACAATAAAGAAAATACAGCTAGTGACAGGTACTAGTAACTACAAATTTCCCAGTCGGTTACGTACATCGATCACTCGTTTTACCGACCCATCTCTTTTACCCTGCCAAGTTTGCACACACAAGCGGCAACTACTACCGACGCAAACCTCTCTATTAAGCAAACCTTAATGCTCTGTGCCTATTCCTGTAAACAGTGTCGGTCCATCTCGTATGTAATGTACTAACTGGCCATGTAAACAGTGCCAGACAACAAAGTTTCACGTCACTCCATCATGCAATGCAGCCTCACGGCCCGAAATATGGGTGCACACGAACGGAATCACATCCGATAAAACAATCTACATGTGTCAAACACCCAATAAAGATCTCCGGCGGAGCCTTCTGAAACTCGTCAACGGCCAAATCAATAAAGACAAATATTCAGCAACGCCGTCTTGACGCGAGAAGAACCCTATGACCACCTACATTATTCAAGCAATCCAGAGTCACCCGAGCGGAGAGCGGATCCGGGAGGTGGCGGCTAGGGTTTAAACATTATTATTAAACAAACATTAATAATACTCCGCATGCCTATTCCTGCAAACAGTGCAAGTCCATCTCGTATGTACTCACTCCGTTTTTAAATATAAGTTGTTTTTGATGTTCTACATATTATCTAGATGCATACTAAAATGAGTGAAAATATAAATTAAAATGTGTCTAAATACATTTATATAGATTTGAATATGGACAAATACTAAAACATGTTATATTTTAAAACGGAAGAAGTAACGTACTAACTAGCCAAGAAAATTGCAAACGCTAGGCCCGATTGGATTGTCGTATTTAAGGCCAAAACGGGCATCCAAACAAATAGACTACATATAATCCATCTTGAGATTTCCAAGAGACAATTGAGACTTGAGAGTTGAGAGGATAGGAAGCCACATCACGGTCGGTCCTGAGGGCCGGCCCCCCAAAATGACAAAGAAACGCTACAAAGATGAGATGAGATGAGATGACACGGCACTGGCACCTGGAATCCATCCATCGCCGATGAGACGAGCTTTCATGCTTTGCACGACATGACAAAGTAGTGGGCCGGCCGGCGGGCGCGTACAGACGCGATTGCTTTCCTCGTGAAACGGACGTCACACTTGCATTCCTGTGGGGATTATCTTGACCAGAAATTTCGAGTAGAATACAAGGCCGCCTGGCCTCGACGCCGCACCGCTCACGGCACCACCCTAGGCGTCCAGGTCATCGTGCATTGGTGCGGCAGCGACTGGATATATGTGCCGCAGCGCGACTGTCGCATGCTGCATGTGTGTGGCCCCTGCCCCCGTTAGCGTTAGGCAGGCAATAATAAACCGTGGCAGATTTTATCCCGTGCATGGTCATCATTCATCTCGCTCTAGTCCCACTATTGCTTGCACCTCTTTCATTCTAAATAAATTTGATCAATTCAGTACGGCATGCAGGCATCCGCATGTGCGTGTCTGGCCTTCGGATTCAATTGCATGATTCATGCCAAGTGGCTGCGTCTTTTTTTTCTTTCTTTTTTTGCTTTCTGTGTAGTGGACCGAATTCACAGTTCATAATTTAGCACTTTGTTAGCATCGTAGTAACATCTTGGATATCGCATGGCTCCTGCAGCTGCTACCGTCGCTGCTCCTGCTCTCGTGGGGGTACAATTTATAATTTATTACCCGTTGCACCAAACCGATCAGGCGTCAGCAGCTAGCAGTGATATCTGCCCTGGCGGTCTGCTCCTCCCTCTGACTGTCTGTTCCCGCCAAAATTATGGGCACCGCTAGCTGCACGCAACAAAATAAAGAGTGAAAGTATCTCTCCATCTTCACTGCTTCCACCAAACGACAGGATTACGTGCTGCCATGCCATCACGCGTAGATCTGCCAGGTCAGCCCGGTGGCCAGACGGCAGAGGAGAAAGCAACCAAAACACGGGTAGATGGGTCTTGATGGCCGGCCACCGACTCACCGGCGGACCTTCACGGGGGCTAACCTGGGCCGTGGCCCCCCCCAGCAAATTTACAAAATGCCTACTACCCCTACTTCTACCGTGGCATGCAGCCCATAAACTCAGCTCACTGAGCAGCAGTAGTACTAGCTGTCGGCGGGGTAGCAGACTAGCAGCTAGGGTGAGTACCCCGGGTTGCTAGCTGCAAGCACCTCTGATCCACTGCTGATTCCTCCAAGGCTCCAACGTGCTGAAACTTCTCCTCCTAGCTGAGGTAGTTTAGTGCTCCATTTTTGTATCAAAATTGGGGAAAGTTCGAACTAGGTCATGCAAAAAGAGCTGTTCTTTGACAGTGGAGACTTTTATTTTTGCTCCCTGGCACCAGTGCACCCTCCTATTAAAAAAAAATCGAAAACCATATTTATAAGTTTCAAAAAATTCTGAAAAAAATAAATCTACGTATAGCCAATGATATATCCCACTAACATGAAAAATTTCAACTTAAAAAATTTGTATTCTGAGTTACACAAAAATGACAAATGTGTAGATCCGAGAATGTATATTTTCAAATCTCTAAGTTTTATTATATTTGTTATTTTTGTTTATCCCATAATATAAGGTATCTCAGATTAAAAATTTACACGTTTGTGGAATACATCATGGGCTACATTTGGATATTTTTTTTCAGATTTTTGGAAACTCACAAATATGATTTTTGGATTTTTAAAATAAGTGAGATCACTGGTGCCCGGGATCAATCTACTTTCCGTGTTCTTTGACCCCAATTTTGCATCTAAATTTGGTGGACCTTATACATATATTAATGTTAGAAATATATTTTGTGGACAAAATCAATCTAATTATACATATATTAATGTTAGAAATATATTTGGTGTATATGTTTCTGAAAATGGTAAAAGAAAATTAGCTCGTTGTTGTGGTATCATTTGGTGCTTAAAAAAAATTACACGTCATTTTGTAGCTTCGGCCCCCCCAAAGATTTTGTTCAAGGTCCGCCACTGCACCGACTGGCTTGCAATAATACTAGTACTACGATACGAGACACTGGCTGGCACGGTGCAGTGCAAAGATTTGCTGCTAGCACTAGCAGCATGCCCTCTCTAGCTCCCTGTACGGATATGCTTACCAAAAGCGTCGTGGGTGGGCCTCGGAGAGAGAGGACAAGCAGTGGGCTGGCCCTGGGCTGTTGCTGCAACATCTCAGACCTGGTCACTGTCTCCACAGCCCATACGACATGTACACTCTCTACAGTTGCTAGCGAACTAATAATACTCGTTTCCCTCAACAACAACAAACTAATAATGCTCGTGTGGCCTTTCATATTATTTATTATAAATATCATATGAACGACCAACTTGTCCTCCACTCCATTCCATAATTTATCTTCAAATTTCTATATATCCGCTTATTTCAGGAATGTGGGAGTAGTCATTTAAACGTGCATTAGAGAAAACATCTCGTATTTTTTATTAAAAATCCATCGATCTATTAATAGTCATCAACAAATAATTCAAAATTCAGAAGTAATAAAATTGCAAGTCAAACCTTGGGCCAACTAGCAACAATTACAATTTACAAACACTCGAGCAAAGGCTTAACTTGTCGTAGCAGAGTTTATTGTAGTAGAATGATGAGAAATCGTCGTGCTAAGACCTTTTCCTTTCAACTATCGCCAACAAAACATTGACATTTTTTCACAAAATTGTTATTAATATGTTAACATTACACAAAAGCCTTGCAGTAAAAAAAATGTAAAATGAATAGTCTATTCAACGGTCTTAACAATATATAGTTGATGGTGGTATGTTCAATTTTTCTCCTAAACAAGAGGTTCAACGTTCAAGCACGTACGGCGTATGACCATGCAAAGAACATAACGTATGCGTGCGGTGTACCCCAAAAGGAAACATGGTCCATTAATCACGAGTGTCAACGCACTGTGCACCGATCTACAGTCTACCCTCTGGCGCTTTCAACTTTCATGTGATCCCTACAGTGGACTCACTATTTTGAAGCCGTAGAGTCGGTGTGACTGATTTAGTGATTAGGCTGGTGATGCATGCATGGGCTCGTGTCCTTGATCGTCACATCCGATCATCATGACCTGCTGTTCTGCGTGAACTATTCCTGGATGTTGTCGGTAGATCTACACATCTATAGTCTAGTCATCCACGATTCCAGGTAGGGTATATGCACGACCATTTTTTTTAATAGAAATGGGGTGTCCCGGGCTCTGCATCGAGTGATGCACACAGTCATTTATTATAAGATTTATGAATAGTATAGTTTTACATATCAAACAATCACAAAGAGATTGCGACAAGCCTCAACCGGTCTAAAAGTAGCGAGAGGAAAACTTCGAAAGTCGACTAATATGATGCCACGTATGCCGGAGAAAAAATCCCATGCCACCAGAAGGAGCCTTGTGCATCCATAAACCATAAGATCCCGCTGGTACGAAGGAAGCAGGAAAGTCCATAGCTGGATTCAGTGCACCGCCATATGGATAACCTGTAAGACATGAAAATTTTCTTTCCTGTTAAAAACAAGATTATTCCTACAATTCCAAATAGACCAACAGATAGCTGACACGTCGATACGAATCCTAGCCTTGGTCTGTTTGTCTACCCCATTCAACCAATTCCCAAACATAATTAGAAACATTAGAATGAGAGGAATGGTGTAGGTACAAAAAACAACACACCAAACAAGTTTTGCAAAAGGGCAAGAGAGAAACAAATGTTCTATAGTTTCGGAACATCCACAAAAAGGGCAATTAGTACTACCTTGCCAATTCCTCTTTGGAAGGTTATCTTTTGTAAGCACGACCTTTCTATTAAGGAATCACATGAAGATTTTAATCTTGAGCCGTATTTTTAATTTTCACAAGTAAGTTCTAAGATATCTAGTATGTCCATTCATCAAATCTTCATACATAGATTTAACTGTAAACATACCATTCTGAGTAAGTTTCCAATGAAACGAATCTGGAACATCAGTCAGAGTAATATCCATTAATCTAATACATAAATGTGACCACATATCCCATTTATTTCCGACAAGTGCCCGCCTAAAGCTCATATTTAGAGGCGGCGCATTAAGGAATACATCATGCACCAACACATCTTTGTGCTGCACAATGTCATAGAGTAATGGATATAGTGTTTTTAACTTAGAATTACCCAACCAAGTGTCTTCCCAAAACCTTGTGATTTCTCCGTTACCAATTCTAAAAGAGCCTCTAGCAAAGAAATCTTCTTTTACTCTCATTAGCACTTTCCAGAATGGAGAGTCTGTTGGTTGTACCTCTACTTGAGCTAAAGTTTTGTTATTAAGGTATTTGTTCTACAGTATCTCCTGCCAAACACCTTCTTCATTTAAACAGTTTAAACAACCACTTGCTGAGTAAGCATTTATTCTTTAGTTCAAGAACTTCAACCCCCAAACCTGTAACATCCCAAAATTATAATAAGTATTATTATTTCAAAAATGTGGGCCAACAAAAACTTTTGTTGATTTATATGTGTTGATTGTATATTGTTGCTTGTGATGCTTGTTTGCTCTAATTAGGAACTTGAAGAAAAACAAAGAAATAAAGTAAAAAGCTAAAAAATAAAACAAATGTGACAAGTGTCACACAATTTCTCCAAGTGAGAAATTAAATTTGTTCCAAACAAAATTCAGTGGAGTGAATATGACCACTCCCATTTTATTCCTACAACTTTTCCCTCTCCAATTAATAATTTCCAAAAATCCAAATTTAAATTCCAACATCTTTCCTTATCTTCTTAAAAATCACAAAAATGTGCTATTATGTACTTGCACAATAAATTCCATCACAGCACCACAAATCTTTATAAATATGTAAGAAGCAAATTATGAAAACAAATTGCAAAAATATAAATTTTTATTTGGGTGAGGACATGGTCGAACACCTGGTGGCAGTGCCATGTTCTTCCCCAAATCCCTCTCCAATCCGATCGAATTCGAGGTTAATCCGTCGATTTTCCACACCTATTAGCTCCCTCTCACCTCCCTCATCTCACTGCGCTCACGGGAGCCGAAGAAATCGAGCAGGGAGCAGCCGCCATGGTCGCCGCCAGGGGACAGGCGCCGCGCGCGCACGTCGCCATGGTCGCCACTGTGGAGAAGGAGGTGGCGGCGCCGTGGAGACCCAGCACCGTGCCCCCCTCTCTCCCTTGCTCCTTTGCTCCAGAAGACACGCCAACATCGGCACCACAACACCCACACTTGCCCCTTTGCACGCGCCCGTGCTCGCCGCTCGCCATGGCCGACCCGGGGACACCGCTGTCGACCTCACTGCTCCACTGCACCCCTCGCCGCGTGGCCACGCTCAGACGCTCCCCAGCTCACCTGCGGCCCCCCAGACAACCTCCGCCGATCTCTCCCACCCCCGGACCGCGCGTGAATGTCGACCACCATGGATCGAGCTCCAGCCTTAAATAGAGCACCCGAGCCCTCACTTCCTCTCCACTCCACACCACTCTCTCTCCCTTGCTCCACACCCACTCGTGCACCGCCAGGAGGGCGGAGCCGTTGCTGCAGTGAGTTGATGTTGCCCGTGTCATCTCCGAGCTCGGCCGTGCAAGAGGTAGGAGAAGACCACGGCCGTGCCGTGCTGCTGCTCCCTCTTTCCTTCTGAGCCCCCTACGATGCTGCTCGTGCTCACCGCACTCATACGCCTTCTTTTCCCCTCTGTATTGCGCACAGGAACATCACCAGGAGCTCGCCGGAGTTGGTGCCGTGGCCACGGAAGCGGAGCTGCTCGACGCCGTCGACTGGAGCCATCCTAGGAAGCGCAACTCCTCCAGCGACCTTCCCCAGGCTTCCGCGACCCTTCTGCATCGTCCATGCATCCTTCCGAGCCCCTAGGTGAGCTAATCGCCGACCTCGCCATCGCCGGAGCCACGACACAGCCCGTTTTGGGTCGTCGCCAATGGTGGCCGTTCCCAGCCGTTAGATCTTCAATCCACGGTAGCTTACCGTTTCGGTTAGATGTGACGCTGACAGGCGGACCCCACTGTCAGTGTTTGAAACATTATCCAGCGCGCGAGACGTTTTCGGTTGAGTCACTGACGAGTGGACCCCACCCGTCAGGATTCTCAACATTATCCGGAACAACATGTTTTTCTAATTTAAATCTCTCTGGAATTTCAGTACTGGAACCAACTTTTAAATTCAATATCTTGAGATTTATAAATCCAAATAAATCAAATCAAAATGTTCTGGAAAAGCTTATGATTTTTTTTAACCAACCCAAGTGGTTTCATTTCATTTAGATAAATAATAAATGTGTATTATTAAAAATGACACAGAAGGTTTAAAACCTAAACTTGTTTGTTTCTGATACTCCATTAACCCTAATACTTCCAAACCAATTTTGTTAGCTTGGTACTGTGATCTATTAGCTTCCCTAATTTTGGTAGAATTAATTATGCAATGATAATTGTTTAGTACAAAGTTAAAATTAGAAAACCCTTCTGCACTAAAACAATTATAGATGTTTAATGTTTAACCAAATGAATTAGGACCAATTTTTTAGATCACATTTAGTCATGGTTCGTTACCCCTAAAAGGATTTAATTTTAGGATCAATGGAACTTGATTTGTAGCTAAAACTTGATTATTAAGTTTCTGGATTGAAACAATTGTGTAGGGAGTTTGGTAACTCCAATTAATCCAAATCAAATTGTGATGTCTTCTACACATCAGTAGCTCTCTGTATAATTTTAGTTTGTATTTTTGTGACCAACAGAGCTTGAGTTATGCAATTAAACATGTTCAACTAGTTTCTGCCATAATTAAGACATAAATAAATAATGGTTAATTCAATTAAATTGAAACCAAATTGTGTTGCTAGATGTGTGCAGTGGCTATTTATAGCATTTAAGATTGTAATGTTGTGATGTCGATTGAGTAGTATAGTGATTGTTTGTATTTGTTTGTTTATTAATTAGACGAGAGCGTTGTCGGAATTATCGAGGCGGGAGAATTTGTTGAACCTGAAGATCAAGACCAATGTCACTTTATCGAGCAAGGCAAGCTACTCTCTGAGCTTGCACCACAAATATATATCCATCTACTTTGATAATATGATTTAATTTTTAAGGCAATGATTTTTAAAACCTTTTCAAAAAGCATATGAAAAAATATTTTGCCACTGATGTAGAAGTATAAGATAGTTTATGTAAAATTATAGGATGGGAAAAACAAATATGGTTTATTCAAAACTCCTTTGAAAATGCTTGATGAAGGTGGAATGCCGAGATGTCGGTGTGGAAGTAAAGAAGTGGAGAATGGGGATGGTTTATGAAAAATGCACACTGTGTCCTTGTACTTACGTCAATCAGCCAATAACCTGTGCGACCACATTTACCCACATATGGGCAAGGGCGTAGTCATATAATTTGCTCATATTAGTATAGAATGAATCAATAACGGAGATGACTCCGTTCCATGAGGGGATGATTCGGTGACCTACCCCTGACCCGGGTCCTCGCACATGTGGTGGATAGAAGGATGTCCCTTATACACCTCCGGGCAGAACTATGAGTCCTCACACTTAGATTCCGATGGGCTGGGTTAAGTGTTGATGGAAAGTGTCATAGCGGCAGGGTCCTATACTAGCATGAGCAAAGAACAGGCTATGGTCGGTGACTGATGCATGTAAAATGCATACATGAACATTGCACTTTAATTGTTTGTATTCCAATCATATTTGCATATATAAGGGTTATATCAATGTTTTATAATGATTTTGGGAATATTTCATAGTTTTCCCATTTATTTGGAATTAACCCTGTTTTTCCAGAAAACGTCTTTTTTAGTGTTTCAGACTTTCGGGAGCTTCGGGACTCCAAAAAGGGCAAGGCCAAAGAGCACGGTTCAGAATTTTCGAGACGAACGCAATGGGCTTAAATTGAAGACCAGAAGCCCAACAGGCTGGAAATGGGAGGGTCCCACGCGGCCTAAAATGCCTGGCCACGTGGGCCCAGCTCGTTTCCCCCTCGGAGCTCCGTGCCGTCGATCTTTGCTCCACCGACTCGTCTTGACCTAAAAACGCCTATAAAAAAGGTCCCCTGGCGTTTCGCGAAAGGAGGCGGCGGAGAAACAAAACCACGAAACAGAGAGACAGAAGGCTGCCGCCGGAGAAGATCGGAGGGGGGAAACGCCGCCGGAATCGCCTCCGGAGGGCTCCACCCCCCTCCGGCGTGTTCATCATCAACATCTACAGCAAGAACTTCTTCACCATCATCACCATGATGAAGGGGGAGTAGTCCACCCCCTGGACTAGGGTTTGTGGTGGTAACTTTTGTATCTCTCCTCTCTCTTGAGCTTCACTAATTAGTACCGTATGAGCTGCAACATGATTACGGTCATCTATGTAATACCTTTGTGGTGAATATTGTGGTGTGAGATGATTTGTTATGCATTTACCGTTGTGTTGGAGCTTTTGTGATTTGTCATACTTTGAAGTATGATGTATGTGGGTACGGGATGGCCGATGTGACACGGCATAGGTATTGAGTGACACAGTACCGCCCAACGTCCTTTATCTGGGGGTAAAAAGAAAGAGTATGATGTGGGAGTGAGAGAAACCACGCTAGCCTTACGAGGGGTGACCTAGCAACACAAATGAGTATTTCTTTCAACTATGTGTTTTAGGACATATAGCCGTCATAAAAAGCTACCATTAAAACATGACAATTGTGTGTACTTTATCTATAACATGATGATCACCGTAGATGAGAGAGAGAGAGGATTAAGTGAACCCATGAACCATGTCCATTGTTCCTATAAGAAACACACACTTGAGCTTGTCCTCTTGCTACATAGAGGATTGGGCTTTCTCTCTTTGAGAGCTTTCACTTGCTACTACCTTTGTCTTGTCCTCTTGCAAAGAAGAGGATTGGGACACTTTTACATCCATCAAACCAACCATCTTGTTCTCTAAACTTGTTTAGTGCATAATCAACTAAAACTTGTGACACTTTAGTTGTAGGGAATAGATAACTTTTCCTTCTTGCTCCTGCGGATCGATACCTTACTTCCACATTGAGAGGTGCTACAGTGATCCCTTGCTCTTGGGGGTTATCAAGTACTTTTCTGGCGCCGTTGCCGGGGAGCGTAGCGCTTAAGTTTCTATTCTTGTGTGCACTAGACTAAGCTTGGGGAGGTTCCTTTTATATCTTGCAATCATCTAAGCTTGGGGAGGTTCTTTGACTTGTTTGATGATACTATGTCTCCCATTTATGATGATGAATATGATATTTTCAGTCCACCCACTATTGAGTATAAAGTTTATTGTGATTATGATATGCCTCCTATATATGATGATTACAATGATTATTATGAATGTTTTACTCCCACTATTCCTAATGAAACTGTTTATGCTTATGTGGAGAGTAATGATACTTTTATGCATATGGATCATGATAAGAATGTTTCATGTGATAGCTATATTGTTGAGTTTATCAATGATGCTACTGAAAGTTTTTATGAGAGAGGGAGACATGATTTCATATATCTCAAAAATATTAAGTCTTCTCTCTTTTTGTTGAAATTTTGAAGTTGCACTTGCTTTGCCTTCCTATGCTAGTCACTTTGTGCTTTATTGATTTATTTTCTTACAAGATCCCAATGCATAGGAAGTGGGTTAGACTTAAATGTGTTTGATATTTGCTTCTTGATGCTCTTTTATATTCAACTCTTATTCCTATGGGAGCATCATTAAAACTATCAAGCCTAGCTATATGGCTATAAAGAAAGCGCTTTGCGGGAGGCAACCCGGTTATTTTTTGTGTGATTTTCTTTGTGTCCTCTTGCTGTAACAAGAGACTTTGTGTCTAGTTTAGTTCTGGAGTTTTAATAAAGTGCCAAGTTTTACCCATTTTGGTCTTGAAAAGTTGCTTATAGTTCGGAGATTTTATTCCTGCACGAATCAGTGCACGGTATGATTTTTAATTCTTATTCTGTAACTCCGAATGAGCTCATATTTGAACTGTAGTTGCAACTTTTCATCCTCTGTATGCATGAATTTTTCGGAATTTTTCGAGAAAGTTTGGTAGGGTAGAAAAATACGTTTTGCTGCTGCTGTTTTTCTGGACAGATTCTGTCCCATTTTGTTTGATGCATGCTTTGAGCTTTTAAGTTGAATCTTTTTGATCCAATTGAGTTTATGAGTAGGCATACAACATTATACACTTTCTGGACATTCATATGAATTTTTGTTCAAGGATTATATGCAGCAAGGAACCTATTTGTTTATCACTATTAATGCACCCCACAGAAAAGAGATGGGAGAAACGGTGTTTTGAAGTTTTTTCACAGGGATTGGAGGAGATGCACCAAGAGCTATCCAAGGATGGTGAAGACCATAAGCTTGGGGATGTGAAGACAACCCCGCTGGACCTACACACTCTCGGTTTGCACACGTCCAACTTCTGTTTTTCGATCGAAACACTTTATCGCATAAACTTGGAGCGTCGTTTTTGTTTTTGTTTGAGTCTTGAGAGACCACCACACTATCATTATATATGAGAGAGCTACTGGAAATATGGGTTGAAATATGTTGGATGCTTTTATAAGATTGGGAAAAGGGATGTTTGACTTGATTTTTAATGATACATATAGTTGCATGATTCATGAGCTTGTTTATGAGTAATAGTTTGCAAATTCTTTTTGTAGAGCTATCACTTATTCATGTTTTGGTGCTGATTGTTATTTTACTTGGTTTAACATGGATTAGTTAGTTCTATGGACACTCATGCATGCATCTAGATGGTCAACTTTCTCCCTTTTGCTAGCCCAAAAACTCCAACAAGCAAAAACTTGTTTCCAACACCTTCAACCAAAGTTATTCCAGTGAGTCCACCATATCTACCTACTAGCTATATGCTATTCCGAGTATGTTCATCATGATATTTGTGTTATCTATACCTCTGAATGAAAATGATTATGTTATTGATTGCATGGAAAAGTTGGTTATATAGCTCTCACGAACTTGATGCACATTTTACTATCATTGCATAATAAAACATGACCCATTGTGATTAAGATTATGATGCTAGTGGCTTGATAAATGTTCGAGGTTGGAGTTAGCCCATATGTGCTGTCACATGCAAAGCTTTCAACATGCTCTTCATCTCATTTAGTTGATATCATGTACTTTTGTTATGGATGCTATCATGTGAAATGAGGTGGAAATGAAGAGTTTAAATGAGTTTGTATAAATGGTTAGAGAGACGCCTGGGCCGCTAATCTAAGCCATGCATCATTCATGGTGGAAATTTACTTACATGCTATGGTGAATTCTGTGATACACCTTACAATAAAAAACTATTCCAATGGTAAATAAAAAGGGTGTTGAGGTTTTCATTTGTTTGTTTGTCTTGTCATTTTGATATGGGCTTGTTCCATATCTGGGACAAGAGGTACCCCAGTTGACGCTCTTGATGATACTATTATTACTTACAATGATATATAACTTGAACTTGCTTTGTTTCCTAAGTTGAGTAATCATGGTGTAGTACTTGTATTCAAGGGGCATGAGACATTCAACCTTTACTTTGTCAAGCACACTACTCATATTTGCTTCACATTAAACTTAATCATTCAAGATGCTATGATAGGGGAATGAGAGCTTGACACCAAGTATTACCACATTGCAATCATTAACTTAAGTAGAGAGTTTGGAGTTAGATGAAACTTATGCATGCTTTACCTCTACTCACTTATTACATCTTTCCAAAGTGTCCACCTATCATATTCAGATTTTCATCATCACTCTATGACCATGTATGCAAAATAATGTCCATATTACTTGCTACATGTTACACTTTGTGAACTATCAATGAACATCCTTGTCTTGAATACTTGATATCACTTCATAAACTATTTGCATATTGCTACTCCTTTGAAGAATGAATCATTTGACTATATGTAGCAATAGTAATCATCTTTGATATTCATTGTTAAGTATTAAATTGCAAAGTCCATGTTAGTTTTATCATCTTCATACTCGAGGACGAGCATGGATTAAGCTTGGGGATGTTGATGCATGTAAAATGCATACATGAACTTTGCACTTTAATTGCTTATATTCCAATCATATTTGCATCATATAAGGGTTATATCAATGTTTTATAATGATTTTGGGAATATTTCATAGTTTTCCCATTTATTTGGAATTAACCCTGTTTTTCCAGAAAACGTCTTTTTTAGTGTTTCAGACTTTCCGGGAGCTTCGGGACTCCAAAAAGGGCAAGGCCAAAGAGCACGGTTCAGAATTTTCGAGACGAACGCAATGGGCTTAAATTGAAGACCAGAAGCCCAACAGGCTGGAAATGGGAGGGTCCCACGCGGCCTAAAATGCCTGGCCGCGTGGGCCCAGCTCGTTTCCCCTCGGAGCTCCGTGGCCGTCGATCTTTCTCCACCGACTCGTCTTGACCTAAAAACGCCTATAAAAAAGGTCCCCTGGCGTTTCGCGAAAGGAGGCGGCGGAGAAACACAAAACCACGAAACAGAGAGACAGAAGGCTGCCGCCGGAGAAGATCGGAGGGGGGAAACGCCGCCGGAATCGCCTCCGGAGGGCTCCACCCCCCTCCGGCGTGTTCATCATCAACATCTACAGCAAGAACTTCTTCACCATCATCACCATGATGAAGGGGGAGTAGTCCACCCCCTGGACTAGGGTTTGTGGTGGTAACTTTTGTATCTCTCCTCTCTCTTGAGCTTCACTAATTAGTACCGTATGAGCTGCAAACATGATTACGGTCATCTATGTAATACCTTTGTGGTGAATATTGTGGTGTGAGATGATTTGTTATGCATTTACCGTTGTGTTGGAGCTTTTGTGATTTGTCATACTTTGAAGTATGATGTATGTGGGTACGGGATGGCCGATGTGACACGGCATAGGTATTGAGTGACACAGTACCGCCCAACGTCCTTTATCTGGGGGTAAAAAGAAAGAGTATGATGTGGGAGTGAGAGAAACCACGCTAGCCTTACGAGGGGTGACCTAGCAACACAAATGAGTATTTCTTTCAACTATGTGTTTTAGGACATATAGCCGTCATAAAAAGCTACCATTAAAACATGACAATTGTGTGTACTTTATCTATAACATGATGATCACCGTAGATGAGAGAGAGAGGATTAAGTGAACCCATGAACCATGTCCATTGTTCCTATAAGAAACACACACTTGAGCTTGTCCTCTTGCTACATAGAGGATTGGGCTTTCTCTCTTTGAGAGCTTTCACTTGCTACTACCTTTGTCTTGTCCTCTTGCAAAGAAGAGGATTGGGACACTTTTACATCCATCAAACCAACCATCTTGTTCTCTAAACTTGTTTAGTGCATAATCAACTAAAACTTGTGACACTTTAGTTGTAGGGAATAGATAACTTTTCCTTCTTGCTCCTGCGGATCGATACCTTACTTCCACATTGAGAGGTGCTACAGTGATCCCTTGCTCTTGGGGGTTATCAGTGACTCAACTTCGCATACACCTTGTATGGCGGGACGTGGCTGACACGATGAGTTACCGGATGGATGTGGGAAAAGCGTGCTACCTCTGCAGAGGGTAAAACTATGCGAATAGCCGAGTCCTCGGATATGGACAGTTGGGAGGCCTTACTCTGACCATGTGCAAGTTTCGAAAAGATTTGAGTTTTAAAAAGAAAATGAAGTGGAGAATGTTTCATACACCTATACCAACGGATCGGTATGAGGTTGTTGGAGGCAAGTGGACCATGACGGGATATGGTCGGAAAAATGAGGAGTTTTGGAGAAACAGATTAAATGGTGATTTTATTTAAAGATAGTTTTAAAATTCTTCTTACCTTTTTCAATAAAGATATAGAGATGTTTTAAATAGATAAAAGTCTGAAATTAAAATAAAACTAGTGCATACTCATGTTGGGGTAGTTTGCGAGTACAATCAAATGTACTCATATTGGTTTCATCCCTGGCTATTGTCTTAGCCAGACTTCGAGGAGCACTACGCCGAGGAGGAGTATGGCGACTTCTACGCGAACTAGGGATCTCCATAAGTCAGCTGCCAGTCGGGTCATTGTTAGGATATGATGTCTACTACGCTGTAGCTTCCGCTGAATATTTTGGTTTGGCCCATGAAGGCACCTATGTAAGACTTGGTCTAAATGACCATTTATGTAAGACTTTAATTCGGTATTGTAATGGATGTAAACTTCGGTATTCAGTTCGGATTATGTGCAACGACAGACTGATCACGGGATCGTTGTGTTAAGCATAATCAGTATTTCGGACGGCTAGTCCGGGGTCCCCACAAAACCCCCTGGTCTTTCGGTCTACAAATGATATTCTACTTAGTTAATCTGTACTTCCTCTTATTCTCATCACTCTGCCGAAAGAACTGTGATCTATAGAAGTCAAGTCTTTTCCTTACCCCCTTAGGTATTTCGAGAAATGACAACATAAACATCGGTGAACTTGTTAAAATCTCATTCACAAGGACAAGGCGATCCCCATAGGATAGCATTTCCCCTTTCGAGCATCCCAGTTTGCCCCCGAAACGACTTTCTACTGGATACCATTTAGAGTTTCGAAGCTTCCTATTATGAATCGGAACTCCAAGATATTTAAAAGGTAAAGAACCAGATTCACATACAAAAATGTGCTTATACTGTTCTTCCTCCTCTTTTGCCTTCCCGAAATAAAATATTTCACTCTTATGAAAATTTATTTTGAACCCGAAAAGCTGTTCGAAAATACAGAGGATGAGTTTCATATTAACCGCTTTTGCTAAGTCATGCTCCATGAATAAAATTGTGTCATCCGCATACTGAAGTATAGATAAGCCACCCTCAACTAAATGAGGGATAAGCCGCCCTATTTGACCATCTTCCTTCGCCCTTGTGATAAGAATGGCCAACATATGTGCTACTACGTTAAATAGCAGAGGGGATAAAGGATCCCCCTGCCATAGACCTTTTCTTGTTTGGAAATAATGACCGATGTCATCATTCACCCGAATACCAACACTTCCTCCCTAAACAAATTGCATAATCCAGTTGCACCAGCGTTGTGCAAAACCTTTCATACGCAATGCTTGTTGGAGAAATGACCATTTAACTTTATCATATGCCTTCTCAAAATCAATTTTAAAAATAACACCATATATTTTCTTCCGCTTAAGTTCATGAATGGTTTCATGTAGGACAACCACAACCTCTAAAATGTGTCGCCCTGGCATGAAAGCCGATTGAGTTGGCCTAATAATCTTCTGAGCAATTTCGGTAATTCGATTAGTACCTACTTTTGTGAAAAATTTGAAACTAACATTGAGAAGGCAAATTGGCCTATATTGCTGAATTTGAACCACATTCTCTTTCTTGGGGAGCAACGTAATGGCCCCAAAATTCAATTTAAACAAGGGCAAATTTCCTTGTTGTAATTGAAAGAACATAGCCATTAAATCGTCCCTAATAACCTCCCAAAAGGTCTTATAGAACTCAGCTGGAAAGCCATCCGGTCCCGGCGCTTTGTTCAGCTCCATCTGAGAAATAGCCTCGTACACTTCCTTCACTAAGAAATCGGCTGTAAGAATGCTATTTTGCTCATCAGTTAATTCTGGTATGTCATGGATAACATGTTCATCCATTGTAATATTACTTGGGTCCGAATCACCAAATAATTTCTTATAGTATTCAGAAATATAGGTTTTTAAATTCTCCTGTCCTACTATGGTTCCTTCGTCTTGCTCCAACTGGATTTTTTTCTTTTTCCTATATTTTCCATTAGCTATCAGATGAAAAAAAATTGTATTGCTTCCACCTTCCTGGATATATTTAATCTTCTCCCTTTGAGCCCATTTTGTCTCCTCATCACGACGGAGACAGCACATCCTATCATTAGCATTTCTCAGAGTATCCCGCTCAGATACAGAGAGAGGAGTGGTTTCTGCTTTAATATCCAACTCTTCTATAATTTTGAGTAACCTCTCTTTTTCTTTTTCATATTTTCCACTTTGATTTTTTGCCCAACCTTTTAAAAAACGTCTTAGGTGTCTTATCTCGTTTCGCCATACCGCAATCGGTGTATCCCCTTTAGCAAATGCCGACCACTCAGCCGCTACCATTTATAAAAACCTTCCAATCGAAGCCATGAAAGTTCAAACGAGAATCGAGCAGTATTTCTTAAATGAGCATGAGTTCCTGAGGCTACTAGCAGTGGCGTATGGTCCGAACCCGTACGTGGTAAGGCCTGGACCGTGACTAGTGGAAACTTTTGCTCCCACTCCACAGTAGCCAGAACCCTATCCAATTTCTCAAAAGTAGGAGTTTCCCTTCTACTAGCCCAAGTATATTGTCTGCCAGACAACTCAAGTTCCTTCAATTCTAGACTTTCAATAATGGCATTAAACATAATAGGCCATCTAGGGTTATAATTACCATTATTCTTTTCCCAAGGTTTCCGAATTATGTTAAAATCCCCACCCACCATCATTAGTAATGGTTCATTTTCACATAGACAGACTAACTCGGAAAGAAAGTGTGGTTTATGCTCCTCTTGAGCCGCACCATATACTGAAAAAAGAACCCACTCGAAACCATCACTTTTAGACTTGAAATAGAGTTTGACACATAAATCATCTACATCCACCTTTTTAACTTGTAGCGTAGCCGTGTTAACCCCAATCAGCATGCCCCCAGACCTACCGCTAGGTGGAAGACAATACCAGTTAAAGTCGAAACCCAATGCAAGATGATTTAAAAAGGGAGTAGCAAAATTAGACCGTCCAGTCTCCGACAAGGCTATGAAGTCTACCTTTTTTTTCACGGATTGTTTCTTGAACAAGAAAATGTTTCCCAGGGTCACGAAAGCCCTCACTATTCCAAAAGAGTCCCTTTAAATCATGCATCTTTCTTTTTAGATTGTATTTTTATCCTAGCGCTTCTTCTTTTATTAACTGAGGAATAATCTCGCTTTTTCCTTGCTTTTTTAACCTTTTCCTCTATAATTGAAAAATCTGTATGATCTTCTAAAGTCCTAGCAAGGTCATCTTCTTCCAAATCTCCGGTTAAGCTAGCCGCCTTATTAAGAATTAGGCTATGAGGTTGTTCACCATAATTCTTATTCAAATTATTTTGCAAAACCAAAACAGTTCTAGCTAATTCCGAATTCTTTAACAATCTAGCCGAATCACACCTTTGCTGCTCAGAGAAGCCTAAAGAAACCCAAAACTTAGAAGCCCTATCAGCTATTTGCTTATCCGAAAAAGATAAAATTGAAAGGGAGGTGTTTAAATTTGTACCTTGAAAATCATCCCGCTTTTCCGCCAATTCCATTGCCCGTCCCATCTGGGTAGCATCAGCATTGTGTTGAGCACGGATACAACCGCTAGAGCGAAGTCCCAATGCCTCCATATCCAGGATACCTCCAAAGTCGATGACGTGCTGGTTGGATGCCTCCTTCTCCAGTTCACCCATACGGCTAATCGGAAAAGGTGGCATAGGAGTAGAGTACACCGGCGCCATCCGCCGCTGCTGCCCCTCCCCACTCGATCCAGCACCCCCACCCGGGGTACAAGGAGAGATAGGGGTAGTAGTCTCCATGCTCGATCCAGCCCCACCTCCTGTGGTGTCACGAGAGCTAGAGACCCTCGCCGTCGCTGAAGACGGAGATGTCAGCGGTACAGCCTCCTGCTACACGGCCAAACTAGAGGTAGTGGACGACGTCACAGCCATCTGCTGATCGTCCATCCGCGTCGAAGATGACGCCATATGCGTAGCCACGCCATGCCCGATAGCAGCGCCCTGGGCAACCTCCACAGCTCCACTCGACACCCCACCAATCGCCGAAACATCAGCGCCGGCAGAGAACAAAGAAAATTCCTGCCGAGACAAGCTATACGCGAAACAAACATTCGAAGATCTCGCGGTCTCCTTTCTTCCTCCCGTCACGCAGCGCCGAAACCAAATTTGTCCACGATTCGGGGGCCAGCCCGAGCCGGAGCTGCCTGCTGGCTGTGGCGGAGGCGAGAAGAAAACTTAACGGTGGGGGTGGGGTTCGCCGGCGACGAGATCGGGGGGCTTAGAGGGATGATCGGAGGCGGCGACGGACCAGCGGAGGTGGTGATTTGAGGAGGGCGGGGCGGCGAGGCTGCGCTAGGGTGGCGGTCGCAGGCGGGGGCGAGCTCTTCTTCTTCCTCCCGGCGAGCTTGTCGTTTAGCTGTCGGAATCGCACGTGCGACGCGATCGAAAACCGCGCGAGCCGTCGCGCGACGCGCAAGCTATGCATCAACGTACGTGCACTGGCCGATTGACTGGATACGGATCGCCGGGCAGAGGCTGCTCGTGCCTTGTGAGCCCAGCCAGCATGAAGTAGCCCTACTAATACTATACCGTGCTGGGCTAGATCGTGTGCTTCAACGCAGTTCTTTTTTACATGCTTCATGCCTTCATCCTTCATCTCAGCTTGGAGTAGCACATGGTGTCGATCCAATCGATCGGAGTAGCTGACTGGAACGAGCAGCTGAACATTAACAACTGGCCTGTAGTACATGGGAATGGGATCGGATGGGCCCGAGTGCGGCAGGGTCGTCATGCAGTTCGCGTTGACGGGTGGGCCGACATGTAGCTGGAGCGCGCAGGGTGGTGGCCGGCGCGATCTGCATGCATGCCCATTCACGAGGAACGGGCCAGGTGAACGAACGAACGAACGAACGAACGCCGCTCCGACGGTAGGTGCGCCGCGTTGAATGAATCGAGTAAGAGATGCAAACCTCTCCTTCGGCTACGGTGTCGTACACGTCGGGACGCCGTTTCAGAAATTTGTTTGGTCCACGGCCGTGGTGCTTCGAGCCTTCGATCGACGGTGAAGTTCCCAACGAGCGACGGCATTTCAGCGCTCGATTCTCGTGTGCACGATCTACCACCGATGAGACTTAATTTGACCGATCATTTTCCGTGATGGCTACACAGTACACGACTGTGCATGAGCAAATTACAAAAATGTCAAACTCGCCAGTAGCGAATCCGGAATAAATCCCACGTTCCACCTCTAGTTGCGGTCGTATGATAGTGTTTGCCACATTTCAAAGAATCTTCTACTCCTACCTTTTAGAAATCTGTTGCGATCTTTGGGCCCTTTTTTTCTCTCATTTTTCTTCCAAATTAACTATTCCATTCGATTCTTTTTTTTACGAGGACACAATACAGATACATACACTCTCACACGCGCATATACACTCAACCCTATGAACACACACGCACACCCTACCCATATGAGCACTGGCGGACCTTAGTGTAATAAAAAAGGGCCATGGCCCCCCCAACTCAATGAAAAAATACACAATACCACTTAGCATTTACAATTTTTTACCATAGAAAACACAAAATAACTCAACTTGGCCCCCTCAGCTGCTATCTAATGTGGTTTAGCCCCTCCTATAATATTGGTCAAGGTCCGCCACTGCATATGAGCACATCTGAAAGACTGAGCCGGCGGGTTGAGTCTTCAAATTGACGAAGTCGGCAAGAATATTTCGTCTCAGTGAGAAACCCAAGTGTCAAATCTAAGGTTTGAATTATGATGGTTGGATGTATAACCATTCTCCTAACCAGTCAACCAGAGGTTGGTTCTGCATTCGGTTCAGTTTATAGGCACAGAACAGAAAACACGCTTATAATAAAACTATGAAATTAACCCATGTGTGCGGATCCGTGGGAGCTGTTCGGCGAAACATGTGGCACACTTTTCTGAGTTGTATCCGTGGTTTTGAAGGAGTACAGTGCGGTGCTAGACACGCCGCTTTGGCAGAAATTAATATGGTTTCATACAGTTCAACGAACATCGAAATATTGTGGCATATTTTGAAAATTACTGCCATAAGCATGAGTTAACTAATCAAACCAGGTAAATAGATAAAGATTTACACCCATGAAGGAAGTGATAAGATAGTCAAAACTATCACAATGTCACAATCAAAGTTTGGAATAAGGCATGGTTTCTTAAAGAGAAAAAAATATATCAAAGTATCACAAATAGGTTCTCAAGAAACATTTGTTGTGAACATTCAGTTTACCTATTTTTGGGGACTTGGAGTGTATGGTGCAAGTCGGTTTTACCACCTCTTCATATCATAAGATTTGAGAAAAAGTATGAATGGAAAAAATACATAAATTATCATTGGGATGAAATTCAGATAAAGTCCTTCAAAACTACGTTGTGGGTGAACTTTTTTTTTTTGAGAACCTTCCCTGGCGAATGAATCTTAGGAATGACACTGGGCATCGCAACTCCGCTTATCGGCCACCATCTAGTCCCTATCTATCAAACCTAATGCACTAACATTTTGGAAAGTAGCACGTCGAGCCGATGATGAGCATAAACTTTTTTTTAGAGTAGATGTTGAAATTCCCGTGAAATCGAGGTGTGCGAATCCATGGAAAACCTTGATCCAAATGGTGTGTGTTAAAAAATTATGAATGAAGTTCCCTAAAATCCGTAAGAAAATCTTGAAATACAAAGAGCCTCTTAAAAACTTTTTTTAACTGGCCTCTTAAAAACATTGTAACAGCTCGAATTTGTCATTTATTGCGTCGAGATTCATGTATAAATCCATACAGCATTGTTCTCTCCCCATCAGTTTCCACTTCACCCCGCGTCGTCTATTCTCCTCTATCGTGCCGCTGGGCATGGCCGTGCAGGCGCACCATGTCTCCCGTGCCTTCCACCACGACGTCCAATCCTACAGGTCTGCCTGCGTGCCTTGAGCGGTTGCCCTCCCGTCCTCTACGTCTGCACCTGCTTAAGAGGGCGATGTCTCAATCCTACTGATCTTGCAGGGCTCTGGAGAACAGGGCGACGGATGCATCCCTGTTCTTGGACGAGCGCGGCGGGTACGCGCCGGCGATGGCGGGGATTGGCAACACGAGGCTGAGCGATGTCACCTGCAACGACAACAACTACAACAACAGCGCTTTCGTGCCGAGGAAGCGGGCGCGCGTGGCGGCGGCGGCGCCTGGATTCATGGACGAACAGCCGCGCGGCCTCAGTACTCCTGCGGCGGCCCAGGGGTTTGTGCCCGTCGGCGATATGGCGAGCAGAGCGGTGGGTTCCGGCGTGCCGTCAACCAGTGGGTTGATTGGCAATGCCGCCGGCTTGTCCCAGGGCCTCTTGTCGCACCTGTACAGCCAGGGGATGGAGATCGACGCGCTCGTCCGAGTCGAGGTATGTACGGTCTTCTTGCTCCTGAACCCTCGCGTTTGGTGATTGGAATCGAGTTCTTGATTTGGTTCACCGGTGTTTGATTGATTCCCGATGGTTTTTATGGATGAGCGCAGACCGAGCGGATGCGCGCTGGCTTGGGCGAGGCGTGGCGGCGGCACGTCCGGGCGCTGGTGGCGGCTGCGGAACGCGCCGCGGCGGGGCGGCTGCGGGCTGCGGAGGCTTCGCTGGAGCTCGCGCGCTGCCGCAACGCGGAGATGGAGGAGAGGCTGCGCCAGATTAGCGAGGAGGGCCAGGCGTGGATAGCTGTCGCGCAGAGCCACGAGGCCGTCGCCGCCGGGCTACGCGCCACCCTCGATCAGCTCCTCCAGTCCCCTTGCGCCGCCGCCGGAGCGTGCGACGCCGAGGACGCGCAGTCATGCTGCTTCGAGACTCCCGCGTCGAATGCATCATCGGCGGCGTGCAAGGCGTGCGGTCAGGGCTGGGCGTGCGTGCTGCTTCTGCCGTGCCGTCACCTGTGTCTGTGCCGCGCGTGCGACGCCACAGTGGACACGTGCCCCGTTTGCGCGGCCACCAAGCACGCCTCGCTCCATGTCCTGCTCTCATGACGCCTGGAGCTGCAGGTATCAGGTGTGGAAGCCGTGGCCTATGCTTCAAAACGGTTCCGTTTGCAGCCGTACATATCACCGAGTAGTTCAGTTTACGGCGTCGAACAGATGAAGTGAATTTCTTTTCTGAACTTTGAAGAAGCCAAGTTCTGTCTAAAGAATAGCAGCGCTCTTCTACCATAGGTACCTCCACCTCGACAATTTTGTAGCGGATGTGGTCAAGACTCGTTGTTTCTGATAGACCACATTATGTCCGGATGGCTTTGAAGAATGCCATCTGCAAGGAACTGCACAATTGGCTTGTGGGGAATTTTGTTGGAGATCAATATCGTGAATGTGCGTCCTGAACTGTGCTGAATAGGTCGTTTTACTTGAAAAGAATGAAGCACGATATATCTGAAAGTGAGAATTTGGCATTGAGCAGTGTGTTTGAAACTCTGAATCACCGAGGGATTGACTGTTGAGCCGAAACTCCATGGTATGATCAGAGTGCAGCACGGTTGGTCCGTGTGAACCATCCCAAATTCCCAATAGGAGCTGGTTCAAAGGGAGACGTGCGGTGCACACGTGTTTGGAGGATCAGTGTGAGAACATGTAGAATAGGACACGGTTTTGTTCAAATGTCTCATTCAGCTGCGGAAATGCGGATCGGGTGAAGTTAGAAGTGACGGAGGCTATTACGATCTCAAGAACACGACTGATTGATTACCTGGTGCTCCGATGTAAGCTTATCAATATTAAAAGGTCTTGGTTCAAGCTTGATCAGTTGCGTGAGGGCCCATGTGACAAATACTGTGTTGTAGCCTGGTAAAAATGTCTTGTTCCGGTTGTAGCGAAGTACAGTATTATACAAGGCCACTATCCCAAATTGATACCAAGAAAAAAAGTAAGCCAACTAATTAATATCATAATTAATTGTGTGAGAAGGCTCTCGTGTTCCGAGCTAATTAATCATATTTACCATAACCAAGAAACGTCTTAAATAATTCAAGAAAAGACAAGTCAATCAACAAACTTGTCAAATTTCTCGGCTGAAATAAAATTATAAGAAGATATCCATATAATATAGCGTGCATAAGTTATCAACTTTGGCAACATTAAAAATACATATTATCGTCCCTATACCTAGTACAACAGTGAAATGGAGAACTGGGGATGACCTGACCTGAGGGAGCAAATACAAATGTCTTAAATATGGGAGTAGCTTCATGTCCTTTTAATTTTTATTCAGATATTACGTTGTGCCTAAATGTTCTCACTATAATTTCTGTGCCTGTTGGCGTAATAAAAAAAGGAAAGTTACGTATGACCAGAAACGGAATTTCCATTTACGCGGTCATTCCGTCAGAATACGTTGTTCCGTTTCTGTTTCTGCATAAAAGTTTATATTATACAAAATTCCGTTCCCATTTCAAAAATTTCATTGTGCTTTCATCCCTATTTGTAGAGGCTCACATGTTACAGATTGCACGCACCCGCTCAGACGTATCACTATGCAAGATTATTTTCCCAACTTGCATGAAATTGAACAACCCCGCCCCGAAAAAAACCAATCGTGTGAAAACTTGTCAGGAAATATGATCAATTGGTGATACTCCCTCCGATCCTAAAAATTTGTCAGGTATTGTAGTACTCCTATAAAATTCTACTCACTCCGTTTTTAAATATAATATGTTTTAGCCTTTTTCCAAATGCAGATATATCTACATGCATCTATTCATTTTTTAGTGTCACTCATTTCACTCCGCATCTAGTCAACATGTAAAATGTTTAGAACATCGTATATTTAGAAACGGAGCGAGTAGTTCATTTCCAGCGACACATTTTTCGGATCGGACGAGTACTTAATTCAGTGGCACGTTACCTGAGGCGATTGACAGGTTTTCTTCTCTTTTTTCTGTTGGATAGATACAAATTTTGTCAAACCTTCACTCAGGCGAATGGCGTCTACAAAATAGATGTATAAATATCTCAAACGAAAGCTTGGGCCCGAAGGTACTATGACCGGTGTACAATAGTCGTGCGTGATGAACCGATGACCGGGCAAGGTAACCCACGGACTTGGACGCGTTATACGACGAGGACCACCGCTTTCTCTATCACACGCTCGCCGTTGCAAGTCTCGAATCCGTACAGCCAGTGGCGGCGCCAGCGTGTATGCCCTGTCTGGCGTGGAATACCCAAGATTCTGGCGCGGAAAAAAACTTGTATATATTTGGCGGAAACTGTCTCGCGTTGCAAAGACGGAAACTGGTTGTGTCGCAAAGGCGGAAACCGTCTCGCGCCCAATGCAGCCCACTAAGGCGGAAACGAGAAAAAAGCCCAGCCCGCCTCGCGTCGCTCCGTCGCTGCCAGGCCAGGCGCATCGCACTCGCACACACGCAGATCGGCAGACCGCAGATGCCCTCGCTCCCGTTTTCTTCCTCGACCTAGACCCTCTGTCTGCGATGACGGACGACTGCCGCCCGCCGATGCAGCCTGGAGCGGGCGACGGCCCCGCCCCCCGCCGACCCGCGCCCCTCCTCCCGTCCGCGCCGTCCCGCCCCAGGGATTTCGCCGCCCGTCGCCGCCAGCCGGCCGATGCGTACAGGCGACGCCGACGGCCTCGCCGGCCGGCCCGCCCGCGCGCCTGCGCCTGCGCCCGCGGCGCCCCGGCCCCGTCCCCCCGCCCGCCCGCGTTCCTCCTCTTCGGCCGAGCGCAACAGCGCAGAAGGTAAGGCCAGCCTCGCCCCCATTTTTTGTGGATTGATTTGCTATTGCTAGTTCGTTTTCTTGACTAGTATTTGAGTAGATGTAAGATTTAATTTTATGTTTTACTTGATTTCTTGTAATGTAGATGAAGAAAAAGGGGACTGCTGGATTTTTTTTTACTAGTGTTTGATTCATATATTACATTTAGAGAGAAATTTTTTTTGGGTGGAATACCCAGGCGCCATTTCCTGGCGCCGCCAGTGCGTACAGCACGGGCCGCGTGCCGTGCCGTGCCGTGCTTACGTCTCATTCATAGGCACCGGTGGAACCTGCCGCGCGCCGGCCGGTCCGGTCCGCTTTATCTGCACACGATCGAGGCCACGCCGCTTACTTTTATGTCAAGCCCGCCGACGACTCGCGGGCCTTGGACCGTGAACCCTAGCTAAAATCCTTGCATGGCGGCACAGCGGCAGTGCGCTCAGTGGGGTTGCTGTCGGAGCAGATCAGTTTTCGTGTTTTATCCGATCGCTCAAGTCTACGTAACTGTTTATCCGGTGGAGCGATATGGCGCTGGTTGGTTTGGCCGGAGCCGGAGTTGCGGACTGACGTGCGTGCGTGACTCGTGCCACTCTCTCATTCTCAAAAAAAAAAAAAAGCTTTGCCACTCCTTGGTCGTTTGGCAAACAAGTTTGAACGCTTCAGGGGCACTGGGGTTGACCACCTCACCCCTCTATATTAGCATTGCAGATTCTTTCTAGATACACCCATATATCTCCTTATGAAATGTCTTCAATATTGATCATTTTCATATGTACCTTGTGCGAGCCCTGCTTTGCATCTGTCAATGGAGCATATGAATGTGGGCTTGTCAGCGACCTTGAGCTCGCCGAAGCTATGGGAGGTAGCTTTCACGCCCACCCTTGTCGACATGTGATGCGATGCCCTCTTTGTAAAATAGCTTTGCAGTCTACTTATCAGTATGTGTTTGTGATTATTGTGTGTTGAGAGAGCTTGCCAAGCTGCTATGCGGTTGTTTGTGACTAGTTTGCTTTCATCTGTTTGTACCGGTTTTTGTCCGGTTTCTCGTAATTAATTGGGCAATTCTCTCCTTAATTAATATATTGGGACAAATCTTTTGCTCCCGTTTTAAAAAAGAATCATAAAATAGTTCGGTTGTGTATCGAGTTCTAAAATTTGTAACTTAAACACTACGTGATTTTGTGACTTCCCACAGTTCGAAAAGTTTCACAACTTGTTCCGGGAATTTACACGGGTAAGTTTCCACCCCACACCCACATGCACAACCAAAAAAATTGTGGGTATGTTGCTTATGTTCTTTTCGCGTGATTTTTCTTAAATTAAGCAGGACTCAAGTGCGTGAGTGGTGTTGCTTTCTCAGCTTTGGCATCCAAACTCGTTTGGCAAGCAGTTGAACGCTTTGGGGACCCTGGGATTCGCCACGTGCCACTGTATATTAGCTTTGCAGATTCTTAAAATATTGAAACTTAAATGTTTACCATTTCTCATCTCATCTGTAGGAAAATCATAGAATAATCGCGCTGGGTACAAGTTCCAAAATTTTAGAAGCTTACAAATACGATTTACAGAAGATAGTTTGGATGCAGTCGTACCCCGTTCAGTTGATACAGTGAACTGCCTTTGACTACCGGCGCTGGTTGGTTTGGCTGGCCGGAGCCGGAGTTGCGGACTCAAGTGACTGAGGGTACCTCCAACCGGCGATCCAAACGGACATCCATTTTATCTAGATTTGGTTGTTTGAGTCGTTATCAACCATATATCCGTCTCTTGTTTGAATTTTTCTGACCAGTGCATTCAACGGGGCGACCCATTTGGTCCGCTCAGTCATTTTTGTGATTTTTTGGTTATTATCTCGGCCATCACATTACATAATTTTGAACAAATAGTTTACAATCGAATAAAACAAATAGTTCCCTAAGTAAATCCACAAATAGTTTTATAAACCAAATAAATAAATTGTAGCAAATAACTTGAAAGGAATTGGGCAAATGAAACTATTGGTTCGTAGGTGAACCCACGTATATTACAACAAATCATTTTGGAGTTGAACGTGAATCTCTTTATCACGCATATCATGATGGAAGTCCTCGTACAGCCGGACATCCAAGGCAGGAGCACGACCCGACAACGACTCTCTGAACAATGGCCGCTGCCTCGTCATGTGTTCATTGTGTCGGAGTTATACCGAACGGGTATACCCGCGGAGTGGTCTTAAACCGGCTTGCCAGAGTGGCCCATGGGTGGCAAAGCTGCAGGCTTTGCCGGGCGGCCCAGTAGGCTGAAGCACATGACGAAGGGGAATCCGGCTTCTGGCGAACAAGACGGAGCCGCCATCTAGAAGACTTGGGGACCAAGGCGATAACGGCGTCCGTAAAATATCTAGTTTCCTACCTTAGTCGGTTCCATCTTCCATGCAAGCCCTAGGTTTGGCTGCCTATATAAATCCAGCATGCGGGACCTTAGGGTTACGCTCTCATACATAACCACACTATAATATGTACACATATTTGCCATCTAGCGAATTATAGCAACACGTAGGGTTCCGCCACCGCCGTGGAACCCGAAGCTGGGTAAATTTGTGTCTACTCCGTCACTAGAGACCTACTACCGCCTTAGCCCCATGATCTTCTCCTAGGCTTCGGCACCCTACTTCCTGCCTGTGACACCTATGACACGACACATTGACAACAAGGGTGGCAACCAGGAAGACGAATCATCGAATGAAGATGAGTACATGGGGATGTTCTTATAAAATTATTCATCAAACAATTTGTCATGGTCTAGGCCAGCGAAGTGATGTATTCGTACCTCTGTGTTGGCGAGGCAAACAGACGAACACCTCGTGGACTGTGTTGGGTCACATGCGCTCCGAGCCGCAAGGGCGTCAGCAACACTGCGGGATGGCCAAGACGAACAAATCGGGGTGACGGCGGCAAGGGGCGAGGAGCCAAGGAGTGCGGAGAGGAAAGGGGTGGATAGCGGTTTATCAGCTGCGGGTCAGGGGCGGACAACGGGAGGACATAAGAGTTGTCCACGTGTGTACAGGGCTATCGCAAACCTAGCCCAAATTAAAGCCAAGAAAAACGAACAACGGTCTTCGCCTGGTTAGATTTTGTTTTTGCGCGCGGGGACACAAACGGATATGGACGGACTAAATGGGTCGCCAGTTGGAGTTGCCCCGAGTCGCGTCGCTTTCTCATCTTTGCCACCGTGGCAAGCAATTGAACGCTTTGGGGAGCCTGGGATTAGCCACGTGGCCTCTGAATATTAGCTTTGCAGATTCTTAAATTTTTGAAACTTAAATACTGACCATTTCTCATATGTAGCAAATCATAGAGTAATCGAGCTGGGTACCATGTTCCAAAATTTCAGAAGCTTACAAATACGATTTACACAAGTTAGCTTGGATTCAGTCATACCGCGTTCAGTTGATGATTTGATTCTATACAAAGAGCTGCCTTTGGCTCCCGACAAGTTGATTCAGCGATGGCCCACGTTGGATCCTGCGCGGCTGGAGCTGGATCAACGTACAAACTATTCTGCCAAGGCACAACCTGCATTTGGAATAATTGGGCGTCTCAGAACTGTAATTTGTTTTTGCTGGCTAGCATTCCAACACAAACTATGAACTTTCGATGGAAGTTCCGATGGAAGGGTAAGGCATGGAATACAAGCACACGTGATGCCTTGCTTTGTTTGCTGCTACGAGGAAGATACGGTTGACCATATCATTCTGCACTGCCTATCTTCACGTCAGGTATGCTTTCAATGCTTCCAAACCCGGGAAACATAGCGACTCACCAATAGAAGATATCTGAAGTCGAGTTAAGAACTGCTGTCTCAAAGGCGTAAGAACAGGTTAACATACAGTCATGTAATCCAATTACTAGCTACTGGCAGCATCCAGTCTGAGCTCATAAATGAAATGAATGAAATTACACGGAGTAGCATCGTATACATATGTGTAACAATGAATTAACATGTGTACAATCAATCCGTATGTCAGTATAGGTATCTATTCACAACCAACCTCCATTCAGTATTGAACTATATCTGATGCTGTATAGTACTGCACGGAGTGCATCCAACAGACCCATGAAGATTCAGACCTTCAGTGGAGGACATAGAGGTGGTGTCCGTTCTACAGTAGGATGCCGCCAGCCGGCAATGCGAGAAGGCCATGTAACAAAATCAAAAGCCTGAAGCAACACGTGGATCTAAAACAACCAGTGCTTCTTTCTAGGCTTGTATTGACTTGGGAGATCTACAACGCAACAAGTAATTTCATTTTCGTAAGAAATGGATATACAATGGAACCAGAGGAACAAACTGATGCTCACATATCTACAATTAAAGATGAGGGCATTGTGGTTCTGACCTCGAGCATCATACAGCGAGTTGTAGTGAATTTCGGACCAGAAACTTAGCCAAAGCTCTGAAAAAAAAAAGCAACGACAGGAATCAGATGAAAAGTAGTACCATTCGCGACTAGTGTTTTTTAATGCAGAATATCTGTTGTCCCTTGACACGGGCTAAAATCTTACCTCTCTGCGGAGCCTGATACTGCGGAACAATTTCAACAAAACAGGTATCTCTGAATGATGTTAGAAGGCATATTTTCGCAGCAAACTGCAGAAGCAAAGAGAAACATTAAGTGACTTCTTTCTCAAAGGGACTCATCTTGCCAAGATGCACGCATATAGTTCCCTATAAGGGTACATAACTATGAAAGTATGATAGTATGTTCGCCTGCAACGTATAGAACTTGTAGTGCCACACAAGTGGAAATATTACATGTGATGCACAAAGAAAGCAATCACACTAGATAGATTAAGAGACCATTGAGATTAGGGCATAATAAGGATTCTATTACATAGTCCAGTCATCAACAGAATATGCTTACAATGCAAAACAAATAGGAAAAATTTGCATATCGAATATAAAAGGCAGAAAATCTTGCAACACTGCAGGAAGTTGAGTAAAGTTTCAGTCCAGCAAGAAAATGATGGAAACATTGCCGTGTGAAAGAGAATTAACCTTATCAGCAGCTGCTTGTAGTGTGACATGGTCTCCCCATTCACCAGATCTAGAAAATATGAGATTTCAGTGAAATTAATAACTATCACAAGCATGAACTGTCTCCATCAAAGTACTCCGCAGCAAAATCAGGCCAGAAAGTGCGTACTTTTTCATCTTCTTGCAGTAGTGTTTATATTTCATTGGGACATGGCCTTCATACAAGGTGTTACATGCCTTGAGCTGCAGTAGAAAGAAAAGGGCATGCGTGAGCATTCAAGTCTCTGTAAAGAGAATTAGCTAGTCTATAGCCCATGATGAAAATCTTTTTATCTATAGCTCACACAAAAAGAAATATTAGTAAGCAAGACAAAGGGAGTAACATGTAACATATACTGAACAGTGGTATTTCTGATATGCCCAGGTGATCAATATACCTGCTTCACTATTTCTTTACGAATATGCTTGTGATGCTCAGGTGATCGATATAGCTGGTCTGAGAGTGCACGGAACTACAAAAGAAGAAATAAATGTATCCTCAGATGAACATACAGGCCAGAACTTCAAGAGACCATGTAATTTTCATCAAGTGAATAAAATTCCGCCTTAGAAATACACGAACCTGACAATTCCCATCGCCTGATACCCTCACTTCAAATAAGCCATATGCATTTAACCTACAAAATACGCTCTTGAATTAAGAAGTAGGTTAAGAGTGATATCTGTGTTGGCATTTTATTTATTCAATGAAACAGTGGGTAAGTGATTCCAGTCAGCTTGAGCTGTTTCTGTAGTGTGCACTGAGTACAGGGTAAAACTATTTCAGTATGTAAAAATACCATTTATTTGAAACCCCAAAAATAAAAGGAGTAAAGGACACAAGTAATAATGGTTAATGCGCAATCTGAATGTTGTTCCACAGTTTTCCCTATGTCTTCCAGATATCTTACATAGAGTCCCAAATGTCAAAGGCTCAGAGCAAAAAACATGCTTTTAGCTTTTGGCTCAACTGCTATGGACTAATGTAAGAATAAACTTCTATGGACTTGTATAGCTACCAACTCTGGACTCTTAATATGTGTCAAAATGTTTGCCAAAAGACTCGTAAGAAAGCATGTAGTCATCCAACATTCATCAAACATTAATACCTCTGCCAGTGAAGGCAATATATGGCAATACTTTCTACAATAAAAATGAAGCCTAGCTTTGCAAGAAGTACATATAAAAACAGTAACAGATTAAACCATGTAAAGATCATTAAAAGTTACCTATCGTGAAGTCGGTGATGATCCGTAGTGGCATCACTATACGTCGGGAAGTATGTGTTAATCCGAGGAACATGCTGTAAATGTGCCACAGGAATAGTGTGTCAGGTAACAATTGACTTTATTTAACCAATACCATAACATAGAGTAGAAAAAACAAAGTGTGCAAAACGAAACCAGCGTCAACGATACTTACTAGCAAGGAAGGGAAACAGAAATAAATAGAACAGAACATGCATGCAATATCTTACAGGAATAGATGTTAAATTTGTAAGACGCTTGGCCATAGCACCATCTAACTTAGCATATTCTTCTTCAAGAACCATTGCAATCATTTTGTCATCACCGGTCTCGCTTCTCTGGCTGCCTACAGAGGTTGAGCTGGATGAGGCACCTTCATTTGGAAACCTATGTGTCATCTCCAACCTATAGGCAGAAAACAAAAAAATACGTATTTTATAATAATGTTCAACAAAATGTGCTGGTCGAATGTAGAAATTCAGATTTCATAAATGTGAAATATATGCAGAGCGTGGAAAACGGGAATGCGGTTTATGAGCGGTTGGCAAATAAAGAATTACAGGAAATATATACAATCTACAAGAACTTAAAAATATAAACAAGACTATTTTGTAAACCATATATATTTAATATAGACAAGGCAAAGTAATTGAAGGGAACATGGCCGGGGGGGATTAGCAATTGAATTAACTGTAAAGCATGTCGATGCTAAAATCTCTTCTTTGTTGGGAATGGCGAGCAATGATTTCCACAATCACTTTAGTTAATGTATCCAGGTTTACATAGAGTCCCTGCCTATTATTGATGGAACAAATGACATACCATTTTTTCTTATAATGCATGCTTAAGCTGCATTTAGTTCTAACAAACCAAATGAATGTTTCCCCAGATAATTGCAACCACATTGTCAGTTATGAGAAAAGCAGCATATCAATAGGCCATATATCTAGGACGCCATGTATGATGTATGTATATGTTGAACAATATAAGGTGTAACTATTTGTCCACTTCCACTGAATAATCCACTTTATCTGCGAATCTGTATGTGTGAAAGATAACTGATATGTAATGATGTGCGTTCAATAGGGACATGGATGTTGAGCTTGAAGCAAGCGGAGTCCTGATTACGCAGCAGTAAATTGGGTTGATATTCTCATGGGACATTGCAATGATCGGTAGAGTCTCTCCTCCTCTAGAATTTAACTGCTAACTTCTCTGGTAGCTCCTCCAAAGTCATGAAGGCATTTGCATTCGTTTTTAGAATCCAATGGAATTCTTCTGGCGACTAGCCGGGAGCTACAACCAGCCTAGTCAACGTTACCAGATGAAATAGCGGGCCCTGTCTATGGATACTCATCCTCTCACGCAGAATCTTCAGGGTTTCCAGCTCAAACCAACACATCAGCTTGTTCAATTACACCCAAAACAAATCGTTGACTCTACGTTTGGGCATTGATTGTGGCCGATTCCCAGCAGCACAATTCCGGAGGGCGGAACCGCATAGATTTTTATCACCGGGAAACATCAATTTGCTCATAAGAACAACCGAACAAGTTATGCCTTTGGTCGGCAGACATTCCCCAAACGCAAGAACCTAGTAGAAAAAAAAAAAACAGAGCCCATATCGAGTCTGCACAGGGATTCATCGAACAGTTTTCTGTTTCTCTCAAAAAAAAAAACATACTCCAGAATCTACCTCGAGCCATTCTACCGGAAGGATTATCAAGATCCCTAACAACTCCCCAACCTCCGCGGCCCGCGCTAATCGATCCATAGACCAGCTTTCTTTCCCCGCTACCGAAGGAAAAAATCACAAGAGCAAAGCAAGGAAGCAGCACGGGGGCATACCTGCGGCAGGACGGCCCGGGTGTGAATGAATTCGAGAGCCGCGGCGGCGGGGGCGCAAGGGCAAAGGCTTTGTTCCTTCCTGTGGGGGCGCTTTAATTTGTTTTGATTTGAGGCGGGGGCGAGGTGGAATGGAAGAAACGGAAAGGAGTAAGTAGGATTGTTGATTGCGCTGCCGCGTTTTCTTACGCGTACGGCAGCCAACTACCACACAGCAACCTGGGACCCACAATAGCCGTTCACCTCCCTCGGGCCCAGCTAGTTTGACTGCCTGACAGGTAGGCCACGCATCGGAGTATAGTTAGAATCAGGATGCTCGTCACAGGATCACGGGAATGCAAATTGTGGGCGTGCGCTATCTTCACATTGGCCGAACTTGGCCTAATGGACCAGTAGGGAAAAGGGATCATGGCATAGTTTAAAAAACCGGACCGGTGATCGAACCGGTCAGGCTGTCGGTTCAGGTTTTTACCGGTCGGATCACTGGTTCACCGGTTCAATGTTCGGTTTTTAAGTGATAAAGTTGTATATTTTTCTTATAAATGTTGCAATATGTAAATAATTATGTATGAAAAAATAATGTAGGACAGCAATTTAGCATGATAAAAGATAATGTAGATTTGCAATTAACTAACATGCACTTATTTTTTCCATGAAAAACACGCATTGTTTGACTGCAGCGCAAAAAACAGCACATCTGTTAGATATTTTCTGTTGTCTACCGTGTAGGTAATGTACAATAGGCAGTTTTATCTTTTTTTTATGCCTCTCGATCGGTGGTATAGTTGTAGTATCTGAACTCATGTACAACTCACACCACACTCACACCACACGCACGCACACCCCTAGTACACGAGCTAGACCTACAACTACACACACGGAGCACGTGCGTTTGAGCTCAGACAGTTGTGGCACGAACGCACGTGGGAGGCGCTAAATCACTGTTCCTAATGAACAGTCTCGCGTGCACTGTTCCTAGTGAACAGTGCCTGCAGGATGAGACGCACGAAAATTCGCTCCACCCTGGGAGTCGAACTCGCGAGGGGTTGCATGCCACTGCACGCAAAGCCACTGCGCCATAGGCGCGTCTCGGCAGTTTTATCTTCTATGTACGTGAAGGCATGAGAGGTCAGCTGGTTAGGTGAGCATCTCCGCTTCGCTGGCTCGCGCGAGATCGGAGGTTCGACTCCTGCTCGTATCAATTTCATTTTTCTAACGGTCAGACCGGTTGGACTGGAAGCCCGGTTTAGTGCAAAAACCGGCGGTCCGACCGCGGTTTGCCCGGTTTAATCCGGCCTGTTGGCGCGAACGGTCTTGTGTGCTTAAAAACCCGGCCGAGGCCCTGGTTCCGGTTTTTTCCGGTTGAACCAGCGGTCCGGTCCGGTTTTTAAAACTAGGGATCATGGGCAAGCGCCATTGGGAAAGGATCTTCGGCTGCTAGCTCGGCGAACCCATTCCCTGCAGGGCTGGAGCCTGGAGATAATCGAAACTTTAAAACAGCTACGCGCGCGCCTACAGTAGTAGCTGCCCGACCGTATCCAAAGGTGCTGCGGCGTCTCCGTATGAAAGCTACGCGTCAAGAGACAAAGACCGATCGGCTCCTGCACGAAATCTCCACTGACGGAAACGACTACTCTTCTTGATTTGCAGATAAAATTGATTAACCCGTTCAACGTATACTAGCCATGGAAAAAAAAATAGCGCGCTATAGCGCCGTTAATAGCTAGCACGTTATAACGTTCTGAGAATTGTCTCGCTAAATCAATCGGTGTACAATGTCTTGCTAATATCACGTTATATCGTGACATAACACACTTATAGCGTATTTTAAGGCCGGCTCTATTTTACTATACCGCGCTATTTTTTCAATGATACTAGCGCGCAACACAGCTGTTCCTGTCAATCTCATGATGTTTGCAACGCGGAGTTAACAAGTCGCAGGAGGATGGACCAGCGGACGGATTGGCTACCGATTTCTCGTGAAGCCTGAGTTGACGGCGTCAGACCATGCTAGTCTCCTACGGTCCCTGCAAAAACCAAAAGAGTATATTTTTTTGAACCATGCAAGAGTATTGCATGTATTATACTTCCTCCGTCCAAAAATAAGTGTCTCAAGTTTGACAAAAGTGAATGTTTCTATACATGAAACATGTCTGGATACCTCCACTTTTGAGCAAAATTGAGACACTTATTTTTGGACGGAGAGAGTATTAGAAGAGGGAAGCCACCGAAGTGGCTAAAGTGCTAGAGTTTTACAGAACGACCAAAAGGAGAACACAAACAGCACAGTACTGCCGAACTATGCGACCACATCGAGCACAAGGAGGGACAGGAAAACAAAACGAGTTTAAATCCCAGGTAGGATCAGACGTTCCTGCACTAGCTGTCGACCATAACTTGGCCTCCTCCTTCATGTGGTTGATTAGAACATCAATTGGCTTCTGTTCCTTGTTGAAGATTCGAGCATTTCGCTCTCGCCATATGGACCATGCTCCCAGAATAATCACATAGCTGAGCTTGGCTTTGTGTGCAAGATGAGCGCTTCCTTGTTGCCACCAATCCTTCAGCGACCTATCCATGAGGGGTGTGACCTGGTGCAGCCCGACCCAGTTGAGCAAGTTACTCCAAATAATATTAGTGATAGCACATCCGGAGAAGAGGTGCTGGACATTCTGTTAGAATTTGGGCCCATTTTGGCAGCCCAATAAGCAATTCCTGAAAATCTCAAATTGGCCCATTTGCATGGCAGAATTTTGGAGGTGCAATGTGGTGTTAAAGTTTAGTCCCACATTGCTAGTTGGAGGAGACAAACACCACCTTATAAGGTGGAGTGTTGTGACACTTGGTAAGCTTGTGAGAACAAGAGGCTCTCTCACGCGCTCCTCCTCCGCCGCCGCTCGCACGCACGCACCGCACCGCCCGTCCGCCGCGCCGCGGGTTGCGGGAATCTCGCCGAGCCGAGCTTTATTTTTGCAGTCCGGGAAAAACGGTTTGGACGGACGCGTCACAGTTAGTCGGTTCGGGTCGCTCCCGGATCGTGGGCTACTGTAACCGACCTAAAACGTGCGCGACGTGGACTTGGCCCACGTTGTACCCGTTAGGGTTTTCCCGAGCCGCACTATATAAAGTCGTGCACTGCGTGCGCTGCAAACCCGAACCAATCTAGGTTTTGCCAATCTCGTGCCTTGCGCCGCCACCGTAGTCTACTCCATCCCGTGCGCCGGCGTGCACCGGCGAACGGGACAGCAGGTCTCCGGAACCACTGTCCTTGTGATCCTGTACGGGAGAGGGCGAATAAGGTTTTTGGGAAGCGCCCGCGCGACTGCTTTCAAGTTCTTCATCACGGCTCGACTTCCTGGACGATCTCCGGGTCCGCGGGCGACTCGTCTCCAACGTCGTCTTCTTCGAGCTGCTACCGTCGCCGCTCAAGCTGCTGCCGTCGCTGCTCCAACGACTACTTCATCTACAATTGTTCGGTACGTTCGTCACGTTCCGATGGCTGTGTTGTAGATGTCTTGCTGCTGTTCATGTTAATTAATACGTCTAGTATTTTCGAGATTAACATGTTAGTAGCTCTTGCGATCATGTTTATATTCTGGAATTAATCATGGAAATTATGCCTAATAATCCAACAATCCAAAAACCTTATATTTGTTATAGGCAATTTCCTGAGTTAAACATGGGACATCTATCTGATGCGCTGAGGCCGGACAAGTTTACCGGTGTGGACTTTAAGAGATGGCAGTACAAGACCACACTGTGGTTGCGATCTCTGAAAGTGTTCGAGGCTAGTGAGGGTTTACCTGAAGGAACTATATCTGACGAGGATCAGAACAAGTTCAAGGAAACCAATACTGCCTTTGTGGGACTCGTTCTGAGTGCTCTTAGCAACAAGCTGTTTGATGTGTACATGCACATTACAGATGCCAAAGAGCTCTGGGAGGCACTGAACGCTAAGTTCGGTGTAGCAGATGCTGGCAGTGAACTGTACATCATGGAGAGCTTCCATGACTTCAGGATGGCTAACAACCGTTCTGTAGTCGAACAGGCTCATGAGATACAGTGCATTGCTAAGGAGCTTGAGCACGCTAAGTGTGCCTTACCTGACAAGTTTGTGGCTGGATGCATTATTGCAAAGTTGCCCTCTTCATGGAGGAACTTCGCCACAACTCTCAAACACAAGAGACAGGAGATATCGGTTGAAAACCTGATAGCGTCTCTTGATGTTGAGGAGAAGGCTCGGGCTAAGGACACTGCTGAGAGAGGTGGTGAAGGTCAGTCTAGCGCCAACATGGTGCAGAAGAACTTTCACCATGGCAAGAGCAAGGCAAAGAGCAAGCCTTCCTTCAACATGCCTACCAAGACTACTTCTTTCAAGAAGAAGAAGAAGATGCTGAACAAATCTGAGCTAAAGTGCTACACTTGTGGAGAGCCCGGACACTTCTCTGTGGACTGCCCAGATCGTGCAGACAAGAAAGGGAAGAAGCATGTCAACGTCGTGACCGCTAGCAATGCTGATGGGTACGGTAATTTACCGATTGTGCTTTCAGTATTTCAATCTCCATGTTGGTGGATTGATACGGGTGCTAATGTTCATGTATGTGCTGACATCTCTATGTTCACTTCTTATCAGGTCGCAGATTCAAGCGTCTTAATGGGGAATGGATCACATGCTTCTGTTCGTGGTGTTGGCACGGTAGATCTGAAGTTTACTTCGGGGAAGATCGTGCAGCTGAGGAACGTGCAGCATGTCCCTACTATGAACAAGAATCTTGTTAGCGGCTCCCTTCTATGCAGAGATGGGTTTAAATTAGTCTTGGAGTCCAATAAAGTAGTTGTGTCAAAGTTTGGACAATTTATTGGTAAAGGGTATGAGTGCGGAGGCTTGTTCCGCTTTTCATTATCGGATTTTTGTAATAAGTCAGTAAACCATATTTGTGGCAGTGTGGATTCGGATGCTAATGTTTGGCACTCTCGTTTATGTCATGTTAATTTTGGTTTAATGAGTAGACTTTCCAGTTTGAGTTTAATTCCTACTTTCACCATTGCCAAAGGTTCTAAGTGCCATAGCTGTGTGCAATCTAAGCAACCTCGAAAGCCTCACAAGGCAGCCGAGGAGAGAAACTTGGCACCTCTAGAACTCGTACATTCGGATCTATGTGAGATGAATGGCGTGTTGACAAAAGGTGATAAGAGATATTTCATGACTTTAATCGATGATGCTACTAGGTTCTGTTATGTATATTTGTTGCACACTAAAGATGAAGCTTTAGACTACTTTAAAATCTATAAAGCTGAAGTAGAAAATCAATTAGAGAGAAAGATCAAACGTCTTAGGTCAGATCGTGGTGGCGAGTATTTCTCCAACGTATTTGATGAATTCTGTGAGGAACATGGTATTATTCATGAGAGGACGCCTCCCTATTCGCCCCAATCAAACGGGGTTGCCGAGAGGAAAAACCGCACGCTGACCGACTTGGTGAACGCCATGTTGGACACTGCTGGTTTATCTAAGGCATGGTGGGGGGAGGCTTTGTTGACTTCGTGTCATGTCCTGAATAGAGTTCCTAACAAGGATAAAGAGAAGACACCTTACGAGGAGTGGTCTGGGAGAAAACCATCACTTTCTTATTTTCGTACTTGGGGATGTTTGGCGAAAGTCAATGTTCCAATTCCTAAGAAACGAAAACTTGGACCGAAGACAGTGGATTGTGTCTTTCTAGGTTATGCTCAGCGGAGCATTTGCTATAGATTTTTAGTGGTTAAATCTGAGATACCTGATATGCATGTTGATACTATTTTGGAATCTCGTGATGCAACATTTTTTGAGAACATGTTTCCTATGAAGGATATGCATAGCATTGCTAGAATTTCTTCTGAGATATTTGCTGAACCTAGTACATCTGTTGATCATTCTGAACAACCACTTGTTGAGGAAGTCCTTGAGAAGGATGACAATGAATCAGCTCCCAAGAGGAGCAAGAGACAGAGGACTGAAAAATCCTTTGGTGATGATTTCATTGTGTACCTTGTGGACAATACTCCCACGTCCATTGCAGAGGCATTTGCATCTCCTGATGCTGATGACTGGAAAGAAGCTGTCCATAATGAGATGGACTCGATTCTTTCTAATGGAACTTGGGAATTATCTGAACGACCCTACGGCTGCAAACCTGTGGGTTGTAAGTGGGTGTTCAAGAAGAAGCTAAGGCCTGATGGTACTATTGAGAAGTACAAGGCACGGCTTGTAGCCAAGGGCTACACCCAGCGCGAAGGCGAAGATTACTTTGACACCTATTCACCTGTTGCTAGACTCACCACCATTCGAGTACTACTTTCCCTGGCTGCCTCCTATGGTCTTATCGTTCATCAAATGGACGTAAAGACAGCTTTCCTTAACGGAGAGTTGGAAGAGGAAATCTATATGGATCAGCCTGATGGGTTTGTAGTAAAAGGTGAAGAGAGAAAGGTGTGCAAATTGTTAAAATCTTTGTATGGGCTGAAGCAAGCACCTAAGCAATGGCATGAGAAGTTTGACAGAACTTTAACTTCTGCAGGCTTTGCCATTAATGAGGCTGATAGGTGTGTATATTATCGCCATGGTGGGGGCGATAGTGTTATATTATGCTTGTATGTTGATGACATACTATTTTCGGTACAAGCATGATAGTGATAAATGAGGTCAAGTCTTTCTGTCAAAGAGCTTTGATATGAAAGATCTGGGACAAGCTGATGTGATCCTGAACATTAAGCTGATTAGGGATGAGAGTGGGATTACGTTAACGCAATCACACTATGTTGAGAAGGTCTTGAGCCGCTTTGGTTATATAGACAGCAAGCCTTCTCCAACACCCTATGATCCCAGTGTGACACTCAGAAAGAACAAAAAGGAAACGAGAGATCAATTAAGATATTCTCAAGTGATCGGTTCACTCATGTACCTTGCGAGCGCGACGAGACCTGATATCTCTTTTGCTGTGAGCAAGTTGAGCAGGTTCATGTCTAACCCGGGTATTGATCATTGGCATGCACTTGAAAGGGTCATGCGCTATCTGAACGGTACAATGAGTTATGGGATTCACTATTCAGGGCACCCTGCGGTGCTTGAGGGATACTGTGATGCGAACTGGATCTCAGATGTTGATGAGCTCTACGCCACAAGTGGATATGCATTTATTCTTGGAGGTGGCGCAGTGTCATGGAGGTCTTGCAAACAGACCATTTTGACGAGGTCAACCATGGAAGCAGAACTTGCTGCTTTAGATACAGCTTCTGTTGAGGCAGAATGGCTGCGTGAGCTCTTGATGGACTTGCCGGTGGTTGAGAAACCATTACCGGCCATCCTTATGAACTGTGACAACCAAACGGTTATTACGAAAGTGAACAGTGCTAAGGATAATGCGAAGTCATCAAGACACGTCAAGAGACGCTTGAAGTCTGTCAGGAAAATGAGAAACTCCGGAGTAATAACTGTTAGTTATATTCAAACAGACAAAAACCTGGCAGATCCCTTTACGAAGGGACTATCACGTAATGTGATAGATAGTGCATCGAGGGAGATGGGGTTGAGACCCGTGAGCGTTACACCATAGTGGTAACCCAACCTATGTGATCGGAGATCCCGTGAATTAGGACCTGGGAAGAACAAGCTAGTGGTTTAACTGAGGAGAGTTATTTTATAACCCTCTCCGTGGGAAGATGCATAACTCTCACATTCTGTAAGGCAGGTTGGCAATATGCCTTAATGTGTTTCTGTTGGCTATTCGTAGCAAAGGTGCTATCCTACAGAGCGACCTTGAAAGAACACACCTATATGAGTCCGACTGTTAAACGTCGCAGTCTATGAGATTTGGGTGATCTCTAGTAAGCTCATGAAGAGACCAGGGAGTATGACGCATATGCTCCACCCGCGGGGTAGGCTACTGGCAGCCACGTACTGGTTATGACTTTGAGTGAAGTCTATTGGCACCAAACTTGCAATTCAAGGTTCGTCCATTGTTCAAGTTGCTGGTAGATGTAGCTTGAAGCTCTAGGCGGAAGTTCAACTTAACAGTCTCTGCTGAAACACTGGTATATAAACAAGAAACGAGGTTTGGCAAAATCTCTAAATGGGAATTTGAGATCTGGTGGGGGATTGTTAGAATTTGGGCCCATTTGGGCAGCCCAATAAGCAATTCTGAAAATCTCAAATTGGCCCATGTGCATGGCAGAATTTTGGAGGTGCAAAGTGGTGCTAAAGTTTAGTCCCACATTGCTAGTTGGAGGAGACAAACACCACCTTATAAGGTGGAGTGTTGTACACTTGGTAAGCTTGTGAGAACAAGAGGCTCTCTCGCGCTCCTCCTCCTCCGCCGCCGCCGCTCGCACGCACGCACCGCACCGCCCGTCTCGTCACGACGCGCCGCGGGTTGCGGGAATCTCGCCGAGCCGAGCTTTATTTTTGCAGTCCGGGAAAACGGTTTGGACGGACGCGTCACAGTTAGTCGGTTCGGGTCGCTCCCGGATCGTGGGCTACTGTAACCGACCTAAAACGTGCGCGACGTGGACTTGGCCCACGTTGTACCCGTTAGGGTTTTCCCGAGCCGCACTATATAAAGTCGTGCACTGCGTGCGCTGCAAACCCCGAACCAATCTAGGTTTTGCCAATCTCGTGCCTTGCGCCGCCACCGTAGTCTACTCCATCCCGTGCGCCGGCGTGCACCGGCGAACGGGACAGCAGGTCTCCGGAACCACTGTCCTTGTGATCCTGTACGGGAGAGGGCGAATAAGGTTTTTGGGAAGCGCCCGCGCGACTGCTTTCAATTTCTTCATTATGGCTCGACTTCCTGGACGATCTCCGGGTCCGGGCGACTCGTCTCCAACGTCGTCTTCTTCGAGCTGCTACCGTCGCTGCTCTAACGACTACTTCATCTACAATTGTTCGGTACGTTCGTCACGTTCCGATGGCTGTATTCGTAGATGTCTTGCGGCTGCTCATATTAATTAATACGTCTAGTATTTTCGAGATTAACATGTTAGTAGCTCTTGCGATCATGCTTTATATTCTGGAATTAATCATGAAAATTATGCCTAATAATCCAACACATTCTCCTCGGCAGCATTGCACATAGCACATTTGTCATTATGAATCCTAGCATGACAGCGACGACGGAACATGATTGTATCGTATCTGAAGGCCAGGTTGATCGATTGAGCCTTGACGAGAAATCACTTCATTAAGACCTAGGCAATCTCATTTCTAAACATCCGAAAATAAAATATTCCAGTAGATAGCAGTACTAAGTGGACACAATAAGAATGTCAAGGTGCACGGTGAGTCAAATAGCAATGCTCGTTTCACGCAGATATCCAATATTTATTCTTATTATGATTGGAACCACTTTCTTGCAAATCATCAATTTTTGAAGCTGAAAAATGTAGTGACCATATATGTTCATGTGTCACTTGATTCAGACATATAGATTCTCTATTGGAGTTCCAGTTTCCGAATCCAAACACAAATGGCAACAACCCAACAAGTCACTATAGCAGTCGAAACGGATTTGGTACAACATACTTAGACTATCGATCCCGATGATCCACCGGCTCTGGTGTGCGACATATATATGCCCAACCGAACTACGGCGATCCATTCGATAGAAGATCCGAGACCTCATCGAGCTCATTCGAGGAAGACTCGATGGATTCCTCCACCGCCTCCCATAATTGCCCAAACGGACGCGGCATTAACCGACTATTATCTACAAAGATTATAATACTCGTGTTGCTCAGTACCAATCGAGTTATATATAAAGCATCACTAAGCATATTGCCTCTAAATTGTAAAGATCAGGGGTGTCTCCTCCTGAAACTGTAACTTATTCTAATATTATATTACACTCGTTTTCCTTTTCATGACTCTTTTTTCTTACATAAGTTCACTCTCAAATATTTTAATGAGGTAATGTCAACACAAAAATATATGTCGCACCTTTCATTTCCCAAGAGGGCTATTTAATGGGTATATACAAGACATATCAATTGTTCTCTAAACCAATGAGTTTCGTCCTTTAGAGTTTTTCTCATATAAATTATCAATTACGGCATTTCTCTTTATTTATTTTCATGAGGTTCACGGAGTCATAACAACTTATCAAATACTGGTCTCCACACATTTTTTCCATAGATTTTTTTTGGGATAATTTATCAACTTCAGATTTCATATTCATACTATGTCTTCCTCACCGGGTTTTTAAAGGAAGTGTACAAGCCATATTTGTTGTTCTCTAAAATCATTTTTTCTTCCTTTTTTAAGTTTCTCTCATACGAGTTTTACTAAAGATACAATGACTATTATATGTTGCACCATCTTCTTCTTATCTTTCCATCGGGTTCAAAACAATTTTAGCTACATATGTAACATATAATACGCAGTGCTCTTCTCATATTTTTCTCACAATAAGGGATAGAGTTAGAAATAGGTTAAACTTATGTCCAATGATTGTACGGTACAATAACATCCATTTGCCCGCACAGACATCCTACAAGCACTTGTTTTCCATGTGGGTGCTCCCTAGAGCCGCCTGTCCACTTGTATATATACGAATTGATCAATACATTACTACGGCGACATTGTTAATCTTAAGATCTGATCCATCGCTCAGTTTTTCAATGGTGCTCATCGAGTTAGGTGTACATGTGTACGTTCATAGAAATGAGTATAAGAGCGTGTACGGAAGCTCTAGTCTGCGTCCATACCGCGTCTTAGAAAAATGTCTCAAGACCAAGGAAAAAAATAGCACGATATAACAAAATAGTGTCGGTCTTAAAATACACTATCAATGAGACATTATACACTGATTTATTTAGCGAGACAAATCTTAAAACACCGGAGCTATAGCGGGCTATTTTTTTCGATGCTCAAGACGCGGCGAGGTACCCACGAGGTAAACGGGTTGGATCGTCGGTCAGGCTGATCGGACGGCTATTAGTCTATGCGACGCGTTCACACTGGAACGTATAGGTCTGGCCTCCGTTCCTCTCATTCCCTCCATACCACCACGGTCCACCTCCCGGCTCCCGCCCCGGCCGCCGCCCATTTCAAACCCTCCACCTCTACCCGGCCGCGCCCCGATGGCCACCGACATAGTCGGCGACGTCGAAACCAACCAGCCCCAGCCCGCTCCCGACGACCTCGACGACAACGGTTTCCCCACCGCAGCCGCCGGCGCCAGCAGCTTCGCGGACGACTTCTACCGTAGCGGCATCGATTGGTCCTCCCTGCAAGCCCCTCCTCGGCACCAGAGGGAGGCAGCCTCTGGAATGAGGGCCAAGTGCGTTGGCTCACTGGTGCAGAGTAGCCTCTTCCAGGCGTGGGGGGTCGACAAGCCGCCGCGGGAGCAGGCGGCGCAGGGCGGCTCGCTGGTGCAGAGGAGCCTCTTCCAGGCGTGGGGGATCAAGAAGCCGCCGCGGGAGGAGGCGGCGCAGGGGTTCCGTGCTGGGGCCGGGGGTTCCTCCTCCTCTCCCTCTTCTTCTGGTGCTTCGTCCGGTAGGAAGCGGCGATGGGGAGGGTCGGGGAGAACGGGGCTCCTGCGGCGAGGAAGCCCGTCGCTTGCCCCTTCTACAAGAAGATTCCCGGTAAACGCCGCTCCTGCACTCGTTATTGGGACTACCGCTGCTCATTTAGTCCATTTATAAATGGTATATGTTGTAGTATCTAGTTAATTAGTGTGTGCTGACTGCTGCGTGTATCTATAGGCTATTGAGACCGTGATTCGTTTCTTAAGCAACTTCTTGTTGGAGATCACGTTTCTTAAGCAGTGAGAATAGTGCATATCTAATAACTATGCTCTTTTAGATATCTTACTCACATGTGCCATGTGGTATCTAGTAACTATGTTTGATCTCACTCAGGGGCGGAGCCAGGATTTGAACTTAGGGGGGCTAGTGATGAAAACTTAAGATCTAGCGTAATGCCTGGGAAGGGTGACACCAAAAATAAGCGACGCTTGATGTCGTCCAAAGTCGGCTAAGACACACCTATTCATCTCTTTTGAGACATGGTGTACACGGGCAGACCACTACGCCATAGCTAGATCAAGTATACGAAGGTAGGTATTGAGTCATAAACAAAGTTCAGTATCGACATATATTTAGGGGCCAGCTAACATGTCACAAATGAATAATTGTCAAGAAAATTCTCATATGTTTGGCAAATCCTAAATTTTTAGTACTATTCAAGATCAAATCATTTGGAGGGAAATTCAATCTACTATATTGTTTCTAATCTTTTTGAACTAACGAAGTATACCGAGACTAGTACTAGAACAAATTAGAAGAATTAGACCAGATTAGCACAGTATACCTTGACTAATTCGGTGGTGAATTGGTGAGATTGTGGTGTGGACATACGATAAGCGGGCAGAAGATTTGTGGCCGCCTCCGTACTACTCGTCAATCAAAGTCCAACGCCGGCGGCGGCAACAAGCGGCACGCCTCGCACCTGGATATCGATCGATCTGATTAGGTTTTCTTGAGGCAACGATCTGATTAGGTGAGATCGGAAGTGGAAAGGATCAGCCTTCCACGACATGTCATTTGGTTGTACGTGGGCACTTAGCAGATGGGCTGTTTTTCACTTGTTGGGCTTCAGTTCGTGAATGGATGCTTGAACTTGGGCTTAAGTACTATCGTGTACTACTTGATTAGCTATGGCCATTAGTACGTACATACATCTTCTAATAGACTAATACTAGTAGACACCTATGTTAATTCTTGAGGGGGGCGATCGGTTGGGGGGGGGGGGGGGGGGGGGGGTCGGACCCCTGCTAGCACCCCTGGATCCGCCCTGATCTCACTTAGTAAGTCTTTTTTTTTGCGGGGCACTTATTAAGTCTTTTCATGTTCTGTAAATTTGGCGGACCTAGGTACGCCGTTCACGGTCGATGCATTTCGATATGGAGCGGTTGAGGGATGCTCTGCTTATTTTCTCAGCCATTTTCATTATGATCATTATGGTGGCTTAACCAAAAAGTGGTGCCATGGTCCTATCTATTGTACTGCACTCACTGCACGCTTTGTGAAGATGTTACTATCAGTCAATTCTGAGTAAGGCCTCTTTTTGATTGTTTGATGATGAATTATGCAATTGTCTAGCGCTGGCAGCAGTAGTAGTGTTAACCAACAAGTTCTAAAATTGATGTTTGCAGGTATATTTGTCCCATGGAGCTTGATACTGAATATGTCATTGATGGAGTGACCGTTACCTTGTTGGAGGCCAATCATTGCCCTGGTGCAGCTCTAATTCACTTTCGTCTTAGTGATGGGAGGACCTATCTCCACACTGGGGATTTTAGGGCATCAAATTCCATGCAATTGCACCCACTCCTCCAAACTGGCCGCATAAATTTGCTTTACCTGGATACAACATATTGCAATCCAAAATACAAGTCAGTTCACAACTGTGAAGTTTATCCATTTTCTCTGTAATGGTTACTTTGCTAACCTGTTTGACTTTTTTTTAGGTTCCCACCAAAGGAGGATGTCATCGATTTTGTTGTGAGGACAGCTCAAAGATATCTAAAGAACCAACCAAAAACACTCATTGTTGTTGGGGCATATAGCATTGGGAAAGAGAATGTCTATCTAACAATTTCTCAAGCTTTAGAGGTACTATATATACTCCTGAGATTTCACAATTTTTTTTTTCTGTTTGGTGTCTTTATGGTCAAGTACTTCCTGATGTTGTGCTATCTGAAGTGGCGATGCGAATCTTCTAGTTCTCAGATAATACATTTTGTGATATTCTTGAAAGGTCCCTATATATACTGATGCATCACGAAGGCGAATTCTTCACTCATTTGGCTGGCCAAACTTGTCCAAAAGGTTAAGTTCATGCAATCAAAGTTCACTCCATGTTCTACCCCTTGCATCAGTGCAACATGAGGTCTGAAGACAAATTTCAGATACATTAAATTCTTTGACTATCTTCTAAAAATTCTTACAAGAAACTGGCTTTTGTTAGAAATTGAAGACTTACTTGGAGACTCTTAACCAAAGATTTCTAGCTGTGCTGGCTTTTCGACCTACAGGTTAATGATTTTGTGGAAATCAACTTTGTGTCCAAAAGTTTGTAACTGCATGATTCTTAGTTCGATTTTTGTAATGTCTTATTAGGTTGGACTTTCTCTGAGGCAGCTGGAAAGGAGCTTGACCTAATTAAACCAAGCTCTAGGGGCAGTATTACAATCTACGGTAGGATTTGTTTTAGCTGATGATGTATTTTCCCTTCATGTTTACTTTGTTAATGAAAACGTGGGCAACCACCACTTTATATCCGAAAAATAAACTATATATGATGCTCAGTGGACTTAATTTCTGCTAACCACAAACTGATTTGTTGTCTTTTGATTCAAAAGGCGATTCATATATCAGATATTCCAGTGATCTCATCTTCCATACCCTCGTAGAACTTTCTGATTGCAGCCAAAGCCAAAACGAGTTGCACCCTATCTTAGGTTGTTCTATATCGATTGTGTGCTTTGACGAGCTCTTGCAATTGCTTCTTAGATGATTATTTTTCTCTTGTCAAACTGTAAGATGAACTAATTTTGTAACCAAAAGGTGAACCTGTATTGGAAGAATACGTGGTTTCAAATTTAGAGTTCTAAACTTTAACTGCAACATGGTGATTACTCATTCTTGTCCAGTCTGTATCAGATGCACATGTTCATCATTTCCAAGCTGCATACATATTCCGTTCTTTACGATCTACTTCAGATTAAAAAAATTCTCCTTGTAGGTGTACCTTATAGCGAGCACTCAAGTTTCACTGAGCTTGGGGACTTTTTGAAGGTAAAGCCCCTGCTGATTAAATCGCTGTAGTATTTGCTGTGATGTCTTCTAATTATATGTCAATGTTTGCCTGGCTAGTTTGTGAGACCTCAAAAGGTAATCCCGACTGTTAATGTTGGCAACGCGGCAAATCGGGATAAAATGCAAGCATATTTCAAGCAATGGATGAAGGGCTTGTGATGGATGAAGCGTGATTAGTTTCTACATAAGCCTCATGTGTGGAATGTTCAGCATGGTATTTGTTGTACACCTTCCTACATGCATTGTTTGACTTAAATGCTTTATCTTCATATCGTCCTATAAAGACATATACTTGAGAAATGCCTATTTTTGTGCTAGTGCATCATGATTTTACATGAAGAGCAGCCCAACTTCTTCCTTAGAGGATTACACCTATTTATGGTTCTCTGTACTGAAAAGGTACGCTTAAGGAGGTGTCACTTTTCCCCACATTTTGTGAAGGCATGCAGAAGAGCAGAAGCCTTGCATCTTGATGCGCTGATAGAAAGAAAAGTTATTGACAACCCTACAAATGGGCGATGCCAAGCATACCACGGGCCTGCTCGGCCAGTAGAGGGCGCATGAAACCCAACGTTTTAAATAGCGGGCTATGGGAGATAGCGGCATCCCTCCAAAACAGCTATAGTGGTGCTAAAGCGGAGCTAAATGGGCTATAGTGGACAATTGTACATGGATTTCATTTAGCGGCAACCTACTCAAACCTCTATGGCGGAGCTATAACAGAGTTATGGCCAGCTATTTATAACATTGGTCATCCCTGAGGTGGCTCAGAAACCGGCTTTCATCTGTATTGTGTTGAACAGCCCAGTTGGAGACATCAGAATTTTGCTGCTTCCAAATCCATCATGCTGTGAGCGTTGTCATTTGAAAGGCATGGATTTTTACTGAAAGCAGATTAGATTTTGTTCTGTTGTTTTCTCATTTGAGTGGCTTGTTCTTTTTTTTTTTGAGATGAGGCTTGCTCATTTGTTTCTCATCGTTGAATATAAGTTGTAACAGTACAGACTCTAGTTATTATTAATTATTGTCCGACCAAACACATTGTTCTGCACTGTGCATTCCTGCATCCACAACCATAATTTTGTACATAATTTATTTCTTATTGAATGTAATGCAGGGTTTTCTTAAGTCACACTGGCTGGTTCAGTTGAGTTCAGCTCAGTTGTCTTCAGAATTTCATGAAATTGTTTCCTAACGCTATTTCCAATTACACAATAAGGTTCCTATTGTAGTACCTGCTACTGAAGTAACTTCAATCAATAACATCAGCTGAAACTTGAGCTCTTGTTGTAAGTAAACTACCGTGCTTATGAATCCCAAATGGATTTCACCAGGGCGATAGATTCATGAGACTACTGATGGTAAGAGTAGATATCTTCCTGAGATTTCTGCTGCTCATCGGAGTAGCTTAATGACGTGTCCCCATTGTAGGTATCATCACTCATCTGGACAGTACCATTGCCTCCTAAGCCTAGGAAGTCTTGTGTTAGCCCCACACCTCTAACTCCAAAAATGCTTTCATGTGCATTTTGCTGCATGTGATCCTCACCAGGCATGTTAGAACTATTTTCTCTTCTATTTTCCGCCCCCAGGGAGAAAGGTGGAAGTCCACTCCAAGGTGCTATATTATTAGGTCTACCAGCCCATGCTGAGCTCATGTAAGGGCTGTTATTGTCTTCAGCAGTCTTCTTTCTATCACTATTAGCTGGCGAGGTCCCTAGGATTCCAGAAGAAATACCAATATTACTCCTAGTGGTAAAGTAATTCGGGAAACCTTTCAGAAGTAATGGCGATGTAGGATCTTCACTGGTCTTTGCTCCCATCTCTGATGCTTTCTGTAGCAGGGCTGTCGCTGACATATATGCAGAGCTCATGGACATGTAAGGAGAGTTTGGTTCACTCCCATCCATTGCAATGCTGGAATCGTTTGGTATTATCTGGTTGGAGAACAGTGAAGTAGTCCTTGCCATGAAGGCATAAGGAGATATAGATCTCAGACGTTTATCTGAACTCTTGTTATTTCCAGAGAAGTTTTCAACTGCATCAGTCGGTGAAAAGCTTGCACTAGGTATTGTGTGTGGAAAGATGTCTTGCTGTTGACCATGCAAACTTCCCACCATTGCAGCAAGGGTTTGGTTGATTCTGGAGTTATCTTCAGTTAGTGCATCACAGAAGGCTCGATGTGTGATGAAGCTATCTTTTCTGTAACAATATTGTAACAGAAAGAAATGTCAGTTTCCAAATATTGGCATTTCTGATGGCTACACTTATGATTGTTCTCTCTCCAGTGGTGCTGATTTTTTTGAGATTCCACGATTCAACTCTACATTTTTATGCTCATAACTTCATTGACTACGATACATCAAAATTTTACATCTTGACAATCAGTTTGGATCTGTTTTTAGTGTGAGAAATTTTATTATTTATTTTCTCAAAAAATTGTGCTATGTCCTGGATTGATAGTGGCTTGTTTTCTTTTGGCAATCTAAGTTCGTAGTTAGTAAACATACATCTGGAGCAGTCATGATCATCAGTTCGTCCAGTTGAAACTTCTACTAGCTGAAGTACCAGACAACTACAGGCATTTCATTTTTTTAGCTGCTTGTGTATATTATAGCCGTTGAGAGGAAAAATACCTTGAGAATATTGTTCCGCAATCACAGCGGTACTCCTTGGTGCCACATATATTTGTGTGTGCTCTCCAGTCTGATTGAACCGCATATTTCTTTGAGCATCTTTCACACTTCCATTTCTTCTCACCATGCTTCCTCGAGTAGTGTTTCTTTATGCCTGTTAGATCACCCAAAGCACGGCTTGCATCATGATGAGGGCAGGTGACCTCAGGGCAAATATACACCTTCTTCTTAGCCTCAGTGCTGCTTGTCTGCTTGAGCTTCCATGGTAAGTTGTGACATCTCCTGTGGAGTTGAAGGTTCTGGTCTCTCTGGAAACCCTTATGGCAGACTTCACATATATATCTGTTTGTTGCCAATAGTGTCTTCGGTGAGAATGCAATTACTTCTGCATCTGGATCTGCACAATGGACAAAATAGTGATGTTGGATATTAACAGTTTGTTGTTCCTGTGCACATTTCAGTTAACAACAAATTGTTTGCTTGTTATGTGTTTCAGTTATTCCTGTATGGCTTGGATCATAAAAGAAATTGTTCCTGGAATGAAACATGACAGGGTGAGACTGTAAAACAATTTTTTGACAACCAAAGTAGCATGTTGCCTGATCACTAAGATGCCAGCAGCTTCCTTTATGGGTATGATTTCCTTTCCTTCTGCATTTCTTGCAGTGCACTGTGTTGTTCCTTTATTTTGGTAGTACACTAGTAAGATGCCCGTGCTACACTATGGAACCAAAGAACGAAACATAGTTTACTCAAGTTATATGTCAATCTAATTTCCTTTGATGTTTTTATTTACCGGAGGCGGCAGAGGAGACATTATCTTGCTTCAATGCTCGTAGGTTTGTATGGTCACACTTGTCAAGGTTGAGATGTGAGCTAGACAAGGAGTGAATGGACGACCAGCAACTCGAATCTTTATAAGTGGGAAAGCTAAATCTCCTTGTAGCCCATGTGGATTTCCTTAGATTAAGGATAAATCCTAAAAAAACCAATATGATATATATCTTGTTTAACTGAAAATTCAGGCTACACTAATCTCATAATCTGTCTTTATGACTGCATTTCTGATCAAGTTGATATTATGGCAGCATTCTACTATCTTTGTATGAGAACCATGATTTTGATTCATATTCTATTTTAACGTAGAGTTGAAAATTATATATGGATTATTAGGCTTAGAGCCATCTTTAACGCTATCATGTTTACGCGTTTGTGATAGTCGAAAACCGCTAAAGCATAGCTCAGATGTATCGCTTGAACTCATAAATACTGAAATAATATACAGTGCAACTCTTTCCTTACCTGGGTTGCCAGGATGACCTCGTCTCTTTTTAGCTGCAGGGATGATGGGGTTGCCTTTGCTCAGTACTGCTTCACAGACTACCAACTTATGCTGCTGCTCGAAGTTGATTTCAGACCCTTCCGCAGATGTGTAAGACATTGTTTGGTAGCTCAGTTCCGGGTGTTCGAATGTGCCAGAGAAGAGAGGAGAATGCTTATTTAAGCATGAGGGTATGGAATCAATCAAATGCTGACAAATAAGAAGGGCCAATTTCTTTTCAGTCAACATCAAGGACTGTAGCTTTACCATTACCATTAAACTGCCAAATATTTATTCTGTTTCAATTATTACAGTAATATCGTTAATTGGCCTAATAGTTTTTGTGAGACCACTGAAACCACACTAGCAAGGAGACCTTTTTTTCTAGTTGAAGAGTAAATTATACATGAGCTGCATGTAGCTTCACACATGATAATTCCCTTTCATCATTTGTATGAATCAAACATGGGAGGATCCTGTGATCGTTCATGTCATTTCAGTAGAATGTTAATGTCTGTTGATTTTTTTTTGTACATGTTAGAAGCTGTACAGATTACCAACAAGAGAGTATCAAGTGCATCAGATATAATACTCTGAAAGGTATAAACTAGCTTGTCGCTGCCGACATGTATTATTTTGCATGTATATTATTTATTATCAACGAGACAATGTCGCAATCAAACGAAGAAACTGATGGAAGAATGACAGTAGATTAAACATAAAGTGCAGGCATGAGACGGTTGCGTCGGTAAGTAACTCGATATAAAGGAGAATGCCAATGGAGAGATCTGGCAGATGTGACAAAAATGCTGGCCACATTTTTTAGTTGGTATATATATCCTTCTTATCATCTTATGAACCCTCTCCCCTAACGCAATTGGTGTTTATGGGTGAGTACCTGATGCAATATTTTATTAGGCTCCAAACATAAAGAAGAAATTGATGGTTACTGGCTTTGGTACTGTTGGGCAACTCATATACCATAGCTCATAAACCACTGACATATTTGTTGGTTTTATGAGCCGACTTCTTGCATTTTCTGCGTATTAAGTTAGACTGTATATTTTCAATAAAAAAACCGCAGGCATCGATATGAAAAAGGAGTCTTATATTCAAGAGTCACTGCAAACTTGCTCTCATTTATTTATTTCTAAGTTAAATGTCTGTCATGTGCATCCGCTTATCTTGAATTTGAAAATATTAATAATAGAAGAATATTTTCTCAGCATATATATTCATGTGATCGTTTTTTTTCATTGACAGAGAAGTATGTGGATGTAGCCCCTTGGAAGCAACTACTGTATCATGGTGCTCCGGTGTGTGGCCTGGTCTCCTGCCGTAATGTAAAGAACTTTATATGCTTGTGGCTGTGTTCAAGGGCTTTGGAATTCGTGCTGGCCGGGCGCTGTTGGACGGGAACGTATGCTTAACCTCGGCGTGCGATGATTCCCGAGAAACATAAGGTGGAAAAAAGGGAGCAGTTTGATAGTCCAACGTAGCTTTCCCATGGACGGCGTGCCCGAGAGAGCACGTAGAGTGACGCGCCGCTCTGTCACTTTGTGATCGAGCTTGCAACCAGAGTCGAACTCAGAACAGACAAACACTTTGTAAGCTAAAACCGTAGCATTTTTTTTGTTATCCACATTATCGTAATAGACAATGATCTTCTGAGCCTAGTTCATGTTCAGTTCCTATGTGCAGGGACATGTGCTGCGCCTCCGGTGGCGTATTTCATATTTCACTTTTGTAGGTTACCACACTCAGAAAGGCTTATTTGGATTATACTAATATTTGATTATCGCTACAGCTTAGTCGAGTTAGAAATAATTATTTCTCAATCGATGTTGGTAGCTGTCCGACCAGTATCTTCGTACTTTTGTGTTTCCATGAATCTCAATGTTTAGATTGGACGATTCTTAGTGTTGATTTAAACATAGTTATTTCTCACTCAGAAACAGCAAATACAATTTTAAAACGGTTCAGCTGCACAGAAATCGGAGAAAATCCAGTTTCCCGGGGTGTGATCTGGTTCGCTTTGCCTCTGATTCACTTCTCTTTCCTTAATTTGTTACGTTTTGGGGTTGCAGACTTTTGTGCTTGAACATGGTCCAGAGAAGATTGACGAGCTAGTGACCGAATTGCGCAGACAACCAAATGACTTGGCAGCAGAATAGTTGTAGTAAGTCACCACAGCAGTATTAGATATAAAAGCCTACAAATAGAAGCTGAACAATGCAATGATAAAGGTCAGCCTGACCAACGTCCATTAAACCAAGGTATAGTTATTAATGACTTGAACAAATCTAAGAATCAAATACAGCTGGAAACAACTTGGTTAGAAAAATGCCCTGGATGTTCCCTAATGTATGCAGCTTGCCCAATATAAGCTGGCAAGACAGCTGGATTACAATCTGTAGCTACTATCTAACAAAAGATAATGCGATTGCTATCACCATATATGTTGGTAATCATGAACTGAGGTGTAAGTCAGCATCTCGGATATCGAAGGAATAACACAACTTAACCTGAAATGGACACAAAGCTTCTGATGCGCTGGAGCATGAACATCTGGTGGTCTGGGGGTGAAGCTGCGCAAATATTACATTTTGCAGGAAGAAAAATGATCACACATCATCTGCACAGTTGTTCATATGTAAGTGGTAATTTTACAAATATTTTGAATTTCAATGCTAATGTGCTTCTCAAAATAAACTGGTGTAGGTTTTGACAACATGAAATCGTGACCTCACATGCTCCTAGGAAAAATTGTAAACACGAATAAATACACCAGTCAAACAACTGTTTCCTTTCTAATTAATACATATGCCACATAATCTGACAACAACACTTCGTGTACAAAACTATAAAAAAAAATTCTGACAAAATTCTAAGCACGGATAATCTTAGTCAAATCAACAACGGTACTGTACCCTTTAAGATCAATATAATGCAACAAAAAACGGTTAGGTTAGTCTAGCCTCACACTTTCGGTTAACATATCTAAATCTCATATGTGATCCCAACTTTGAGCAGTTGGTCTTTTGGAATCGACAACACCTTGTGACCCTCCGCCAAGTTCCTCCTCAAGAATGCATACACATGGTTTACCACTATCTTCTTTATGACGGATGATTTGGGTCCTGCTATCACATTGGCTGATCCCATCAGATAAACCACCCCTCGCTCCATCTCTACGTCAATCAGTTGCTTCTCATCTTCAATTGTCTGAAGGGAATAGGTACTAATATTCCCTACATGGCTGCTCATTTGTGGCTCTATCACCTCCTTGCTGTGCACGACAGAGAGTGCAGATTGCCTGTTCCTTGTCTGGCCTTCCAAAACTCCGGTTAGAGAGTCGGTATCCTCAGTCTCCGGTTTATCCGCTACAAATACACTCTCATCTTCGATGAACATCTTCAGCCTGTCCGCGAGGAACCTTGCAAACTCCCCTGACTCCTCTACCGTGTCACTGTACCCATACCGTGCTACGCACCGGAACATCCGATGCTCCCTTGGGCCAACCTGTCGGAAGAGGAACCGCTCCATGGGTGCGACATGCGGGATCGGTAGGTGCTTGATCGACATGAACAAAAAGACTGTGTGCACAGATGGTATTTTCTGCACCAGCCGCAGAAACACAGGGGGAATACCTTGGACAAGCTCCGAGTACAGGAGGCCCACCCCAGGGATACGTTGCACATTATGCTTCTCGAGCAGTGTGGTCACTTCATCGATAGGGACGATGTGGTCAAGCTCATACCAGTACTTCATGACAAGCACATAGTGCCATGTTACCATTAGGGCCATCAGGACGAGCGCGAAGCAGAACGGCAGGTACCCACCCTGGATGAATTTGGACAGTATTGAAGAAAGGTAGATCCACTCTACGGAACTAAACACGACGTAAAACAACAAGATGAAGATGATATTCTTCTTCCATACGAGCAGCATCACAATGGTCATCAAATGGGTGGTGATTGAGAAAACGGTGACGACACAGATCCCTGTGGATCAACATTATCAAATCAGTAAATGTACCTAATGTTCTTTTCAAAGACTTGTAAACTAATTACCATAGGCATTCCCGATTTCAGTGGTTGTTCTGAAGATGATCGTGATTATGACGCTAGCCAGTCCCATCAGAAAATTCACTTCGGGAATGTACACCTGTCCCCCATGATGCTTTGATGTATGGATCACACGAACCCTGGGGAAGCAACCAAGAGATAGGGCCTTGGAAAGGATAGCGAATGCACCAGAGAGCATTGCTTGGCTTGCAATGATAGCCGAAAAGATGGCAATGATGAAGGTTGGCCAGAACAATGGCGCTGCATTTTCCATACAAAGAGATAAAATCTTATCTTTTGAGAATCACAAACTAACTTTACCTATAAGGACAAAACCCGTATTTTAAGTTGGTTGTACCTGGGATAGATCTGTAGAAGGTGTCTGCAACATTCTCTGGAAATTTTCTCAGATATGCTGCCTGCCCAATGTAACATAGTGCCACCGAGGGGAACAAAACACCAGTGAAGCTTATCTAGTTGAGAGTACAGAAGCTAATGTAAGATATTTCTTTTCTGAGACCTGGGCGATGAAAATTGCTACATTTGAACATAGACCTATAGTTGGGAGTAAAATACAATGAACCAAGAAGTGATGTGGCCATTACCTGAATGGCCCTGATATTGAAGTGTCCCAGGTCAGCATACATACCCTCTGTGCCTGTGGCATAAGGCAGCAGATTCAGATTGCGGGCTAAAGATTCTCTTTCAACTGCATTTTTCATCAAAATGTTTACCTGTAACGCACAAGATAGCACCTCCGAGTGAAATCCATGCTTCTTTCCCATTTCTTCTAAAGTAATCTAGTATGTGCATTGGATTGAAGGCTCGGAGAATGCCGATCTCATAAATAACAATATTGTACATTCCAATGCCAGCAATAAGAATAAACCACACAGAGATGATTGGAGCGAAGGTGTACCCGACCTTATCTGTCCCAAAACGCTGGACTGAAAACAGCATGAACAGAATAGGCACCGAAATCCAGACTACCTGTGCTGCAGAAAAAAGGCATCAGGCACTTTAGATGTGATTAAAGCTGGGTAACTACTAATCAGTGATAATAGCAGTTATTGTTTTTAACATACTTTCAGTTAAACTTGGCACCTTCTCTCTGATCCCACTTACTGCAGAGAGAACTGCAGAAATAGATGAAAATAATCTATTAGTAATTCCGCAAACCAAGCACAGTGACCTAGTGATGACTCAATCTAATATTATTGTTACCAGAAATTGCTGGTGTCAAGGTTCCATCACCCATCACCATGGATGTGCCAAGAATTGTGACGGTGAAGAGCCCAGCCTTAGCTGCCTTGCTGGACTCAAGCTTCTCCTTCAACCATTGTGCCCTCATCAACGGTAAGCTCGGTGACTCTATGCTGTAATTCGACACCATTGAATCCTCCACCTGCTGGTTCGGGATTAGCCTTATCTTTGAATATCGTGATATAAGTGAGTAGAGCGCAAACGTACCACCTGTAATAGCAATGTGTAGAGGAGATACACTAAGCACTCCACGTTGACATGTCAAAAATCTAAATATATCAGCTTACCATCTCCATTATCATCTGCATAGAGCACAATGAAGACATACTTGATCATTGGTATAAGGATGAGAGTGTACAGGATGAGCGACAGGACACCCAGGAGATCATCCTTGTTCTTGATGCCATTAGGGAAGGTACTCGAGTACACATAGAGCGGTGATGTCCCAACATCCCCATAAATGATGCCGATGCTCTGGAATGCAAGATTCAGTACTTGTGTCCAGTTTCCCTATGTCATCCAAAAGGTTCATTCTGTCAAACTATAGTGAAGAGAAACATGGTTTCTGCATCATAACCAAGTATTGTGTGAAGCAAACCTTGGAGCCATGGCCCTTTATATTAGAGACCTTCTCCGCATCGCCAAAAAGCGAGTCTTGGCGTTCAAGCCGTTTGGTCGTCTCGATGCTCGATGGGTCCTCAACTTCTTGTGACATTCGTGCTCTCTTGCTACTTATGAGCACCTCCTAATACTTTTAGGGACTTCTTGAAATATCTTAAACTCTATGCTTTGACCCTTGCGTGCATGGACATATGGTTCCAAGTTCCCGTAATCAGATTGTCCAGGCACCAAGCCTAAGATCATTGTCGTGTATACCAACAAATCAACATCAAATAGATGGAACTAAACAAGACGCGAGGTGGCGCTGATGATGAGCTGATATCCCTTAGCCAAGCTGTAAAGGGTAAATGAAAGTCAGTTAGAGAAGAGCAAGCTGTAAGATGCAAGTTCCATGCTTTCGGAGGGAGAAAGGGTACTAAACTAATTAGAAAGCAGCACCTGGCTGTAAAATTATCATGAAAGATGAATTATCCATCTTTACTCTAACATTGACTCCTAATCCAAGAATCCACACTAGTTTAATTAGTAAACTTCAGACTGAACTTAGTAATAAGGGAACACCCATCAACTCATGCCATAGTCCAGATTTTACCCCTCAAGTCTTAAACTGTACAAACCGTACCACCAGGTATTCCAAAGTGATTTTGGATGACGCGGTGGCGAACTTTGCAAATGTAAAGTCCAGTTGACATAGACAGATATAAAAGGGAATTAAAAAATAGAAAAATACCAGAAGCGTCTACAGCAATCAGCAAGTCTGGTTTTATTCTGATCTCAAAACATTTAGGAAAAAAAGGGAAATCATAATTATTCTGGACAAGGAAGAAGTTTTAAACAAAAGTCTGAAGAAAATAAGTATTTTGTGAAATAATTGTGATTATTTTTCTTGAACTTTTTCCCAGAATATTTGGATTTTTCTAAATTACCTGATTTTCTTTATGTTCCATATCTTTGAGTAAAGATTAGAATGTTGTTGCTTGTTTCTTATAATTTTGTTTGGATTTTCACTCTACATTTCATTGCTTTCCAAATTTGGTGGCTAGGCTGACTCTAGGATGCCACATCTACGAAAACCATCGCCATATCATTCATAGTTATTTTGGACTAGTTTTTTTTTCGAGGAAGATTTTGGACTAGTTAGATAAACTCATCCTGAATAGGCCAATGATACTTCGAGGTAGCTTGTATCCAGTGGATTGGAACAGATCACTAGTTACAAATCCGGTGGTCCAGTCATTTCCCAATATTGGCTTGCTCACTGCCTCACTTGCTGTACCTAAATACTCCATATAAAGAGAAAAGAAACTAGTTTGCTGCATCTGACAACCAAAACATTCACCCATAAAAAAAATGCATGACTGTCTTCAAATCTTGTGGGCGTCAACAGAAGATAATACAGATAATTTCCATTGTTGAAAAAGAAAATAAACATTACCTTCGAGAAACAAATTTCGGAGACGAAGAACAGCGGAAGACGGTGCGGAGAACGGAGGAGTTCCGGGGGCGGAGAAGAGAAGAAGGGACACCGGCGGCCACTGCATCCCGTACTTGTATTGCGGGGAGCGTCCCCGCGCTGAGAGGAGGACCACTTGGCCGCCCGCCGTGAAGCACGGAGGACTGGATTCGGAGGTCAGCCGCATCGCGTGCTCGGCTCGGAAGTCGGGATTACGGCTCGCAACACGTGTGAGGTCAGCTTTTTTTTTGTCGTCTCGGTCCAGGATCCCGTGGGTTTACATCCTACACATTTTTTGACACGGCGTTTCGGAACACAAACTAGCCATAGGAAACTAAATTCGGTAGATATTTAAAAAGTTTTTGACAACATTTTGACAGACACTACGGCAACTTGACGCAAACTAAACTTCCATGATTTAACCTAAACTCCTTCAATGATTCAACCTTAAAACATGAGTAAATTGACCTACACAAAGACTTAACCTAAAAACTAATCGGAGAGGAAGTCGAGATCGTCGTCATCGGAGCTCTCACCCCAGCAGCTCGAGAGGTCCGACGAGTGGCAGCTCTCGGTGTCCTTGGACGACGGCGCAGCAGTGGAGGGGCCAGCTTCCGACGACGCCGCCTGCTTCTTCCTCGCGGCGTAGAAGTCCATCTCCGCCTACATGAGATCGGGGCGGTCGCGGCGCAGCGCCTCCATCCGCCACTCGTCGATGACGGCGGCGCGGTGAGCCATCCTCTCGCGGCGGTTCTGCCACACCGCGTCGAAGTCGACGATCTTCAGCGGCCGCGCGGGGAACTCGGCCTCCTCGCAGGACTATACGTCGCGGAAGTTGAGCTCCGACCACGGCCGGCCGAACCTCCACGCTGCCGCGTTGTACGCGCGCGTAGCGAGCTCTGGCGTGTCATAGATCCCCATCCACTAGCGGTGGACGTCCACGGTGATCTCCACGGCCCAGCGGTCGAACGGGCGAAGATGGACGCCGATGAACCCGCTCATCATGCGGCGGCGCGGCGACATGCGGGGACGGCGAATCGGTGGCGGGGAACATCGATTATGTGGTCGGGGATGGCGGGTGGGGTGGGGGGGAGGGGGTGGATCTGCGGAAACTGTGAGGGACGGTGGATTTGGCGGCGACGGCGGGACGGCTGCGGCTTGGGAAAATGCAAAGCGGCGCGACAGCGGTGGGATTTTTCAAAGTGGCAGTTGGCTGCGCGCGCGGAGGGCGGTGGGATATAGGGCACGCCCTCTTGCGTTGTATATTTGCAACGCGAGGGGGCTCTGCCCTAAATTTTTTTAGGGCACGGAGTATAATAGGGCAGCCACTCGAAAGCGTTTGTTTGCGTTTAACGCCCTAAAAGTTAGTTTTTACAGGGCACGCCCTATTATAGGGTAGCCGTTAGAGATGCTCTTATGGCAAGTCATTGGATCCTGTAGTAAATTTCCTAGGATTGCATAGGATTGATTTTTGGATGATAGGATCCTATAGTGTGTTTGATCTGTAGGATGGTATCCTATAAGACTTTCATGTAAGGAATCATTTGTGAGACTTCCCATAGAAAATTTAGCATTCAATTAAACCTCCATTTACAATTCTTTAGGTGGAAGCAAATTTTGGTGCTTGTAAAATCCTGTATAATTGGAGTGGTCATGGCATTGCAATCTTATGGTTTTCCTATTTCTTTTTTTTTTTTTTTTTTGCGAAAATGGTTTTCCTATTTCTAGGTTGTTCCTATCCTACGAATCAGAGAGACACTTAATCTTACTAAGGCCATGTGTCCCGAGTAGGGATTTTTGACTCTTAAACTCCAGTGCTCCCTTTATCTTAACTTTTTTTCTTTCGAAAAAACGTTCTTACAAGTTTAAAAAAGATTTGCTAATTCTTAGTCGGCTAAGAATTAGTTAAATCTCGACCGACCTTGTAATATGTGGTATACTTGTCGGTTTGTGTTTTCTATCCATCTTGGGCTATTCGGCTATTGCTATGTGTGTTTGTGGCGTGGGTTGCTCTTTTGCTGCGTACCAGCACGGGGTTTTTTTTTTTTGTCCTTTTTGATGTTTGCCGTGTTTGTAGTATGTGTATATAAAATTTTCGGTTGTGTTTTTGTGATCGCCAGTTTTGTTTGATTATATACACATGCAAAATGTGTGTGTTTTGTTTCTGATTTTCACTAGTGCAGAACGATACTATGGACACCCCTCTATATGGAAACGGCAGCGATAAGGCGACGGTAATTCGTGATATGCGCGTGAAAAATGTGGCACACCAAGCGTTGTGGCCCACGAACCGGCGTTCATCGGCAACTGTCATGTTTTCTTAACCGTTGCTGATATATGAGAAACATAATTTCTTGTGTAAATGTGTGCGATGTGTCGCTCAGTGGCAAGAGGAAACCGTTGGCGAGGTTGGGAATATACACATTTCCTTTTTCTAGGCCTGTCATGGATATTATAAAAGACTATCAGTTTGCTCTTATTCCTGTGCTCCAACTTGTTTCTACTCCCCTCTTGTGTCCTCCAACGTCGTGGAGATCGATGACGTCCTGCTCCTACCCCGCCGGCGCCGGGTCAGCTCTGTCGCTTGTGAAGTGCGTGTGTTGCCGCTGTAGAAACACGATTCGTCGAGTGTCGCGTTCGGATCTGAACCAAGGCCGGATCTATTTCAAGTGTCCAAATCACATGGTTAGTTCAATGCTTCGACCGGTTTTGATTGATTTCTGTTCTATGTGATGCTAAGTTGGCTCTGGATTCAATTTTCCATTTGACAGTGGAGAGGCGAAGAGGATTCTGAGAGGTGTGGTTTTTTTGGATTGAAGATTATGTTGAGGTGCTGCTTGCTAATGGCGCCGAAGTGGAAGTTGCAGAGCTGAAAAATGTAGCCATGATTGTCAGGAGGGGAAGAAGGAGATGCAGACGCTCACTGCAGCTGCAGTATCTGGTTTGGCATGGAGCCGAACAAACATAGGAATTTATCCACTACAATTGACCCTCCTGTTGCTGTGCGTAATGAGCGGCAGAAAGGAACATAAATAGCTCAGTTAAATGTTCTTATGAGTATTGCCAGAATGATTTTGTGTGTTTATGTGCTGTTGTTAGGTGTGAAATTGTATGCAGTTAGGAAAATCAGTAGAATGTAGTAGGTGTGAACTTGTATGCAACTATAAAAATCTGTAGAATTTAGTAGGTGTGAACTTGTATACATTTATGAAAATCAGTAGAATGTAATAGGTGTGAACTTTTGTGTTGCTTATAGGTATTTACCTGTATTTAACTAGCGGCGAACCTACCATAAAAGTCTATATAAAATACAAGCTACCAAGAAAAAACTTTAAAATGGTGTTACCACAAAGAAAACAGTTATATCCACTTAAGTGTTTCTAGTAATGTCGCGCAAATATAAAAGTCTACATAACCCTTTAGAAGAATCCTTACCCTCTCATTCTTCCCCTTACTCTGGATCTGAAAACCGGTATGGCGGCGCCCTAACCCTCTCATCCTCCCCTTCACCTGGTGTCGCGGCGGCTGTCCCCTGACCCTTACCCTCTCATTCCCCCTAACCTCCGGACCTGGCCGAGCAGATCGACGGATTTCGACTCGGGATCTGCTGGCACGGAGGAGGTGCCCCGAGATGCGAGGACACCGTCGACGGAGAAGAGCAGATCGATGGATTCCACCTCGAGATCGTGAAGGAGGAGGTGCCCCGAGATGCGAGGCTGCCGTCGACGGAGAAGAGAAGATGAGGTATAAATATCCCAGCTCATGAACTAGTGTTTCCGATTTGTATTAGCAACTCATGAAATGTTATATTGGTTATTGGTTGTGTGTATAAATCGCTCAGCTCATGAACTAGTGTTTCTGATTTGTATTAGCAACTCATGAAATGTCTATTGGTTTTGTGTATAAATCGCTCAGCTCATCAACTAGTGTTTCTAACTTGTATTATTGACTCATGAAATGTTCTATTGATTTTGTGTATAAATCGCTCTGCTCATGATAGTGTTTCTGATTTGTATTAGCAACTCATGAAATGTTCTATTGATTTTGTATTAGATTGTGAATTATTTCGGTGACACTGTCATAAAAGAAGTAAGCCTGAATATAAAGAATTTGGCAAATTTAACATGCTACGGAGGCTTGCTAGCTCGGTGTGGTTTCTTGTTTCCGGCTTTTTCATGTGTGTAGTTGCTTTCACTAACGTAATTTTATTTATCTTTGACAGTATTGAATTCTATCGTATTTGAATTCTACTTATAGTTTGTACCTTTTTCTAATTGCAAATAAATAGAGTTTTTGGATGTGTGTAGCAACTATAACAAAGAGGTGATTTGGAAAAGCATGAAACCGCTACTCGAGTCTCTTTCTAGTCTGAATACCGTTGAGTGTGACCCAAAGAATAGCAACCTTCGGTACATCAACACTTGCTTATTGCACTATCTGTAATGATAGGTGTAGTAAAATGGCAAGGATAAGTTTAGCGGGGATGACAATGATATGATAGATTTAGCGAGTGATGACAATGATAGGTTGAACGAGGCATAAGAAATATAAGTTTAGTGAGACATGTGTAATTTATCATATTGTGATGCAATGTAATTGTGACATTTGGTATATTTTATGAATGAAAATTTGCTATCATTTTTGTTCTTGTGTTGTGATATTTGAATGTCCAGTGGCATTTGTATTCCTGCTGTATGTTTGTAAAAATGCTTAGTGCAAACGGGTTGAAATAGAAACTCTCTTACTGATGTGGCCGACTAATCGAGAACAGAGCTATATGGAACACCATTGTCATAAATTGATCTCATCGGTGATGGTTAAAACCTCTGTTTCCATTGAGGGCCTTGATATCAGCATTGGAGCTCGGAAATGTGATTTTTTGACCCGTTTTCATACTGTCGTTCTGTACAGTGTTTTGTAATCCATGTGATGCTTTTCTTAGAAGGGGTAGTGCACTCATTTTCACGGGGAGTGAGGATGGTGGGCGAGCTATTTCCGCATGAATTTAAGAATATTTCTTTACGAAGGAATAATAATATGAATCTACTATTTAATCTCACAAATATACTAGTTGTAGCAGTTACGACTCATGCGCAACTCAGTTACAACCTCTGTGTGCAAGTGAACAACTAATCGGGATCTGCTAGAGTTGCTCTTCGCTAACAACCACTGTCTCCCTCTCCCGTCACTGTTGAAGAGGCGAACAAGGCGATTTTTGGGCGACCTTCGCCGAGCCACCGCGTCCGTGCCGCGGAGACGCGGGATTCCTCCCCTCCGTCGGCCGCTTCGGCGGCGGGAGGGTGGGGGATCCCCGTCTCGGGCCTGTACATACGGTAGGTTGGGATGGAGTCCCCGTCGGCGGCGCCTTGGAGGTAGGGGTGCGTGCGGTGGAGGTTTTAGTGTCGACGCGGTCTTCTCCGGCGGAGGTGTTCTTCGGGGCCAGCCGTCGTCGCGCTCGACTTGTGGTGGCTCGAGGCCCGGCGTGGTGCTCGAGCCCATCATCTCCCGTCAGATCTGCGGTGACGGCGGAGCTGGCGGCGGGAAGGGAGGATTCAAGATGGCGGCTTCGCAGGTATGTGGCAGGAAGGTGGAGGATCTGGGGCGCTGCCCCCGGATCTGGTGCAGTTTGAGCTCGGGGGCCTCCCCCGGCCGATGTTCGTTCTTCGCCTCCAAGTCCAGCTCCTCGGAGACGGCGATTATTGCGGCTCAACAACGCCCCAGGGCTAGGAGTTCTTCTGCTCCACGGGTGGTCGATCTTCTCGACGGTGTCCTTCGTCGTCTCCGGCGTCGCAGGGTTCGGCTGGTGGTCGATCAAGAGGTTGAAGAAGGAGAGTGCGAGCTGTGCTGTCCTCTGTTTTCTCTGTTTCCTCCTCGTGTGTATGCTTGTCTGGATGCTGTACTCGTTTTCGTTTGAATACAAGTATGTACATTTCAAAAAAAAAAAAACCACCGTCTCCCATCCCGTTTTTCCCGCTAACAACCACCGTCTCCCATCCCGTTTTTCCCGCAGAGAATCTGTGTATTCATCAAATGGATCTTATGTTCTAGCGAACCTAGGTTCCCTTTGCACGTCGAACGGTCGAAGGCGATTAAAATCTTCTGCGCAATGGCCCTCCTCGAGAGACAGAGAGCAGATCAAGAACCCTAAGCTTCGTGGTCACCGAGGATGCTCCATTGCTTTGGTTGGGTACTTCTCTCTTTGTCCCTTACCTCTATGCAAACATTCGCATCTGTTTACTTGTTTAATTTGCATGGCCATGGGTCCTGACGCTGACGGACATGCAATCTGCTGGTTGCTCCTGTGGTGTTCTTATCCTGTAGTAGTCATGTATGCTCGGCAACTGTTCGACGATATGTCCAAGCGGGGTTCCTTGAACCAGATCACAAGGACTGATCTTTCCCTATGAAATATGAGGGCTACCACTATTAATTCTTTAAGCAGTAATTGTGATGTAGTATTTTAACAATATCATGTTATTATCTTGTCAAGCCGGTAGTCTTTCATGGCTTAAAGCAGACAATTCTAATATTAAGAAAACAGTAGCACACACTGAACCTCAAGAGCATTGCATTTGTACAAAATAGAAAATTTACAGGGCATTGATTTCATCTCAAGTGAGTTCTTAGATGGTTTAGATTTTTAGAGAGGGTTTTCATGGGTGCACTCTAAGACGACGTCTGCATTTCTTCCCTATTTAGCATATGCCTCTTTAAACCTTTTTATCAGTGCTGAAGTTGTTAAATATCTTCCCTATTTCTTCCCTATTTAGCATATGCACATGTTTTTGTTCACACATTGCATCTTCTAGCATGTTTTCTCACACATGTGCATTCATCTTAGTTTAACATCGTATTAGAGATGGTTTTCCCTTAGCAGCCGCTCGTTTTCTTCCTCTCTGTTGCCTCCGCGAGGAGAAATCTCACTCCCGGAGGCGGCCTAAACAGATGTATTAGTAGATTCCCATATTTGTCAACATTTTAAGCTATTGGTTGAACCTGTTGGTTCTTGAAAACTCAATATGTGACAGGGAACCTGTTGGTTCTTGAGTCCGATACCTGAAACGTTTGCAACCCGCATCATTAGTGTATTGCCCAACATTTACTAACAACTCAAGGTCCTATTTGTGTCGCAGGATTCTGAAAATACAGGAATAGGAAGAAAGTAAGGTTGTATTTCATGTCATGTTGAATTCTAGGAATTTGCACCAAAGGTCGTTTTATTACATCATAGGAAAAACATAGGAATCTTCATGAGAGGTTGTATAGAATCTTCATGAGAGGTTGTGTCAATGGATTTTTTTTTTAATGAAATGTAGTGCGCCGGAATCTTTAGGAAACTTCCTTGTTTGTTGCCCTTGATCATGTGTATTTGAATTATTCTTAGTTGTGTACCTTATTCTACATTTGCAGGCCGCATGCGCTCTCTCGTATACTACCTCCGTTCCAATGAATAAGGCTTATATTTTCTTGAAAAAGTCAAACTAAGTAAACTTTGACCAAACTTTTTGAAAAAAATATCAACAACTATAATATTATATGGATATCATGTGAAAATATATTTCATGATGCATCTAAGCATGTTTATTTTGTATTGTACATGTTCATAATTTCTTCAAAAAACTTGGTCAAACTTCACATAGTTTGACTTTTCACAGATAGTATAGGCCTTATTCATTGGAACGGAGGGAGTAGGAAACAAAACTACAAAAGCGGTACAATCTTTGGACATCTGGTAAGGTGTTTTCTTCAACCACTCCTCACTCCCGTGTTAGCATCATTAATGCTAGTAAACTCTATCCATTGTTCTTTCCTTTTAGGATGTGTGCAATCAAAATTTCAAATGTTGACAAAAAAAATTCATTAATATGTTTTGATTTCGTATGAAAATTATACTAGCACATTTGACATCAATAGAATGCCTATATCATTATAACTAGCTCAAAGAGAGCAAAGGTAATGTTAGATAAGCATGGTAATCAAATATCTTTTATTCCCCTTTGATAATGGGAAAACCATGAACTTTGCTTACACCTGAGAGAACAGTCAAACTTTAGTTGCAAAAAGCAATATCACCCTTACATTGGACACATTCGGATAATGCCACACTGTACAAAGAAAACAAAAAACAAAAGCTTTCAATCAAAAGAAAATCCCTCCCACATCAGCATGCCTCGTTATTGAATCGACATGGCACTTCGCCCTTCAAAATCAACATCATAGGCCCAGAATCACATGGTTAGGCTCACCTCGTACTTCGGTAAAATCACTATATTTCATATGTGATCCCAACTTTGAGCAGCTGATCTTTTGGAATAGCCAGTGCCTTATGCCCCTCCGTCAAGTTCTTCCTCAAGAATGTATAAACATAGTTCACCACTATCTTCTTCAGGAACGAGGACTTGGCTTTAGCTGTAACATTGGCCTCCCCCATCAGGTACACCATCCCTCTCTCCACCTCTCTGTCAATCAGCTGCTTCTCCTCCTCAACTGTCTGGTTCACATGGAAATTGATCCTCCCTGAGTGGCTGCTCACCCTCGTTTCAACCGCCTCCTCGCTGTGCACTGCAGTTTGCGTGGATTGTCTCGGCCTTGCCTGGGCTTCTGAAACTTCACTGCCATCATCGCTCTCTGGTTCGATCTGCGCGAATGCGCTCTCCTCCTGGATGAACATTTTGAGCCTATCCACAAGAAATACTGCAAACTCCTTGGGCTCCTCCAGCTTGTCAGTGTACCCATACCGTGCCACGCACCGGAACATCCGATGCTCCTTCGGGCCGACCTGCCGGAAGAGGAATCTTTCTGCAGGCACCACACGCGAGATTGGCAGGTGCTTGATTGACATGAATATGAAGATAGAGTGCACGGATGGTATCTTATTGATCAGCCGAGGGAATACTGGAGGGATGCCCTGAACCAGCTCCGTGTATAGGAGGCCCACCCCAGGGATCCGCCTCACCTCGTTCTTCTTGAGCAGTGCTGTCATTTCACTAATAGGAACAATGTGGTCAAGCTCGTACCAGTATCTCTTGACTTGGACATAGTGCCATGTCGCCATCAGACTCATTATGACCAGCGCAAAACAGAACGGAAGGTATCCACCTTCAATGAACTTTGACAGTATGGAAGAGAGGTAGATTAACTCTATGGAGCCAAACACGACGTAGAACAACATGATGAATATGACGTGCTTCTTCCATATGAGGAGCATCACGACAGTCATCAGATGGGTGGTGATCGAGAATGTGGTCACGACACAGATCCCTGTGCATCACCAACATCGATCAGATGAATGAATGTGCTCAGCAATATTTCCATATACTAGACTCAACCTGCAGGCACTATTTTTTGGTAGCTGCTTACCGTAAGCGTTGCCGATGTTAGTGGTCGTTCTGAAGGCAATCGTGACTAAGATGCTTGCCAATCCCATCATGAAGTTCACCTCAGGAATGTATACCTGCCCCTCATATTTGTGTGAGGTGTGGATCACTTGAACCCTGGGCATGCAACCGAGAGATAGGGCCTTGGAGAGGATGGCAAATGCACCAGAGAGCATAGCCTGGCTTGCTATGATGGCAGCAAGAATGGCTATGACGAATGTTGGCCAAAACATTGGTGCTGCAGGAGCATAGACATGGTGAGTTGATCTTACTTGTGCTATGCTTACCAAGTACGTCTATTACATGAAACAGAACTGCATTCTTATTTATTTGTACCTGGGATAGATTTATAGAAGGTGTCTGCGACATTCTCTGGGAATTTCCTCAGGTAAGCCGCCTGCCCGATGTAACACAGTGCTACTGACGGGAACAAGATACCATTGAAGCTGAGCTGCAAGCGAAATACCGAAACTACTGTGAGATGCTTCTGTTTTAACTTGTGAGACCTCAGGGAATAATTGTTACTTTCGAAAGCTATATTTAAGGTTAGAGTGATAATAAGACATGAAGCGAGTAACATATATTCTGCTGGTTACCTGAATAGCCCTGATGTTGAAATGTCCTAGGTCAGCAAACATTCCTTCTGTGCCTGTTTCATATGATAACCAGTCAGTGAGTTCAGATTACACCCTTGCAGGTTGCAGGCTAAAAGCCCTTTTCAGTTGCATTTCTCAGTCGGAAAGGTTACCTGTGACACACAAGACAATTCCACCAAGTGATACCCATCCATCCTTCCCGTTCCTTGTGAAGTATTGTACTATATACATCGGATTAAAGGCCCGTAGAACACCGATATCGTGAGTGACGAGGTTGTACATCCCGATACCAGCAATCAGAACAAACCACACTGAGATGACTGGAGCAAAGGTATACCCAACCTTGTCGGTCCCGAAACGCTGGACCGAGAAGAGCATGAACAGAATTGCGACAGATATGAGGACCACTTGCGCTGTAGAGAAAACCAACATCAGAAATACTAGATTTGATGGGCACAGGGTAAGCAATAATAAAATCTTACTAATCTTTTTCACATACTTTGAGTCAAACTTGGCGCCTTTTCTCTGATCCCACTTACTGCAGAGAGCACTGCAGCACATCCATGAAAGAAACATCAGTACTGCTTTGTTTAAACTATAGTACTCTGTATATTGTTTACCACAATATGATACAGTTGAATTTTATTTGCTTTATCATTACCAGAAATTGCTGGTGTCAAGGTTCCGTCGCCTATCACCATGGATGTGCCAAGGATGGTGAGGGTGAAGAGCACAATCTTGGCTGCCTTGCTGGACTCAAGCTTCTGCTTCACCCACTGCGCCCTCTTCAGCTGTGAGTTTGGTGCTTCAATGTGGTAGTTGGACACGGCCGCATCCTCAGCCTGCTGGTCCGGGATCATCCTTATCTTTGCGTATCGTGATATCAGGAGTAAAGCGCAAACGTGCCACCTACAATAGCAGTGTGTTGTTATTTACCAACTGGATAAACTATACCGCAAGCACTCAGCTTATCCTGCCAAATTAGAGATGGCTTACCATCTCTATTGTCGTTTGCATACAGCACGATGAAGACGTACTTGAGCATTGGTATGATGATGAGAGTGTAGAGGATAAGCGACAGGACGCCCAGGAGATCGTCATTGTTCTTGATTCCATTAGGGAAGGTACTGGAGTAGACATAAAGCGGTGATGTTCCGATATCACCGTAGATGATACCAATGCTCTGGAAAGCAAGGCTTAGCGTCCGCATCCAGCTCACCTGCGTTACCCGAAGGAAAGTAAACTATGGTCAGACTGCTCCGTCAAACATTGATGTAGCATGGACACCAAGTTGCAGGAGAAGCATACCTGGGAGCCATGATGTTTCGAATGGGACACCTTCTCCGCGTCGCCGAACAGCGAGTCATGGCGCTTGAGCAGGGCAGGTATCTCCTCGACTTCGAGCGACATTTATGGTTACCTGCTGATGTCGAAACTGCGCACTTCCGAATACCTGGGAGGCCTTCAGGTATTTGCAATAGTATTGTCAAACAATTAGTCTCCTGTGGCACCTGCTGCCTGCACAAATGGTTTCAAGGCTTCAGATAGTGGTGGTGTGGAAACCAAGTAGTATTATATAACTTTTTTACATTTCCAAGAAGAGGAGGTTGGCTCAAACCCGACATGACTCCTTAGTTGCTAAGCAATAGTAAAATAAATGATCAAGATTCATTGGGTGGCAGTGCTGGCGCCTAATAAATCAGCATGATAAATGTAATTAGCAGTGCAATGCATGCATCCATATTTTAGTCAAATTGTTGCTGTGAATCTGCCTTGTTCTTCTGTACTGGAAGGTCTGGAATAGCTTTAATACAGTGGATTTAAATTAAAGAGTAAAAGGACTGCGCGGTCTATGAAGTTGCCAAGAAGTAGCTTATTGGTCACAAACTGGGAAAATGCAAACTATTGGTCACGAAGTTGCGGAGATTCGACACGTTCGTCACTCCGTCACCCACGCCATGAAAAAGCTGACGTGGCACCGTTAGTCGTCACGTCGGTGACTGAATTTTTGCAGAAATCCCCCTGGAAGCTCACGTCATGACAAAGCAGTGACGACGACGACCATATCCCGGCGGCGCGACGACGGACGCGACCGGCGACGACCATATCCCGGCGGCGCGCGGTGCAAGAAGGGACGGGGACGGTGCTGGTGGGTGTTGCTGCCGTGCGCGACCTGCACAGGAGCAGACAGGCGAAGGAGAGGCCGAGACTGGAGCTCCAGCTCGCAGCCATGGCGGACGGAGGCGCGGGACAGAAGAGAACGATGGCGACCGGCACCGGAAAACGATGGGAGGAAGGTGAAATCGGGCGGGGATCTCACATCGGGGTTGCTGCTGTATTCGTACGGCTCGGGGACGAACGGAGGCGGCGAATTGCGGCGTCGGACGATCTTGGCGTTGAGGAAGAAGAACACGAAATTCCTCCGGCTCCTGGCGTTCCAGCAAGCTCCACTCGGCGATGACGGCGGGGAAGACGAGGCGCGGCTCCTGGTACTCTCGGGCGGGGTCGAGGACGCGCGAGGCAGCGGCGCGACAAGCTCCAGAAGTTGTCGATCATGGCGGTGGTCGTCGGGTGCGGCGCGACAAAGCAGTGAGCTTCCAGGGGGATTTCTGCAAAAATTCAGTCACCGACGTGACGACTAACGGTGCCACGTCAGCTTTTTCACGGCGTGGGTGACGGAGTGACGAACGTGTCGAATCTCCGCAACTTCGTGACCAATAGTTTGCGTTTTCCCAGTTTGTGACCAATACGCTACTTCTTGGCAACTTCATAGACCGCGCAGTCCTTTTACTCTAAATTAAATAAGCCTGCCATTTCCGGATCCAACAGAGAGATAATAGTATTACCAGGAGTTGACAGGGGGGCAAAGCTACGTATGCAAACTCCTTTTTTTTTTTTTTTGAATGAACTACACTGTTATGTGGCACCTACATATGCAAACATGTCATCTCTTAAGCATCAACAATAGGTCCTGCTACACATGACAGTCACATATGCAGGACGAAGCCAAATTCCTCTACATTGAAGAAGTCGAATATGATTGGCAGAACGCCAATTACTCTGTTTTTTGCCTAACAAAGCTGTGTTTTTTTTCAAGAATATAGGCTGCTTCCGTCGGAAAATGCTACGTTGAACCGGGCGGCATCTGCTCCCGGCGCATCGACGGATCTGGAGACTTCATGATTCGGAACCGGAGAAAAGCAGGCCACGTACATCACCTGGGCAGGCTTGTATTTAGGAGTGTAAATGCGTGTATAATTGTGGTTGTGGGGACAAGAACTGTGTCAGAGCAAATGTGCATACGTGGGGCATTAAATATGTTGCAGGCGTGGGGCGTAGCTCTCTCCGTAGGGCATGGCAGATGTGCAGGGCTAGGTTAATCCCAATGGCCGGCTTGACCGTAGCTCCCCCAGGTCGTCAGCACCCAAGCGCGCACCACCGCAACTCCGCAGGTCGCACGCCGAAGCTGCCGCGCGCGAAGCCACCATCGTACCGGAGCACCGCTTTCCCCATCTCCCGGATGGAGGTGGCGTTTTGGCCTTGCGTCTGCGTCCAGGACCAGCAGCGACGGCGCATGCGCCTGGAGGCCGGCTGGAGACGACGACGACCTCCAGCACCCGGCGTCTAAACAGGAGACAGCTTGAACGCCGTCCGTGACCAGGTGAAGAACCAGTAGACGTCCGTGTTGCTGGTGGGCACGACGCCGGTGCGGAAGCCGTCGCCGATGAGCTGCATGATCTTGGGCTTGAATCTGTGGCCGCGACGAGGCAGAAGACGACCTTCTTGTGGCCGCGCGGCACGCCTCCATGTACGAGCTGGCGGTCGCCCTCCCCAGCAGTTGATGTGTCCGTCCGACCAGCCGCAGTAGAGCACCGGCGCGACGGCGCTCATGGCGAGCACGTTCACCATGTGCTCCTGCTTCATGGACGTGCGAGAGAGGGGCGGACGGCGGCTGCTGTTGTCGCCACGCTGGACTGCGGCACCATGCTCGCGGCCAGTTTGCATCGGACGGCGACGCGGTTCCCCGTTCCCGTCAGGCACGCCGGGCGGAAGTTAGGCACGCCGGGATACCTTCTACTGGTATACAGCCGACTTCGCCTCCAACCTCAACCTTCATCTACCGTCGCTCCTCAAGGCGTCTGATCCAATTGAACAATGGCATAGCAAAAGAACAGATGCCCCGGTTTTTAATGTCCTTGGTAGGTGAACGTAATGATACCACTGTTTTCTGACTGACCGACGAACTTGGATGCAACCTCTTCAATGCACCGTCTGCCGCCCATGGAAAGGGGAAAAAAGTCGTCGGGTATTCTACGTAATAGGCCCACCACAGATCGTGTATATCGCTCGTTTATTAATTTAGATATCATTTCCATGCTTTTAGGGACCCAATCATCTGGACGCGAGCGACGGCGTGATAGCCCGGATCAGCTGCCGCCGGGTTCCATCTATTCACTCTCGCTTCCGTCTATGAATATTATCAATAACATAGGTAGGATTATGTTAGCAAAGGATGCTTACTCAGTCACTCTCCTTGACTTAGGTTCCTATTTTTTTTAAGTATATTCCCTAAAACGGTATATTCATCGATGACCCCCCAACCAACGGATGCACGCCAGATACACCAACCCCCGAGTTTAACATAAGCACGAAGTCTTGACTAGGACCAGGAGCATCACATGACGGAAGATCAGTTCTCTATAGTTTATCACAGATCTTCTTGGGTCATGCACACCGCCCTCTCTCAGTTCCAAACAAGAACAAATCCCACTTGTTTAAGCGCTAATCTGATCACAGATCAACCTCATTGGGTGCGCCCTTGACCTCCCAACTCTATCACACCTGGTCTATCTAACGTGTGTTGCAGAAACGAATCATTTCTACAAAAACATGCTGACATGTTGGGCCCAGCTACTACTCATTAACTCATAGCAACAAGCCTCTGTGAACGAGTGGCGAAAGATTTTTTTTCCCCCAAGACTAATTGCAGAGATAAAACAAATCTAAGAATTTCTTTTGTCAGCGTAATCTTTCTAAGGATGCCATTCGAGTCCATGCATAGTAAGGATGTCCAACCAAATGGACATCTTCAACTTAATAGATGGTGTGACACTCAAATTTCAAAAACAAAAAAACACGGGTATAGGGGACCCCGGGAAACATTTTTTTAATTAGAGAAAGTGTTAGGGATTTAAAATTGGACTTCATTGCCTTGTCGGAGATAGGAAGGGCCCATTTTTCACAATCCTTTTTAAATCATCTAGCGGCGGGTCATGAGTTTATCTGGTTTTGTCTACCACCTCATGGGAGGTCGGGTGGCATGTTAATTGGGATTAATTCGGCAACACTCCAAGTTCGAAATGTGGAGGCTGGTGACTTTTGTGTCAAGCTTTCCGTTAGGTCAAAGGGAGACGGCTTCGATTGGGTGTTGGTGTCGGTATATGGGGCAGCACAAGATGCACAAAAACCGGCCTTTTTAGCTGAACTTGCAAGGATTTGTGAAAAGGAATCGCTGCCAATGTTGGTTGGTGGTGATTTTAATATGATTCGCAAACCTGAAGAGAAGAATAATAACAATTTTAACCCCCGTTGGTCATTTATGTTTAATGCTATTATTGAAAGCTTAAACTTAAAAGAGATCGAACTCACCGGTAGACACTACACGTGGGCTACTAGAAGAGAGACACCAACTTTTGAGAAGTTGGACCGGGTTCTCGCGAGCATAACTTGGGAGCAGAAATTTCCACTTGCCACTGTACAAGCATTGACAAGAACGGGGTCAGATCATACACCCTTACTCATCGACGCGGGGATTCAGGCCCATCTTGGAAATGTGGCAAGATTCTCCTTCGAGCTTTCGTGGCTTAGGATGGAGGGATTTTTTGACATGATAGTTGCTGAATGGGCGGCTTTCACCAAAGGCAACTCTCCGATTGAGGTGTGGCAAAACAAAATCAGACACTTGCGTCGGTTTTTAAAAGGGTGGGCTAAGAACCAAAGCGGCAAATATAAAGTTGAAAAAGAAAATTTGTTGAGAATAATCAATGAGCTTGATATTAAAGCTGAGAGTGCTTTGCTTACTGTCTCTGAGCGTGAGACATTGCGAAAGGCTCAAGATCGCATTAGCTCCCTTCGTCGAGATGAGGAGACTAAATGGGCACAAAGGGCTAAAGTTAAACATGTACAAGAAGGTGGAAACAATACAAAATATTTTCATTTGATTGCAAATGGGAAATATAGGAAGAAAAAGATTTTTCAACTTGAGCAAGACGAGGGAACCATTGTAGGGGAGGATAATTTAAAAACCTACATCACGGAATATTACAAGCAATTGTTTGGGGAGCCGGCTCCAAATAATTTTACACTAGATGAGAGTATTATTTCGGATATCCCACAATTGACAACTGAGGAAAATTCTCTTCTTACTGCTGATTTCTCGGTGAAAGAGGTGTATGAAGCTATTTCCCAAATGGAATTGAACAAAGCTCCTGGACCGGATGGGTTTCCGGCTGAATTTTATCAAACCTTCTGGGAAGTAATAAAGCACGATTTAATGGCTATGTTTTTCCAATTTCAGCAAGGAAATTTGCCCTTGTATAAATTAAATTTCGGAGTCATTACATTACTTCCTAAGAAGGAGAATGCGGTACAAATACAACAGTACCGACCGATATGTCTTCTCAATGTTAGTTTTAATTTTTTTACCAAGGTAGGAACTAACAGAATAACGGGAATTGCCCAAAAAGTTATTAAACCTACTCAAACCGCCTTCATGCCCGGGAGGCACATTTTGGAAGGAGTAGTTGTACTCCATGAAACAATTCATGAACTTCACCGTAAGAAAATGGACGGTGTACTTTTTAAAATTGATTTCGAGAAGGCATATGATAAGGTAAAGTGGCCATTTCTCCAACAAGCTTTGCGTATGAAAGGTTTTGCACAACATTGGTGTAATTCAGTTATGCAATTTATTCAAGGAGGAAGTGTAGGTATCAGAGTTAATGATGACATTGGTCATTATTTTCAAACTAAAAAAGGCCTTAGACAAGAAGATCCTTTGTCTCCAATGCTTTTTAATATTGTCGTTGATATGCTGGCCATTCTTATTGCGCGGGCGAAGGAAGATGGACAGGTAGGGGGACTAATACCTCATCTTGTTGAGGGTGGGGTCTCTATTCTACAGTATGCGGACGACACTATTTTGTTTTTGGAACACGATTTAGAAAAGGTGGTAAATATGAAATTAATACTCTGTATTTTTGAGCAACTCTCCGGCCTCAAAATTAATTTCCACAAAAGCGAAATCTTCTGTTTTGGTAAGGCGAAAGAGGTAGAGGATCAATATAGAAAAATCTTTGGATGTGAGTCGGGGTCCCTACCTTTCAAATATTTGGGAGTTCCTATCCATTATAGAAAGTTACGCAATGCCGAATGGTATCCTATCGAATGTCGTTTTGCGGACAAACTAGGATGCTGGAAAGGGAAAATGCTCTCATATGGGGATAGGTTAGTGTTGATAAATTCGGTATTAACCAGCCTACCCATGTTTATGTTTTCTTTTTTTGAGGTACCCATTGGGGTACGGAAGAGATTTGATTACTATAGGTCACGCTTCTTTTGGCAAAGCGATGAGCATAAGAAAAAATATAGATTAACAAAGTGGAACATAATCTGTCGACCCAAAGATCAAGGAGGGCTTGGAATTGAGGTCCTTGATTTGAAAAATAATTTAACGGACAATGATGACACTTTTGTGTGGAGTCTAACTACAAATGGTAAATTCACCGTTAAATCGATATATGAGGATTTGATGAATGGGCATACGGCGTAATTACACAAATATTTGTGGAAATTAAAAATACTCTTGAAGATAAAGATTTTTATGTGGTTCCTTAATAGAAAAGTCTTGCTAACTAAGGATAACCTGGCCAAAAGAAAGTGGAAAGGATGTACAAAGTGTTCTTTTTGTGGTTTGGAGGAGACAACTGAACACCTTTTTATTTCCTGCCCATTTGCTCAACTCGTTTGGCGTGTTGTTTTTTAGCACTTACAATATTCCACCTCCAACTAATATCACAAATATGTTTGGGAATTGGTTGAATGGTATTGATAAGAAGACCAAAGATAGAATTCGCATTGGCGTCTCAGCGATATGTTGGTCAATTTGGAATTGTCGAAACAATCTTGTTTTTAATAGATCTTCGAATTTCCATATCATGCAGGTTATCCATATGTCAGCCCATTGGATTCAGCTATGGGCGTATCTTCTGCCCCAGGACCAGCGAGAACTTATGGTTACTGGGTCTGCCCGGCTCCTGATGGTCGCTCAGGGCTTCTTTTCCCGGGCTACGTGGCAGCTTTCTAGACGACTCCAGGCGTAGTGGTCTAAATGTTGTCCCTTTTTAGATGGTTGATACATGTCTCAACCTTATGCGATGCTTGAGTTGTAAACTTTGAGAACCTCCTGAATCTTGTAATAATTTCAGCTGTGTGCATCAATCGATGCAGAGGCTGGGGATTTCCCCGTTTCTAATAAAAAAAACTCAAAATGAGAAGAAACCCGTGAGATCGATGATCCGCTCCTTCTTTTGTAAAACAGATAGTAGATTATACGGTACTTGTGTGAGAGAAACATGCAAGGAGAAGACGGCGAGTAACCGAGTACCTACCTAGCTAGGTTGGCGACAGCCGGCGGCGATGTTTGGGCAGTGGGCCGGCGGTCGTCCCTCGCCGGCAAGTCTGGCCCGAGAGCTAGCTAGCTGAAGACGGCCGGACAAAACCGGAAGGGGAGTAACAAGGAGGAAGCAATACACTCAAGTCACGGTGGGCATAAAACCCGATACCCGAAGACCGAACCCGAGAAACCCGGACCCGTACCCGTATATCCCGTACCCGAATTACCCGACCACTTAATCAGGTAGTAGTTTTAAAAACCCGAAATTACTTCAGGTAATTCGGGTTCTGTGCCCCGGTACCCGAATTGCCCGAAACACCCGAAATCTGTTGAAGTGTGAGCCTCCGTGTCCTCAAGTTGAGAGCAGCCCATGTATTCTTGGCCCAATAAGGCAATAACGCAGCAGCCACAAAGAACGATCTCCCCCAAAATCGCATCTCAATCTCCGTCCCTATCTCGCTTCGTCTTCTATCTCTATCCAAATCTCCAGGACGTCTCTACCGCTAGCGCCGCCACATACCAGCAACCCCTCCCTGCTCTCGCCCGTCGATAACCTCGCCTCAACCTGTTGCTTCCCTCCCATCGCAGCTCCCCCGCTTGCACAGCAGCGACCAAACGCCGTTGACTCCTAGGCGAGCTCAGCGTCACCGCACCACCGGACACCATCCCGACCTCGCGACAGCTTCAAAGCTCGCCTGCAACCGCGGCCAAGCTCCAACCTCGACGAGAACCTCTGCCCCGCTCCAAAATTGACGGCAACTGCAGAGATTTTTGGTCGATGTGCTGTATTTCGGGGCAATCGGGAATACCCGAGCCCGAACCCGATTTGTCGGGTACCCGATTTTTCGGGTTTTTATTTTTTCAGACAATTTTCGGGTGTCAACTTTAGAAACCCGAAATTTTGAAACCCCGAATTACCCGACCCGAATTTTCGGGTTAACCCGAATGCCCACCGTGACACTCAAGGAGCTAGGAGGAAGCTGGCATGCGAATTGGTCTGCCGCTGCTCGCATTTGAGACAGAAGAGGAGGAAGGCTCCTTTAAATAGAGCGGCATGCAGAATGGAGCCAAAGCGAGAAGCGGCCGTGGGAGATTTCCCGTACGAGAAAACCATAAAGAATTGTGAATTATTATGCAGTTTACTATATTATTGGGCGACGTGGCGGCTTGTTTTCAAGGAAGGGGGAGAGGAAAGAGAAACGAGGTGCAGAGCAACGGATGTATCGTAGCTCCTAGCTCGTCAGTCTTCAGCCGCCGAAGACTCTCTTTCTCCTTGTGCTTTCTCTGGGATCTACCAGCTTCGTCCGTGCAATAATTGATGAGAAATCTGGTGAACCGGCGTTGGCTTGGTGGTTCTTCTTCTTCTTTTTCTACGGCGGTAACATCATTTTTCTTCACTTTTACAGTTCACACCTCGTGGTTCATGTGAGGTTTTTGGCGTCAGTAAAGTGCTTTCCGGGTGTGGTGAATTGAGCCACATGCCATGCCTGAATTGGTTTGTTGCGTAGAAGTTTCTCTGCTCTAGCTTCACTCGCTATCACCCGTCGGATACTTCGTTCGTTAGTATCTGTTGTCACTGTTGGGAGAGAGATGGTAGTACTAGTCATCGAGCCTGATTTTGAGGTAACGGCGGACTTAAATGGCTTATGCAGCCTGATTTTTAGATGCAATATGGTATCCATTGCCACCACGATCAGATGGTTAAGTTCAAGTTCTAACTCAAGTACGTATCTTCCGTTAGCTATACTAAACATGGATAGTTAATTAGTTTCAACTCTCCTCCAAATAAACAAGACAATTATGAGGGTGTAAATTCTTAATCCAATGAATGAAGTTTTCAGAACGTTGGCATCGACCAATAAAACAAAACCATGTAAGAATGGGTCTTCCCAGCTAGAAATGCATAGCCTTCATCGGATTGTTCCTAGGATATGCTTTATATTCTAAAGTGCAGTGATTAACTAGGGTCATTTAGGCCATGAGCAGGTTTATTAGGTCCTGCCATCATCTTGGGGAGTAATTAACTAGCAGTTAATTTTCAGTTTCAGTCAGCATGACCTTGACAGTTGGTTGCTTTGATCATCATTAATCTCCATGCACTAGGGTTTCTGATAAAATTCAGCACTTCCTCTACACCCAAACTTATAGGACTACATTCATGAGAAGAGCTAGACACATCAAGCTGTAACCAACGAGGAGGCTGGTGCCAAACATGTTATGGCTCAGACTACTGACAACGTGCCATTCATTCTCTTTTCCTCTCTAAAAACCTGATTCAGTTCCGGCCAAACTATGTAGGTATAGGTTGCTGGTGGTAGCCAAGATCTGATCCCATGACGTCACACACGCAAACACAGGCACACACTTTCTCTTAGGGTTAGGGCACCGTCTGGTAGCCCGCATGAAGTTGCCGGCCAGTTCAACGCAACCAGAGCTGACTGGGATAGGTCCAAACGAGACGTAACTCCGTGTTTTGTTGTCTGCGTTGTATTAGGTCCAGTATGAGAGCATGCCGGATAATTTGGTACCGGAAAACTTTCTTTTGTATGTTTTATCAAACTCTTGATTGTGAACAACATAATCTTCATAAAACACCAATACAAATTTAACATAATAAATGTTTTACCATCATACAATATAAATTTAACATGATCATCCATTACACAAATGTTTTAAAACCCAATAATTAAAACCATAACGAATGGTCCGGATGGAAACACTGATTCAGATTACAACAATATTAAATGAATAAAATAGGAATCTACTTATTCACGTACAATTGCCACCGGTGCTTAACAAGATCCTTATGGAGCTGAATGTGTGTGGGCTTATCCTCAATCTGCCGGTAGGTCTCAAAAAATGCTTTGATCCGGTCCGGATTCCTTTGGGGCTTCACTCGACTAGCAATGTTGTCAAAGAAAAATTCCAAGTTTAAACCACTCTCATCTTCAACGATCATGTGTAAAATCACACAAGCCGTCATAACATCTGAGAGAGATTTCTTATCCCAAAAACGAGCAGGACCTCGAACAATTGCAAACCGAGATTGCAACACACCAAATGCCCTTTCAATATCTTTTCGGCATGCTTCTTGAGCTTTGGCAAAGATGGAATCCTTCTTGTTGGCCGGTTTTGAAATGGCCTTCACAAATGTTGACCAACAAGGATATATACCATCGGCAAGATAATACCCATGGCATAGTCATGCCCATTCACGGTATAGTTGCAAGCCTGGGCATCTCCACTAGCAAGCCGAGCAAAATATATGTGATCTCTGCAACACATTGATATCGTTCTAGAACCTGACAAACCAAAGAAACAATGCCAAATCTACAAATCCTCCGAAGCAACGGCTTCGAGTACGATAGTAGGATCACGATGATGACCGGTGTATTGCCCATGCCAAGCCGTCGGGCAATTCTTCCACCTCCAATGCATGCAATCCACACTACCAAGCATGCACGGCCATCCTCTTGCTTCATTTGCCACCATCAACCTCTTTGTGTCCTCTTCATTAGGACTTCGGAGGTACACCAGCCCAAATACCTTGATCAAGGTTTTGGCAACACCCGCACACAATAGATCGTCGTATCTTCGCCAATGCGAAGATATTCATCAGTGTAGTCAGCAGGAACACCATATGCTATCACCCTCATAGCCGCCGGTATTTTTTTGGTATGAATTAAACCCAAGCAAACCGGCATCATTTCTCCGTTGAACGAAGTAACGGCAATTTTGCTCGCAAGCTTCAACAATGCGAACACATAAGGATCTACGCATGCGATAGAGCCTACGGAAGAGGTGAGCCAGATAGGTCGGTACCTCGGTGAAGTCCTTCATTAGCGGCGCACTCTCGAGCGCTCGGTTCCGGGGAATGCAAAGACGCCCGACCTTCGAGGCTTGCCTCTTCCTCATGCCTCTGGTCTCGAATTGCTCGATGAGATGCGCCATAATCATGTGTTCGACATCATCATCGAAGAGCATCTCCTCACTCAATCTCGGAATCATCCGAGTCCGAGGAGGGGGAGGACGAAGAACTCCAATCCATCTACCACCGGAAATATTTTGTTAATTACACTATTGATCGACCAATTTCTAAACCTAGACTACACAAATCAACAACTAATTCGTCCGAAATCATACCGAATCTCTCCGGAGCTCCTAACCCGCCACCGGCTCCAAATCGGTGCCTTGGACCCGCTCCCGAGGTCGGCGCAACCACTCCCGGTGTCCGCTGCTCAGATCTTCCCCGAGCAGCCACTCCCTGTCCGAGTTGAACCTCCGCCCGAGCTCGGCGCCGGATCCATGGCGGCGTCCGCGGCCGCGCGGATGGGTTACGCCGCCTCCGGGGTCAAAACTTGGTGGAAACGACCTGGCGGGAGGTGATGAACCGTTTCGAGGGTGCGGGGAAGCTTCAGTTGGCGGAGGGCGGCAGGGCGCAGCGGCGAGATGTGGCGGTGGAGAAAGCAAAAGAAGGCGCACAGTGAATGTTCATCGCGGTAGAGTTCGCGCCAAGAGTGTGGGGTGCGGGATATTTGGCCGCAGAAACGCAAGAGATGGAGCACGGGGGGGGGGGGGGGAGAAATTTTCTGCTCCCCGGAAAATTTTATCCGTTAGGGGGCTTATTCGGCATCTTTTCCGCCCCAGTTTTGGCCCAGACCCGGAAAAAGCCGTTATTTTCCGACACACACACATACATTTCAGACACACATTTAAAACATACATGCTATGATCTGGTTTAGCAAAGTTCATATGAGGTTCGGTACCACCTACTAGTTATATAGACAACAGGGGCATCCCATGCCCCTGGGTTAACATCTAAACAGGGGCATTACAGGCCCCTGATCAAAATGCATCAGTCTGAACTTACCACGCTTGACCTAGTCGTGGTTAGGGCGGGTGTAGGCCTGGACGTCGAAGTGGCGCTCTTGAAGATGGTGAGCTTGAGGCCGTAGGAGGTGAACTTGAAGACGATGGCATCGGCTTCCTCCAGCTCGTGCTTCAGCACGACATCAGGTCAGTTCCGACCTAGCACCATCTCGCCGCCGTGCATGCAAAGCTGCACCCACTCGTCGCAGTAGTGACACGCCGAGATCGACATGCAAGGAGGGAGTGGGATCTGGATCCACTCCCTCAACACGGAATGGAACGATTTAGGGATGACTAGCATCGACAGATAGTTGGCGTCGAGCTGGGCAAAGAACCGGCGAGGTGCCACTAGCCTGGGGATGTAGCCGATCATCGACTACAGACTCTGGGTATGGTTCGACAGCTTCACCGCCTCTTCCTGCCTATCAGGCACCACCGACCTCACGAGCCAGTGGTTGCACGGGAGCATGCCCTCTAGGCCAGGAGATGTTGGCGACAGCTATGTCCCGGCGATTTCCCAGCCCGTCTTGAGTACCTTGTCAAGACAGAGACTTCAGTTAGTCTCTACATGCAAATGAACAAGCAACAATGGCAAGTAGATGGACATTGACAAGCAACAATGGCAAGTACATGGGCATTGACATTGACATCGACAAGCAAAAATGGAAACAATGGCACCAATGGCAAGCAGTTCAAGACATGAACATTGACAAGCAACAATGCCAAGTACATGCATATCTAAATATATAAATGGTGAGACCCATTGAGCGCACCACATCGATTTGAGATTTATGGCCGTCCGATCTTTTCCGCTCCACACCTCCGCACCGTCCGATCCCCGCCGGCTCCTGGAGTCGGCATGAACAGGGATTCGCAAAGTCGATAACCGTACCAACCTTCGTGCACCCACTCTCGCTGACGCCCTCTCCCGATGCCCCCTGGAGCCCGAGGGCCCACCTGTCGGCCTCACGTTGCGTGTTTAATCGGTGTGGCGGAGGGGCGAGATTCGCACTGCGTTCCTCCCATTGGCTGATTTTGTTCATTTACCGTTCTAGGTTTTTAGCGGATGCACTGCGTGCCCCTATGGGAGAGCGATCTTCGTACGTGGTTCCTTCCCCCCTTTCTCTCGCTGACGATGGGGCCGTCCCCTCCCGTGGTCCACATGTCGGTTGCCCTGCACGTTTGCGTCGCCGATCTCTCCCATGTGTGGGTTGTCGTTGTGTATTTTCTATAGTATGTTGGGGTACGCTCGGTATTTCGCGTCATCGTCGGGTACGTTGCACTGTTCGTGATGTCTAGGAGAATGCGGGCCCGATTTCTCCGTCCGAGGCCTTTCTCCATTCATCGGCGGATACGTTGCACTGTGCGGCTGCCAGACGACTTTCGGGCCCCTTTCACTGTGTCCTAGCTGGCGTCTCGCCATTGGTGCGTAAGGTCGAAACCGACCTAAATACAGTGCTTCAGGGGCACTATAGGGAAATATAGAGGGATCCTCTTAATGGCGTCTCGCTATTGGTTTACTTCTACAGTTCGTTGGGGTACGATGGGGTTTTCGTTGTTGGATGCCGCGTACACTGTAGTCGTGTTTATATACTACCTTCCAGACTTTCTATCCTCTCCACCGTCCCCATTTTCTTCTCCTCCATATTTTCTTCTCCCTTCGTTTTTCCCTGTTAGGTTCGTGTTTGAGGATCTGCCGTGGATCGTTTCCTCCTCGCCGGCGGTGGCCCTTCTACCGGCGACGCTTTAGGTACTAATCTGTTATAGTCGTCGTGTCGCCGGGATCTGTGTTTTTTTGGTTTATATTTTCTTTTCTTGTTTGCTTGTGGTTTCTTTTCTGCTATTTGTTGCAGTTCGTCGTCTTAATGGGGAGTGTGTCAGCCGTTGTTGTTCTTGCTCCTGTCAAGCTTTCTGTGGTGAGTTTTCCTTTTCGGTTCCACTGTTGTCTCCTGTTTGGTTTTCCTTTCTTGCATTTGGCGATGTGTGTTCCTTTGTTTGTCTGGCTGGGTCTGTTTTTTATACTATTTTTTTGTTACTGTTTGTTTACTTTTTCATGGGGTGTGTTCTTCCCGGAGCTGTAACCTCGTGCTGTTTTTTTTTGTTTCAGGTCATGTTCTGGTAGAAGGCATCGGTGCTGTTGGTTTTCTTACAGGTAGTTTTGCCGACTCGATGTCTTTAATATTTGTAGTTTGGCCGGGTCGGTGGTTCTAATAGAATATTGTTTTGTACTACAGTGTCGCCCGTTAAAAGTCAGTAATAAATTATTGTTCTGTTTTGCTGTTTCGCCGGCTCGTCGGCTTGGTGTCATTAATATAATGAACCATCGGCGGTACTGTTTTTGTTTATAGACGATTTGGTTAAGCACGTATTTTCGTCGTGTTTTTTTGTGCTGTTTGTTTACTTTTTGCAAGGGGTGTGTTCTTGCCGAAGGTGTAACACTCGTGCGTTTGTTTGTTTTGTTGTTTCAGGTCGTGTCCTGGTAGTCATCGCTGATGCTGGTTTTCTTACAGGTAGACTCGCTGAGTCGATATTAATATATACTCTTTATCTAAAAAAATACTCGCTGAGTCGATGTCTTTAATATTCGTACCCTCGCCGGGTCGGTTTCTCTAATAGATGACCATACTAACCTTCGTGCACCCACTCTTGCTGACGTCCTCCCCGGTCTTGGCTTCTCCGTGTTAATGCACCGTCCGATCTCGCCGGATCTTGGAGCCGGCCCGATCGGGGATTCGCAGAGTCGCTACCCGTACCACCTTTTGTGCACCCACTCTCCTTGACGCTCTCCCCGGTCTTGGCTTCTCCGTCTTAATGCACCGTCCGATCCCCGCCGACTCCATGGTGTCGGCGTAACCCAGTGTTTAATTTATTGCTCCGTGTCATCATGTTAAATGTCATAGATAAAATATTGTATTGTTTCGCTATTTCGCCGACTCGGTGTCGCTGTTAGGATATTATTTTTTATTCGAACTCTAGCCGGCGAGGTGTAATTAATAGATTATTGTTCTGTTTCCCAGTCTCGCCGGCTCGGTGTTTATAATAGTCAATTGTTTTGTTAGGTACTCTTGCCGGCTCGGTGTGTGTCTAATCGTTTGTGTGTTTGTCTGTTGGTCTGTTTGTTTCAGGTCGTGTCTTGGTAGAACTCATCGCCGCTGCTGTTTTTTCACAGGTAGTCTCGCCGTCTCGGTGTCTCTAATAGACGGTTGTTTTGTTTGATAGTCACGTGGGGCTGGTGTCTCGGATAGGATTTTATTGTCTTGCCGGTTTGGATACGCTTTTCTTAAAACTAATGAATATGATATTTTCTATTTGTAAGTACCTGGGTCGCTCGACCTTAGGACAACCCATTTGTCAAATACCGTGGATGGGTTCTCCGTCTATATGTTCACTCGATGGTCCCGTGGATACTCTTTCCGTTCCAATTAGCAAAGAATATAGTCAAAAGTGGTCAACGTATTAGGTTGACAAATATCTTTATTTGTTATGTTTTTCGTTGTTTTTGGCAACGGTTAATCCGTAGATCCTTTAATTTGTTTATGTTCAACGACACGTACTATCATGTTAGTTTTCGTTTCCACCGAGTTGCGGTTCAGAGTGGTTACTGACTTAATGGGGTTGCCGCATGTACTGTGCTGGGGGAGGGTTTGTGTTTAGGATCAGATGGTTATTGCAGCTCTCATTTCCCCCTTTTCTTTTTCCGATGTGTTCTTGCTCCGTCGTGCTTTTCTCGAGCTCTGCCGTGTTTCTATGGAATCCGTTTGCTGTTCTTCTTGTCACGTTTGGTCCCGTTGAGATCAGGTTGGGTTTTCTTACCGTGTTTTACTCTCTCTTTTTTTTGCTCTTTCTTTGTTCAAATTTGTTTTTGCATTTCATTTCTTAAGGTTGTTGTATTTTTATTTAGTGTTTGTCATATGTTTGTGCTCTGTTTTCCTACCTGTTCTAACGATCGGTTTACCTATTTTTGTGTTCCTATCACGTTGTGTGTCTGACCTATCTTTGCGTCCCGCCTGTGTGTGTCGGATTTCTTACGTGACGTTGTTTTTGATTTAGAGGTACGCTAGGGAAATATATCGGGACCTTTTCTATTTGTCTCGGTCACGTCTTGCTGTTGGTTAGTTTCTACAGTATCTCGGGCCCACGATGGCATTCTGGTCATTAGTTGCCGCGTCCGTTCTACTGTTGACGTGTTCGATCCGTCGTTGACTATCTTTAGTCACGTGGAGTCGGCGTGATCGGACGGTGTATTAAGACGGAGAAACTAATGTTGTTGGATCCCCTAGGGTGTTGGAGTCGGCGTGATCGGACGATGCTTTTAGACGAAGAAAGAGGAATGCAGGTCACGCCGACTCCAGGGAGTCGGCGGATCGACGTGCAGTAAGACGGAGAAGGCCAGTCCCGTTGACTTTGGCTCGCCGGCTTGGTGATTCTGATACAAATTGGAGGATAGGATTTTTCTGTTTCGTCGGTATGGATACAATTTTGGGTGGTCACCATAAATGGGTGTAGGTCAGATCCATCTTCTGTCGTGCTGTTTCCTGTGAGTAACATGGTGCGGTTCGTACCATCGCTTATGTCAGCTTAAGCGTAACGACTCAATAGCTAAACATTCCACGCTGCCGACTCCACGCTCCTACATCCTGCTTACAATCAGCGGTTAAAAATAATACCCATACCGGCTCATAAATATATTTTTTTGTAAATACCAGGGTCGCTCTACCTTAGGAGTCAGAAAACTTTCCTCAATGGGCCCGTGGTTACTCTTTCTGTTCCAATTAGCAAAGAATATAGTCAAAAGTTACAGGCACTGGTCGGCTTAATAGGAGGGCACCGCGTAGGAACAGTGTCTGTTTGCCGTGTCGTTCCTACTTGACGACTCCGTGTTTGTTATTTAGGCTAGCGATGGTGTAGTCCAAACGTCGAGTCGGTAACTTGATCTGATTCTAGGCAATGACCTACAAGAAGGATTTTATTTTGGTCAGAGATAATATCATTTAACAATGATCTTTAGTATTATTGGTTGTACTCTCGGTGGACGTGTGATGTGATGTATCTAATAATAGTCTTGCATCTGATTCTAGGCAGTGACCTGCAAGAAGGATTTTATTTTGGTGACATTGTACAAGGAAATGCAGTTGTTGCACTGTCATTTTGTTCCGAAACCGCTCATACCAGCATGAGTGTTGGCTTCATGAACTTCTCTACGTACTCTGTGGTAAGTTCATTCACTGTATCCGTTTCTCTAATCAACACTTAACGTTAACACGCATAGACCGCTATTGCAGGAAGTGGACATAAAGAACGAACATTAAGTGTTGATGATCGATAAAACCACCCGTTTCAAGAACGCTAAGGCGAAGAAGGGATACTTCAAGAGGAGTGGCAAATCTGTTAATTCTCACGAGGAGTGGCAAATCTGTTACTTCTCACGGCGGAAGGAGTAGAGGAACTAGGCACATCAATTTTAGATAGTTTAATTTGAAGTTGTTCAAAAGACTTTATGAGCGTATAATGTTCACTTTCCAAGGCTTTGTGAGCCTTGGTATGGAATTGCTCGAGGAGTTGACGCCATAGAGGACGAGATGTTTCAAAAGGGGGAAAAGGTGCCCAGGCTCAGTCTCGATCAGGGGAATGTGGCATTGAGCAAACCTAGCGCGGTGCAGGGTGGGCAATAGGCGGTGACCATTCTCTTTATTCTGGACGGGTGTCGCCGACTCCAAGGAGTCGGCGTGACCGGACGGTGCATTAAGACGGAGAAGCCAATATCGTTGGCTCCCCAAGGGCGGCACGCCTTTCTAGGCTGACGACCTGACGCTTGGCATGAGGCTTCATCGCAAACAGTATTCTACGGACGACGACAGGAGAGGGATAGTAATTTAAGTCTGGCATTGGAACCTTCTCCTTCCTTAGCACCCCTCCTCTCCTCTCCAAACGACGACGGTAACATACCCTACGAAACAATGCGACACACGTACAGAAAAAACACAGATAGTCTTAACACATACTCGCGTCTCGCCATTGGTTGCCTACTGCGATTTTACCGTGCGACCTTTTCCTTCCCTCTCTCGCATTTACTTTTCACTGCCCATTTTCTACTTCCTTTCCCGTTTACCTCCAGTCATTAAGCCGACACCTACATCAAACAATGTCGTGCACTCAGTTTCTTTTCCACTGAGTTGCCTGAGGAATGCAGGACACGCCGACTCTAGGAAGTCGGCCGGATCGACGCGCAGTAAGACGGACAAGACCAGTCCAGCCGACTCCCTAGATTTTGCGGGATAATATGTCAAAAAGATACACCTTGCAGCGGGGATCTTAAATAAAGTGTTCTTTCGACGCTGTTCTTTCGATGTGACCATATTCAACTTTTTCTTTCTTATTATAAACCTTATATTTAGCAATAGCATGGCCACGTTCCTCGATGATTTTGGAACAAAATTCATTATGTGACTCCTCGATAGAATCAAGTTTCTCTTCAAGAGTAACTCAGAGCTCATGCTCCTCATCGAGAGTAACGGTAAGGCAACGCTCGTCACGCCTACTTCAGGGAGTCGGCGTGATCGGAATGTGTATTGAGACGGAGAAGCCCATGTCAGTCGAGTCGGACCATGTCCGTTTTGCCGCGTTCTAGCTGCGTGTAGCCATTGGTGCCATGTTTGTTACCGGGCTTGCTGTCATTTAATTATCGGTCTTGCCTTCATCATCTACTCATTGAAGATATGATGTCGATATCAACCATGTCGACTCCAGTGAGCCGGCGGGATAAACACCTTAAGTTAAAATCGGTGTGACTTGACCCATGATCTTAACGTTAATCTTCTCGGTTCCTGTTACCCTCAACGCATCATGGGACAGCGATTCCAAAGCCTCCGTTCATTACTGCCGGTTCTCCATATAAATTTACCATGTATGCACCAAAAGCGAAAATCATGCGATAATATGCGCGATGCCAATGCCCTATTCATCAAGTTTATTGGAGGTTAACCGTGGGGCCCTCAAGATAGTTAATAAGGCATAAAAGGATATCCGTTGCTATGTCATCAAGATTGGTTTTATTCACAAAATTCTCGCGCATTCCAAGTTCTATGTCATCGGGTCGGCAACTTGAGCCCGCGCTATGTTGTTCAACCGGCGTCAGCAGACGTATGTCCCGTGTCGACGGAGAAGGGTTCAGCAGTTTGTTGTGCGGAGGTTCTGGTTCAGACGGTGTTGACGTAGGTTCGTCTGTGCCGTGTTCCGGACGAGGGTTGATCTTGGTCCTATGCTTGTCGGCTCCACGTCTGTCAGGTTCAGCGGTTGAGGTGGCCAGATAGGTCATGCCGACTCGAGGGAGCCAGCGAGATCCATGAAGAAATAAAATATTGACAGAACTAAGTCGGCCGAACAGCGAAGGAACAACGCCGTCGGCGACCGTACTGTCGATCCTCAGCAGCAAAACAGTGCCAAACACTACACATGTTCCGGGACAAGGATCGTGTGCCATATATTACACATAGTTTCGATGGACAGAAAGAAGAGCATATAGGTAACCTATCTATAGGTAGGTAGGATAAGCTCCAATTAACATGCTCACGCAGGAGCAACGGAACGTGCCTGAGCCGATGGCCCTGGAACGCGCCATGGGCTGAACTTCCCTTGCGTCATCGGTGGAGCCTTTGGTTTCTAACGCGCTGATTTACTTCCGGGAGATACGCCGGAGTTCACGCACGACGACACAATGGCGGCGCTCCTCCCTCTCCCACCGACGTGTTCGTGCTTGGTGCTCCGCGTCTTGGCGTAGGCCGCGTTGTAGGTTGTCCGTGTTCACGGCATCAAATAAGCCGATAGCCCAGCGTCGCTGCTTGTCAGCGTGCCGTTCGGACCGTACCGTCTTTGCCAGGACGTGCTTCAGCAGTTCGTCATCGTCGGTAATGCTAGCGAGTTCTTCGGCATCGTCGGTGGAGTAGGATGCAATAGAATCGTTATCAGAGGAGGAGGAGGAGTATTCTTCATCCGACTCCAAGGCTAGTTTCTCCTCATACGTGTTTGCGGTGCTGTGGCCGGCACCACCAAAGTCGTTGGTAGGAGGTGCAGCGCAGACTCCCGTACCATTGAAGCCGGCCGGTGGTGGCGAAGGCGAGGCCGGCTGGTGGTGGCGATCTGGTGAAGTCTCCATCATCGGCTGTTCAGGAGGCGAGGGATCCATCCTGTGGTTTGTTTGATGGGACGTGGGGAGGGAGAGTGAGAGGTTCGGTGTAGATAGAGATAATGTGTGCGGTTGGTTGGTAGATTGGAGTTATTGAGGCGCCTCCCGCTCTACTCCACGCGTACGGTGAGTGGGTGGTCAAAATCATGCGTGTGTTCTCGCCGGCTTAATTGTGCCTTGGGAACGTTCGAGTCGCTTTCTTTCGGTGGTGGGCCCCTGATGTACTATTTACCGTCCCCTTCCTCTGTTCCCTTACGCAAGGAGCTGTTGCGAGGGTTTTCTATTTTCTGTCTACCGATTTCCTCCTCTCTGTTGCTCATCATGGTTTCGGCGAGGAGATACCGGCAGAGTAGTGGCGTGTCCAATCCAGAAGTTTCTCGTCCTAACATGGTTTTGGCCCTGGCTGCGGTCAACGGCCCTCCGCTAGGTCCTACGCCCTTTGTATCGTTGAGAGAGGGCCTGCCATGCATCGATGGCAGCCGCTCGTCGACTGGGTCAGCGCGGAAACGTGGCCGGTTTGAGGGTGTTGTCTCAGGGTAAATCTAATTCCTTGATGTGTTTTTTCGTTTCTTTACCGTGCTCTGATTTCGATCTCTTCTTTTCCTCTGTTTCAGTCGGTCGAGGAAGGAATGCCCCGAATCTGTGCTCCCCGCCGACATGGATGCAGGAAATCAACGGACGGCTGAGGACGATTTCCGCGGCCTAAGTAGTGATGATGTCCGTCAATCTGTACTGTTACTCTCCATGCATTTTTCTCCTTTTCTGTATTATGTAATCCCCTCTTTTGATTTTCACTGTTAATTGACGGAGTATTGTATATCTTTGTATCAGGGTTGGCGAATATGGTGAGTGAACTTCGTGCAGAACGCGACGAGCTACGCTCGGAGACCATACGGTGGTCGAAGCTGCAGGAAAAAACCATTCAATCGATGGAGCGTCACCGAATTTATATAGAGGAGTTGGTATCTGAGAAGAAGGAGCTATTGTCCGAGTGTAGCCGTCTCCGGGATGAGAAGGTCGAAGCCGAGACGAAGAGCATCCAGTATCTAAAAAAAGCCATCGTTGCCTACGCGGCGCTGAAGGAGTCGAACAAAAACTTACGGAAGACCTTGGACATCATCGAATTTCTAAGGCTGAAGGGCAAAGAGGTTGTTATGTTTTAGATAAAAGGTTTTTAGCGTGTGAAGATTGGTTACGTATTTTGAAGCAGAAGATGGACGATTCGCTGCACTGTTTGTGCCTTCTGCGTCTCCGTGTACGTCAGTGTCCATGGTCATGTTTGCTTGTCGTTTGTCGACATGAAATTGGTTCCTGTGTATTGTTTGTCTAATTTGTTGCTCGACCTTACATATGGCTTTAGGGTCAACACGAGTTCTATGGTGCTTGCATGGCATTTAATAGTTGCAAGTATATGTTTTCTGTTTATTATTTGTCTAAGATGGTCCTCGACCTTACATATGGATATAATTATTTCTACCCGCTGATTATTAGCATCGTGTATGGCGTGTCATCAAAATAGGGCTCGGGGGGTCGTGTGCCAAGGCGCACCCCTAAATCTAGTTAACATTGACAAGCAACAAGCAGTTCAAGACATGAACATGAACAAGCAAAAATGGCAAGCACATGGACATTGACATTGACAAGCAACAAGCAGTACATGGACATCCACATGGACATGAATAAGTTATGGACATCTACAAGAACATGGAAATCAAGATCTACCTGAATCCTACAACGTCACAAACCCTAACAGATCTACAAGGATGTGGGATCTACAACGAGCCTAAACAAGATAAAGGAAAATAGGCTGGGAATGGTGAGAAAAAACCCCAAATGGCCACAAACCCTAACCCAAATCTAAATCGGGATAGAATCTACTGTTCGATGACCTAAATAGGGGAGGGGGAATGAACTATGTGTCCAAGGACGGGTGGGTCCTCCCGCCGGCGTGGAAGAAGAAGCCCGCGTCACCGTTTTCGAAGATGATGCCGGCGGCGGAATCTTTCCGTCCTTGCCCGGTGGCCTCGAAGATGAAGCCACAACCGCCGATGGCGCCAGCGCAGCTGCCGATGCGACCGTCGGAGCTCGGGAGTGGCCGACACAAACTGGCGATGGTGCTTTCAGCATCTTCGCCTAGTCGGCCGATGCCTGGGCGACGAGAACATCGACCCACTTCTGGTGAGCGGCGAGGGCGGGGGTGCCCGAATTGCCACTACGGCAGAGTGGGGGAGGAGGAGCGACGGCCATGGAAGCGGAGACGACGAGGGGTGAGAGCGGTGGAGTGGGTGGTGAGGGGAGTGGGGACTGGGAAGTTATGCCGGAACGTCTCGTCTCCCGCGTTTTCCAGCACGTGCGAAAGAGCGGCACGCGGAGCTCGCCAGGGCCTGGCCACGCGGAAACGGCCAAATTGGCCGTTCCTCCAGGGCCTGGCTGAGCACTGCTTTGAGGTTCGTGTTATGCAATAATGCGGGCCGGCCGAAGCAACCAAACGGGAAAAATTTGCACCCAGCGGGCCTGGCCGAGGTGCACGTAGGAAACCAAACACGCCCTTAGTGCACCCTCAAAATGCTTTTGTGTGCTTGCTGATATGTGGTGCCTATTCGGGTCAACATAATGGCTCAAGAGCGCTTATCGGCCGGAATTTTCCGTGCTGAAGGTTTATACGATATCTATAGAGATACTCTTGTATAAGTAAAACTATGAGGCCACAACACGTATATAAACAATACTGATAGCATATTTAGGCCGATACATTACATACATACTACTAACCCAAGTTTAAAAAAAGCTTACAAAGTCATAGTTTAACAATCTTACAACTAAAAATCAATAGTTAGGCCTTGACAATCATCATCACAGTTTCATCAAATTTTATGCACCAGTCAACACAAACAAAAAATCGAACTAATGGAAAGGACTAGCCAATCCACATATACTTTTCAACCCTCCATCGCACATGTGTCTCGGAGAGGTCAACACGTGCATAGAAATCTCAGAGGAAGGTTTGACTCAAGAGGCCTATACTTGATAGAGGGGGAAATTTTATGAAGCTCGGGACTCGAACTTGAGATCTACAACTCTGATATCATGTCAATTTCCATGCACTAGCCAACGCAATCAAAAGTCCAACCTGATGGAAAGTCGCTCCACCTCCATGCAGAACCATGCAACCACAACCTATGCCATCCACTTGTCCCTCTGAGCAATGCACAACTCAAAGGATGATGCACCCAAGGGGGGCGACGTAGGAGTGCCACCATCAAGAATCCATGGATCTAGGATTTCCCCAAAGTTAGAACAAGGCAGTGTGGAGGCCCCCCCCCCCCTCCTTGATGATGCATTCACAAAGGGAACGCCACAAATGCATGAGGCTCTGACCACCAGCCAAAATAAGGGACCCAGGTTTGCCCCCACAAACCTCCATCCAATGCATCGGAATAGCCACCGGTAGATTCGCGACGATGGCCAAGCCCGACCCAGACTTGACGGAAGCAACCAACACCTAAGCTTGGAGGGGAGGCCTCCAACCGCCCCATCTCGCCGGACACAAGAGCCGTCCCAAGCCCTAGCGCATGCCGCCGTCGCCATCCCAAAAATTGCTTGTCGAAGCAGCCCATACATTGGAGCCACATGATGCACCATGTGGAAGGAGAAGCTCTACCACGCGCTACACCTCGTCGATCGGCACCGTGGGCCGAGCCACGCAGCACCAGATGGCCAAGACCTCCTTGTGCGAGGAAAGGACCCCGCCGCCGCCATCGACCAGCCGGGTTTTGCCCGTCGGCCTCCTCACGTGACGGCGAGGGATGCGTGGAGGAGTAGTGGGCCCGACAGAGGCGATCTGGATCGCCTTCTGAGTCGCCTTGCGTGCGTCTCGAGAGGTACCGTTTTAGGTGATACACTACAGTGGATAAGGTTAGTTGTTCTTGCATATGTAGTTCTACAATGAACTTTTTGAATATATAATCCCTTCATATTTTGGCAATATATATAGTCATAAAATATACTTACATATCCAAAAAGGGTACTGCTATATATGCAGATATTTTTTTCCCTGGGTTTTATATCGCCTTTTTGTCGACAAAGTGAATATATTAATATAACAAAATACTTACATATCCATCAAAGGCCGTGCTATATATGAAAAGACATTTTTTTCTAGGTTTTATGTCACTTGGCTTCGTGATTCCTGAATGGTTAGACAAGATTATTTGCACTTCAAATAAATTGTTCATTAACTCCCTACATCATGCATGTTGTTATATGTATGCTTGCTTCTCCTTAATTTAGCAGTTTGAACCAAGACGCAGTGTCCATCTGAGGCAGGCAGTTACAATTTTGTTAGATTTAGCCTCACAGACTAAATTTTGACATTGAATTTGAGGGGAATCTTTTTGTGGATATACCATGCTTGTGTCTATGTAGTTAATTGTATATAAAAATCATTAGTTATTGTTCATTTGTACTATCTTCAGCATCTTATTGTGGTAATTTTCAGCACCCAGACTTATCAGCGATCCTTATCTAGCTAGTGTATTTAATTTTTAAGATTTCAAAGTGAGAGGCCTTACAATTTATTGGAAATTCAGATTTTCCGATTGACTTCAGCAGTAGACGACTTCGTATATATGGAGAGAAAAGGGAAGGATATATTCATGAATGAATTGTCGCCTTTTTACACAAGATAATTCTATACACAAGTATTTCTCGTTCTATTCGGTCCCTCATTGCTAAAGAAAATATAGATCTTCCTTAACTATTATCACCACTATGGGTGTTTACCCAACTTATTATAATTAATCTGAATTCGCCTTCATGGAACGGACTGTACGGATGGGCGATGCAAGATTGTGAATCTATTAGTAAACAAAGTTCCCCTTAGGAACTAATGGTGCTCCTGAGAGTTGAGTTGAGATTTTGTTTGAGGCTCTGACCTTGAATCCTCTGACTTCATAGAAAAAACAAGAGTAAATCATTGGTGTTATTTTAATCATTAGTTATTGTTCATTTGTAATATCTTCAACATCTTATTGTGCTAATATTCAGCACCCAGAGTTATCTGCAATCCTTATATAGCTTATGAATTTAATTTCAAAGATGTCAAAGTGAGATGCCTTACAATTTATTGGAGACGCAGATTTTCCGATTGACTTCAGCAGTAGATGACTTCGTAAATCTTATATACGGAGGAAACAAAATGAAAGGATATATTCATGAATGAATTGTCACATTTTTACACAAGAGAATTCTATACACAAAGTACTACTCGTTTTATTTAGATCCTCACCGCTAAATAAATACAAATCCTCCTTTACTATTATCATCACAATGTACAGGTGTAGTGATTGCGGATTACCCAGCTTATTATAATTAATCTGAATTTGGTTCATGGGACGGACTGTACGGATGGGCGATGCAAGATCGTGAATATATTAGTAAATAAAGTTCCCCTTAGAAACTAATGGTGCTCCTGAGAGTTGACTTGAAAGTTTGTTTGAGGCTCTGACCTTGAATCCTCTGACTTCACAGAAAAAACAAGAGTTAATCATTGGTGTTATTTTAATCAGAGCGTCACGATAAAGAAGAAAAGATGCCTGTCTTTATCACCAGTTCTGAAAACTCAAGATCCAATAAAAAAATTGGTGTTTCAGATTCACGCGGAAAATTATAGGTACAACACAAGGACATTGCAGAAACACTAGTTAAACCTTCCATGAGCTGGCCCAGATTGTATATCAGTGCAACGTTCCTATCAGTATTAGATTTAGATTTAGCTCATTAGGTACTATATTTTGATGCTGCATTATGTGCAATCATACGAATATTTTTAGTTTGTACATAAAACTAAGGTGTGTTCTTGGAAAAATATTGAGTTTCTTTCGTCTTCAAGACCAGTTGGCTCTTTGCTATATTTTCCCCAGACGCGCAATTAACACGGAGTTGAGAGACATCCGTACCAGATCCATAAGAAAACGCTAGTTTACCTCCGGAGGATCGATCCTCCGGGTAGCACAACCGATCGCGTGTCCACGTGCCTGGTCCCACCCACGTCACTCCCTCTTCCTTATCCATCCCCTTACTCGTCTCGCTACACAGCTCCAGAAACCACGCATCCGATTAAAATCGTGAGCTCGCGCCGCCGTCCCTGGCCGGCTGGACCCGCCCCGCCGCTGCTCCCCGTCCCGCCTTCTGCTAGCGCCGCCGTGCCCTCATCCGCCGCTGCTAGAGCTCCGCCTCGACCTCCTCTGCGCGCGACGCCAACTGCACTAACCACCACCGCCGGTGCTTCCTTCTCGATGGCCGCAAAGACGACTCACGGCGCCTCCGCACCCTCGCCCGCCCTTGCGTAGAGCTCCGACGCACCCACACCCAGTGCTTCGTCAAGCTCCGGCCTGACCTTATCCGCGCGGCGGCGTTGCTTTCCTCCCCTGCCCATGGTGCTACCATGGGCACGGCGGCGCTGCTACCGGCGGAGGTGTATGCTACCAACGTGGAGGTATGGTGCTCCCATGGCACAACGGTGTTGCTACCATGGTGGAGGCGCGATGCTCCCATGGCGCGGCGGCGAGCTGCTACTGACGGAAGGCACCGTGCTACCAAAGTGAAGGTGTGACGCGTCCATGGCACAACGGTGTTGCTGCCATGGTGGAGGCGCGATGCTCCCATGGCGCGGCGGCGAGCTGCTACCGGCGGGAGGCGCCGTGCTACCAAAGTGAAGGTGCGATGCGTCCATGGCACAACGGCGTTGCTGCCATGGTGGAGGCGCGATGCTCCCATGGCGCGGCGGCGAGCTGCTACCGGCGGGAGGCGCCGTGCTACCAAAGTGAAGCTGCGATGCGTCCATGGCACAACGGCGTTGCTGCCATGGTGGAGGCGCGATGCTCCCATGGCGCGGCGGCGAGCTGCTACCGGCGGGAGGCGCCGTGCTACCAAAGTGAAGCTGTGATGCGTCCATGGCACAACGGCGTTGCTGCCATGGTGGAGGCGCGATGCTCCCATGGCGCGGCGGCGTTGCTTCCTCCCCTGCCCATGGTGCTACCAGGGGCACGGCGGAGCTGCTGCCGGCGGGAGGCACCGTGCTACCAAAGCGAACGGCGGCGCTGTGTCCGGCGGACGGTGGTGCTGCAGAGGGCCTCGGAGGTGCTGTGATGGGCGGATGTCTGGGCTGCAGAGGATGTGGGGCTCCTTGCAGGAGTTCTGGGTCAAGCAGCGCGACTTCTGCATGGCGTATTGCAAGCACCTAGTTACGCTAGGCCGAGACGAAACAGGGGAAAGAGACAGGTCGTGCGGTCTGACCGGGTCCACCCACGTGGGGTACGGAAAGCGACGTTTGCGTCTGTCGTTTCGATCCAATGACTCAATCGGACGGTTACGGAGGCGGAGGATCGTGCGCTCCGATCCTCCGGAGGACGCTCAACGCTGCCCATCCATAAAACTCATGCACGTCTCTGCTGTGAAAGGGAGGTTCTGAAATCAGCAAACCTTGGCATGCCAAAGCTGACCCAAACGAGGCTGGTTAGCAACAAGTTGGTGAAGAAGATGCAATGCTTCTTGGCTGTTGCTAGCATGGCTCGTGCACTTCACTGCTCAACTCGGCTCTCAATCACACGCCCTAGCTGAAAGCTGAAAGATATTGTCCCCATTATTTGGCAAATGTTGAAGTGTCTCACTTGCTGTTCTCATTCTCTTCTCTGAACGGGTCGCAGTTCCGCTTTCAATTCTCGTTGTTGGAAACAGAGGACATGACTCATGAGATCCTGGAGTTGGCAGGGCAGAGGTTCCTGATTGATGTGTGCCTGGGGATGCTCAGCATCGTCACATCACATGTGAGATATATTGTCCCCATAAATATATTCGCAGACCCCAATTGGTTTTGTTGTTGTAAGGCCTTGAAAGGCACTTTGTCATTTTCATGTGCCACTTTCATGTCAGGTTTCAGTTACAAACATTGATGAACACTTTCTTGGAACTCTCCTGAACCGTGGAGTCAGGTTTGAGTCTCATGACGAAATTCCACAAAACCACTAACTATTGTGGTCGTAAAAAATTACTCAGTTTTTATGTTTTTACACAAACCACTAACTTTTCGTGTAATCATTGTTTTATTTTCAAAACGCGGAGCAGATCTCCGGTCTCTGCATCGAACCAATGCACACAACCCAATTTTATTGCATAGTTCAAATAGTATAAACCGTAGATTAATCCGACAAGGACAGAAGGGCAGATCAACAAGGACACATTTTGTTTCGGAAAAGTCATCTTGCATGTGAGGTGGTGTTGTTCTCACGGTTTGCTTCGGCCATATGCATAATGCACGGGTTAACTGTAAGTTGCCCCGATTCAAGAGGGTTTCTTTATTGTGCATTATATGGAGTTTGCCAACGCCGCTGCCATCACTGTTGCACGTCCGTTGAACCAGGCTAGCATAGCTATACTAGCTTGGTAGTATCTCCTCGTTTGTTCTGTGATGATGAAACGGAGAAATGAGACTAGGCGGAGGCCTAGTGGTTAGAAGCATGAGTTTGCTCGCTAGCCTGGAGATCCGGGTTCGAGTCTCGTCCCGGTCGTTTCCACTCTGCAGCTCCTTCCTTCTATAAAAATATGCCCTAGGTGCTAGAGCCCATGGATCTCGTTTTTTGATGATGAAACGGAGAATATCCACTGGATGATGGCATCGCCTTCGTGCCGCTAGTTGCGAACCTCCATCGCTGTTCTTCTCGTGCCGTGGGTGCGTATGCATCACACATTGGCCGTAAAAGATATTACGTGCATCGTACGAAGCACAGGTCGGAAGATCTGCTCCTCTTTTTTTTTCTAATCCCAAATGAATAAAAGCTGACAACTTGCTGGATTTTTCACTTGACGCGGTGTAGGTTGTTCGTTTTTTGCGGCAATAATTGGGATCTTGCTGGGTCACAAGGTCGACGCCCAGCCCAGCTGATGTGTCCAGCATCGAGAAAGAGATCCGCCGATAGGTATGCATGCATGTATTGTTCGATTGTGAACTATTATGTGATGCCAGTTCTGTCAAACGATGCTTGTTTTGTCAAGATTAAACCATGGTAAAAAGAAAAGCGCTATCTGGACATGATCTATCAAATTTACTGCAAGCGTGCTGACTTTGTTTGTTTTTGCTGACACCAGCCGGCTTGACTTCTCAGATGGTAAAAAGGAAAGCGCTATCTAAACATTACTTCACTCGTTTAATTTGATCAGTTCAATTTAAGCAACTTTCATCTGTTTTGGAAAGGCGAAGGATGTGGAGGATTAGTATAACCAAATATTTGGCTGTGAAGCTGCTGACAGACAATTCCCTTAAGATATTTTGATATCTCCATTCATTATAAAAAATGTTGAATATTTTGAGGGAAAGACATCTGGCGATTTTATTGATGATTGAAAATAGTTACATCATGTGTGAGCAGCTCAAAATAAAATTTGGCGGATCCTCCAGCCACACTGACTAAGGGGCACTTCTTTTAGGTTTCTGCTTGTGCATAAGCGGGTTTGTGCGTTGCGGTGTGGGGAAACCAGGGTGGAGAGAAACTGAATAAACTGCCCCCAGATACTTCTTTTTAGCTTCTACAAGTTTGGCTTCCGCCACAGACGGAGACGGCCCTCCGATGCTCGCCGGAGTGCGAGGTATCGCGGATCGGAAGCGTGGCAGAGTCCTGAGTCGATAGGCGGTGGTGTCGATCCGGATGGTCACTGGAATTGGCGCCGGCGACCACCGGAACGGCGGAGCTCGGCGGCTCACGGCGGTGGTGCATTACAGAGCAGTAGGGGTCGCGGAGCAGGGTCCGTCCGAACTGTAGACTCACCCTGGTTCTTGTGGAAGGGTCGGTGAAGGAGCAGGAGGTCTGACGGTGACGACATGAAGGAAAACGCGGCAGCCGGAGGCGGTGAAGAAAGAGGGCAGCGCGCTCGATTTCCGGCGTCCTAGTCCGATTACTTCGGCCAGAACAGTGGTAACGACGAGATGGAGCGATGGGAATGTTCATGCAAGCTCGGGAGGAAGCACAACGGCGGAATCGAGAAACCACATCTCGCCATGTCGAGGACGGAGCTAGGTGCGGGTGTGTTTGACGCGTTGTTTATTTTTTTAATCCCGAAACGTTATCCTGCGGTGGCAATTGGATGTAAATAGAAGATAAAACGGGGGCAAAGCAAGGTACCGATTCGCTCCGCAAAGGAGAAGCTCGGGAAGCTGTCTGGAAACTGCTCGATACCAGTTTCTGGTAATACACAGGTCCTGAGATTCGGGGTGGAAATAAGCGAAGAAGAAGCCGGAGAGTTCTTTTAAGCTTAAGCTGCTGGGGACCCCGACGCTGCCAGGAATCTGCAAAAGAAGTGGCCCTAAGGTCCCTCCGCCTTTTCAGCTAATGTATGAGCTACTCTATTCGCTTCCTAAACGAGTGATAAAAAATAACATGAGTGAAACCTCTAGCTAAGAAGGAACATTCCTTATATATGGAAGCAGCAGGACCAATGGAATTTCCCCCGTCTTGCATTGTAGAGATCACCTCCAAGCAATCACTATTGATAATGAGCTTGATGCATCCTACTTGAACAGCGAGAAGTAGACCATCTCGTAACACTCTAGCTTCTGTAGATGGTGCATCCGACACTGAAGATATGTCACACTTGCTGCATACTTTATTGCATGCAGCAATATAATGGAATCCGGTAGAGACACACTCCGAGAAGAAGTTGGCCTGTTGGCAGGGCAAGCTACTCTTATACGGAGACAGACTTTTTATGCTTATTAATTTTGTCCTTACAAGCCTTCTAATATTCATGTTATCTTTTCGTGTCTACAAATACCGATAGGGGTACGGAGGGGATTGGACTTCTATGAATCTCGTTTTTCTAACAGAGCAATCGGTTAAAACAAAAATATCGTTTGACTAAGCGGAGCAGCATTTCCGATCTAAAATTTAATGGGGTCTAGGGGTTGAAGTTATAAAAATGAAAAGCAAGTGTTTACTCAACAAGTAGTTTTTTAAACTACTCAACGAGGAGGGAGTGTGGCATGAGCTACTTCGTAATACGTACCTCCGAAATAAATCTCTGTCGCAAATGACCGTTAAATTATTCTCCTTTTTGGAAGGGTTTTATGACTATCCATTGATCTGACATCGACTTCCCACATTCCTATCATTGGGTTCCCTGTGGCGGGTTTTGCCTTCTCCCGGGGTGCAAGATGGATGCTAGAACGGCGGCTCTGGAAGGTGTATTGTGTGATTGGCTCTACGGAAATTGTTGCGATGGTGGTGGCATTTCTCTTTGGCCATGTGGATGGCATGGAGCGGGTAGTGCGGGATCATGGTGTTGGTGGCGCTTTGGCAAAGGCGGCCCCTTTATCACGTTATTGAGGCCTGGCTTTGTGACAGTTATATTTGGCCATCTCCAGCCCGGCCCGACTGGCCCGGCCCGGCCCGAAAATATAGGGCCTGGCCACTGGGCCGGGCCTGGGCCTGGAAATTAGGCCCGAGCAGCCAGTTGGGCCGGGCCTGGGCTTCAGTTTTAGGTAGAAAAAAGCCCGGCCCGGCCCGACATTACTGCGTCATCCACTCCTCAGCCCAACATCTGCTCCTCAGCCCAACAAGGAAAGCCACAAACCCTAGTATATATACTCCTCACTCAGCCGCTCGCGCGCACCCGCACATCCACTCGCCATCCCCTCCCAGTCCCGTGTGACATGGCGGCGGCGAGCATAGCCAAACCCCGCGGTCGCCGTCTCTTCTCACCTCGTCCAGCAGCGCTACTTCTTCCCCTCACTTCCTCTACCTCGCTGGCGGCGCACCAGGCCAATGCTCACCTCTCCTCGTCCAGCGTTGACTAGCGGTGGCGAGAAGTTATGTCGATAGCATCTCCCAACTGCGCTCTCCTCCGTGCTTCGTCGCTCACGGCAGCTGTGCGCATCTAGCGAGTTTCAATCTCCCAACGGCGCTCTCCTCCGTGCTGCGCCTGTGCGGCCCGTGCCCCCGTCTCTGATCTGTTATTTTTTTTTATTGATCTACTTCTCTAAGTATGTGGCTGCGCCTGTGCAGCTGTGCTAGATGGATGGAAATTCCGTCACGGAAGCTAGCTGCTCAATGTGTGTATTTTTTGTGCTTCGAATTCCTAGATGTATGGATGCGTGGCTAATGGATGTGTGTATTTTGCGTGTATTTTTTTCTGTTTTTGATTTTTCTCTCGCAAGAAATAGATGAACACTGCCGGTCGTCAAAATGGTCGGGCCTCTGGCCGGGCTTTCGGGCCTTCGGGCTTTGCCTCGGGCCGGGCCCGGGCTTAGATTTTACAAATATGTCGGGCCTCGGGCCGGGCCTGGGCCTGATATCTGGACGTCGGGCTTTTTGCGGCCCGGCCCGAAGCCCGGCCCATGCCCAGAGTGGACGGTTCGACGTACCGGGTGGTGGTGCGAAGGATTTTTTTGGGTGAAAGCTCAACGCTTCGGGGCCAGCGGCGGTGATGCCTGTGGGTTTGGTAACTCGCTTGGGGGCGCCGTTGTGGTCACTTTCCCCGCCGCATGACGCTGATTCAAAACCCTCTTGGTCGCAACGATCACGACGTATTGTGTCATCACCCTCTTGGGGTCATCTCGTGGAATTCTGGTTACCTCTCAGTATCGCTCTGTTGGCATCGCTAGGCAAGTTTGGATCCTTTTTTGAGGCTCTTTCGGCGCTGGCGTGGGGTGTCCTCAATGACCTCCTATCTTATACTACATGTGACCGAGTTATCACCATGATTCGTCCTTGTCGTCCGCTGGCAGGATTGGTGCTCCACGACCCTGAGTGAGGAGGCATGCGACCTTCTCTCGCGACAACTTGGTGGGTGTGGTGCAACATAGTCTGGTGGTCTCACAAAGAGGCGTGGTGACCCATCTAGTTAGTATTTTCAGGTGCTTCATCGGGGTGTGGCTACTCCTATATTCTTTTATATGCTTTGTAAGAGGGTTCTATCATCACTTTGTATCGGTTCGACCATGTGGGTTTATTTATAAATTGGGACGAAATCCTATTTCATGAAACGCCCAACAGGTGAGTAAGGTGAGTGTTAACTCAACTCTCAATCTAGAACAAGGCTGTTTTGCCTCATGAGTGCATATGCACCCTTTAATTAAAATGGCATATCAACACATTTCAAAATGTCGGAAAATTGAAAAAAAATTATAAATTGGGACGAAATCCTATTTCATGAAACGCCCAACAGGTGAGTAAGGTGAGTGTTAACTCAACTCTCAATCTAGAACAAGGCTGTTTTGCCTCATGAGTGCATATGCACCCTTTAATTAAAATGGCATATCAACACATTTCAAAATGTCGGAAAATTGAAAAAAAAAACGCGCATATATCTTAACATACTATGTGTTCACATAATCCTTTCACGAGAAACCGAAATATTTTGTGGGTTGTTTAAGAAGGCTTCTCACGAGACTTTTTTCATAAAATATTGTTTTTTAGCGAAACGAATTCGTGAGGATTTTTAATTTGGAACTTTCTACATTTAGAAATTTGTTTTTCAAATATCAGATGCATATACACGCGGGAGTCAAAGTCTATTTCATTTCCATTTGGTCTACCTAGCTATATTTCAGGTCACATGCAGACGTGGAAAAGGCACCCTGTCTTCTAATTTGCTGCTTTCTTGGTCTGGTTTCAGTTTTCAGTTATGACTGTGAAAATAAAGAACGTATTTTGGGGGATTAATTGAAAATGAAGAAGTACTCCAAGATAGATATGCATGGTAACATTGATTAACACTTTTTGAGAGCTCGCCTGCGTGTAAGCGATGGAAGCACAAGGCTGTGAACCCTCACGGTTAAGGGGCGGTTTGGCAGCTCCGTTTTTTGAAGTATTCTGAGGATACGTCAGTTTCTAGAAATATGTTTGGCTCCAATGGAAGCTGTGGTTTTCTAAACTGAAGTATTCTAAAAACTACAGTTTTTTTTTACCGTATCGGAGACTTCAGTCCTGACCTCTTTTTTTCTAAACGGAGAAACGCATCTCTTTCTCCCTTGAAGAACGCATCTACTCCTCCCGTCGGCTTCGCCTACGACGCCCTCATCATCAGCCAACTGAGAAATAATGCCGTATGATAAAACTGAAGTATTCCTTCGCCGGGCAATTTAATACTTGATTACCAGAATACTGCAGTTTAGAAAAAATGGAGCTCCCAAACTGGGCCTAAGGTATCGTCCATCTATCCTGATTACGAAGCGTCACTCGTGCGGCGTCGAAACAAAATCGAAAACGACACTATTTTGCTTGGAAAAGTCACGGGTGACAGACAGAAGATCACACGTGTTTCTGCAGCATGTGAGGTGTTGTTGTCCTAGTTTGCTTTGGCCGTTCATGCAGCTGTCAAGTTTCCTGATCGGGATGGGTTGCTTTGTTTTGAATTGTAAAGGGATTAGTCAAACGCTGCCATCAGCATATCCAAAGAACCCAGCTAGCTGGAGCTTTCATAGTACCGGTCCTGTTGTTTTGATATTGGCATCGCCTCACCTCCGGCCAGTTGCGAAGATTCATCGTTTTCCCCCTCGTGACCAACGTCGAGCACCTTGAGGTCTTATTTATTCCAAGTGTTTTCTAAAGGAAAGGAGGAGTGGGGATGAGAGAGGATTTGGTGAACACCCAATCCCCACAATTTTTCACAAATACTTTTCCTCTACAATACACTAGTATGAACTAAAGTTTTTATTTTAGGCAAAAATGAGATGGTTGGTGGGGATATGTAGGGATTATCCCCTCTCATCCCTTAAAATATAATAGAAGTAAATAGACTAGTGGAGATTTTCCGAGATCCAGGATAATCCCCTCCCATCTCCTAAAATACAATAAAGATAAACAAGGCCTGAGAAAAGTAGCCGTGCGCATCACAGATGCAAAGATCAGGAATGGAGAATTCATACCCTTCAGTTTCAGGGATGAAACAATTTGGCAACGTTAACACGGGATGCATGCAATGTACGCCCCGTGAAAGCTAATGGTGCTCAACTTGGTATGCAAGTCGAGATCAAAAGGTCATATCGCCTATTAATAGTACTAATTATTTGTTTTGATAAAAAGAATCATATCATCACGTGTGGAGCTCATCTGTTATATGTGTGCTTTCCTACGTTACTCGGCAGATCTCCAAGCTGGAAGTACCGTAGAACATCGAGTAAGGGGCAACACAGATTCAGGAGATTGCAATCAGGGCGCACAATACTGCTCAAGGAGCCACTCTGCACAAAGATGGTGTTGCTAACATGGAAGAGCAACAATGTTCGTGTCTATGGTAAACCTGAGAAAAGTAGTTGTGCGGTCTAAACCTTGGGCTACCGTCGAGCACGCAGGATGCAGAGATCAGGGATGGAAAATTCACACCCTTCAGTTCAGGGATGAATCAATTGAACGGCGTTAACACGGGATTAATGCAATCTGCCCCGTGAAAGCAAATGGGTCTGAACTTTGATATGCAAGTTGAGAACACAAAGGTATGACCTTTTTCTTTCATTTTGAAAAGATAGCATTTGTCCGAGTTAATAGAAACCTCTAACGGTATAGGTTGCCCTTTTCTTATCCATGAGCGGGCTGAATTGGATTTAACATTTATTTTACACTATTGGTGATGCATAGTGTAGTAGTGGCATATTTTTCTTAGCGTTTACGGGTATATTTTCTTTCTTTTTTTGCGGGGAGGGTATATTTTCTTTCGATGATTCATATTGGAGGTTTGATCTCCAAAACGGGATGGTAAACTTTGGGAGTTGCTTTTGGAACCTCCTTTTTTGGTGGGGAGTCGCTTTTATGATCTACCCAAAAAATCTAAGCGTGTAAATCATAGTGACGCAAAGTTACTACCTTTTTCTTATTCGGGTGTATCTAGATATAATTTAGTGTATAGATTCATTTATTCCAATTCATAAATAGTACGTATTTGGTTCGTATTGAAATGCCCAAAACATCAAATGAGGGGAGTAGTGCATCATTCTCCGCTAGGAAACGTCATCAACGACGACTCACAAATCACGATTAGACGGAATGTTGGATAATTAGGTAATAATTTCATGATTAATTTCAGAATATTAAACATTACAAACGCAGCTACTAACATGTGAAATACGAACATATTAGATGTACTAATCAACATGAATAGCAGCAACACATACGCTAACATATCCATAGTAAAACAGTTCAGAATACGACGCATGTACCGAACGGTTGTAGAGGAAGTAGCAGTTGATGCAGACAGGTTCACCGTGTCCAGAGCAGCGGTGATGTTGTTGAAGATGATGTTGGTGAAGACGGGTCGAAGAAGGCGACGCCTGCGGAGACGATCCACAACAGCAGCTTGAATACGACCCGTGGTGGAAGCAACGAGCAATCGCGCAGAGCGCTTCCCAAAAAGCTAATTCGCCCTCTCCCGTACATGATCACAAGAGCGAATGTTTCCGGAGACCTGCTCTCCCAAATGCCGGTGCACGCCAGAGTTGGGGATGGAGTAGACTACGGTGGTAGCGCAAGGCACGAGATTGGCAAAACCTAGATTGGTTCGGTCTATGACGGCGCATGCAGTGCAAGGCATTATATAGTGCGGTTCGGGAAACCCTAACGGGTACAACGTGAGTCGGCCACGTCGCACACGTTCGAGTCGGTGCAGCAGCCCACGATCCGAGAGCGACCCGAACTGGCTAATCTGTACGCGTACGCTGGCGACTCGATCGATTTTTCTGAACAGCAAAAATATAGGTGTCGGCTCGGCTCATTCCTGCAACCCGCGGCGCGTCGTGATGAGACGAGCGAGCGAGCGGCGGAGGAGGAGGAGTGCACCAGAGAGTCTTCTGTTCTCATAAGCACACCAAGTAGCACAACACTCCACCTTATAAGGTGGTACAACTCTCATCCAACTAGCAATGTGGGAACTCTACCACTCCCACAAGCTGCCATGCACATGGGCCATTTGAGATTTCAGATTTTGTCTATTTGGGCTACCCCATATTGGACCCAAATTTTAACAATCCCCCCCCCCCCCATATCTCAAATTACCATTTATAGATTTTGTCAAACCTCGTTTCTTGTTTATATACCAGTGTTTCAGCAGAGACTGTTAAGTTGAACTTCCGACTAGAGGCTTAAGCTACATCTACCACAACTTGAACAATGGACGAACCTTGAATTGTAAGTTTGGTGCTAATAGACTTCACTCAAAGTCATAACACGTACGTGGCTGCCAGTAGCCTACCCCGCGGGTGGAGCATATTCGTCATACTCTCTGGTCTCTTCATGACCTTACTAGAGATCACCCAAATCTCATAGACTGCGACGTTTAACAGTCGGACTCATATATGTGTGTTCTTTCAAGACTGCTCTGTAAGACAGCATCTTTGCTACGAATAGCCATCAAAACACATTAAGGCATGTTACCAACCTGCCTTATAGAATTTGAGAGTTATGCATCTTCACATAGATATGGTTAAATAAAAACTCTCCTCCGTTAAACCACTAGCTTATTCTTCCCAGATCCTAATTCACGGGATCTCTGATCACATAGGTTGGGTTACCACTATGGTGTAACGCTCACGGGTCTCAACCCCATCTCACTCGATGCACTATCTATCACATTACGTGATAGTCCCTTCATAAACGGATCTGCCAGGTTTTTGTCTGTTTGAATATAACTAACAGTTATTAATCCGGAGTTTCTCATTTTCCTGACAGACTTCAAACGTCTTTTAACGTGTCTTGATGACTTCGTGTTATACTTAGCATTGTTCACTTTCATGATAACCGTTTGGTTGTCACAGTTCATAAGGATGGCCGGTAAAGGTTTCTCAACCACCGGCAAGTCCATCAAGAGCTCACGCAGTCATTCTGCCTCAACAGAAGCTGTATCTAAAGCAGTAAGTTCTGCTTCCATGGTTGACCTCGTCAAATGGTCTGTTTGCAAGACCTCCATGACACTGCGCCACCTCTAAGGATAAACGCATATCCACTTGTGGCGTAGAGCTCATCAACATCTGAGATCCAGTTCGAATCACAATATCCTCAAGCACAGCAGGGTGCCCTGAATAGTGAATCCCATAACTCATTGTACCGTTCAGATAGCGCATGACCCTTTCAAGTGCATGCCAATGATCAATACCCGGGTTAGACATGAACCTACTCAACTTGCTCACAGCAAAAGAGATATCAGGTCTTGTCTCGCTCGCAAGGTACATGAGTGAACCGATCACTTGAGAATATCTTAATTGATCTCTCAATTTCTTCTGTTCTTTCTGAGTGTCACACTGGGTCATAGGGTGTTGGAGAAGGCTTTGTCTATAAACCAAAGCGGCTCAAGACCTTCTCAACATAGTGTGATTGCGTTAACGTAATCCCACTCTCATCTCTAATCAGCTTAATATTCAGAATCACATCAGCTTGTCCCAGATCTTTCATATCAAAACTCTTTGACAGAAAAGACTTGACCTCATTTATCACTATCATGCTTGTTCCGAAAATTAATATATCGTCAACATACAAGCACAATATAACGCTATCGCCCCCACCATGGCGATAATAAACATGTCTATTAGCCTCATTAATGGCAAAGCTGTAGACGTTAGAGTGCTGTCAAACTTCTCATGCCATTGCTTAGGTGCTTGCTTCAGCCCATACAAAGATTTTAACAATTTGCACACCTTTCTCTCTTCACCTTTTACTACAAACCCATCAGGCTGATCCATATAGATTTCCTCTTCCAATCTCCATTAAGGAAAACTGTCTTTACGTTCATTTGATGAACGATAAGACCATAGGACGCAGCCAGGGAAAGTAGTACTCGAATGGTGGTCAGTCGAGCGACAGGTGAATAGGTGTCAAAGTAATCTTCGCCTTCGCGCTGGGTGTAGCCCTTGGCCACAAGCTGTGCCTTGTACTTCTCAATAGTACCATCAGGCCTTAGCTTCTTCTTGAACACCCACTTACAACCCACGGTTTACAACTGTATGGTCGTTCAGATAATTCCCACGTTCCATTAGAAAGAATCGAGTCCATCTCATTATGGACAGCTTCTTTCCAGTCATCAGCATCAGGAGATGCAAATGCCTCTGCAATGGTCGTGAGAGTATTGTCCACAAGGAAATCATCACCAAAGGATTTTTCAATCCTCTGTCTCTTGCTCCTCTTGGGAGTTTCATTGCCATCATTCTCTAGGACTTGTTCAACATGTGGTTGTTCAGAATGATCAGTGCTATGCATATCCTTCATAGGAAACATGTTCTCAAAAAATGTTGCATCACGAGATTCCATAATAGTATCAACATGCACATCAGGTACCTCTGATTTTACCACTAAGAATCTATAGCAGATGCTCCGTTGAGCATAGCCTAGAAAGACACAATCCACTATCTTTGGTCAGAGTTTACGTTTCTTAGGAATTGGAACATTGACTTTCGCCAAGCATCCCCAATTGCGTAAATAAGAAAGTGATGGTTTTCTCCCAGACCACTCCTCGTAAGGTTTCTTCTCTTTATCCTTGTTTGGAACTCTATTCAGGACATGGCATGAAGTCAATAAAGCCTCCCCCACCATGCCTTAGATAAACCAGCAGTGTCCAACATGGCATTCACCAAGTCGGTCAGCGTGCGGTTTTTCCTCTCGGCAACCACGTTTGATTGGGGCGAATAGGGAGACATCCTCTTGTGAATAATACCATGTTCCTCACAGAATTCATCAAATACGTTGGAGAAATATTCGCCACCACGATCCGACCAAAGACGTTTGATCTTTCTCTCGAACTGATTTTCTACTTCAGCTTTATAGATTTTAAAGTAGTCTAAAGCTTCATCTTTAGTTTGTAACAAATATATATATAACAGAACCTAGTAGCATCATCAATTAAAGTCATGAAATATCTCTTTTCACCTTTAGTCAACACGCCATTCATCTCACATAGATCTGAATGTATGAGTTCTATAGGTGCCAAGTTTCTCTCCTCGGCTGCCTTGTGAGGCTTTCGAGGTTGCTTAGATTGCACACAGCTATGTCACTTAGAACCTTTGGCAACGGTGAAAGTAGGAATTAAGCTCAAGCTGGAAAGTCTACTCATTAAACCAAAATAACATGACATAAACGAGAGTGCCACACATTGGCATCCGAATCCACACTGCCACAAATATGGTTTACTGACTTATTATAGAAATACGACAATGAAAAGCGGAACAAGCCTCCGCACTCATACCCTTTACCAATAAATTGTCCAAACTTTGACACAACTACTTTATTGGACTCCAAGACTAATTTACACCCATCTCTGCAAAGAAGAGATCCGCTAACGAGATTCTTGTTCATACTAGGGACATGCTGCACGTTCCTCAGCTGCACGATCTTCCCCGAAGTAAACTTCAGATCTATCGTGCCAACACCACGAACAGAAGCATGCGACCCATTCCCCATTAGGATGGAAGAATCCCGTTCGACCTGATAAGAAGTGAACATAGAAATGTCAGCACACACATGAACATTAGCACCTGTATCAATCCACCAACATGGAGATTAAAATACTGAAAGCACAATCGGTAAATTACCATACCCATCAGTATTGCTAGCGGTCATGATGTTGACAGTCCTGGCCTTCTTTCCTTTCTTGTCTGCATGATTTGGGCAGTACACAGAGAAGTGGCCGAGCTCTCCACAAGTGTAGCACTCTAGCTCAGATTTGTTCAGCATCTTCTTCTTCTTCTTCTTGAAAGAAGTAGTCTTGATAGGCATGTTAAAAGCAGGCTTGCTCTTGGCCTTGCTCTTGACGTGGTGATGGTTTTTCTGCACCATGTTGGCGCTAGACTAACCTTCGCCACCTCTCTCACTAGTGTCCTTTGCCCGAGCCTTCTCCTCAACATCAAGAGACGTTATCAGGCTTTCAACCGATATCTCCTGTCTCTTGTGTTTGAGAGCTATGGTGAAATTCCTCCATGAAGAAGGTAGCTTCGCAATAATGCACTGATGACGTGAAAACACACGTTCGTTGGGAGACCCCAAGAGAAAGGTATGATGTAGTGCAGCAGCAATTTTCGCTTGATATATCTACCAAGGTTACCAATCCAGTAGGAGTCAAAAGTGCTTCAGAAGGTTGTTAACGGCACCAGAAAATATGGCACGGCGCAATGTCAGATGATTTGGTGGTTGACATGGACCTGCACACAACACAATAAAACTATTTTGCCCCAACGAAACAGGAAGTTTGTCAATCTTCCCGGCTTGCTGAATACAAACGATTAAACGTGTGGTGTGGAGAATAATAGTAAATGCAGAAAGTAACAGAGAACAGATGATTGCAGTTGGTGTTTTTATCAGTGTAAAAGAATGGACCGGGGTCCACAGTTCACTAGTGGTGTCTCTCCATGAAAGATAACATGCATGTTGGGTAAACAAATTACAGCTGGGCAATAGACAAATAGCAAGCGCATGACAATGCAATATATGAAGAGATAGTTTATTATAGTTTTTATTGGGCATTACAACATAATACATGGACCGCTTACCAGCTGCATCCATGCGTAAATAATCCACTTCCGGGATAGCATTCGTGTCTCCCGTTAGTATTAAGTTGCAAACAATAGATTATTCAATTAAGCAAAGTGTGTAATGTAAACAAACGCATTAGACTTAACAGCAGTACCCTTAAGCTAAGCATTAGTTATTTTATCCCTAGTGGCAATAGCACATCCACAACCTTAGATGTTCTTGTCACTCACCCAGATTACTGGAGGCATGAACCCACTATCAAGCATAAATACTCCCTCTTGGAGTCACAAACATCTACTTGGCCAAAACATCTACTAGCAACGGAGAGCATGCAAGAACATAAATAAAACAGTAGATAGATTGATAAACAACTTGATCATAACATCACTATTAATCGGATCCCAGCAAACACAACATGTAGCATTACAATAAGATGATCTTGATCATGTTAGGCAGCTCACAAGATCTAAACATGATAGCACAAAGTGGAGAGACAACCATCTAGCTACTGCTATGGACCCGTACTCCAAGGATGAACTACTCACGCATCACTCCGGAGGCGAGCATGGTGATGTAGAGCCCTCCGGTGATGATCTCACTCTCCGGCAGGGTGCCGAGAAGAGCTTCAGAACCCTCCCGGATTAGGGTTGACGACGGCGGCGCCGATGGAACTTTTCGTGGAATAATGCTTGTTTATTTAAGGTTTTCGGGACGGAGGCAATATATAGGAGAAAGGGCGGCGCGTGGGGCCAGCCGCGGGCCCCACACACCACCTTGGCGCGCCAGCAAGGGGGGCCGCGCCCTAGTGGTGTCTGGCTCCCCGGGGTCGCCTCTTCGTGCGCCCTTCGGACTTCGTCTTCATGTCGGTGAAAAACTGGGCTCCGTTGATTTTCGTCCAATTTCGAGAATATTTTCTGACTAGCTTTTCTAAAACGGAAAATAGCAGAAAACAGGAACTGACACTGTGGCATCTTGTTAATAGGTTAGTCCCAGAAAATGCATAAAAATGCTATAAAGTGTATATAAAACATGTAGCAATATGTATAAAACAAGCATGAAACATCAAAAATTATAGATACGTTTGAGACATATCATGCACCCAACCATAAACTTGTCAGGTAGGTGACACTTGAGGAGCTCAAGCTCTCTCGCAGTGCATTGTAGCTCATGAGCTTGCTCGACCACTCCACGGTTATTAACCATTTTGTAGTCGTGAAAGCTCTCCATGATATGCAGTTCACTGCTTGCATCAGTTGCACCAAATTTAGCATTCAGTGCATCACAGAGCTCTTTGTCGTCTGCTATGTGCATATACACATCACACAGACGACCATCAAGAACACTCAGAATGCATCGTCGGAAGATAGTAGTGTCTTTCTTGAACTTGTTCTGAGCTTCCTCAGATATAGTTCCTTCAGGAAAACCTTTACTAACTTCCCACACATTCATGGACTCAAGCCAGAGTTGGCACTTAATCTGCCATCTCTTATAGCCTGAACCGGTGAACTTCTCCGGTTTCATTGCAACGGTATAACCAGCCATATTTAAATCACGAAATGACCTACAATTAGGTATTTGGAATGTTGGATAATTAGGCAATAATTTCATGAATAATTTCAGAATATTAAACATGACAAACGCAACTACTAACATGTGAAATACGAACATACTAGATGTACTAATCAACATGAACAACAACAACACATACGTCAACATATCCATAGTAAAACAGTTCAGAATACGCCGCACGTATCGAACGGTTGTAGAGGAAGTAGCAGTTGATGCAGACAGGTTCACCGCGTCCAAAGCAGCGGTGATTTTGTTGACGATGACGTTGGTGAAGACGGGTCAAAGAAGACGACGCCTGCGGAGATGATCCGCAACAGCTGTTTGAAGATGACCCATGGTGGAAGCAGCGAGCAGTCGCGCAGAGCGGCTCCCAAAAAGCTAATTCGCCCTCTCCCGTACAGGATCACAAGAGCGACTGGTTCCGGAGACCCGCTCTCCCAAACGCCGTGCACGCTGGCGCTCGGGATGGAGTAGACTACGGTGGCGGCGCAAGGCACGAGATTGACAAAACCTAGATTGGTTCGGTATGTGACGGCACACGCAGTGAAAGGCATTATATAGTGCGGTTCGGGAACCCTAACGGGTACAACGCTGTAGCACAATGGCTCGGCTCATTCCTGCAACTCGCGACGCGTCGTGACGAGACGAGCGGCGGTGGAGAAGTGCGCGAGAGAGCCTTCTATTCTCACAAGCACATCAAGTAGCACAACACACCACCTTATAAGGCGGTGCAACTCTCATCCAAGTGACAATGTGGGACTAAATTTTAGCACTCTCACAAACTACCATACTCATGAGCCATTTGAGATTTCAGATTTTGTCTATTTAGGCTGCCCCATATATACTGGGTCCAAATTCTAACACGGAATCAGCAGCCGCTCGATCGCCGCTTGTTTCCAGAAGGAACGCAACGAAACCCGTTCCACTACTACTAATCGACAGCTTAACATCAGGCATTCATCTTTCTGTATCTTGCTCGTACGTAAGCAGAGAGCGGACAACGGACAGAGTTGCCTGGAAGACGAGGGAGCGCTTGGGCAACAGTGTCGTGTGACGACGGAGGAAAGGAAAATGGCGGCGGTCCACGGGCACGTGCGCTCGTCGCTGTCCGGCTGAGGGCTGACGTCGCCGCCTTTCCTGTTCGTCGCTTTGTGGCTGCTAGTGCTGTTACGTCACGACAGTTTACATGGTGCGTTGTTGCTGCTGCTGCATGTATGTACAACACGTGCCGCCTTGACTGACTGACCGGAGCACCATGGAAAGCGCAACGGAGGAGACCAGAGAAAGAGAGTGGACTTTCGGGTAGCCATGAGCGTGATCCATCACTGGGTAAGGAAATGGAGTAGTAAGATTTTTCCCTGCGAAAAAAGAAATACAATTAGATTCGGAGAGCATAATCGAAAGATGATTGTTTTCGTTCATTTTGTTTGGTTGCATCTGGTGGTTGCAACAGATGTCTTTCGGCCGTTCCTGCACAGCCTACGCTTCGTTCGCTGTACTTAAAAAGGTCACATTAAGAGCCTTAGAGGAAGTTTTAAAAAAAAGCCTACGAGGAAATAAGGTGAAAGATAGGCAGACCGCTAGCAAGCTTAACTGCACACACCCAGTATATGCACTCATGAAGTTTTGTTGGTAATCACTAGAAAAAGGGTTCCCTTTGGAAAGGGAACCAGACAATCGTTCTAATTGTGACAAGTGTCGGTTTCTCCTCACATGATCCAATTTTGTTTGTTTGCATGTCTGCCATGTGTCACAATTAGATTGAAAGTGGGGGAGTATGAGAGAGAAATGGAGGGCATGCACGTACGTGGGCATACAGTTTTGCCTTTTTGCCTTTTATTTTTCAAATCCGAATTTTAAAAATGAAATATCTTGAGAACCGTTTATCCAAATTACGAACCGTTTTCACTTTTGAGCTCCTCGCGTCGAGATCTTCAAAACTAGATCCCATGTTGATATGTTTCGACGAATTTTTTTTTGTACAACCGGTTATGTATAGTTGTACAACCTGTGTGTGTAGTTGTACAACCCAAACTGTGTATGTGTAGTTGTACAACATGTGTCTGTCTAGTTGTACAACCTGCGTCTGTACAACCTGTGTCTGTCTAGTTGTACAACCTGCGTCTGTACAACCTGTGTCTGTACAACATGTGTCTGTCTAGTTGTACAACTTGTGTCTGTACATCTGTGTTATGTAGTTGTACAACTTGTGTTTGTATAGTTGTACATCTCAGATTTTTACATTCACGTGTGGAAGATTTTGTACATCCGTGTAGCAGATTCTGTACATCCAGACCCAAACGCCTAGGTGTACAGGGGTGATGACGTCGTACGCGCGTGCATGTACTGCTGTGTTACGCGCGCGAACCGGCAGACTCGTACAGCACAGCGAGCTAGCTTCGCGTTGTACATGGTACCGGTAGGATCGTGCATGTACATGGGGGTGCCTTCGTGTTGTGCCTTCGCAGCAACACGCACGCATCATGCATCGTACACGCATCCATGCGTCGCGCGGGTCCGCCTCCTACACGCACGACGTAGGCTCCCCAGGAATGGATCCATGCATCGTACACGCAGCATGTACGCGCCCAGGATCGCGTCACGGGCTTCGCAGCAACACGCATGTACGACGATCCTTCGCGGGGCATCGCGCATCGCCCACGTGTCGTCCTCCCATGCCTGCAGTGCGCTTCGCGAAGGAAAACCTTCGTATAGTGATACCCAGTTTTGTTGGGAATGCATTCCTGAAGTCCTGATTGTCCGTTTTGTACAAGGCCGAAACCGATGAATTAGTTAATAGGCCGATCGACTCCATGGTGGCAACTAGATAGGACGATGTGTGACTTCAGGATTTGCTCAACATTTGGCCATCTATATCTATACTTCTATATCTATACTACTATTAAAAGAGCAAACTTGTGTTGATACATTGAATCTGAGCCCTTCAATATTTGGCCAACGGTCCAGATCGCTCCAATGTTTGATAACTCAACACAAATCCACTTTTGCCCGTTTTACCCTCCCACCAAATCACATAATACTGCTAATGTCATCGTACCGGTTCGTTTTATTTCAACTTTGTGGTAATTACATGAGTTGCCATTGTTAATAGATCCAACTCGTGCGTGCCGATTTACAAGGATTGCCACCACAAAAAGAACCTCATAAAACAGGTACGTCGACTGATCGGGAGGAAAACGCTCATTCGTGCCGATTTGGCCTTCGTCTCGACTCTCGAAACAAAGTCCATCACGGTCACGCAGCAGATTGCGTAAGAAAAAAACCAGTCGTATTCCATTTGGAGTCGTATCGTCATGCCCGAGTCGAACGTCCTTTGTTCCCTTTTTTCCTAGCCTCCATGGATTCATGTTGAACCGATCAGAAGCCTGAGGAGCCACGTGCTGGTTTGGGCCTTCACGTTTGCATGACAAATGCATCAAGTACATGGTCTACTACGGCGTTTCCTATACGTATAATAGGACTTAGACACACATGGCTGTTCTTGCCGACCAACGATTCCTAGCAACCAAAAGCAAAGGTGATTTCTTCACAGCAATCTTATTTCATTTTACTAACGGGCCTACTTAATGCAAAAATATACCTACGCCCACTCCAATTAATGATAAGAAAAAATTGCATGCATGATTGAACACATATGTGTACGTTCATGTAAGATACATCAAAATGAACAAGATCAAATTTGTTGTTGTATTCCATGATAGAAGGCCCATTTTTTAGAGAATTATTTTTTATGCCAACACTAATTAATGATAGGGAAGGAAGGAATTGCTCTTAGCCTTTTGAGTCTTTTTTACTCCCTCCGTTCCTTGAAGTAAGGTGTATAGTTTTTGGCACGAATATTAACGCAGGGGCTGAGAGGGCAAATTAAGTCGATTTTGGATGTTCATACCCCTGGCAGACTAATCGTGAGGTTTGGTGGAAACATGGAAAGCTGGGATCCTCTCTCTCTCCTGATCAGACTCCTTCCTAAACATCTCGGCACAATCCCACGATTTTCTCTCTCATTAATTCTCCCCCGATTGCTATCATGCCCCGATCAATCGCAGATGTTTCCCTCTAGCGCAAAGTCCGCCTTCCTTCCTCGATCTCTCCCGCGCAACTAGAGGCGAAAGCCAACGCCAAAAATTCTTGCTCTTCGAAAAATTTCAGCTCACGGCGGAAAAACAATGGCGGCAAAGGCCGAAAATTTTCGTTTTCGAATTTGCAGGGATGGAGCTATAAATACTCCCCTCCCCATCGCCATCTCACCATTCTCTCGCTCGTCATCTCTCTGTGCATCTTGTCTTGGCGTCTCTCTCTCCCGTTCGCCCATCTCTCTCCTGGTCGCCATCTCCAATGGCTGGTCTAGGTGGGTGGATTAACTGGGATGCCATCGGGGACGAGGTCGAGGAGGATGCAGGCGAGTTGAACTATGACTACGAGTGGATTGTATCCGAACCAGGTTTTTCATCCTTGATTCACTAGTTATAATGATCGTTTTCACAATCCCTAGCTGATTCGGTATTGGTTTTGTGATAGATGAAGGAGAGTCGGAGCGTTCCGATCAGAGGCGTGGAGGATGGCTTGGCTTGGCTGGTGGAGTGAGAGCCCGGACCTCGGAAATCCGTGGTGGAAGCGCTGGGGCATCAGGACACACTGTCCGCATCCCAGGGCTTGCTCACCGTGTGCGTTCAATCGTAGACCGAGTCATGGCGGCTGAAAACGCTGACCTTGCAGGCGGCAGCGGCAACCAGCCACGCGTTCGTTGCCGTCTTGGACTTTCGGGTTCAAGGCGTGGCCCTAATCCGGTGACAAGATGGCCTGGAATTCATCCAACTGAAGGTATCCTAAGTTCTTGTGTCGTTCATCATTTGTACTCCTGATTACATGCAGTAGTTCATCATGTCTATAGGACTAGATCATCACGTAACTCCTGATATCATGCAATAGTTCATCAACACGAGTATAGCAGTAGTTCATCATGTCTGTAGTTGATCGCCAGTAGTTTTTCATTTCTAGACGATTTTGTTATCCTGATTAGATGCAGTAGTTCTTCATCTGTAGAAATACTCAGTGTGATGCAGTAGATGATTTTGTAATCCAAATTAATGATCGCAGACATGAATGAAACTGATGGGCGTGGTGACTCCGAGGAGCATGTAGAAGTTGAAATAGAGGCAGACACCAATGACGAAGGCGAGGGGACTGGAGGAGCAGAAGGTAAAGTCCTTTTTGCAGAACTTATACACTGTTAGTTCATCATGTTTAGAAGGTGTAGTCCATCAGTTTGCAGTCTCCAATTTTCTTCACTTTAATGTGCAGGTGCATTGAGGATGAAAAGAAGATGGTACCAACTCCATGAGAAGCAAGCTGTGTACGCAATGGTTCTAGAGAGGACGAAGCCAGGGGTTCTGACTCGAGGAGTGTCCGAAGAAGTCTCTCTGCTAACAGGCGTACCTGTCAGGACCGTGCAGAACTGGTGGAAGATATGCAAGCAAGCCGGTGGAATACATGGACTGGAAAATAAAAGGGCGAAAAACTGTGGCCGCAAGAGGATCTCCTTCGACCCAGAGGTTATCAAGCAGGTGGACTTGAGCAAAAGAACAACTCTTAAGGATTTAGCTAATGAGCTGCAGATGGCGAAGATAACATTATGGCGACGTCTGAAGGAGGGCTTGTTCAGACGTCACACAAACGCCATCAAATCTACATTGACCGATGATAACAAGGTAGCTAGAATACGGTTTTGTTTGTCAATGCTTGATGAGATAACAATCCCGGAGCATCCAGTTTTTAAAGAGATGTACAATGTGATTCATATTGATGAGAAGTGGTTCTACCGCACCCGCGGTAGCCAGAACTACTATCTGGCGCCTGATGAAGAGGATCCGCACCGGAGCACACAAAGCAAGAATTACATTGAGAAGGTGATCAATGGTTTTCTTAATTTTTAATGTTTGCACAATTACAAACGTACTTGAGTATTGTTAATAACGATGATGTTGTTGTGTAGGTGATGTTTTTGGCTGCTGTCGCTCGACCACAGTATGATGCTAACGGGACAATGACCTTCAATGGAAAATTAGGAATATGGCCGTTCACGTATGAAGAAGCGGCAAAGAGAAACAGCAAGAACAGAGAAGCTGGAACAATGGTACTTCGAGGAGTTTATTTTGTTTTTATTTGCATGATGAGTAATTTGTTTTATTGACACGGTGACTAACTTTGTTGTGTAGGTCACTAAAGTTCTACCTGCAGTCACAAAGGATGTAAGCCGAGAATACATGATCAGTTTCCTACTTCCTGCTATAAGGGCGAGATGGCCCGCGGCACAGCGTGGCATGCCAATTTATATCCAACAGGATAATGCGAAGACGCATATTCCTGTGGATGATCCGCAGTTTGTCGCTGCGGCTCAAATTGGAGGGTGGGACATTCGTCTCACATGCCAGCCTCCTAACTCCCCCGATCTCAATATTCTTGATCTAGGTTTTTTTGCAGCGCTACAGTCACTTTTCCACAAGTTATCTCCAGGTATTTGTATAAGTTGGCGTTTTTACATAGATTTACTCTTGAGTTTGGCTGATTTTGGACTATTTGTGCAGGTTCTATTGAGGACATTGTGTTGAAGGTGCAACAAGCCTTCGACGAGTATCCACCTGATCGCAGCAACAGGATCTTCCTTACGTTGCAAGCATGCATGTGCGAAGTGCTAAAACAGCGTGGAGGGAATCGTTACAAGGTTCCACACATGCGGAAGACAGTGCTAGAGAGGCTCGGTGCACTTCCAGTGACATTAGAGTGTGAAGCAACTGTTGTGAACGATGCAATTGAATTTTTGCCGGATGCTTAGTTGATGTAATCGGATCAGCCACTTGGAATTGGTTTTATTTTGTCTTGAACTCGTAATGTTTTGCATTCAACAATTTATATACAAGCAACTTGGTGTGATCATAAGTCTATTTGGTTTTGCAATTGTTCATAAATCATTTTTTTGATATTCCTACTACTCGTACATGCTTATGTATACACTATTCAACGACACCAGAATGAGTAAACAATTTATTCATGATCGAAAGGAGTACACCAGAATGAGTAAACAATTAGTACACCATAATCATGCTACTCGATGAAATCTTCATCTCCTTCATGCTTCACTTCAATTTATTGCAAGCTCGATCTTGAGTCTTCTTTACCAACGCTCCTTGTCGCTCCCATGGTCATCTTCATCGCTCCCTATGTAGCTGTTTGTTGAAGATCCATCTGAGGGTTCGTCGTACAAAAATCGCCTGTCGCCGCACTTGAAACAGTCGTACCATGACATCTCCCTCCACCAGTTTGAGAATTCAACCTTGGTTCCGGGCAGCACATGGCACCTCTCGCATGGCACTAGCACCACGGTTACCGGCTTGATCTCCTTGTTGACCACGGGAAGGGTGATCTTCGGATTGGTGGCCTCCTTTGCACCACATGGATTGGTGGCCTCCTTGGCAAGGGAGGTCGCTGGTTTTGTCTTCTCCTCTGCCATGGAAGAGGACTTAGTTTTCCCGTTCTCCATGAAAGAAGAGTTGGCCTTTTTCTTGTCCATGGAAGAGGAGCAGATAGGTTGACGTGAGAGAGAGAGAAGGATCGCTCGATTTTCTAAGGAACAATGCGTGCAGGTTATAAGAACAATTAAGGAAAGAAAAGAATATTGATTGCTAAATCAAAGGGATCGGTGGGGGCATGCATGTGGCTGGACATTTCCAATTAATTGCCTCCTTTTTTGTAGGGATTTTAGTCCATACTTCAAACGTGGGATCAGATAGGTGGAGGGGTATAACTGACAACAAATGGAATACACCTTACATTTCGGATTTTTCCTCAAAAATCTATACACCTTACTTCAAGGAACGGAGGGAGTATCATATATGGATGGATCGTGAAGACGTGCGTTGCACGTACATACCAACTAGTACTATTAAAAGAGCAAACATGTTGGGATACTTTAAATCTAAATCGTTTAATTGTCAATCAACGATCTAGATTGTCCCAATGTCGAGCACCAAACACTTTAAATCTAAGTCATTTAATTGTCAATCAACGATCCAGATTGTCCCAATGTCGAGCACAAAACAATTTTGACCGGTCCAACTGTTTTTTTTAGATTCCAATGAGCGGCATACACTACTTTAATAAGGGTGGAAGGATTCTAATTTTGTCAGTTTTTTGCCTATTTTCACCCTCTCGTTAGGTGACACGTGTAAGAGCTGATCCTACGTGGCTCCATTCTATTGAGTGGAGACTCTTGAAATTTGGTGTTTGGCTTCTTCATTCTTTTCCTTTTTCTCCTCCCCGTTTGGCTAGCCGGTTCCCTATGTGTTCTACACATGGTTCGCTCCTTCATTTGTTTTTTCTTTTTCTGTACTAGCTAGATAGGTCTTTGGCAGTAGCAATTTCTTTTCCTCTATAGCCGGTCACCGAGTGCTTTCCCGGTAGTCTTTAGTTTTTCTAAAAAAAAATTATGCAGGTGCATGCACCTTGACTTTCTTGGCTGACGCTTTTCCTTTGGTTTGTACGGCTGGTTGTTTGTCTTCTTTTTTTTAACAAGGAGAAGGACCCCGAAGGGTCCAGACTGCATTACTTGGTGGTTTTACAAATTACATCAAGAACCTCAAGTAAATAGAAAATTACAACCAAGTCCTTGGCTATTACAAACAGGACCTCAACTAAAGAAAAAGGATTGCAATCAAGTCCTTCACCACCGTCACGAACAGCTCGACGCAGCGGCCGTCAGCGCCATCACCGGGGACGAGACCACTTGGCGACGGAGCGACGATGGATGCCGCAACGGAACTGATGGAGGGCCTCCAAAATGGCTCGCCGGCCTAGAGGTTGCAGAAACTATGACACCCGAAGCACCACAGCACGAAGTAGCCCCTTTGGCCAGGAAGAACAGCGGCACAAGCTCGCCGCCATTGATGCACTCTGCAATACGCAGCCATATCTCCTCGAGGAACTCCAGAATCAATTTGCCGTCTCCTCTTCCCGCATCCACTGCGGCATAGAGGAAGAAGCTCATCCTCTCCAGAAATTCCTCTAAGCCTATCTTCCCACCGACAAGCAAGATGCACAAATCCGCCTTCAGACTCTGAGTTCTTGCCACTAGCCAGAGGAGGCAGATCGAAAAATATGCAGCAGAAAAACGGGGGTTCGGCCTTATGAAAGCCGGTAGATCTTCTCTTCTTCGCAAGCTCCGGCCTCTGGAGCACAGCAACAAGAAGAGGAAGAAGAACCCGATGCCAGGGCTGGCCGGAAAGCCCCAACTCGATACTTCCTTCGCGTACCTTATTAGGAGGGATGCGCATCTTCATCGACTTCGCCTGCACCACCGCCTGCCACCTGCGAGATGCAGCTAGGTAGAGGAAGACCACGGCGCGGCAGATCTGGCCGCCAAGATCCGACGACCTACCCTCAGCTACTACGGCATAAAGCCAAGAACAGGCATAGAGCCCAAGCAACCTAGCTACCCTAGATCTACTATATACAGGGGATGCCAGACCACCTACTCCATCTTCACGCCGGCCAGCGAGCCCGCCGGAGCAAAGGAAGGAGAAGGGCGGCGACGAGAAGCGGAGGTCGACTCTCAAGTTACTGTGCGGGAGCGAAGAGGCAGAGGCTTAACCTCACTGGATCACGATTTAATGAATGGTTGTTTGTCTATGCATATATATATATATAATAAATGTTGCATGTATATTTTATTTTCTTCTTATCTTTCTTGGGCAAATTTGGCCCTTAAGTTTTGTATTTTTCTTTACACGGTGGGTTGTTTGCCTATGCATATATAATAATAAATGTTGCATGCATATTTTATTTTGTTTTTATCTTTCTTGGGCAAACTTGGCCCTTAAGTTTTGTATTTTTCTTTACACGGCAGGGCAGTTCAGTTTTTCTTCTTGGCCCCTACGTTTCCTCCTACAATTATTTTTTCATCTTTATGAAGCTTGGGCCTTACGGTTTCTTTCTCCTACCTATATATATGCCTACCGTCTAGCATTTTTTCATTGTCGTTCCATTGGTCTAATTTCCAACATTTAGATATCCATTCTGGTAAGCATCTGGATAGAGGTTTGTTTTTCTTCCTCGTGTTCTTTCTGCATATTGGTTACACCAGTGCATGGAATTTACGTCACTGCGTGAAATTGATGTATGCTTTCTTTGGTGCATAGGTTCTTCTTCTTTGGTTCGAACGGCTTACTCTGTTTGCGCCATCTATGCTTGTCGTGGATTCTCTGATATATACATGCTTACTAGCAGCAGTTGATGTGTTCTCTGAAATTACGGTGTTCAGATTCATGTTTCGAGCTTGTTGGTTTTGTTCTTCTGCACAGTGAAATTGGTTATGTCCATTGTTTGTTTTGATCCATCATGATGGCCTCATCTTTTTCAGCCACAATATTGTCACTTGTTTCACCCGTTCCGGCATGTTCGGATATGAATTTCCCTACTACGACAGCCTCAGAAGTTGATTATTTTCCTGTCGTGGCAGCCTCCGACGCTGGTTCCCCCGGCATGGCCCGCATCGGCAGCCTCGGTTGATGGTTTCCCTTATTTGGGTATGTGTTTCTCTCTCTCTCCCCTCCTAAATTTGACGTCGTGTTTATTTTTGGATACATAATGTGAGAATTTAGATTTGGTTATTTGACCTTTTGTTTTCTCTACTTTTCTATATGGTAACAAAGGTTTACATGTGAGCATTAAGTATGTACAACAAGATGGTATTCCTTGTGTTGTCAACGTGAAGTTATATTGGAGTATTATTGCTATAAATTCCATCACGTAATGGATCAAGATATCCTCCGATCTGAGACGTACCAAGGTACTTCGGATGCTTTGGGTGAAGGCAACTCTATGGAAAAAAATTGGATGTTCAATATCTTCTTCATTCTAGCTTCACCGGTGGTCAGGACTCAGGATGGTATGGCCGTTTGTTGCCAGTTGGTGCACCTGACATTTTCTGTACCTTTATGTGCAACTCGAAGTGGCAAGAAATTAATGATACTCATTTCATGGAGGCGGGGCAAACTCACTTGGATCGGCCTAATATTATTACTGGTGTGTTCCAAATGAAGTTAAATGAATTTATGGACGACATTAGGCGTGCGCAGGCTTTTGGTGCTGTTTGTGCATGTAAGTTTATATATCTGATTATAATTTTTCATGTTTTTTATATACTTGCTTACACGAGGCACCTTCCACCCTACAGGCTGTAGATCCCAGGAAATCAAAAAATCAACCCAAAGTATATCTGATTATATCGATCCACTTTCCCCATATCCCTAAGGTTGTGTCTCGATCTCTGGTAATTCCATCAATGATACTCTTATCGGAAAACTCTGTATCATATTGTTCTTTTTTTTAATTATGTACAGGAAAAGGTATATGTCTCAAGGTGTGAAATAATTCATCAAGGTGCAACCCAGCTTGGCTTTACTATACTATAGAAAGTGAGTGCATGTCAAGGGGTGAATATGGAAAGGTTAGACATAGATTTGTTAGCAGATCAAAAAGGGCCAAAAGTCTTTAAGCACCAAGCAAGGAGCCGTGGAAAATGCAGCACAAACAACCTTATTTTTCCTACACGGTAGATTTCAGGTTGCAATCAATGATTATAATCACAGTTAGTAGGCACACTGCATCAGAGTATATCCACTTTGCATATATGTGCTACTGAACACAATGTGAGATATAATATGTTGCAAAGGCAACTCTTTTTCAGGAAGCAACAGTACATGTCGTATAAGGACAGCGTGAAGCAAAGCATCAGATATCCTTCCACTCCAAATTGAAGACCCTGAATCCTGGCATACAGACCACCAGGATACATTTTACATGGTTCCATGCCTCCAGTAACAGGTGCACACAGGTTGACCTTTGCATTTGAAGAAATTATACATGAGGCTATCGAAGAGGCGGCACGAGACAGCTGAAACGGTCTACAGATCGTTAATCTATGGAACTCCTAGAGATGTGTAATATGATCGTAGAGAAAGATGAGTAGTGCCTTGTAGTAATGTAGTTAGTGCTACCTTGTGGTAGCAATTTTGACACACGACAAGGCCAGCTACTATACCAAGCCACCTTAGGATTATTAGTTAGCAATACAGAAAATATCCACGCCATAGCAATTTTGTGTACAATCAATATACAAGCCAAACAGTAAGCACTGCAATATTTCTACTTGTAATCCAAATATATAAGATATGAATTAAGAGTTTACCTACTTATATTCGTGCAACTAGGTAGACCGCTCCAGGTATAGCCTAATTCTAAGCCCACATTGGACATTGCCTCTTTTTCCTTCCCTCTTTAGACCCATACCCAGTATGCCTCTCTCTCTCTCTCTCTCTCTCCTACCTCATTAGCACAACTCAAAATGTAGCATACAATATAAAATATAAGGTACCTCCTTCTGCTTTTTCATGGATAATCCAAACAAATCTAAAAATATTAAGAAATAGATGTAAGCACACTCAAAATGGAAAGGTACAATTTAATCTATATGTGATTAACAACAACACATACACAAAAAATACCATGTACCATCCAATCTGACTAATGTAAGACAGGCTTAAAGATTTGTTTTTGTGTCCTCCTTTGTTTCTCCTTATACTGACAATCTGAGCCACGGCCCAAGATGTCAGGGGTAAGGATAAGTTCAACGAAACGGATAGGAATGATGTATATATAGCTATAAGTTACCAACAACGACATGTCCACCAGAAAAATGCCACACATAGGCTTACCTAATGCAGGTAAGGATAAGCTCACAAGGAAACAGATAGCCGCGATGGATATCTCGCTATAAGAGATAGACATACCAGAATCCAAATGTTGCTACCACTGACACATATGCAAGAATATATCCAGGCATGGACGAGCTGTCGTAATAAGAACAACTCTTTGTCAGTAGATAAACATACTGAGGTAACCAAACCGACATACAAACACGTCTACGTGAAAGATATATAAAGGGCATTCTCGGCACCAGAACATAAATCCACAACAGACTACATAGGAATACTTAAAAAACAACACTTCCAGCAGTTAAACAAGAAATAAATGCATCCTTTCAAGCATATTGACGCTCCAATACGTGAAAGATATATAAAGGGCATTCTCGGCACCAGAACATAAATCCACAATAGACTACACAGGAATACTTAAAAAACAACACTTCCAGCAGTTAAACAAGAAAGAAAGAAATGCATCCTTTCAAGCATATTGACGCTCCAATAACAGGAGACCAAGGTTCAAGCGAAGCAAAGGTACCAAGTACTCAGCCAAGTCACAATTGATGCTCCATGACAGAAGATCAAGATTCTGCCGAACCGAATATATTAATTAATCAACAGTTTGCTAAACAACAATACAATGTTTTACCTATACATTAATTCTTAATATGGTTTTGCAGGTAGATGAAAGTCAAGGTAGTTCATTGCAGAATATAGGTGAACCGAGTACCACACGAGTGCCCCATGAACTACATGCAGCTCAACTAGAACAAGAACACACACATATGCCTCTAGAATCTCCATGTTAGTATTTATTTCCCTTAACACAAAAATTGAAGTGTATATTAACTGACTAAAAACTAAAGATGTCTATTCTAATTTTACAATATTATTTTTACATGCAGAATCCTACTATGGTATACATGCCTAGGTCTATGATGCTATTAACTGCTACTCCAGAGAGGAGGTTTAGTCATATATGCAACGCAATCTGAACAAAGACTAGGAGGAGAGTACATAGGATGGGTAACTATAGATATACCAGTCCAAGGAAATCAGACACCTAGCCTAACACATAGTATTTTCTATGGACAAGTGATGAGTGAGCAGATAGAAGCTGAAGAAAAGTGCAGCAACAGCGGCACTACAATTTCTCTGCTCCTTTTATGGTTTTGTAATTAACAATTACAGGCAAGCACAATCTCTAATGATGAGAGCATGACGAGCAGATAGAAGGCTACGCACATTAGAGATTCAGCGGGCTGCTACAGTTCATGCTCTAAGAAATGCGTGTAATAGAGCTTCAAACGTGTTGCCTATACAAATGCAAAATCCAGAGACCATACATCCAAGACCTGAAGATACTACCTACGCAAGGCTTGCGCCACCAAGAACCACAGCTGAAATGCTAGCTTTTGCATTAAGCAGCATTATTACTAATGTTCTTCAACCAAACAATCTAGAAGAATAGATAGTAAGAATATTTCCCAGTAGTATGCACTAACCTATAGCGTATATAATTCTACTTTAGTTTATACTACCTACAAACAGTAAGGTATTATAGCTTATAGAATCCTACTTTAGTTTAAATTACCTAAATAAGCTAGCAGTAGAATATCCTGGTATGTGTAATATAACTTGTGCTTAGTATGTGTGGAAGGGTTTGTTTGTTTGAGCTGTAGACTCCTCTTGAACAAAGATAATAATAAAAAGAGGCCATATGTGCAAAAAAAGTCATTTAAGCTAATATGCAACAATATCATGAATTTATATACTGGAATATAATTCCACAACCACAAGTACATCTAGAGATTACAGTACAAGCATGCATCTTCCTACGAACATTTTGACAAACACCTTGCAAGCAAACACCAAAATATGTTCTGGAGAGGGCAAATCATATATATGACAGAAACATGCACAAGAAATCATTGCTATAAATCATACACAATGATAATTGCTACATATCACATACAGATTGCAAGCAATCAGGACTGCACATATCAGAAAAAATAAAGAAATAACAGAATGGTAGTGGGCATGGGAGGGAGAGGAAGGAGATGGGAAGGATGGATAGGAGGGGAGAGATGGAACCATACATGCAGGGAGTTTCTTCAGACGGCGCAGTCGATCTCCGGCCTGCCGGAGGTCGTCGTCGTACCTTAAGGCGGCGGCGAACCGAGCTGTGGAGGCGAGGGCAGGCTGGTGTTGGCTTGCCTCGTCGGTCAAAGGTCGGGGCGGTCTAGGAGGGGGAAAAGAGCAGCAGGCTGGGATGGTTCAATTCCCGGCCGGCCCGCTGACGGAGGCCGCCGGCGAGGCTGCCGAAATATATTAGCCTGGCTGTCCGCTTTTTTTTTTGGACATGTCCGCTTCCTGTTTTCTATCGTGGGTAAAAAATATATTTCCCTTTTATTATGGTTGAAGAACGTATAATTTAGCTGTGAAGAATGCTATATACATGACATTGACTTAAAAATATATCATGCTTGGAAATGCATATCATTGTTAATTTATATATCTACCACTATGTCAGTCTACCAAATCTTAATACTCCGGGATCTCAGGCTAAATTAGATAAAAAAATGGTTTCTACAAATGTACAATTACAAAAACATTCTTCCATGTACCAGTCAGCATGCACTCACTTAAATTTCACAACCTATTGATGCTTATGAAATCAAAAATTAATTCACTAATGGTTTCCTTGCCATTTAATTACCCTTAAGCCAATTTTGAGTAGTACTACCGGAAACACAACAGGCCATACTCAATCCACCGCTCGCATCACACAGCTGGCTACCCTCGCGCCGCCTCTCGCATGCCACTAGCAACCCTTCCACCATCTCTCCCATTCTCACCCACAACTCCCCACAGTCACCAACACCCTCATGGCGTCATTCGCCTCCAGCGGTCAGCGACTCTCACACCCTCGTTCACCTCCCTCAACTAGCAACCTTCCCACATTTGCTTTTCTGTCCCCCATCGATAATCTTCCTGCTTCACTTGCCTATGGCCAAATTAAAGTGAATCAGATCAAGTGAAAAGAAACATCTAATATAAATAAAAGGAAAGGAAACTTTACAGCCACTGCAGATTGAAAATAGATCTGCTAAAACTGGGAAAATATAATCTTCCTCGGACAAAATTCGTCAAGCTATCTGTAAATCGCAGCGACCAAGACTCACACTTGCTTTGAAAGAACAACCAGTCAAAGAAAAAAGTCGATAAAAATAAAGAGAGAACTTAAAGGTAGTAACGCTTGACCACATATTTTCCTATTTTTCAACTGAAACGGTGGCTGCCTTGGGCCTGCAAATATTTATGTGGGCTTAACTGGATAACTGTTTATTCGCAAGGCACCATAGCAGGCCCAAGCCCATTTACAATCTGTATCAACGACACTTACAATTCATTTACAGAATCACTTTTTATTATCCTATATACACTTATAAACACGAATATCTTTTTATCATCCTATACACGCAATTTACATGTTTAATCCTACGGGCGCGGCGTGTCGCCGCGCCAAGTCCTACTAGTAATTTAGACGCGTCGTCTTCTTCGACGTCCGCCATCAGCAGCAGGACGATGTCCGTGATGTAGCGATCCCAGGACCGTCTCGGGCGTGGCCGCTAGAGAAGACAGGCCCAGGGCCATGGCCGCTGTTAGGAGCGCCGTCGGCAGCTGTGGGAACTTGCAGGATTCAGGGAAGACTACGCGGGAGCGCATCAAACTTGGGAGGGCAGGGCTGTCGACGGCCGCCCGCAAGAACCTTGCGGAGTAGGTCCGCATGCCCACACCCACGCCTCGGCAACGCTGGCGAGAGCGCTCCCGGCGCTGCGGAGTAGCTCCACTGCTCCACACGCCCACCCCCACTCCCTCGCGGCAGCGCAGGCGAGAGCGCTCCCGGCGCGGCTCCCAACGAGCCAAGGCAGCGGCCGCGAGACTGCTCCCCCGCAAGCATCAGCGTCGCGCTCGCCTCGCCTCTGCCCGAGCCACGCTTGCTTCGGAACCCGCCGACGGCTACGAGCTGCCGCTTCGTGTGTGTTTTGCTGGCTGATGCCATGCGTGCTAGCTCCTCTAATTGATCAATGTCAGATTTGCTCATATTTTGGCCTGCTGCTCTCTGCCCTTTGCCTCACACATTCGGGGCACCGGTGGAAAACGGGGTAGGCTGACCTGGTAAGAAAGCTATCATAAATGTTGATAGTAGTTGAATCCCGTAAAAAACACTTCAAGAAAAAAATGTTCACTGGTGACATGCATGGCTTATAATTTTTATATCTTTCTTGGTATTTTAGTTTACAATATGTGAATATCATAGGTTAGGTATTTACATGTACATATGTGCAGAACATTCAGATTAAATCACCTGAATAAAAAAGATATGCCATTTATATTTCCTCACTGAATTATGTTTGTAAGCGGCTCAGGACAAAGCTGAAAGTGCAATTCGCATGCTATGATCATACGAGATGAAATAAATCCATTTAAACCGTGTGCCGGTTGAATTAATATCTGGTTATGCTGAACTGCTCTAAATGCATGATTTGCTATTGAACATGTTCCTGACTTTGAGACTAGGGTTGGAAAATACACAACTTGATGTAGCTCCTGTGCTTACATATATGAGCTTCTGGAAGCTGTCCAGCCTAAATTTTCGTTAAAGGTAATTTTGTGTGCATATTTATTTTATTTGATGGCGCTTTTTTGCTCCTTATCTGTCGAGAGTGTTGGTTTTGGTTGTGTATTTGGGGCTTGTAACATGTGTGTTGAGTTTATACTCTTATCTTTGCATGAAACAACCTTGACACCATATGAGTTTACTCGCATTAGACGGCATTGCCCTATATTACACAGACTTGTAAATGTAAGAAAGACTTGTGAGATTGAACAATATGATTACTCCTTCTACTCATTCCTAATGCTAAGGTTGGCATGTTATTTTATATCAAGTATGTCCTTGATAGTAACAACACATTAAGTTTTACCTTTAATGCAAGCTGGCATGACTAGCATATTCAATGAATTCTTTCACAAGTAATTTATAAGTTGTCATTGGACCTGGAACACATGGAGGAGGAACGAAGCATATGATAATCTTATGGATTTTTCAGCAATGTTTTCTTGCCTGAATTTCTAACATTTGTCCTATTGCTTATATGTTTTGCAATGGTGGTTACGTGCGTTGCACGTGCAGGTCAACTAGTACTATTAAAAGAGCAAATTCGTGTTGATACATTAAATCTGAGCCTTTCAATATTTGGCCAGCGGTCCAGATTGCTCCAATGTTTGATAACTCAACACATCTTTTCGTTTCGTAGTAATTACGAGATTTGCCACAGCTAAAAACAAAACGTTCCTTCGCCAGCAATCTGGGGAACCAGCAGGCCGACGCTGAACCCAGTGAGCGCCGCCGCGATTCTTCCGGGCTGCCGCCTAATAGCTCGCACCGCCACCGGATCCTCTGGCTGTTCCCGCGGCCGATTCAGTGAAGCTCGCCATCGAATCACGACCCCTTGCCGCCGCCTCCGATTCAATTTGCTCTGCCGCCAGGACCTTGGTCCGACGCCGGGAGATCGCTGCCACGACCTTTTGTCACTGCCAGGAGGCAGGAGCACCTGACGGTCGCGATAGTCCTCCACAGTGAGCAGCTGATCTACTCCAGACCGCCCCGTACGGCTCTCTCTATAGCTTCTGTACGTCTTCTCTCACGAGCACCAACCTGTACATCAGCCATAGGCCACGCCGCTGCCAGACCACGCTCCGATCTCCAGTACAAGACCATCCTAGGCCGATTCCTGGTGGAATTGTGTCGCCACCGCCGCCATCGTCCTCCCACGCCGCCGCCACGAGCCCTGCGCCGACGCCGCGGCGTCGCCAAGTAGAACAGGCACTCGGGCAGCGTTCATCGTCGATTCAGGAGTCGTCGTCACCATGCAGAACAACATCAGGAGCTTCCTTTGTGCAAAGCTATGGCGCGATTTCGCTTGGCAGACAGCTGGGCTACTTCCAAGATTCAGTCCACGGAGGCTGCTTGCTTTTGTGCCCCTTTGGTGCTACGGATTGAAAACTGTTGCATGTCGAGGCTGGGCTTCTGCTTCGCTGAAGAAGGGTGAATACTCAAATTTCGGTAGCCCTTCAGGCACTCGGTTGCAGAAAGAAGTTCAGATAGCCGCCGGCTACCGTGTCATAGATTTCCTGTACTTATCAAGCTCTGGCATTAAAAATTGCTGGTTGTTGCACGTGATGCATGAGATGTCGACCACCCTGTTCCAACTTGCGGAAATTCGTATTGTTGCGACCCAAAAATTGTGCCCTTGAATGTTCGGGTTTTTCTTCTGTCAGTGAAGTTCAGACAATAACAACAACAACGTAGCCTCACTGTAATGTTCGAATATCCTTTTGTAGACTCGGCTGTGATCTAGGAGCAGCAATGCAAGCTGTATATAGGTTCTCGAAAACTCCCCTCATGTCTTTCTTGACCATCTTCTCTCTCTGTCACTAATTATTTGAATTGTACCTAATGTATGGTGCTGTAAAAAGCTAGATGCAATCAAGACACAACTATTGTGCAGAAATAAAGATGGTGTACTGAACTTAATAATGTAGAGGTTTTCCCTCAAAAGAAAAAAAATGTAGAGGTGTTGCGCATATCAAAAGATGAAGATTAATCACATGAGAGGGTTCACATAAGACAATCAGCCTATAACCCTTATCAAAATATACAATCAACAATGTTGTTCCTTCATATAACACCATCACGAGATTGTTTGGACAGCTGATTTTTCACAATCTAGATCGGAAGAAAGGACACATGACTTTTATGTTTGTGGTGTGTGATTTACAAGTTCAATTTTGGCTTGTGCATTGTGCTTTTCAGAAATTTGGATCAAATAGATTTGGCGATTACGGCTTTGCTTGGTGACTAGAGAGCTTGTATTTGTCTTTATTTATTTTTGCAGATTTACTGTCCAAGTCATGAAATCAAATTTTTCCATGGGATCAAAGGAGAACTTGTATCTCGAAGCAGCTCGACTTGACGTCCCCAAATCTGCAGCTGCAACAAGAGGCCATGGAGAAGAATGGGAGAACTCGATTTTTTTTAGTTTTTCTTATAAACTGGCCAATTCACTTCTTCTATATAAATGAAAAGGTAAACCTCTTGCCCGGTTTCAAAAAAAAAAATGTAGTGTCCACAATTTCAACATTAGTTTATGCAATTTATAGTACACGTAATTATATTCGCAAGCGACAATGATAGGACTAGGTATCCCATGTTAACACTATATATTTATTGGTTGATTGTCCATTTGATATCATCCCATGCAACCATGAGTGTGCTAACAACGAGATCATGACTTGCAAAACATATTTCATCCAACAAAAAACAAAAAAACTTATCAGTTCCAAAATACCAATTCTCGAAGAAAAAAAGCCTGCCGAAAACCCTAAGCACGTCCAATGATTTACCTGCCGGCCCGAGAACCACCAACACGTCGAAAACCACAAATAATGCACTGAGAGTGAAAGGCAAAAAAAGAAGTATAGAAATAAAAAAACATGAGCACGCTACAAGACTACGCTCCAACAACCCAAACCAACCAAAGCGAAAGGGAACAAAACAAACGCCCACACACACTCCAACACCAACACCAACACCAACGCTTTTCTCTCTCTTCACTCCTCCCTCGCTTCTCACCTCCGCCTCCTCTCCCTCCCCACACCAAAAATTCCTCTTTGTTTTTACCTCCGGGTACCAATCCTTACACCTCGCCTTCTACTACAACCCAATCCGGGCTGGTCCCTGGATGGACTCGGGTCTCGACTAGCTAGGCCTGCTCGGTGCGGGAGGCGCGCCACGCTGCTAGGGTTCTTGGCCCGGGGCTTCTCCAATGGTGCTGCGGCGCTTCGCCTGGCCCTCGGCGCCCAGCGCGCCTCCTTCTGCGGCAGCTTCACCGGGTGGGACGGAGAAAGATTCGATCTTGCTGGCTAAGACGCGGGATCTTTCTCCGGTGGTAATGCTGATTTCATCATCTTTTTCCTCTGTGTCCGTCCGCAGGTGGAGGGAGTGCCCCATGGGGCTCGTCGGGGCCGAGTTCCAGGTGGCGTTCGATCTCCCACCCGGGGTTTATCAGGTACTGCGGTATGCTGAATTGCTCCGATTACGCTCGCTCCTCGCCCCGATTATGTATTTTGTGCCGTGGCACTGTTTATGGGTTAGCTAGGCTTTTAAGTTATGATTGGCGTGCTTGTAGGAGCTATTAGTGATTTTTAGACCGCGAGCAGGATCGAATTGCATGCCGGGACGGCTTATCGGTTTGCATGTCCTGGTCTCCATTTTTTCCTGTCAGACTTCTAACTTCTAAGGTCTGTTGGTAGTTGTGGTGAGTGGCCATGGACAGGTGCTGGCTCAGTGCATTCGATCACGAATGACGGAGGAACTAGTGAGGCGGTGATCGTTGACACACAAGTGGGAATGTAGCCGGTTCTTGCCACAAGCTATTTTATGCACAGCAGTTGTACCAATTTTGCCAGCAGCGTGGAGGTAGAGAGCTTACAGAATTACAGTTAGCCAACTTGGAACTTGTGACCTGACATGAAATGCACGCAGTGACTAAAAATCTGCATATGGATCATCGGTGGTGGTGTACTAATGTCTGGTGCTTTTAACTCTTATGGCTTTATGTGACCCTTTTGTTGCTTTCGGTGAATGTATTGCAGTGTAGCAGGAAGCAGCCCTATGTTTAGATTTAGGATCACAAGGACTAGGTCTGAAATATTGTACAACTGGTCAACGTGATTATGTGATTGATGTCGTGTTCAATAACATATGCTGCTGAAGTCCCATGAGTGTACGCCCTGTGCACTAGCAGATAAATCAGGTGTGACGGTAATAAATGGCGTCTTCTATTTGGGTGCTAGATCATATATGCCATATTTTTCATCAAGAAATTCTGGTAGCTAACAATTTCTAATCGTACTACAATTCATTATAGAGCATATACCCCCCCAAAAGGGAATTTTCTGAAAGTTGGCCTGTCACATTTACTTCTTGGGATTTGAGGGAAAAGAAAATTGGGTGACTGTTACAGTTGTTTCAGCTGCAGCTGCATCATCCGTTAACTTTGACCGGCATGAAATTAGAAATCAAGTTACCCTTTCATAGTCTGCAGTCCTACTGGTTTCATAGCAATAGACATGCATATCTATATGTGAACATATCTGGGGGGAATTACTATTTTAAGGCTTAAAAATATCAGTACAATACTAAAATCAGGGGCCTACTTACAGTTAGCATTCCTTGTTTCCATAAATCCAGACAAGAGCTCCAGACGTTACACAACGGTTGCTCTAGATTTGAGTATACAGTTGCAGCATAATTGCCTCTAATGTCATTGGTAATTTGTAGTAAGTAGTGGCCACTGGCCAGGTTTCTATTTGCCATTTATTCATCCTTTCTAGGCTTTTTTACCGAGCATCGTTTTTGCTGGAAGCTATTAACACTTGAATTATACCAAATTTGTCCTAGACATGCCTTGCATTGACATCCCTTCACCTTTTTGTTTAGCAATCAATAAGGTATTTTAAACTATCTCCTAGTAATTAATAAAACTTTGACTTACCTTTACTCCTATAAACATGTCAACTTGTGGCAGCGCCGTCTGGCCACTTTCAGGCCATGCCACCTAATGGATCTGTCACAAATGTTGCTGTGAGAGCAAATATAGTTGGTCCAACCTGACTCTAAATTATTATATTTCCGTAGGAGCTCAGGGGCATTGTGCTAGGGATGTCCATGATGTGATTGTACTATTCTGTTCTTAGGTTAGCAAGCAACTCTAACATGATCTTGCAGTAGTAAATTATTTGCCGATAGTATATTCCTTCTATGCTTTCTCTACCACTGCCCCCTATTTTGCACATTATTCTCCTGCTTCTATGTTTATGTATGCAATGATGTGGTCTTTTGGTGTAATCCAGTACCGATTTTTGGTGGATGGTGTCTGGAGATGTGATGACACAAAACCTATTGTACGCGATGAATATGGCATGATCAGCAATGAAGTGCTTGTCACACCTATGGAGAATAATACAAACCCGGTTGTGCAGCTAGAGCCATCTTCCAATAGAAGAATGAATACGAACGAGGGTACTATTTTGACTACAGTACGTGCCAAAGTTCCATATTGTATTTTTTCTCTTGCATAATTAGTGCAATCTCACAAATGCCTAATGCTTAATTATCTACTATGCAATCTACTAACAGATGCCTCCAGAACCACCATCTCAAAACTCGGGCGTGCAGATTGCAGTTTTCCGCCATCGAGTCTCTGAAATACTATTACATAATACCATATATGATGTTGTTCCTGTTTCTAGCAAGGTTAGGGTTTTCTTTTGTGGTCAACAATTTCGTTTTAGACCATGCAGATAATCAGTTTTCACATAAGCATTTCAGATAGCAATTTTGGATGCTCGGCTTCCTGTCAAACAAGCATTTAATATTATGCATGATGAGGTATGTGTTTGCAAGAGTTGCTGCACGTGCTTTAGTTCTTCTTTATGCTTATTTGTATCCTTATTCTCATCCGAACTTTCCGGTGTAGAATCATGGTGCTATCGAGGAATTCTAAAAATAGGCTTGCAACCATTACCCTCACTGTTAACCAATCCATAGTTGTTCCTCATATGTTCTGCAGTTTCCCAAATTCTTCGTGTTGCAGCAAACCTTTATTTTATTGTCACCTAGGATAACATAATTACTATCACCATCGTACCTCTACTTTGGAAAGTAATACATATGAGAAAAATAATCAACAGTTCCCTATTAAGGTTCTATTTGTCTTGGGAGTTGTGCTTGGTGCATTCATGTAGGATGTGGCCACTAGTCAAAATGTGATTTACCTTGTCACTTAGATGCCGTAAGTGTAGTACACAATTTAACCCTTCTTGTTTTAGGGCCTTGCTTTGGTTCCTCTGTGGGATGATGGCCAGGGAACCATAACAGGCATGCTAACTGCGTCTGATTTTGTATTAATTTTGAGAAAGGTGAGATTTGATTTACTGTATTTCTTCCTCTGTCAGGGAGTTTTTACTAATCCTTGCATCTGCAGTTGCAGAGGAACATTCGAGTTCTTGGCCACGAAGAGCTGGAAATGCATTCCGTTTCTGCTTGGAAAGAAGCAAAACTGCAGTATTATGGGGGGCCTGATGTTGCAGCCATGCAAAGAAGGCCATTAGTTCATGTATTTTCCTGTACATTTCCAGACTTACCTGATTGATTTGTTGTGAAACACGGTCTAAAGATCGGCATCAGCAAATAGGAAAATAAATTATATGCTCAGAAGTATTTTCTTTAGTATAGTTCCCATTTTTGGTCCAAAGAAGTACAAATGAAGGATATTTTGAAAACGGGACAAATGGACACTAGTAAATGCTACCATAATCTTTTTTTTTCATAAATCAGAAGTATTTGTAGGAAAACCTACATGCCTATATCTTATGATTACTTGAACATTCAGAATGAGTAATCTACCATTCATTGTTGACATTCTTTCAGCTAAACTAAGGGCCTGATAGTTTAAATTTACTTTATTGGCAGGAGTCGAATTGCTGGAATCACATATGTTCTTAATTCTTGTATCACTAATGTGAAATTATAATTGTTTTTTCGCTTATTATTTTACATGTCTTTCTTCAGGTTAAGGATTCAGACAATTTAAAGGCCGTGGCACTTACTATAATACAAAATGAAATATCTTCAGTCCCTATCTTTAAGTCCTCGACAGATATATCTGGGATACCATTACTTAATCTTGCAACTCTTCCAGGGATTTTGAAATGTATGGTCGTTATGAGACTTTATTCTGTAGCTAATTTTACCTGCACCTCAACTCGAGCTCACTTTTATCTTGATGATGTATTTAGTTCTTTGCTCAAAGCTCCAAGAACAACCAGAAGGCTATTCCATTTTGCGAAATCAGATTTCCAGTATTCCTATTGGTACATGGTCGCAGCATACTGGCAGGGCAAGTAATAGACAGCTCAGAACATCGCGACTGAATGCTCCTCTAATTACTTGCCTGGATTTTCTGCTGGAAGGTACCATATTAATGACATTTCAAATGCGGGTATTCATGTTATTTCCCCAGTTGATCCATAGAACACGCGCTGGCTGCTTAAGCAAATTAATTAGGTGATTAGTTCCTTTTTGAATACTACATAAAATCAATTTCAAGTCAACAGTCAAGGTCTTAAATAAATGTACCCTGGAGTTGTACAAAAGGCTTTTGACTTGTAACATTGTTGGCTCATGCGGACATCCCAGTAGTTGTCAGCTTCTACAGTGACACAATTGAGAATTTTTAATGTTTACTTTGGAAATAGATGATGTTTTTTTTAAAGTGAGCAATCAAACTTCTGTAACAACTAATATGTAAAAATCCATTTAGATGGTTAAGTGAAAATGATAGTATTAGATTTTTCATGTGATTTTTTTTAATCATATAACAGTTTTTTTAACACATCCGTACAAAAGGCAATCGTCATGTATTCATCAATAGAGGGAGAACATATTAAACTCTCAATTGTGAGAAATTGGACAGCTATATATATTAAATATAATAATCAGATTATAGCTGTTTGATTCCTGTAAACCTGTCATAGAAATGGAAAATTGGGGTATATGACATTACACATTAGGATTATCCACAATTTTTTTATTACACATTAGGATTATCCACAAAATATTTTACACGCAAGAACCCTTCTAGACAGTCTGCATTTTCTGAAAATGCTACATAAACTATCTCCTACAGCTATTTGTCCTTCTGATTGAGTGATGATACCAGGAATGTGGCTAATCTACATCCGCAGATTAGAAGTAATGGTGTACAGTTACATCATACTAGCACTTGTACAGTGAGGTGGTTGCTTATATTTGAAGTTTATTGATTAGTACTTTCAAATCTAGCGATTCACACAGATGACTTAACACTACAAAAGTTACGTGACCTAACTCTTATCACCTAACCTGCATTTGAAATGCTTACATCATAATGGAGTAACAGCTACCGAGTCGGACTGATACATGATTTCTTTTTCATCCTCCAGATAGAGTAAGCGCAATTCCTGTAGTTGATGATAATGGATCCCTTCTTGATGTCTACGCACTCAGGTTTGAATAATTTGCCATGCTACTATACTGTTCTGAGCTTTTGTATTAATATGCTCAACTGACTATGCATGATGAAGTTTGCAAACTGGGGCTTGAACAAACAGTCTTTATCCTCGTGTGATGACAGGATGCACCCTAAAATAAGAATTGGCTCCTAATAATCCTTGTCTTTGTCATCCCCAACAGTCCAACACTAGCAAAATCACAGCTTGTTGGAAAGGGATGCATACTTATAAAGGTGCGACTAGTAATATCCTAGATATGCACTATAACTATTATTAGGCACTTATATTATAAAGGCCATCCTTTACATCTATTACCAGATACACACTATAATTATTACTATTAGACACACACTGTATGGGACTTGGATTTTAAAATTTTGTCATGTGACTCTAAATCTCAGGTTAGCTTTTCACTGGGTTCGTCTGGTTTTCAGAGTGTGGTACTAATTGTACTTAATGTTTTTGTTAGAAAAAGGAGGAGTTGGTAGACCTATCTTGTTTGTACTGTTGGGACACATCTGCTTGTTTTCTGAATCATCATCCTAAGCTGCTAAAGTATAAAACGCAGACTAGTCTTACCAATTTAATGGCCGTCTTCCCAGGCTCCTAAACGTGAACTGCGTTCCTCACTGTCAATCTGCACAAAGGTTATGCGGTCCATTTAGAAGATGGATAAATGGCTGTGAGGTCATTCCATGTACGTAGTGTGGGACTGTGTTTGCGTCTTGAAAGTTGGAACTTACTTTGAAGTCTTTGGCTCATTTGGCAGTCTTGGTTTAAAATTCTTATAAATTGGGTTTCAATGTAGAACCTTCAGCTAATTTTGTCCTTTTTCATTTTCTCATTTTGTCCTGAACTTGATATCCTTTTGCAATATTTATCTGTTTCTACAGTGATATCATGGCTCTGGCGAAGAATGATATTTACACTCGCATTGAACTTGAGCAAGTGACCGTGGAGCATGTATGTTCCTCCATCGTGCTTTTAGCTTGTATTCGTTATGTTTCCTTTGACATGTATACATCTTGTATGCCTATACTACTATCATTTAGATAATTAGATGTCGCATAGCTTTCTGTTGTAACGTTTAGTTAATCAAATGTGAAAACGAAGAAAACAGAACATGAAGTTGTGTCCAGGATGATATCCGATGCCTCATTTATATATAACTTATATTTCATTAATTATTGAATCCGTGAGATTAATAGTCAATTAGTCCGCTTGAAACCGCTCAACTGCGCAGTTCACCATGGTTCTTGCTAATATTTATATATCTGTATATGCCTTGTGTTTTTTGTTCTCTTTGTGATCATAATCCAACAGTATACGGTACCCCATTTTTAGGCCTTGGAGCTCCAATATCAGGTGAATGGACGGAGACAGTGTCATACCTGTTTGGGTACGAGTACCTTGCTTGAGGTATTGGAGCAATTGTCTGTTCCAGGTACTAGTATGGAGACCAGTCTATAAACTTCATGATTTTAATTTACCATTTTGGCAGATTGTTTCAAATTTCTAAGATTGCGTATGTCTTATCAGGGGTGCGGCGGCTTGTCATCATTGAACCAATGACTAGATTTGTGCAAGGAATTATATCACTGAGAGACGCAGTAACATTTCTCCTTGGTTAACATTTGTGTAGCGTACATGAAAGCCTGTTGTATTTGATTGGGACGAAATAAAAAAAATGGTGTTTCAGCAGATGACATGAGTTCTCCATATCTTCCGGTGTTTTCACTTTGAAACTTACAATCGATGTTCCAGCAAAAGAAAATGGAACTTATAATATCACAAAATATGCACAGCTGAGTCTTGGCAACTTGATCAATTGTCTCTTACTGGAGTTTGGGTGCATGGTGAATCGGAATGCTTCAAGGTACTCTAGAGAGGTGATTAGACTTGGCTACTGTGATGAATGTGGAAAAGCTTGATTGGGATTTTAGGGCTGTGGAATTGTTTTGAAGATTTGATGAAAAGTATGTTGCAGCCAGGCAGATTACATTATTCGACAGTTTACCTAAACTAGTTAAAAGCCTTACGTGTCTACAGGTCTTAAATTTGACATATGATGACGTCCTGAGTGTTATCTGTAGCACGAGCGATACAACTTGAGTCAGCTTGTGACAGTTGTGCGACTGCCGTCCTTACTCGCATGACGGGCTTTACTTTCCCTGTAGAATCGCAGCAAATCATATAGGGAGGTTTGGAACTTGTCGAACTGATCCTTGGCGACCTCGGGTATGTTGTTTTTCTCGAGCTGCAGGAAGCTCAAGTTACACCTGATTCTTACCATGATGTTTACCAGGTTCCTGTAAGGGTGGTCCGCTTGCTCGTTAGGTGTTAATAACTTGAACTGTTCGCTTGTTTTGATCTGAGGGAGACGTGTTCCCAATACCCGCTCAAATTCCATGAGCTCGGACAAGTGAGCATCCTTGAGGAATGTGATCTTGCGAAATATGTCCTCCCTCCAGTCCACTTCTCCCGCAGACCGCTCGTTGTTCTGTCCTTCAGGATCCACAGTCTGCATAGTAGCAACATTTGATGGCTGTGTCTGCTTAACGTTGATCTGCAAGTTTTGCACTTGAGGTGGTCTTGGAGGAAGAGGAATCGTTGATGCTGTCCGCGGCATCATGGCGGCCGAGGAATTAGCTAGAACTGCATTGAGAGGCCGCATTTGGTGTCCTGTGTGTGCCTGTTGCTGATGGTCTGAAGCGGCCTGCACAACCGGTTGATATTTCTGCCGAAGACTCATCATCTTCTGGCTTATTGTCCTGAGGTAATCTTGCATGCTGTCGGACCCGCTGAATACGGTGGCCTCATATCGGGAAGTGACATCTTGGAGTTGGTCGAGCTGATACGGTTCGAGTTGGGCGAGCTGATACCCATGGAATTGGGCCATAATCTTCATTCTGAACCAGCATGACAGAGATGCAAAAAGAATTAAGAGGGGTTCATACACACACTAATCTACTGTACTAGGCCTACAAATTAGGGAGAAGCAGATGAAATTTTGGAGAAGTAAGAGCATCTCCAAGCGTAGTTGTCCAATTCGCCCCCAAACTGTTCGCGGACAGTGACCGGCCAGACCCCAAATTTAGTCTCCTCCAACCGCATCCCTCATTCTGAAAGGGGATAAATATGCCGGTAGGGAGAGACGGCAGCCTCGGGCGCCGCGCCGGCGAGTCCACCTCACGTTTGACGGTGCCGATCAGCGACTACGTACAGGCGCGCCTGGGCGCATCCGGACGGTACCAAACTTTCCCCACATATGGGCTGGGTTTGAGATTTGCCGGTTAGGCCGGACGGATGGGCTACTTTTGAGGGAGGCGGTTGGGTGACCGTTTTTACCCAAATCCTATCCGGGCTATCTACCTAGGCCTATGTGGAAGGTTTGGAGAGGCCGGTTGGAGATGCTCTAAAGCAATCGGCAAGGGGAGGGGCAACACTTTGATAAATCGACATCAGGTAGGACATGCATACATGGATGAAAAGTACGAGCAGATGGAGCATACGTACATCTTTTGGATAACATTAGCGCGGAGGTTGGGAGGTGCCGCCGCTAGCCATTGTCCGCCGCCGGCGGGCTGGGCACCTTCCGCCATCGTCGGACGCAGGGAAGCGAGTTGCCGCTGGGTGCCGATTGCCGAGCGCGCGCTGGCCAGCCGTGACGACTCGATCTGCGTTCAGTTCGATTTGGATTCTGGGTTGGGAATTGCGATGCCTGGAAAATCAAGAATCCTGTGATTTTTATGGACCAAGCTAGTGCGCCAGCCCAAAGACAGCCGAATCCCAGCGTAGTCGGAGCGGGTCAAACCCCCTTGCTTTTTTTCCCCTAATATTAATCAATCAATCTATATCTATATCTATACCTAACTAGCAAAATACCCGTGCGTTGTAACGGGCTTAAAATACATGAAACATATTAGGTTTGAAGTAATCATCGTTTTAGAATAATGTTTGCTTTTCTCTTACATGTCCTATTATACGACAATCCTTGCAAAGGTAAAAGAAATACTCACAACTTACTTCCTAATCTTCTTTGTATATACATCACGGGGTATCCAAAAGTCAGCTTAAGATATACTCCAGTTCATGGCTCTTCTTCTACAAACCAGCTCACTTAAATTCCTGAACATGCAAAAAAAATGACTCTTTGCATCATCTACATACATGGTGTATCACCTAATAACATAAGAATTTGCAAATGTCAGTGAAGCGCCCGTGCTATGCCACGGGGAAAAAATGTACTGTTGTCGGAAAATGTCGCCGCAACGTAAATTTCGACCCAAAATCCACTAACACATGAGGAAGAAAAAACCAATTTATTTTTAAAAAATGTCGGTACAAACTAAATCCTGTGTGTTGCATCGGGAGAGAAACTTCTGCAGCGCGGAGGAGCACAAGGCTTTCTCAAGTTTTTTCTTACCCACCACATGTAAACATAGTTGATGACCATAGAAAGAAATATCCACATAAGCTAAGGTTTTACTTTCTTATCTTGAAATGTAATTAATTTGAAAACTATAATAAACTTACCTGTGAACATTTAAAATCTCATCCCTTTTGTTCAATAGTTGTATTCAAAGAAAAATAAAAGGATATAATTCTAGAATAAACACAGAAGTGCAAACCTTGGTCAAGGAAATCGTTGAGTAAATTCAGTCAAGGGTGAGCTAATCTTTTAGCATTAATCAAATCTATCAGTACTGTTTCTCGCAGCTACGTGCATGTATACATTCACTATACGACACTTCCGTCCTAAAATAATAAGTATTGCAATACACACATGCAGGCATGACATGTAGGCCCACGAAGTACTCAAGCGGCCAAGCCTTAGCCATCTGCTATTCTGTACGCACACGAAAGCACGACCCTGGATCGATCACTTCCTAATCGCATTCTCTGCCCGGCCTCGCCCGCAACCTACCGCCGTCCCCGTGCCGCTCGCTCGCTCCTCGCCTTCTGCCACCTCGCCGCTTTCCCGCAAGCGGCACCAGGCTGTCGTCTTCCGCCACCCCAAAACTAATTAATCGTCCCAAATCAAAGAGCATCAGAGAGAATTCAAGCGCAGCTGCAGCTACTCATAGTTTGCACAAAATCCATCGTCCCATGGAGCAGAGGTGCTAGAATCTAGCAGCTAGATGGGTGAGGCTAGCGGGCGCAAACCTCTGCTCGGTGTCCAGAACGGCGGATGCCGCATCTGCTGCTCCAATTTGCGAGGTGGAGGCCGGATTGTTTCTTCCTCCAGAAATTTCGTCCGTCCTGATTTCTTGTCGTCCGTCGTAGGGAGGATGCGTTTCGTCCGTTCGTCAAACCACCCACCACGAATCCTTCCCGGTCTCGATAAAAAAACAGCAAGTTGAATTGATCCACATCGTGTACGGCAAGTTTTAATCTTCTGTGTATAAATATACAACAATGTATTGTGCGGCAACTAACAAAGAAGTCTTTCTCGACGTGAAGCAGCAGCCAGATCGAGGCGGCGGACGAGCTCTTCGTCTTCGGAGACCTCGAGTCGGCCAAGAGCCTCACGCATATCGGCGTGGACGTACAACCTTATCCGCCTTCCCATACGTCAAACACGTGCACGTCGCTGAGCCCGGTGTACTCCAGCATCACCGTCATCTCCGAGGGCGAGGTTGCCGTCGTAGTCTCGTCGGAGCAGAAAGTGGCGACCGGGAAAGCATGGAGGCGGCACCACCTGATGCCCACCTGCCTAGGTCGAGCTCGTGGTATGAGGCAGCCGCAGGCCCGCGGTAACAAGGACTCTCCCCGGTGTACTCAGCCTCACCGTCAGCCAATCGTAGTCTGATCAGAGCGGAAGGTGGCGGCCGGGAAAGCATGGCGACGACACCATCACGATCGAATGCCCGTCGGCGGTTGGCATGTCGGGGTCAAGCTCGTGGACGAGGCAGCCGCGGGCCTACAGCAACTAGGAGCACGGCGGCGGCAACGACCATGATGAATGGCAGCGCCATAGATCGATCTCATGCGCACCAAGCGGCTGGGGCGCTCTGGACGGGGGTCAATGTTAGCGCTGGTCGAGCTGCTGCATGTGCTGCTTTTGTCAACGGATGAGTTTAGAGTACGATCTTTTTTTAGTCATGGATTTTTACAGCCAGGTAACGCTGAGTCTCTCTCTCTCTCCTTTTATCTTTTCTGTTTTAAATCAACATATCTATCTTAGTTATTTGGAGGTTAAAGATTCGACATAAAATATAGGAAATTCCTTGTTCAATGCAACACCATAATAATTTGTATTCTGAAATATTCCCAGCAAGTTTTAGTATAACTTTTCTTCTCAAAAACTCGAATCAACTTTTGTGTTAAAAAAGAGTTTAATTCCAAAATAAGTAATTTTTACATTCCAAAAATTATAAATTATTTATAGTACCTTCCTGCTATATTGGAAGATTTAGATTGCTCATAATTACATTATATAACTATTATTATGAAAGGTTGTCTCAAATGCATGTATAGGTGTCATCGGGGTTGGAGGGAGCGGATGATCGAAGGGGCGCCAGACATCCGCATCCTCACTCCTCACCCAATGATTTATTGGTCTTCTCCTCTACTCCCCGACCTGAGGGAGGCGAAGGCCTTAGCCCTTAGCCCTTAGCGTAGTGTTGTGAGGTGGCGATGACGTTGTTACACGCAATAGGAAATCAACGATGAAGTTAAGCAAGATCAAACCAACGGGGACACGAGATTTTAACGTGGAAAAACCCCTCCGACAATGGAGAGGAAAAAACCACGGGCGCCAGCCAGCAATACTTCACTATTTCGGGTGAGATTACAACGCCGGGGATTTACAATATGTGGCTTATCCCAAACCGGCGTCTTACATGATGTATTTATAGGAGCCCTGACCTAACCTAGGTTGGTAACGTGATCTCCAAGTCGAGTACAACTCGAACCGTACATAACTCATATACAACTCGTACCATACCTCCGGGGCGCTCCGCTCTCCTTCGTCATAAGCTAGCCTTTATCAGTATATACGAATTTGGATCATCACAAAATAACAGACGTGAGTGGCTCTACAGGCGCTTTCGCGCATGCACCGGATAGCCTAGCTAAAGTAACGGGCAGAGTAGGCGACACACAACTGACCACAACTTAGATTTATTCTCTCTCGTTGCAACGCACGGGCATCCTTCCTAGTACCGAATAATAAAGGAAGGGAGACTTTTTGTGGTACGTCATTGCAATTGCCCTTGTAGTTGAAGAAAATTACCCACTGTGCCACGCGCAAGTGAAAAAAACGGTTCGATTTTTCCCCTGTCGGCCACACCGTTCGCTTCTTCTGGTTTTGCTACCGACCAAACTCCTCCTCAACCGGAACAGAACTCTGGGTTTTCCCCAACCCGCCGCCACCCCTCGATCTCCGGTGACCGGCGCCGCCTACCTCCTCCGACGGGAGGAACGGAACCACCCGCCGAAGATAACCCGTCTCCGAGTCAGGGCCCTCTCGTGGCCGAGTCCCTGTCTCCGACGCCTGCCGATTTGGTGTCGCCCTATGCACCTGCTATCTGCCCTGGTCCCTGGAAGGCTGGAACCGTCCGCTGCTGCCCCGACCCCAGAGCTCCGGCCTCCCTGAGCACCCGAGACTTGGATTATGTATCTCTGCAGTAGACGCTTTCTTGCATTTCCTCGGTGAAGGTAGAAAAGCTGGTGACACGACCAGCAGATTGTATCCTGATGCTTTCTGGTCACTCTAATCGACCATATATCTTCACTGATTCACTGATGTATGTATGCATGTTATTTTTTTCTTCAATTGTCTAATTTCTGTAGAGCTCGTTGGGCCTGAGATATGTTTGTCTCCCTTTATTCTGTTTCAATCCCTCTAATACAATTAGCTTCTGCAGATTCCATAGGTCGTTGTGTTCAATGACACAATGTAGTGATACTTAGTAGTATGCTCACCAAGCGTTCGATAAAATGACACCCATCTCAACTTGACTGCTGATATGGATTACAAAAGACAGGAGTACTAGATAATAGTCTCTCTGTACTTATGTGGATTGATCTTCACTGCCAACTATGTCACGGTAAAGTAAAATTTGTATGATTTGTAGATACATAATAAGGTAACCATTTTTTGTTTTCTTTGATAAAACTTACCGAGATAACTGATATTTTAGTTGTTGCCCTTCAATGTTACCATATGCTTTCTACTTTTTTATTAAATAGGGCACCGAGGCAGCCATGTTGGAAGACACAGACAGATCATGTCATCTTAAATTGTTTAAACCGTTGGTTCAATCTCCCTTGGGAGTTATAAAGATTAATATTCATGAACTGGTTTGGTCTCCTTGGAGATGTTCATACTATTTGAGTAAGATGTCTGTTTTTTCTATTTGTAAGATAAGGTATCCCTTCATCTCCTGAGTTAAGCACTTCATATCATCTCGTCTGAACTGTCACGGTGTGCTTGGAAATAAAAACCTTTGTCTTCATGTTCTATAAATGTATGATATGATCAGTGGGTGTTCTTTATTTAGTTTTACTGAATCCATGGTAGTCGCCCAATTTCAATCTACTAAATTTTTGCTTTTGTGCTCTTTTATCAACAGGGAGAGGCTAAAAAGGCAGATCTGATTGTCATGCCATTGCAAACAACCCTGCTTTCCTTGCTCTCAGGCATATTGAAGCTTCACCTCATCACCTGCATCTATGCAGTACAGTGGCGGCTCGCCTTTCCCCTACAGACTGACATGATGCTCTTGCCGAGGACGGGAGCCGACGAGGGCACACCGCGCGGTGGTTGGGCTCAGAGTTGGCGAGGGCAGTATTGCGATGGGGGCGGTGGATGCAGAAGAAGAGATTGCTGCTGCTCTGTTTGTGCTGCTCCTGATGTCGTTATGTGTGTGCTGATGCTGCTAACACTCTATGTGTGTGTGTGCAGCTGCTCTAAACTGCAAGGAAGAATAAAATCATAGTCTATCTATTATGAATATACTGTTGCATGCGGGGGCAATGCCAATGTCACGGCGGAAGTACTCGGCCACCTGGGACGCCACGATTTGCTCCAGTTGTGGGAACAACATTGCATAGAAGTCCAGCGGGAGGCCCTTTGTGGCAGTCCACGATTTATGTTCATCTTCTACTTCTTCACGTGATGCTTCTTCATAAATAGCGGTGAAGGCTAGGGCGTGATGTTAATCACCTACTCCCTTCATTAGGATTTAATCTACATCTTGGAAAATTTCAGACAAATTAGGTTAGCATTTATTAGTACTACTTTTGCACACTCTACCATGCACCACAATTATGGTGCAATAAGAAGTAAAGCACACATTGGTTAAACCAAGCTTGATTAATGTAATCCATGCATGGGAAATAGCAAACCGGTGCATGCATGGTGTATAGACTCTCTTCTATCTTAGTTACTAAGGTGGGACCCACACGGAATGTAGATTAATTCCGAACAAATTTTAGACCCGGGATGTAGATTAAATCCGAATGGAGGGAGTATATGGTTCTTCTAATATGCATTTTGTCCACTATGACCTTTTTATGCTATGCATAAAAATAACTAGCATGGCGATTACGTCAGAATCAGAGTTCACAAAGTTATAGGGTGGCGTGAAAAGATTTTCTTCTCCCGGTGCAACCCATGGGCACGTTTCCTAATAGATTTAAAATGCATGAAATACAAAATGTATTATCTTTAGTACATTCAAAATTCACGCTCATCTATGAAATTTGCAATTGTCGGTTGGTAAACATTGACGGACCAATTATGGTGTTAGCAGTTTAACTAGAGCTGATGAGTTGGATTTTTGGGCAAGTAATATTTTGAATTAATTTTCAAATAATAATACTGTAGAGCAAATATCTCCCTCTCCTCGTCATCAAGTAGGTGTATTTCTCAGACAGATTGGACGACAATGCGATGTCCCATTTACCTATCCCCTCCTCTAGTATTTCAAGACTAATTATGAATGTCATGCACCGGATGGGTTTCCCTCAAAGATGGCCTGCTCTGATCTCGGCCCTCTTCTCCACTGCCACTTGTGCTTTTAAATGGAAACCCATGCAAGGACATCTACCATGGCATGGGTCTCCGCCAGGGCGACCCTCTGTCTCCTCTGCTTTTTTGACATCACCATCGATCCTTTTCACAGAGTTTTGGAGCTGGCTACGAACTGGTCTACTTAGTCCACTGTTGGGTCATGTGATTGCGCCTCACTTATCATATCCACGTACGCAGGCGATGCTGCAATACTCCTGGCGCCCACGAACCATGACATGGCTAACATTGCAGCCATTCTGCATAACTTTGGTGAAGTCACATGGCTATTTACTAATGTGGCAAAGAGCTCCATCACACCTATTCGCCGTGCCGACATCGACCATGTCACTCTGGGGGCTCCCTTGTTGCAGCTGCGAATTTCCCCTTCAAATATCTTGGCCCGTCTCTCTCTCTGGGAAAACTTCGGAGGGTCGACCTCCAACCGTACGTGGACAAGGTGGCCTCAAAACTTCGTCCCTGGATTGGAGAAGTCATTAGCATGGCGGGTTGCGATGCCATGGTTAAGCCAGTTCTAACCTTGATGCCCATCTTTCTGCTGACTGCGACCAAGTCGGACAAGGACACATTGAAGGCAATTGACATGCTTAGACGGGGCATGCTTTGGGCCTGCAGTGACAAGGTTTCTAGTGGCAAGTGCAATTGACAAGCAAAGTGAACTGGGCCAAAGCATGTCGTCCGAAGGGGCTAGGTGGTCTAGGTATCCTTGATCTTGACAAGTTTGCACGAGCTTTGCAACTCTGCTGGCTTTGGTATGAATGGAAGACCCTAGACAAGCTATGGATCGTCCTCAAGGCACCAAACGATGACTCATACATATCACTATTTGTTGTCGCTACCAAGGTCACAATTGGTGATGGCGAGAAAGCATCTTTTTAGTGAAGCGTACTGTTCGCGATGCTCTTGCAAATCAGAAATGGATTACGGATCTCAACATGGAAGCCTTCACGATTGATCACATCTCTCAGTTTGTCGCATATTGGAAAAAAAGTTGGAGGCGGTGGTCCTGCTTCTAGGCACGGAGGACTCGATCTCTTATACTATCGCTGCCAATGGAGAATACTCTGCGGGCTCTGCTTACCGCGCTCAGTTTGCTCAGTGCCTTCGTCATTCAAGAAGATTGTATGGATGCCCGGGGCTCCGCCAAAATGCCGCTTCTTCGCTTGGCTTGCGGTCCAAAATCTACTTTGGACGTCAGATCGCCTAGCCATTCGAGGATGGCCACATCAGCCAGCCGGAAACAACCAGGCATATTCTCTTTGAATGTCGTTACTCCAAGAGAATTTGCATAGCGTCGGGCTCCTGGCATTCCTGTCCTTCCTTGATGCAATATGCAGGAAGTGGTCGGCCAACAGTTATTCAATACTGGCAGACTCCATCAAATACCCCGAGTAACTCTCCCAAGGGCTCAAAACAGCTACTATCCTAATCTCATGGAAAATTTGGAAAGAGCGGAATGCAAGGGTTTTCAACAACAAATTCTCCACACCTACCATGCTAGTGTAGAAGATCAAACACAAGGGCAAAAGCTGGATTCTTGTGGGTGCAAAGAAGTTTTGATTATGGGAAAATCTATGTTCAGAACGGTCTAAAGTTAAGCTTAGCCGGCGGACCAATCACAGCTCATAGAGCCACTGATTAGTCTGGTCCCACCCACGTGCAGGTTACGTACGTGTCCGTCCGTTCCCGATACATGCTGCATGCCTAGTTTTGTTCGTACTCTCCTTCCTTTCCTTCTCGCATGCATGCTAATGCGATGCATGCAAGCACTACATCGATCAGCTCAACTAGTTCCATGGTAGATTGGTAGTACCAAAAAATTAGCTGCACGCAAAATTTTGAATGAGCCAATTAGCACTACTCAAAACGTGTACATCGGGGCCAGTTAGGCAAACTCCAACGGGTCAATCTGAACGAACACAAAATGTGTCCATTTTAGTTCTGTTTTGCTCGGCAAGCGGATACCATGATTCACCCATGTCCGCCGGTGCACCGTGCACCCAACGCAGGGACACGTTTGTTTTTGGAATTTTTTTGTTCAGAGCGCCCTGAACATAACGTTCCGCGCGGCGTATCAATCGCTATACGATTCAGAGTGCGCCCCGCGCATCCCGGCCTTCACCTGCACATCTCGATCCCACGGGCTGCAAATCGCTATAATATGTTGTTGGCCGAGAGACGAGGGACGACTCTCGCCTGGTGTCACATCGCCGACCTCGTCAGTTGCACGACGACTGTAGCCAGACCACCACGTCGGGTTCTCGTTGGAGTATCGCCGGACCTTGAAATGTGAAATTTGTTTTGGCACTTTATGAGATGTGTGTTTGTGTGATGGGCGGTCGTGTGCCCAGGTCTCGCTTCGCCGGCGCCGTTAGCCGGGCCGCCATCTCGCTCAAACCCTCCGCGTCACCTAGTCGAGGCGCCGCCCCGGGCAGACAGAATATGTTGTTGGCCGAGAGTCGAGGGACGTATCTCGCCAGGTGTCATGTCGCCGACCTCGTCGGTGCGCGACGACTCTAGCCAGACCACCATGTTGGGATCTCGTTAGAGTGCTGCCGGACTACCAGGTACTGATTGAGTTACCCTACACTCTCGGTAGTAGTTACCCAAACAGTACTGATAAAGTTACCCATGTGTCATGATGCGGCTATCCACCACGAAATCGATGTAGTTAGCCTCTTATCTCGGTAATAGTTACCCACACAATACTGGTGGAGTTACCCACCATGTAACGATGAAGTTACCCATGTGTTCATGATGCGGCTATCCACCCTGAAATTGATGTAGTTACCCTCTAATAGTTACTCACCCAGTAGTGATGGAGTTACCCACCCAGTACTGATAAATTTACCCACATGTTTTATAATGCATCCGGGTGCACCATGCGCGTTCCGGCCTCCACCTGCACATCTCGATCCCCACAGGCTACAAATCGCCATAATATGTTGTTGGCCGAGAGACGAGGGATGACTCTCACCAGGTGTCGCTTCGCCGACCTCGTCGGTGCGCGACGACTCTAGCTAGACCACCACGTCGGGATCTCGTTGGAGTCTCGCCGGACCTTGAAGTGTGAAATTTTCTATGGCAATTTATGAGATGTTTGTTTGTGTGATGGGCGGTCGTGTGCCCAGGTCTTGCTTCGCCGGCGCCGTTGGCCGGGCCGGCATCTCGCTCAAACCCTCCTATCTCGATAATAGTTACCCACACAATACAATATTGATGGAGTTACCCACCCTGTAATGATAAAGTTACCCATGTGTTCATGATGCCGCTATCCACCCTGAAATCGATGTAGTTACCCTCCTCTCTCGGTAATAGTTATTCATCCAGTAGTGATAGAGTTATCCACCCAATACTAATAAATTTACCCACATGTTTATGATGCAATTATCCACCACAAAATCGATATATTTTACCCTAATCTCTTGATAATAGTTAACCATGAAGTTACCAATGTATATATGATGCACTTATACACCAGGAAATCGATGTAGCTACCCTACTCTATCTTACCCACCCAACGTACTAGTGATAAAGTTACCCATGTATTCATGATGCAGTTATCCACCAGGAAATGGATGTAGTTATCCTACTATCTCGATAATAGTTACCCACACAACACTGATAAAGTTATTCATGTGTTCATGATAAAGTTATCTACCAGGAATCGATGTAGTTACCATACTTTCTCGGTAAAACTTATCCACCTAGTACGGATGGAGTTACACACTCAAAACTGATGAAGTAACCATGATTTGTGAGGAGGTAAGGCATCCTAAGGCGGACGGGGGAGCCTTTGTGCCTAAGCATTGCCACCGGACGCTTTAGGAGTGTAAGCGCATAGGGTGGTCGTTTTTCTAAGGCGTAGTGGGGCGCCTTAACGCCTAAACATTGCCTAAGCGTCGCCATCAAAACCATAGAAGTTATCCATGTGTTCGTGATATATTTACCATCCTAAAACAGTAACTTATGAAACTAGATGGTAACTTTAAAATTTGAAAAGATCGAAAAGAACAACCAAAAGTGCGATATAGTTTCAACCTGAAAACTAATCATTCATATGGTGGTGGGTATCTTACATATTACAACATGGATAACTCATGTGTTATTGGTGGATAACTTTTAGGTCCGAAAAAAATATCGTCGGAACATATCAACATGGGGTTTAGTTTCGAAGATCTCGACGCGACTAGTCCAACGGTGAAAACGGATCTAAAATCGGATGAAAAGTTTAAGCTACAAAACTTTTTAAATTTTCCAAGTTCCGTATTTAATGATGATGACATAATCAGTTTTGTCCTTAGTCCACCGTGCTCTACGCATTGGCATTTTTAAAGTTTGCTCTCCATGCACGTAGCTCCGATCGCTGCTACTGATTAGATGTCTGAACGGTGGTTGTCCGAAACGTTCTACGCGTAAAGCTAATTTCAGACCGTTCTAAACCTAGTCCGGTCCTTGATTATAGTCTATTCCTAGTCTTTTCTCTTTTTGTCTTCCAGGCCTAGCCTTTAATGTTTGCTTCCCCTATATCAATACAAACGGCAAATCTTTTGCCACGTTTCAAAAAAAGAAAAAGATTTAAGGCCATATAGGTTGAACTCCTTGTATAGGCCAAATCAGATAACTCTTGAAATACCGGAATTTTTCACAATGAGAATCTGATACCTAGCCACTTGCCAGTCTAGTCAAGTCAATGCCTAGCAGTCCTCTTACGGAGTCAGTTTCAACTTTACAATGGTGACCTTAGTTAGAATCTGCAGTCAGATAGCACGCTGCCACGATCATCCCAGCATATTCCTAGTGATCTGCCGTAATCGAACTGCAACCAATATTTCTCCTACCAGCCCTTTCATCCATCAATTTCCTAATCCTATCAACATCCTCCCACCTACCAGCATCTGCATAGATCCCGGCCATGACAGAGTATACCCCGCCGTCTTCAGGGTTGAGCTCCAGCAAATGTCTTGCTGCAACCTCCGCTGCTTCAACATTGCCCTGCATTCTACAACCAGCGAGTATAGCTCCCCAGACGTAAGTGTCCCCTTCTGTTGGCATCTTCTTCACCATCTCCATTGCTTCTTTGATAAGCCCGGCTCGACCAAGCAAGTCAGCCATGCATCCATAATGCTTAAGCTCCCGAGGCACACCATACTTGCCCTCCATCTCGGAAAAGACCATCTTTGCCATGTCAACCAAGCCGGCATGGCTGCAACCAATCAACACCCTAAGAAAGTGACTCCATCTGGTCGAACCCCCTCAAGCAGCATCCGGTTGAAGTACTTGACTGCCAGTGTGCCATGCCCATGCATTGCCAGCCCGACGATGAGCGCATTCCAGGTGAACACATTCCGCACAGGGCACGTATCGAACACCTCTTGGGCTACCTCAACACGCCCACACTTTGCGTACAGATCAACCAGCCCTGTACACAAGAACACATTTGGCCAGATCCTGCTTTGCTTTACATACTCATGGACCTCCCGTCCCTTCTCTAGCAACCCAAGTTGTGCACAGCATGACAGCACTGCAGCCAGCGCAACGTCATCCGGCCTGAACCCCTCCACCCTCATCCTGTCAAACAATCCCACCGCCTCCTCCCATCTCCCAAGCTTTGCACACCCGGACACCACCGTGCCCCAGGACACAGCATCCCGCTGCGGCATCCGATGGAACTCCTTCAAGGCAAGCCCCAGAAGGCCAGCCTTGATGTACCCGTTCATCAGAGCATTGTAGGAGATGACGTCTGGTGTGGGCATTCCGTTGAACACCCTGCGCGCGGAGTCCGGGAGGGCGTTCTTGGCGTAGAGGGAGACGAGGGCGTTGGCGACGTGCGGGAATGGGAGAAGGTTGCGGGCCACCGCGACAGCGTGGAGGGAGAGCGCGAGCGGGAGGTGGAGGCGTGAGGACGCGGCGGCGGAGACGGCGAGAGGGAGGGAGTGGCGGGGGGAACGGAGAGGCGGAGGGAGGAGCCGAAGAGGAGGAGAAGCGTGTAGCGGCCGCGGGCGCACTCGAGGCGGGAGTAGGCGATGAGGAGGATTGTGTGCGTGTAGGGATTGGGGAGCGAGAGGTGGCCGGCGACGGCGGCGAGAGCGTGCGCGGTACGGATGCGGCGGATGGGGAGGCGGACGTGCCGGTGGGGCAGGAAAAGGAGGTTGGCGAGGGAATGATACGGCGGAGGGAGGATGGGAGGCGATTTTTTTTGTTTTTTTTATACAACTATTCCTGGATATATTAATCAAGAAGCCCGAAATTACAAGAAGTATCCAGAAACAGCACAGCTGTTCCCAATTTTACAGAGAGAACCCCGAAAAACAAAAAATTACAACCAAGTCCCTGGGACCAACTCTGCAGAGACGATTTCGCCGCCGCTCGATCTGCCGCCGCCGCGCCACCGGAAAGGAAGACGAAGACAACCCAAGCTGCAGCTATGTCGCCGGATCGAACCTTTAGAGGAGACCACCTCGTTGAAATCGCCGCATCAGCCACCCGTCGCGAACGGCGGGATCTGGGGTCGGAGCTGTCCGCATCGGCGGGGGCAACGCCCCGATTCGATCCGCCAGTCAGGCCGCAAGATCTGCAAGCCCGCAAGCAATCTTCGAGGAACAGCAAGATCCACTGAACATGCCACCAGCAACCAGCTCCAAATCGCCCGTCTCCAAGATGGCAAAGTTGAGGAGAAGTCACAGCCTCACCTGTCCAGCAACGAGCACCAAAAGGCGAGCTTATTACCGGAGACACCGATGTCGCCCTCCTCGACCACCCGCAGCACCTCGCCGCCATAGCCAAGAAAGCCAGCACCGCAAATCGACCAGCGCCGCTCGCCAGCGCCGCCAACACGCTCCAAAACGGCATATAGCTAGACGCCATATAGGCAAACCCCAAACAACACGCTCCAAAACGGCATATAGCCAGACGCCATATAGGCAAACCCCAAACCTACTACTACTACTACTACTATGTACAGACGAGGCACACCACCTAATCCATCCACTCGCCGGCCGGCAGCGACGCCGGAAAGCGTGGAGGAAAGGGGCGGCAGCGGCCGACGAAAGTCGACTCTCAACGAGAGCTCTCTGGAGAGACCTGGGGAGAAGAGGGGAAAAGTCCCGGATGGGAGGCGATGGCGCCATGTCTTCTCCGGAGGTTTCTGCGTGACGGGCATTTGAGCAGAGGACTTCTGAGAATTCAAGCACACGAGAGCATCTCCAGCAAATTTGCATATTTGGTCACCTACAAACAAGGCTAAAACCAGTTTTAGATATAGCAGAGAAAATATTTCTTGAATTTGTTGGGCTCTCCATCAGAGAAAACTGGTTAACTATAACTAAAATTATTTTGCTTCTGATTAATCACGTCACTGTATGTACACTCTAATTTAACTCTAACTTCATGATATAATTCAAACATGTGCAATCATGCCGAATAGAATTCCAAAATATTTCAAATCCACATATAAAATTTAAAATCCAAATGCAAACATGAAACTGCAGTCCGCAGACATAGTTCATCCATATAGTGCATCAGTCACAACACCGAGAAACATTTGCACTTATTGTTAACTGAATTCACACAAAAAATCGCAATAAACATAAACCAATTGAAAAAGAAGTCCCCTTGGTGGAACTTTGTCACACACTGACATGCTCCGCACCGTTCTCAACTTCCGTTGACAAATGGCCAAACAACGATGGAGTATGTCGGAGGACATGGGGAGCTGTAGTTGGAGGTCGTGGCTGCTCACGACGACGACCACGATGGTGGTACAACCACAAAGGCGGTGGATGGGCATGGAAGATATGCGGGGCTGAGAAACTATGTGTCTGGATGCGGCATGTATTTTGGGTGGCAAAGGGTAGAAGAGTGGAGGAGGTGGAGTCGAGTGACCGTCCGGCGGTAGAGCGGTGAACTTGGCGGCCGCTAGGACGGCGTGGAAAATTCCGGCCCGAGTGTTTTAGCACTCAAACATTAGTTGTAATTTAAGAAAATGGCACTTTGGTTTTCTATATTTACCTACGAGATAGAGAGAGAGATGTCATTACCTAAATATTATCGGTATTGGTAGTGTGATAGGTAATCTGCTGGAGTATTTTTGGTCATGATGATATTGGAAATAAGTTTAGGTAATCCGAGAAGATGCTCTGCATTGCAAGGCGTCACAGTAGCACAAGGCAATTTGAAAATCTGTACTACTCCAATATCTATAAATCACAACTTCGCAGTGGAGACTACACTGCGAAGTTGTGATTAATTTAACTGAATGCTGGTTGAAAACTGTGCGTGCGTGCGCACACATGCGTGTTTCTGCTTGTGGTCTTATTTTTTTGTTTTCCATATATGAATCCCTACACTTGATAGTTGCAAGTGTTGTTAGATGTGTATAGGTCCTTTTCCTGTATATCCCCATTGTATAAGGGGTTCTCTGCATATCGTCACATGTACATGTAATGGCCTTTGGCCCCCTGTGAATGTCAGTTGCTCGTTCCCTAACATGGTATCAGAGCCCAGGTTGGCTCTCCCGTTCCCCGCACGCAGCAACTCCGTGCAAATCCACTGCCGTCGCCGCCGTAGCTAGGCTGGCCGTCGCTGCCTCTCCCTCTGCTTGAATCGAGCTAATGTTCTTCTTCTTTCTGCTCGAAAACGAGCTGCGGTCGTTGGTTCTTCTCTTCCCCGACCCTCAATCGAGCCAGCAGGCCGTCGCTGTCCCGTTCTCCGGTCTGGCTGCTCTGCTCTCCGGCCGTGGGCGTCTTGTTGCTGCTCTGCACCGGCCGCTGCCGCCCCTGGCTGCTGTGCTCCGGCCGCTGTTGTTTCCGGCCGCCGCCACTTTTCGGCCGCCGCCGCTGTTCTCGGCCGCCGCCGGCCTGTCCCGGCCAGATCCGGCCGATTCTGGCCGATTCCGAGTGATTCCTCAAGGATTCGTGCCCTGCCCGGTCGATCGTGTTCTTCTCGCTCGGGATCGAGAGCCAGTTCGTGATCTATTTCCAGAGTTGACTTTGTAAAAAAAAAGAGTCTGGCATGTCTTCTTCGGGCTATGTTGCTGTTCCTCGGTGCACTGTGATCTTTGATGGCACCAACTACGCCGAGTTTGTGGGCTTTATGCGTATCCACATGCGCGGCCTCCTGCTTTGGGGTGTTCTCTCTGGTGAGCTCTCTTGTCCGGCGTGCCCCGTTGCTCATGTGGCTCCTACTCCACCGGTGCCCCCCCCGTTCTTGCCGATGATGCCTCTGAGGCTGATCGGGCTGCCGCGAAGGATGCTGATGATCTTGCAGTTGAAGCCTATGACCAGCAGGTATCGGATTACTCGGAGTCTCTCTCCATTTATCGGGATGCTTTGTCTGTTTACACTCAGTGGTGCAATGATGATGCTCGTGCTGCTGCTATCCTCAGTGCGAGTGTTCTACCCCAGTTTGCTTCTGAGTTTATGGGATTAGGCACTGCTGCTGCGATGTGGACTTATCTTTGTCAGCGCTACCAGCCCTCTGGTGATGCTCTCTACCTATCTGTAGTGCGTCAGGAGCATGATCTTCAACAGGGAGATTCTACTGTTGATGAGTTCTACACACAGTGCTCTGCCATCTGGCGTCACCTTGACTCTCTGAGGACTGTTGTTTGTGGTACTTGTCGCTGCTGTCAGACAGTGAGGTCTGATTTGGAGTTTCAGCGTGTTCATGAGTTCCTGTCTCGCCTCCGTCCCGAGTTTGAGCCTCGGCGTGCTCACCTGCTTGCCCGTGGTCGTGTTCCTATATCAGCGGTGCTTGCAGAGGTCAGAGCTGAGGAGACACGCCTCCGTTCTGCTGGTTTGCTTGCGGTTCCCACTGTGCTAGCTGCCCGACCTCTTGTGTCGTCTGCTCCACCGCTGCTACCCACTCCTTCAGGGGGTGGGCGGGCGCCCTCCTTCAGGCGGGCGTCCTTCTTCTTCAGGAGCGGGCCGGCCTCACATCTTCTGTGACTACTGTAAGAAGCAAGGACACTGATGCATGTAAAATGCATACATGAATTTTGCACTATTTTACTTATATTCCAGTCATATTTGCATCATATAAGGGTTATATCACTATTTTATAATGATTTTGGGAATATTTGATATGTTTCCTATTTTTATGGAATTAACCCTGCGCAGGCAGAAAACCCTATTTTCCATATTTTAATGTTTCAGGGACCCAAACGACGTCCAAATGACCTGGAAATTTACGAGCATTAGTTTTTGGAAGGAACAAAGCGTGGGAGCGAAGGAAGCAAACAAGAGGAGGCCCGAGGGCCAAGTTGAGTGGGCCCACGCGGCCCATGTACCTGGCCGCGTGGGACCCCCCTTTGGGCCTCGGAGCTCCGTTGCCGTCGATCTTTCCTCCACCGATTCCGTTTTGACCTAAAACCGCCTATAAAAATAGTCCCCCGACGTTCTCTGGAAAGAGCGCCGCAGAAACACAGAAACACCGAAACAGAGACCTGGAGTTGCAGATTGGAGGGGGAAAACTCCGCGGGGCGCTGCCGGCGTGGTCTCCATCTTCTCCAACGACTTCTCCATCGTCTCCATGATGAAGAGGGAGTAGTCCACCTCTGGACTATGGGTTTGTGGAAGTAACTTATGTATCTCTCTCTCTTGAGTTTCACTAATTAGTACCGTATGAGCTGCTGAACATGATTACGGTCATCTATGTAATACCTTTGTGTGGATCTTTTATGAGTTAATATATGTTTGAGATTGCAATGGTTTTGTTTCAGTTATGAAAGTAGATGCATATTATGTACCCCGTTCTTATTTACTTGTCATGATCAAGCATGTTTATGAGAGCATGTGAGGGGGAACGTGTGCATTAGTTGGAGTAACGGGGGGTGGCTAGTGCAGTGAACGTGAGAGAAAGTTCTGCGATCCACTTGGGTATCTCTACCTTACTTTGTTGCCTCACTAGGGATAAAAAGAAATACCATGCTACCGGAGATGTGGGTGTGACCATTGCCACTACTCCATGACTAGATCTAGCATGTTCTTATTTTAACTTCATGTCATGATACTTATTGCTATACTCGAGTTATCTTAATTACTGAGGTGTTATGATTTAGTTCGCATCTTGGTGGAGTATAAGAGAGACTAATAACCAAAAGGTCTCTATGTTAGGACGTGATGCCCATATAATTATAACTTGTCATTAAACTGTTGTGTTGCAATCTCATATGTCAACTCTAGTGTTCCATTGTCTACCACTTTATTAAAGAGAGAGTGCATTTGTGAAACCATGAACCCCGGTCCATTTTTAATCATAAGAAACACCTTTCCAACCACTTTTACCACTTTACCATTTTCTGCCATTTAAAAATCCGAAAATACAAAAACACTTTTACATCTTGCATTCATCATAAAAACCCAAAAATATCATTTATCATTGCTACCACCATCCTTGCATATTTATTTACCACCATTGCATATTTATTTCTTGTTTGCATTGCATATTATCTTGATATCATTCTCACACCTTGTGCTTGACAACCACTAGGTGAGGTTGAGGACCAAAACATTTACTTTGTTTTGTAGGTAACCAAAAGAAGGATAGGAAAGATAAATCTTCACTACTGATTCCCCGAGAGTTCGATATTAAACCCTCGAGTCACCCCTCGTGGGGAAAACACGTCTTCCACTTACTACACACTCTGCACTTGGAGTCTCAACCTAACCCATTTACTTTTCACGCAGGTAACTACGTGAAGGGCCATCAAGACTGTTTTCTGGCGCCGTTGCCGGGGAATCATTGCTGAAAGGTTTATCCAAGGATATCTCACCAAGTCAACTTCATCACCAACTTGTGCTAACACCTAAGCTTGGGGAGGTTGCACCTACGTGAGCATCATCTTATCCATCTTTACCTTCAAAGCAATTTATCTTGTTTTGTCATTGTCTTGCATTTTTAAGTTCGGTTTGCATATTTATTTTCAGTTTTGCATAAAAAATTAAAAAACACATAAAAACTTGCTAAAATGGGAGAAAGAACTAAGTTGTGTGATTACACAAACACTCCAAATGATCAATTTATTGCTAGGCCCATTGCCACACCTGAGATAAATGCTGATAGTTATGAAGTAAGTCCTAGTTTGTTGAACTTGATAACTAGGGAACAATTTGGCGGTAGTGCTATGGAGGATGCCTCTATGCATCTTCATGATTTTGTTGAAATATGTGACATGCAAAATTTAAAAATGTGGAAAGTGATATTCTAAAACTGAAGTTATTTCCTTTCTCACTTAGAGGAAAAGCTAAAGAGTGGTTGCATTCATTACCTATTGATAGCATTAAAACTTGGGATGATTTAAAAGAAGCTTTCATTAAGAAATACTATCCTCCTGTTAAAATTTTGCAAAATAGAAACAACATTCTTTCTTTTAGGCAAAATGAAAATGAACATGTTGCTATGGCTTGGGATAGGATTAAACTTATGCTTAGAACTTGTCCATCACATGGGGTCAACGAATGGACCATATTACACTCTTTTTACAATGGTCTAAATTACATGTCTAGAAATATTCTTGATTCTGCTGCTGGAGGTGCGTTTATGGGAAAAACTATAGTAGAAGCTAAGAACATATTGGAAAGTATTTTGCAAAACTATAGTCAATGGCATACTGATAGAGCACCTAATCCTTCTAAGAAAGTGAACTCCATAGAAGAAACAAATGATTTGTCATCTAAAATGGATACTATTCTTGCTTTCATTAATAAACAAAATATTGAAAATGTGCCTTTGCAAGAACTAGTTGGTAATAATCTGAAAATATTGATGTCAACTTCATTAGGAACTATGGTAATAATGGGTATGGTAACAACAATTATAACTCTTATAATAAACCCCCATATGTTCCCAACAACCGTCCTTCTATTCCATATCCTAATGCTAGTAATAATTGGAAGCCTATGCCACCACGTAATGATAATTTTGAGGCTAATAAAATTCTTATGGAACAAGTTGCTAGTCATAATACCATGATACAAGAGTTGAATAAGTCTGTTGCTTCTATTAGTTCTGATATTAAAGGCTTACAACTCCAAACTGCAGGACTAGACAAAGCCTTGTCAAAACTAGCTGATAACCAAGCCACTTTATTGAGTATGTCTGCAGGGAAACCACAAGCACCACCTATGGTTGGAATGAATTCTATTAATATTGCTGAAAATGTTCCTCTTACTTTGGAGGAAACTCTTAATGAATTATTGAACTATCCTGAATATTTGTTGCCATTTATGTCTCAACTTGTTGGATTAAAAGAAGAAGTTAACGAAACTGAATATGATGAATCTCTCTGTTAATTGAGTTAGAGAAGAAAGTTGAGGAAGTTAAAATGCTTAGTGAAGTCAAGGATCCATTGCTTGACTTAGAGAATTGTAGCTTGCATGAATTAATATCTATCTTACAAAAATTTGCAAGTGATCCTTCTATTAATGTTAACCAAGCTGGTTTTGGTTCTTATATTGCTAATCATGTGTAAAAGAAAAGATTGCTAGGTACAACCAAGAGGCTATGATACCACCTAAGCTTGGGGATATATGGATTCCCAAAGTCCTAGTAACCATTGGAAAAGAGACACACCATGCTATACTTGATCTAGGATCTAGTGTGTCTGTTTTATCTAAAGAACTATATGAAGTACTTGAATTAAAAATCTTGAAAAATGCTCTATTGAACTTGCACTTGCTGATGATTCCATTAAACATGCTTTAGGAAAGTAAGTGATGTTATGGTAGAGTTACATATGACATTTGTGCCTGTTGATTTTCTAATCATGGATATGGGGAATAAAACCTCTAGTCCAATTATTCTTGGAAGACCTTTTCTTCGTACTACAGGTGCTATCATTGATTCAAAAGAAGGGAATGTGAAGTTTCAGTTTCCACACAAGAAGTGCATGGAACACTTCCCAAGGAAGAGGGACACACCAAAGTTCAAGCTCCCTCATGAGCTTCGTCCACAATAAACATCAAGTAAGAAGCCTAGCTATATGGCTATAAAGAAAGCGCTTTACGGGAGGCAACCCGGTTGTTTTTATTTGTGATTTCTTTGTGTCCTCTTGCTGTAACAAGAGACTTTGTGTTTAGTTTAGTTTCTGGAATTTTTAATAAAGTGCCAAGTTTTACTCATTTTGGTTTGAAGAAGTTGCTTATAGCGTTCGGAGATTTTATTCCTGCACGAATCTGTGCACGGTATGATTTTTAATTCTTATTCTGTAACTCCGAATGAGCTCATATTTAAACTGTATTGCAACTTTCATCCTCTGTATGCATGAATTTTTTGGAATTTTTCGACAAAGTTAAGTAGGGTAGAAAAATACGTTTTTGCTGCTTTTTTCTGGACAGATTCTGTCCCATTTTGTTTGATGCATGCTTAGAACTTTTAACTTGAATCTTTTTGATCCAATTGAGTTTATGAGTAGGCATACAACATTATACACTTTCTGGACATTCATATGAATTTTTGTTCAAGGATTATATGCAGCAAGAAATTATTTGTTTATCACTACTAATGCACCCCACAGAAAAGAAATGGGAGAAACGGTGTTTTGAATTTTTTTCACAGGGATTAGAGGAGATGCACCAAGAGCTATCCAAGGATGGTGAAGACCATAAGCTTGGGGATGTGAAGACAACCCACTGGACCTACACACTCTCGGTTTGCACACGTCTAACTTCTGTTTTTCGATTGAACACTTTATCGCATAAACTTGGAGCGTCTTTTAGTTTGTTTTGTTTGATTTTTTATTTTGTGAGACCACCACACAATCATTTATATATGAGAGAGCTACTGGAAATTTGGGTTGAATTATGTTGGATGCTATTATTAGATTGGGAAAAGGGATGTTTGAGTTGACTTTAAAAGATACATATAGTTGCATAATTCATGAGCTTGTTAATGAGTAATAATTTGCAAGTATTTTATCAAGAGCTATCTTTTATTCATGTTTTGATGTTGAATGTTATTTTACTTGTTTTAACATTGATTAGCTAGTTCTATGGACACTCATGCATGCATTTAGATGGTCAACTTTCTCCCTCTTGCTAGCTGGTACCCGTAGATGTGATAGCCTTCAGGAACTACCTGCGTGACTAAAGTAAACGGGGTTAGGTTGAGACTCCAAGTGCAGAGTGTGTAGTAGTGGAAGACGTGTTTTCCCCACGAGGGTGACTCGAGGGTTTAATATCGAACTCTCGGGGAATCAGTAGTGAAGATTTATCTTCCTATCATTCTTTTGGTTACCTACAAAACAAAGTTAAATGTTTTGGTTCTCAACCTCACATGTGGTTGTCAATCACAAGGTGTAAGAATGATATCAAGATAATATGCAATGCAAACAAGAAATAAATATGCAATGGTGGTAAATAAATATGCAAAGATGGTGGTAGCAATGATAAATGATATTTTTGGGTTTTTTTTATGATGAATGGAAAATGTAAAAGTGTTTTTGTATTTTCGGATTTTTAAATGGCAGAAAATGGAAAAGTGGTAAAAGTGGTTGGAAAGGTGTTTCTTATGATTAAAAATGGACCGGGGTTCATGGTTTCACAAATGCACTCTCTCTTTAATAAAGTGGTAGACAATGGAACACTAGAGTTGACATATGAGATTGCAACACAATAGTTTAATATCAAGTTATAATTATATGGGCAACACGTCCTAACATAGAGACCTTTGGTTATTAGTCTCTCTTATACTCCACTAAGATGCGAACTAAATCATAACACCTCAGTAATTAAGATAACTCAGAGTATAGCAATAAGTATCATGATATGAAGTTAAAATAAGAACATGCTAGATCTAGTCATGGAGTAGCGGCAATGGTCACACCCACATCTCCGGTAGCATGGTATTTCTTTTTATCCCTAATGAGGCAACAAAGTAAGGTAAAACACCCAAGTGGATCACAGAACTTTCTCTCACGTTTGCTGCACTAGCCACCCCCCCGTTACTCCAACTAATGCACACGTTCCCGTTCACACGCTCTCATAAACATGCTTGATCATAACAAGTAAATAAGAACGGGGTACATAATATGCATCTACTTTCATAACTGAAACAAAACCATTGCAATCTCAAACATATATTAACTCATAAAAAGATCCACCACAAAGGTATTACATAGATGACCGTAATCATGTTCAGCAGCTCATACGGTGCTAATTAGTGAAGCTCAAGAGAGAGATATACATAAGTTACTTCCACAAACCATAGTCTAGTGGTGGACTACTCCCTCTTCATCATGGAGACGGTGGAGAAGTCGTTGGAGAAGATGGAGACCACGCCGGCAGCGCCCAGCCGGAGTTTCCCCCCTCCAATCTGCAGCTCCAGGTCTCTGTTTCGGTGTTTCTGTGTTTCTGCGGCGCTCCTTCCAGAGAACGTCGGGGGAGTATTTTTATAGGAGGTTTTAGGTCAAGACGGAGTCGTGGGCGAAAAGATCAATGGCAACGGAGCGTCGAGGCCCAATTTAATGGGTCCCACGCAGCCAGGTATAGGGGCCACGTGGGCCCACCTCTTTTGGCCCTCGGGGCTCCGTTTGTTCGCTTCCTTCGCCCCAAGTCTTCTTCCTTCCAAATATTGACGCTCGTAAGTTTGCAGGTGATTTGGAAGTCGTTTGGGTCCCTGAAACATTAAAATATAGAAATAGGGTTTTCTGCCTGCGCAGGGTTAATTCCATAAAAAATAGGAAACATGTCAAATATTCCCAAAATCATTATAAAACAGTGATATAACCCTTATATGATGCAAACATGACATGGAATATAAGTAATATAGTGCAAAGTTCATGTATGCATTTTCCATGCATCACTAGCCCAAAAATTCCAACAAGCAAAAACTTGTTTCCAACACCTCCAACCAAAGTTTTTCCAGTGAGTCCACCATATCTACCTATTAGCTTTATGCTATTCCGAGTATGTTTATCATGATATTTGTGTTATCTATAACTCTGAATGAGAATGCTTATGTTGTTGAATTGTTGTGGGAAAAGTTGGTTAGAGAGCTCTCTCGAATTTGATGCACACTTTACTTTTATTGCATAAATAAAATATGACCCATTGTGACTTAAATTATGATGTTGTGGGCTTGACAAATGTCTTTGGTTGAGAGTTAGCTCATATGTGCTGTCACATGGCAAGCTTTCAACATGCACTTCATTTCATTTAGTTGATATCATGTACTTTTGTTTATGGATGCTTACCATGGGTGAAATAAATGTGGAAATGAAGTAGGTTTAAATGAGTTTGTATAAATGGTTAGAGAGACGCCTGGGCCGCTAATCTAAGCCATGAATCATTCATGGTGGAAATTTACTTACATGCTATGGTGAACCTTCTGTGATACACCTTACAGTAAAAAGTTATCTAATGATAAATAAAAAGGGTGTTGAGATTGTTCATTGTGTTTGTTTGTCTTGTCATTTTGATATGGGCTTGTTCCATATCCTGAGACAAGAGGTACCCCAGTTGACGCTCTTAATGATACTATTATTACTTACAATGATATTTAACTTGAACTTGTTTTGTTTCTCAAGATGAGTAACACATGGAGTAGGTACTTATATTCAAGGGGCATGAGACTTTCAACATGTACTTTGTCAAGCACACCACTCATATTTGGTTTCACTTTAAACTTAACCATTCAAGATGCTATGATAGGGGAATGAGAGCTTGACACCAAGGATTACCACATTACAATCATTAACTTAAGTAGAGAAGGTCAGAAGTTAGATGAAATTTATTTATGTTTTACCTCTACTCATATATATATCTTTCCAAAGTGTCCACCTTTTATATTCAGATTTTCATCAATACTCTATGACCATTGTAGGATGTTCTTTCTTATCATTATGCATACATGTGGTCCATAGTACCTTCCCTTATGTTACACTTTGTGAATTATCATTGAACATCCTTGCATTGAATATTTGATATCACTTCATAATCTATCTTGCATATTGCTACTCCTTTTAAGAATGAACCATTTGACTCTATGTAGCAATAGTAATCATCTTTGATATCCATTGATAGTATTAAAATGCAAAGTCCATGTTAGTTTTATCACCTTCATACTCGAGGACGAGTATTGGTTAAGCTTGGGGATGTTGATGCATGTAAAATGCATACATGAACTTTGCACTATTTTACTTATATTCCAGTCATATTTGCATCATATAAGGTTTATATCACTGTTTTATAATAATTTTGGGAATATTTGATATGTTTCCTATTTTTATGGAATTAACCCTGCGTAGGCAGAAAACCCTATTTTCCATATTTTAATGTTTCAGGGACCGAAACGACGTCCAAATGACCTGGAAATATACGAGCATCAGTTTTTGGAAGGAACAAAGTGTGGGAGCGAAGGAAGCAAACAAGAGGAGGCCCGAGGGCCAAGTTGAGTGGGCCCACGCGGCCCATGTACCTGACCGCGTGGGACCCCTTTTGGGCCTCGGAGCTCCGTTGTCGTCGATCTTTCCTCCACCGACTCCGTTTTGACCTAAAACCGACTATAAAAATAGTCCTCCGGCGTTCTCTGGAAAGAGCGCCGTAGAAACACGGAAACAGAGACCTGGAGTTGCAGATTGGAGGGGGAAAACTCCGGCGGGGCACTGCCGGCGTGGTCTCCATCTTCTCCAACGACTTCTCCACCATCTCCATGTTGAAGAGGGAGTAGTCCACCTCTGGACTATGGGTTTGTGGAAGTACCTTATGTATCTCTCTCTCTCTTGAGCTTCACTAATTAGTACCGTGTGAGCTACTGAACATGATTACGGTCATCGATGTAATACCTTTGTGGTGGATCTTTTATGAGTTAATATATGTTTGAGATTGCAATGGTTTTGTTCAGTTATGAAAGTAGATGCATATTATGTACCCCGTTCTTATTTACTTGTCATGATCAAGCATGTTTATGAGAGCGTGTGAGGGGGAACGTGTGCATTAGTTAGAGTAACGGGGGTGGCTAGTGCAGTGAACGTGAGAGAAAGTTCTGCGATCCACTTGGGTATCTCTACCTTACTTTGTTGCCTCACTAGGGATAAAAAGAAATACCATGCTACCGGAGATGTAGGTGTGACCATTGCCACTACTCCATGACTAGATCTAGCATGTTCTTATTTTAACTTCATGTCATGATACTTATTGCTATACTCTGAGTTATCTTAATTACTGATGTGTTATGATTTAGTTCGCATCTTGGAGGAGTATAAGAGAGACTAATAACCAAAAGGTCTCTATGTTAGGAAGTGATGCCCATATAATTATAAATTGTCATTAAACTGTTGTGTTGCAATCTCATATTTCAACTCTAGTGTTCCATTGTCTACCACTTTATTAAAGAGAGAGTGCATTTGTGAAACTATGAACCCCGGTCCATTTTTAATCATAAGAAACACCTTTCCAACCACTTTTACCACTTTACCATTTTCTGCCATTTAAAAATCCGAAAATACAAAAACACTTTTACATCTTGCATTCATCATAAAAAACCCAAAAATATCATTTATCATTGCTACCACCGTCCTTGCATATTTATTTACCACCATTGCATATTTATTTCTTGTTTGCATTGCATATTATCTTGATATCATTCTCACACCTTGTGCTTGACAACCACTAGGTGAGGCTGAGGATCAAAACATTTACTTTCTTTTGTAGGTAATCAAAAGAAGGATAGGAAAGATAAATCTTCACTACTGATTCCCCGAGAGTTCGATATTAAACCCTCGGGTCACCCCTCGTGGGGAAAACACGTCCTCCACTTACTACACACTCTGCACTTGGAGTCTCAACCTAACCCATTTACTTTTCACGCAGGTAACTACGTGAAGCGCCATCAGTCACCCAGAGTCAGACTGTTTCAAGAAGCAGCGCAACCTGAGTCGCTCCTCTCCTGTGGCTCGTGTGCCCTCAGCAACTCCGTCACTCACTGACCAGGATATTGTGCGGCTCAAGCGTATATTGGCTTCATCGGGCTCTTCCTCGATGGGCACTGTTGCCTCGCTGACTGCTTCCTCTACTGCTGCTACTCCGCCACCGCCGCCTACACAGTCAGGTACATCTCCGTGGGTTCTGGATTCTGGAGCTTCCTTTCACATGTCTTCTGATGCTTCCGCTCTGTCTTCTCTTCGACCTCTTGATTCTCCTGTCAATGTTCGTACTGCCGATGGCACACCTCTTCCTGTTGCTAGTCGTGGCATTCTTTTTACTTCATCTTTTTTCTGTTCCTAGTGTTTCCCATGTTCCCCGTCTTACCATGAATCTTTTCTCCGCTGCACAACTTACTGATTCTGGTTGTCGTGTCATTCTTGATCGCGACTCTTGCTCTGTTTAGGACCACTGCACCAAGGTTCTAGTTGGAGCTGGCCCTCGGCGCCGTGATGCTCAGGGCCTTTGGGAGGTTGACTGGCTTCGTGTTCCTTCCGCTGCCACCACACCCGCCAACTCACATGCTCTTGCTGCCTCCTCTTCTGCGTCCTTCCAGCAGTGGCATCATCGACTTGGTCATATATGTGGCTCTCGCTTGTCTTCGTTAGTGCATCAAGGTGTCTTAGGGTCTGTCTCTGGTGATGTTTCTTTACATTGTAATGGTTGTAGACTTGGCAAACAAACTCAGTTACCTTATCCTACGAGTGAGTCAGTCTCTCAGCGTCCTTTCGATCTAGTTCACTCTGATGTATGGGGTCCTGCTCCCTTTGATTCGAAAGGTGGTCATCGCTACTATGTTCTTTTTATTGATGATTTCTCTCGCTACACTTGGCTCTATTTTATGAAATCTCGCAGCGAGGTTCTCTCTATATACAAGCGATTTGCTGCCATGGTTCACACCCAGTTTTCCACGCCCATTCGTGTTTTTCGTGCTGACTCGGCTGGTGAGTATATCTCCCAGATGTTGCGTGGTTTTCTTGCCGAGCAGGGTACTCTTCCCAGTTCTCTTGTCCTGGTGCCCACGCCAGAATGGCGTTGCTGAGCGCAAGCATCGCCACCTCCTAGAGACGGCTCGTGCGATGATGATTGTCGCCTCTCTTCCTCCCCACTTTTGGGCTGAGGCTGTTTCCGCATCCACCTATCTTATCAACATTCAGCCTTCGGCTGCCTTGCAGGGTGGTATCCCTATGGAGCGTCTCTCTGGTCGTTCTCCTGACTACTCTGCTCTTCGCATGTTGGGGGCGTGTGCTATGTTCTCCTTGCTCCATGCGAACGCACCAAATTGACCGCTCAGTCGGTTGAGTGTGTTTTTCTTGGCTACAGTGATGAGCACAAGGGTTATCGATGTTGGGATCCTGTTAGTCGTCGGCTACGTATTTTCGTGATGTGACTTTCAATGAGTCTCGTTCCTACTATCCGCGTCCTACCGCCTCGACCTTCTCGGTTGAGGATATCTCCTTCCTTATGCTCCCTGACACATCTCCTCTTGTGCCTCATATTCCTCCTCCATCTCTACCTCCGGCGAGTCCCACTGTTTCTGATACACCTTCGACACCACCCTCTTCTCCTCCCTCGTCACCTACCTCTCCACCTACTCCTCCAGTGTGCCCTCCCTTTCTCCCTTTCCTCTCCACTACACTCGTCGCCCTCGTGTTGAGGATGATCCCTCTGGCATGCCCTCTACTTCCGGAGCGCCACCTTCCCCGTGTACACCGGTTCATAACCTTCGTTCTCGGTCTTCGTTACGGTCTCCTGATCGCTATTCTCCTTCCCAGTATGGTCTCTCTGCTGCTGCTGAGCCCACTTCCTATCGGGATGCCATGGCTCAGTCTGAATGGCAGCTTGCGATGGCGAGGAGATCGCTGCACTTGAGCGCACTGGCACGTGGGATCTGGTTTCTCCTCCTCCAGGTGTTCGTCCCATCACATGCAAGTGGGTCTATAAGATCAAGACTCGCTCCGATGGTTCTCTTGAGCGTTACAAAGCTCGTCTTGTGGCTCGTGGCTTTCAGCAGGAGCAGGGCCGCGATTATGATGAGACGTTCGCTCCCATCGCCCACATGACCACTGTCCGCACTCTTCTCGCTGTGGCTTCTGTTCGTCATTGGTCTGTGTCTCAGCTTGACGTCCAGAACGCTTTTCTCAATGGTGAGTTGCGTGAGGAGGTTTATATGCAGCCACCACCGGGGTACTCTGTTCCTGATGGTATGGTCTGCCGTCTTCGGCGCTCCTCTATGGCCTTAAACAAGCCCCTCGCGCCTGGTTTGAGCGTTTCACCTCTGTGGTGACTGCCGCTGGTTTCTCGCCTAGCGACCATGACCCAGCGTTATTTGTCCACACCTCACCTCGTGGTCGGACGCTCCTGCTCTTATATGTTGATGACATGATCATTACTGGCGACGACCCTGAGTATATTGCCTTTGTTAAGGCCCCTCCGTGAGCAGTTCCTGATGTCTGATCTTGGTCCACTTCGCTATTTTCTCGGGATTGAGGTCTCTTCGACTTCTGATGGCTTCTTCATCTCCAAGAAAAATATATTCAGGATCTTCTTGCTCGTGCTGCTCTTGGTGATGAGCGCACTGCTGAGACTCCTATGGAGCTCAATGTTCAGCTTCGTGCTACTGATGGTGATCCCCTCACAGACCCCACACGCTATCGCCATCTTGTTGGGAGACTTGTCTATCTAGCTGTCACTCGTCCAGATAATCATATCCTGTCCACATTCTGAGTCAGTTCGTTTCAGCTCCCAGCTCTGTCCACTATAGTCACCTCCTCCGTGTTCTACGATATCTTCGTGGCACGATCTCTCGTCGCCTTTTCTTCCTCGCTCCAGCTCTCTCCAGCTCCAGGCCTACTCTGATGCTACGTGGCCTAGTGATCCTTCTGATCGCCGTTCGCTGTCTGCCTATTGTGTTTTTCTTGGAGGATTCTCATTGCGTGGAAGACGAAGAAACATACTGCAGTTTTCCGCTGTAGTGCAGAGGCTGAGTTGCGAGCGATGGCTATGTTGACGGCTGAGGTGACCTGGTTGCGATGGTTACTAGAGGATTTTGGTGTTTCTGCTACCGCACCGACTCCCCTATTGTCAGACAGTACATGTGCTATCAGCATTGCGCGTGACCCGGTGAAGCATGAGCTCACCAAGCACATCGGTGTGGATGCCTCCTTTGTGCGTGCTACTGTGCAGGACCAGCATCTTGCTCTTCACTATGTGCCCTCTGAGTTACAGCTGGCAGATTTCTTCACGAAGACACAGACTCGAGCGTAGCATGGGTTATTTCTCTCCAAACTCAGTGTTGTTGACCCACCATGAGTTTGAGGGGGGGGGGGGGGGGGGGGGGTTAGATGTGTATAGGCCCTTTTCCTGTATATCCCTATTGTATAAGGGGTTCTCTGCATATCGCCACATGTACATGTAATGACCTTTGTCCCCCTGTGAATGTCAGTTGCTCGTTCCCTAACAAGTGTTACAACTGAATCCTCTAATATATCGAGTGAAAACTAGAAGACGATTTTGAGAAGGTGTGATGTAGTTTATGTATATCTTGTAATTGTGTGCTGATACAAGTGGGAGTTGTCGAAATTTCTTCTACTTTTATATCATACCAAATATGATCAATGATGTGCGTATCATATTTGTGAAAAATTGTCGTATGTTTGTTTCTATACATTTCCTTTGAGACTGAAATTCTCTTTTTTTTAGTGCTAAGATTCTCTCATTTTTCTGTAATTGAGCGTCTTCCTGTTTTGAATGTTAATTTGCATAAAAGTAAACTTTTGTTTTGGTAAAGTTGGTCAGAAGTTGGATAAACATCAACTTTCACACGTAGAAAAGCTACATACTTGGTAAGGGGAAGAAAATTCTTATGGGTGGATGCTAGTTCAATTTACATCACATATGAGCAACGTTTCTTTTAATATGATTTCTAGGTTTGAGATTCCTAAATGCATAGTCGAAATAAATATTTTATTTAGGAAATTACTTCTTTGGAAAGAGGGTGTATGTGTTAGAAAATCACTAGCGATCCAGAGTGGCCCCTAGATTTTTTGATACACATTCTCTTGAACGCACGGAGGATCGAAGAGATCGACATAATTAGCTCTTGCCACACAAGAGTCAGAGATACGATGTCCATCTAATGGAGAAGTGCCCATCCATGCATATCCCACACTGATCAAGAAAGAAAGCGCTTTAGTGGGAGCTAACTCGACAGTTGGTCTGTGTAAATGTAAGGATAGAAAGGGTGCATGATTAAGCTTCCTTTATGGAAAAGTCTCAAGAAATTGTACCGACCGAACGCACTACAGCATGGCCAATAACACATCCAGCATTGTGATATGGTTAATTAACTATGCAATCCTCATACGTCAGCTGCTCGTAGAGACATTCAGTTTTCTTGAAACTTAGACTTCCGAAATGTCTATATAAGCAGAGACGAAGCAGAGGAGATAGATGTACCATTGCTTAGTCGGATTAAGCTATAATTAAGCAACAGTGGCCGTGGTAACTAGTGCCGGGAGGAGATGCGGCGGCAGAGAGCAGAGCAATACTACTCGCGCCGCTGCATGCGCTGAGTAGCTAGCGCCGCGCGCACGATGCCTGCAGCGATGCAGACGCAGGAGGCGGCGGTGGCGGAGGAGAAGAAGAAAGAAGGCAAGTCTAACGATCGGCAAAGGGAAGGCGACGCCTTTCTTCCAGGTCTCCCTCTCTCATCCTAAAGCACCCCCTCCGAGGTGGCCGAGGTTGCACCGGCGGCCGAGGTGGGAGCTTATCTGATTCTCCGGCTTTAGTGTACCGCTGCCAAAAATAATCCAGCCATTTGTAGTCAGCACGTGTATGTCCGTGCTCGTGCGTGTGGGCCGGTTTATCTGTGTTCTTATCCTTACTGGAACGTGAGATTGTGAGTGCTATATTATGTACTGTGTGCCTTGTGTTTGTGCGTGCAGTTCTGGTAACAATATGTAAGATGGGGTGTGATCAGTGTGCTGTGCTAGATGAGTACATTTATAGTCTACTAGGTAACGCAAGTATCTATTTTTTCCCAAAGGGGATAGCCTGTGCCTGCAACAAATTGATGCATACATCAATTTATTTCCTTATTCGAAAGTGTTCAATAAGAGTACAAATCATGGATCACATAAGTTTGAGACATGTATCACCTATAGAAAAAGAGATAACATCATGAAACGGCTATGCATCAACACGCTAATTTAGGAACAAGCCCCTATCCGCACTAGTTGTATAAGTCCCGCGCAACCGTTTTCAAACAATTGCACACAGAATTCATGTCCCTCCCGCGGTTCTCCGGCTGGAGAAAGGACCACATACAGAACAAATGCATAGATAAAGGGATAACCTGCAAAAAAGTGGAGCTTTTGATTTGTTAAAAACAAAGTCATTACGCACATTCCATATTGCCCAAAGTAAAGCACAAATACCCACTCGAATTTGAGCTTTATCTTTTTTAGCAATTCCATTTAACCAATTGCCAAACAAATTAGTAATGTTGGTCGGTTGAGAAATATTAAAGGTCACCTGCACGATACGCCAAATAGTTTCTACAAAAGGGGAAGATATAAATAGACACTGTATTGTTTCCTCTTTGTCAAAAAATAACACTTAGTATTTCCTTACCAATTTCTTTTAGCCAAATTATTTTTGTCAAAATCACTTTTATATGAAGGAAAAACATAAAATATTAATTTTTAGCGAGACCTTCATTTTCCAGATGTACTTATGTAGGTACCTCGCGTGACCATTCAGAAATTTCAAATACATTGATTTAACCGGAAAAGAGCATGTTGGTAAGCGTCATCTAAGGTATCAACATCATCCGAAAGATCAATATCCATTAACCAGTTAACCAAATGAAGCCATCTATCCCATTTGTTACCATTTAATGTCCGTACAATCTATATTTAGATTAGCTTCTCCCATAGTCGTTGCCACCGAAATTTGTTTTTGTTGAAAATGTTATAAAGAGAAAGGCATTGAAGAAAAAGTGGGGTCACACCTAACCAAGTATCCTCCTAAAACCTAGTGTTCTGTCAGTTACCAATAACAAAAGACGTAAAAAAAAAAGAAACCATCTTTGACTATCATGAGTCCCTTCCATAAAGCGGAATTTGCTGGCTTCGCTTGCACTTGAGATAGTGTTTTTGAGTGAAGATGTTGATTTGTCAGAAGTTCTTGCCAAACGTCTTCTTCATTTAAAAGTTTTAAAAAACACTTATTGAGCAAACATTTTTTTACACTCTAAAATCTCAATGCCCATACCCTCTTGTCATTTTTGTGGGAAACACCCCCTTAATCATTAGGTCTGCAAATAATGTTCCACTAAGTTAGTTATACTTTTTTTGTGGCCATCACATTGCCAAAATAAACGAGACCAGAACAATCTAATCATTTCCGTACCCCTTTAGGTACTTAGAAGAAATGCAATATAGACATCGAAAGGCTAGTAAGCACATACCTAATTAAACCAAACGATCTCCGTATGATAATAATTTACCCATCCCACATGCCAATTTCTTTTCAAATCTATCTTTAACGGGGTTCCATTCTCCATTCCTAAGTGTTCTAAAGTGAATTGTGTTTTTTCCATAGCTAATGTCAAAAGAGTCCGATAATATTTGTCAACGACCCTGTTTCAATCTACGCGATTATTTGTACACACTACCATCTCGCTATACGCCTTTCATAATCAGTCTCAAATCCACATACCCTCTATCAGTGCCAGTGTCTGCCTAATAGTGGCACTACCGTCTCAACTTATTTCCAACTCTAGTGTGACATCATGACAATTATTTGGACGAAATCGTTAGAAAATAGCCGACTTTTGCAACAAACAAATTCTTCCTCTTTGTGACATGTGGCGTGTGGCTTGCCTGACAAATGTCACAATAGAAGAGTTTTTTGGTGTGATTTCGCGAGATGGGTGGGATGTTTGCACGTCCATTTTTTAGCGATTTAAAATTCAGAATCAAATATTAAAAAAATATTCGCCCAAATTATGAACTATTTTCATGTTCGTTCCTTGCATCGAGATGTTCAAAACCAAATACTATACCATGTTGAAAGTTAACAAACTTTTTTGAATAACAAAAAAATAGTATACTTGTACTTCGACGAGTACTTCGCTTTTTTTTATACGCCTCGCTGCAAAGTAGTTGCGTTGTAGCCCCTCTTTGCCACTCCTCATTTGTCACATCTCATGCCTACGCACCGAAAGAAGGCCCTACCAACGCCCTTTAGACGGCGGCGAGGGGGGGGGGGGGGGGGGGGGGAGCAGAAGCAAGTATGGCCCCGACTGGTTCTGGGCGCCCTATGAGCTGTTCTCTCAAATGGAAACTCTATGTTCTTTTAGCTGAACTAGCATGGTGGCCCTCGCAAATGCGAGGGCAATGTCTAAATATGTCTAAAAATCATTTTTATTGGCGAGGGCAATGTCTGAATATGTCTAAAATCATTTGAATGGTTCGATAGAAATTTATTTTTATATGATTAGAATTAACATGGTTCTATAGTCACCATAAATACTATTCTAATTGAAACCTCACTTTTGCGGAGAAATTAACGTTTAACACATGATATTAACCTTTTAATGGAATCATAAAAAGATGTTGTTAGCAAAATTAAAAAAATCTTGTTGATTGTTCTGCAGTGGCAGAATTGAAAAAAGAAATAGTTTAGGCATATGAAATATGTACTTGGTACGGAAGTTTGTGCTTTTTATAATTTTTCACATCTAATGTCCCATCATGTAGTTCGCTAATTGATTGGCATTGGGTGTATTTTTCTTTTACTTAGGAATTATCTGTTTCATAGAGCATTTGTTAAATTTTGAAGGAATGGAGTAGGTTTTTTCTACCGATTCACCTTCACTATGTTTCCGAAAGTAATTTTCCAATACACATATCTCGGTATGAATCTTTTGTTGACACAAATTCATTTATGGAGAGTCAAGTTCCATGTAACCTTTTTTTGTAACACAGTACTGACGCAGATATTCACATACACGCATATACAATAACCCCTATTATACGCATGTGCACACACCCTACTGCTAAGAGCACATTTGAGAGACTGAGATGGCGGGTTGGGTTTAGAGATTGACAAAATCACCACAGATACATCGTTATTGACGGGAACGTCGCCTTACAGTGAAAACGTATTACTCCTTCATAACACACACGTGTCAAATCTCTGGTTTGATCCCTGCTTGGCTAGAGATCGACTACAACCACCTCCTAGCTATCGAACCACATGTTCGCGTGTTCTTAATTTGTATTTTTATTCTCCTATATTTTATTATCTTGAGAGTCAAAGATATTATATTCAATTATCAAAGTTAATATGGTTTGATTACAATCATTGCAGAAGGTCATTTTTTTCTAAGAACCTATTTTCTATTACGCGACATCTAACATTTCATTCCGTTCGTTGGATGCTCTCATGCACATGTAATTATTTTGCCATGTGATATGATTACGTGTCGACATGGACAACATAGTTTCGGCATTCTAAACAATTGTCGATCTTACCGCTGCCCTTCATCCACACAATCTCTTCAAATCTCATGGCACCACCGAATTCTTTCCAGCCGGCCATTAGTATTATATATTATCGTATGTCATAATAACGCAATACTTCAGAAAAATTATTAGATTTATGAGTTTTAAACAAATAAATAGAAAACAATATAGTTGTAATGCCATGTCATTTTAAATCTTATTACTATAAACTATATAAACTATAGGCAAGTCATCACTATGAGCCTGTAAGCTCACAACTGTGTGGCCGATCGAGCTAAGCATAATTAAACGTTTGTGCTCAAATATATAGTTAAAATGTAGTAATGGATAAGTCTACGTTATATCGATCTCAAATCTCAAATTTTGCAAACTGATCTGATGTCAGTAACCAATGCATGGATATAAAGTCGTGTCATTTGGAGACTAATGAAAAAATTGCTTACCTTTAAAAAGAGAATCTCACGATCTAATTAAAAATATGGAAACTGAATGCATGCACATAGCCATGAAGATCTTTAGGTACTTCTATTCAGGGCATGCAGCCACCCGCGATGCCTCCATGTAGTAGGCCAGCTGCTTGTCCTTGGCTTAGAAACGCGCGCGTCACATGCATGTTTTTGTGGGGCTAAGTTCACGTATAGTAATGGACTTCTACTTCCTAATGTTTAACCAACGCATCTGTTTTTTTTTTCCGTTCGGTTCTACCAGGGCGGATGGGTCGTGCACGTACGTGCATTGGCCGTACCGAGGCATATTTCATATGTACACAATTTTAAATCTCCACCGTTATTAGTTGTAGTTAACGAATAATTTTTTTGAAGCTATTTGGCAGGTGTTCTGCCGATTCAATTAAGTGGAGAAGAAATAGATTCAGTTACAAGCCAGAGAGAGCCTGGCCAACACAGAGAAAAACACGAAAAAAAAAGGAAAAACTAGTCCTAAAGGGACTACTCGCCACTAACAGGCGACAAGCCTGGCTCAAAAGGTACTGCCACCAAATTTTGCTCAACCAGATAGGAGCCCATAATTAGCAGGTCGTCTTTAACTAGTTCTAGCAGTTGCATTTCCGTGAGATTGACCTGTTGGAAGACCCGACGACAGCGCTCCTTCCAGATGTGCCAAACCCCATAGATGGCGACCGAGAGCTCGTCCTTAGACAGAACCTGAAGCATAAAAGTCCACCAATCACTAGGCCGAGTGAACTGTCCAGGCTGAAGGTCCAAGTGCCAGGCCCCGGTCCAATCTGCTAATAAATTCCACACACCTCTCGCATATGGACATGACAGAATTAGGTGTCCTGCCGTTTCCTCCTCCTGATCGCACAAAGAACAAGAGTCTCCATGATCTATACCTCTGTGTCGGAGCTGATCATCGGTAAGGATCCTCTCTCGCAGCCAAAGCCAAATAAAGAATTTGCATTTGGGTTGGGCCCTGGCTTTCCACAAGCGTGAGAAGTTGATCGAAGAGAAGGAACCTGCAAACTGAATATTGTAGGCTGAGGATGCAGTATATACCGCATTTTTTGAGAACTTCCACAAAATCTGATCCATCTCCTCTGAGGGTTGAAAGTCCTGTAGCTTGATCCATAGAGCAGTGAATTCCCGCAGTTGCACCTCTGTATTTATCCTATGCAACCCATTCATCCACCGGTCAGAGTCCATCGCATACGCCACTGACATCGACTTCAATCTGGAGATTTTGAAGAGGGACGGGGCAATGTCAGCAGGAGCCTCCCCATTCAACCAGCAGGAAGTCCAGAACCTTGCAATGTCCCCGTTTCCGACAGAGATAGAAGTGCAAGCAGAGAAGAGGTTGTCATCAACTCGATCGCAGGGTACCTGTGTACCAATCCAGGGCCTCTCCCTGGCTCTCCACTCAAACCACCTCCACCGCAGCCTCAAAGCCCGGCTAAACATGTCCAAATTAAGAACTCCCAGCCCCCCAAGCGATTTGGGTCTGCATACTGTGCGCCAGTTCACCAGACAAGTTCCACGGTCCTCTGTTGCTTTGAATTTCCAAAGAAAATCCCTTCAGATCTTGTCGATCTTTTTTATGGCCCTTTTGCTGAGTTTAAGTACAGTTAACATATAAATGGGGATGGTGGATAAAACCGAGTTGAGAAGAGCCAGCCTTCCAGCAAAGGAGAGAAGTTTGCCACGCCATCGAGGCAGCCGCGCTGCAATCTTGTCTATGAGAGGTTGTAGCTCTGCCTTGGTCAACTTCCTGTGATGGAGCGGCAGTCCCAGATAGGTACAGGGAAACGAGTTTTGGGCAACTGGCAGCGACTGGAGAATGGCGTGGAGATCCAATCCCTCGCATCGGATTGGGTAAACCGCACTTTTCTGAAGATTGACTTGCAGCCCGGAAGCACGCCCAAACAACTGTAGAATTTCAGCAACCTGTGTTATGTCCGCTGCCGTAGGGCTGACAAACAGCGCCGCATCATCAGCGTATAGGCTAGTTCGCAGCCGAGCTGGAGGTAGGGCAATTGGGGACAACACTTTAGCCTGATCTGCCAGCATCCAATGCAGTGGTGCAATAGCTATAAGGAACAACATGGGGGACAGGGGATCGCCCTGACGCAACCCTCGGCGATGGTGAATGGTGCTGCCCACCCTTCCATTAGCCATGACCCTAGACGTCGAGGAGCTCCAAATAAGTGCGATGATATCCCTCCAACGTGGACCGAAACCCATCCTCTCGAACAACTCCAGCATATATTCCCAAGAGACAGAATCGAAGGCCCCGGCAATATCCAACTTGAGAAAAAGACCAGGAATTTTCTTGGTATGCAGATTTTTTATGGTGTTCCTGACATACAAATAGTTATCGTGGATGCTTCGATCTTTGATGAAAGCACTCTGGCAAGTCGGAATCATATTCTTTAGTTCAGGCGCAAGCCGATTTGCCAGCATTTTACTTACCACCTTGACCACCAAGTGCATAAGACTCACAGGCCTATAATCCTTGATCCTTGTGGCGTCATCAAACTTGGGCAGCAACATAATATGTGCCGAGTTTAGCAGATGCCATCTACGCCCACGCAAACAGTACAACTGATTAACGAATAATTAATGGATCAGATTATTTAACACATGTGGATCAACCTGGTGGCTTTATTAATATCCTCATTTTGCTTTTAGTATATAATAGATAGATATATTGTTTGATATTTAACAAAATAACTTTTGAGCCGACAAATTCCTCTCGATCAAATTGGTTCTCTTGCGTGCGGCAACGTAGCCGGCCAACTCACGCGAGACTGAAATTACTCGACGCATTGTTTGTTTCTCCTGCTTCCATTTAATTGTCACTCTTCCACGTGGTGGCTTGAAGGCCGCCCTCCAAACATGCCGACTGTTGAGATGTGATCGGACACCCGATACAGGCGCAGCACCGCTCGCCGTCTATTCGCGCTGCACCAGGTTCCAAACGGCATTCAAGGCTCGGTCCGTCCCGACGTGATCTCTGCACCAAATTCAAACGTCATCATTCTACTATATATAAAAGCTTGACGAATCCGCCTCCTCTCCTGCCTCCACGTCCCGAAACCTCAGCCGTCCGTTCAGCGCGATCAACGGCTGAGATCGAGCCACATCGCCCTTTCCCTTGAAGGACTGTTCATCCGCGATTTTTAACCAATCAGGACTCGCCACGTATACCCGGTCACCCCCCGGTCCCGCACTGCCCAGCCGGTCGCCCACCCGGTGGCCGCACATTTTTGCAAACCCCCCCCCCTTTTCCAATATTCACATACTTTCCACGACCTCGCACTGCGAGAGGACCTACACAAAATTTCTACCCAACACACGGGCTAATCCGCAAAAAAACCGTCGCGCTCTCCTCTCCGCGCGCGGCCCCGCGGGTCGCCGCCGGCGCCACTGCGCGCATCGCCGGCACCACGCTCCGCCCTGCACGCATCCGAGACAGCGGGGAGGTGCGCCGCCGCGCCCTCTACCCGCTGGCCGCGGATCGGCCGCCGAGGAGCCGCGATGTCACCGGATAGCTCCTGGCGGCCACGCCATTGTCCGCCGCGTCCGCGCGACGGCGGCGCCTCTCCGGCGACGATTTAGGGGCGGCGCTGCCGGATTCGCGCACCCCGCGAGCAGCCGCATCCTCCGCTCAGTCGCGCGTGCCCCAGAAGGCGCCGGGCCGCCGCCGGCGAGCTCCGCGCCTCCGCTGCGTCTCCAGCCGCCGCCGAGGTTGCTGACGTCTGCACGGCGCGCAGTGGGCCTCGGCTGGCAGGCTGGGCCGCCTGCTGGGCCGCGTGCTGGGCCGGCCTAGCTGCCTGCTTCGGCCGAATTTTTTAATTTTTCCCCTTGCTTCAAAAAACTTCCTAAACTTTCAAAATGCAACTCCAAAAAATTTTCAAACCAATTCCTATAAAAATTGTAAAACAAAGGCAACCATTACAAATTCGTTGGGGCCTTTTCTAAACTATTACACCTTTTCTAAAATACTCAAATTAGTCCAACTTAGAAAAATCCAAAAAATAACACCACCATTTCCAATAAATATTTTAAAACAAACAACACAAAAAATAGAAACATCTCAATCAAAAAAAAACATCGCCATTTCCAATAAATATTTTAAAACAAAAAACAGAAAATAGAAACATCTCCCTCTGAATTCAGTCATTTTCGCAAACGTCAGAAGAATTCAAAAATAACATCGCCATTTCCAATAAATATTTTAAAACAGAAAAAAGGAAAAATAAACATCTCCCTCTAAATTCAGGCATTTTCGCAAACGTTACTTTCAAAATGCAACTCCAAAAAAATTTCAAACCAATTCCTATAAAAATTGTAAAACAAAGGCAACCATTACAAATTCGTTGGGGCCTTTTCTAAACTATTACACCTTTTCTAAAATACTCAAATTAGTCCGACTTAGAAAAATCCAAAAAATAACACCATCATTTCCAATAAATATTTTAAAACAAACAAAACAAAAAATATAAACATCTCAATCCAACAAATAACATCGCCATTTCCAATAAATATTTTAAAACAAAAAAAACAGAAAATAGAAACATCTCCCTCTGAATTCAGGCATTTTCGCAAACGTCAGAAGAATTCAAAAATAACATCGCCATTTCCAATAAATATTTTAAAACAAAAAAGGAAAAAAACATCTCCCTCTAAATTCAGACATTTTCGCAAACGTTAGAAGAATTCAAATCCAAATAACTTCACTAAGCCATGCGATCAAAATTTAAGTTCGAACATTTCAAATTTCCAAATTTCCTTCCAATTCTCCCATTTCTGCGCCTCCCAAAAGAATTCACATCCGAATATCTCCACCAAAATTCAAATTAGATCCCTAGAAAAAACCAAAAAACTTTCAAGCCCACGGGCGCGGCGAAGTCCACGCTCACTCCCCTAGTAGGAGAGAAAACATAGCAGCTGCCTCGTCGCCGGAAGCTGAGGGCACAGCTCACCACTCTGTCTTCCTCTCCCTGCACAGTCCCGAACTTCTGAACTGCAAAGGTGAGCTTACTTCTCTCGAGCTGTTTAATTCCCTTCGGCTTAATTTGCTTAATCAAGAACAAAGAGAAAACATAGTGCAGGACCTTCGTCCTTGGGTGCAATCGTTCGTGCACAGAGGTCGGGAAGATGCCGACGTTGATCGTCACGCTGGACATGGACTGCTGCCGCTGCAGCGCCAAGATCCAGAAGGTCCTGTCCTCCATTCAGGACCGAGGCAAGTTCCCCATCGAGAAGATCGTGTACGGGGAAGACAAGGTGCTCGTGTCGGGCCCCTTCGACGCCGACAAGCTCTCCTGCAAGCTCTGGTGCAAGGCCGGAAAGATCATCAAGAGCATCGAGGTCGCCAAGACGCCGGCACAACCCAAGCCCAAGCCCGACCCTCCCAAGCCCAAGAAAAGCGACGAGAAACCGGCCGAGCACAAGCCGCCGCCGGCCCCGTGCAACCAGCTGGTACCCTACCCGTACCCGTATCCGTTGCCGTACCCGCAGTACACCGCGACGGGGCCGTGTGGCTGCGCTACGCCGTACTGCGAGTGTCACTCCAAGCCACCACCTCCGGCGCCGGCTCCGGCGCCCACGTGCCAGTGCCCGACGGGGCCGTCTTGCCACTGCTCCTCCTACCCGCCGTACCAGCAGCCGATGCCTATGCCGTGCACGCCGATTGTCATCTGCGAGGAGAGCCCGCCTGGGTGCTCCGTCATGTAACTGCAAACGAGAGAGTAACTAAGCCACCGCCGCCGCGCCGCGGCACCGGCAAGCATGTACGTACGCATTCGTGCTCGACGGTGTACCATCTCTCCGAAGCCCTGTATGTATCTAGTACCACGCGTAATAGTGTGGATAATAATACGAGGAGCAGCTCATGTTGCTAATACTGTCTCATGCTTCGTTGGCTGGTTTGGGAAGGAACCAGAATTTTCTGGACTGGGGGCAAACCATTTGAATGGAGGCACTTCTTGCTTGAATGTTTAAAGGTTGTTCTTTGTAAATACAAAAACTTTCTGTTGAATTTTTTAAATTTTAGTGAGGTCTAGTACCCCCACTAGGGCTCTACTTGGCAGGGGCGAGCCAGGATTTGGGTATAGGGGGGCGAAACGACGACGATCGCAAATTGATATATAGTATATCAAGATTTTAGTTCAAAAAATAGCATATAAATGTATGTTTAGCAATAATATTGCGTGAATATAAATTCATCCAAATATGAACATTGATATATAATTAAGAAACCGTGAGAAAAAAAGAAAAAAAGTATGTTGGAACCACTTTATATGTCCAAATAGCCACCAACAATCACAGATGAATTTTTCATACAAGGCCAGATTTCAAGGTGAAGGAATAGACAAGCAAAAAAAAAAAAAATGTCATTTCTCTTTGTTTATGACTGCAAAGCATAGCTAAACTGAAAACTAGACCTAGTTTCGGAATACGTAGTAGATCTAGTGTATAATGTACCTTGGTAAATAATCCGGTGGTGCGTACGTCCAAGCGGGCGATATGATCGATTATCAGCGGCCGCGCCGTCGTCCGCTGCTGCTTGGTGCGGCAGGATCCCTAAGCAGTAAGCAGTCTGAAAGCGGCAAGATCCATGACCAATAAGCACTCTGGAAGCGGTAGATTGATGAATCGATCTATTATCTGATTTAAAGCCGAGAACAGACGACCTAAACCGGGTACGACGATCGATCATCGATGGACTAACCTAACCGGCTAAACATGGGTAGACAGGGAGATGGGCTGCTGCACATCAGCCTTCCGTGAATACCAGAACTAAATGGATCATTGATTTATACCAGCGGTGGGCTCTAGTCCTAGTAAATATGTGATTAGCGATGACCATCGGTACAAATAAATAGTATACATATACTATTTTTTTCATGGTAATACGATTCTCATTGATATATAAAAGACGAGATACAAAGTACGTATACACCGATCTTACAGATCCGGAAAGGTAGGATAAACCTATGTGACAAGCCAACGCTTATCCCTCTTCTCCGGCACCACCGTAGCAGCCACCAAAGAAAAAAGAGACAAGTCACCTCTTCACCCGAGCTCGACGCGGATCCATCGCTGATCATCAGCTTTTCGGACCTCCAAATTAGTTTGCCATAGGACAAACCATTGCCATTGAAAGAATCAGACCGGGGCAACACGACCCCGGACACGCCATCGAAATTCAGCACTGGCACCCCCGCACAACGACGTCGGCGTAGGGAACCAGAACCGTCAGCCTCCAACCACGAACCCAACACAAGGTTCACCATCTTCCAGCTGTCACCAGTGCAGATCACCGTCTGCACGTACTCCTGGACGAATCCTCTCTGCTCCACCATGGTGCCGGAGATAACGCCGCAACAACGGGGACATAACATGAGGAAAAACCCATCTGATGGAGTTGCCGCCGCCGCCTCGCCGACACCATCCATGAACCCTACAGCCACCGATCTGAAAGATCGGCAAGCACACAATGCCACCAACTCCGAGACACCGCCATGAAGGACAACGTCGGTGTGGGAGTGGGGTTGAGGCAGATTTATTTGCCCGGGCGCCACTCCCATCACCCCAACGACGCACCATGCCAAAACAATCCTAACCCTAATTACCATGCCAGAACGGAGAAAACGGGGCCCCCCTCCCTCCTGCCGCCGAAGCAGCTAGCGGAGGGAGGGAGGTCCAGCTCCCCCGCCGGTGGAGATTGGTGGAAAAGTGCTCCGCTTCCTGGTCGCCTGTGGTGGCTAGGGTAGGAAAAAGTAACGATACTACGTCTCGTATACATATACTATAGCGTGTGTTCTAAAAAACAAATACTATTGCGTGTATTTTTTTATTGGGGGGAGGGGGGGTCTGACCCCTGCTAGCCCCCTGTCTCCGCCCCTGCTACTTGGGTCCGTTCTTACGAACCCTGCACTTCATTCGGATGAAGATCCTATCAGGGGCGGAGAGATGGTTTGTTTTAGGGGTGGGGAGACATGGGTAACTTGGGATGTTTCCATTTGACCCATGCCCAACAGAAAGCCCATCCCATAAAATTCTGTTAGAAAAAATGCTACTACTCCCCTCGGATCCATATTAATTGTAGGTGAATTAAATTATCAAAAAAAATTGTCGATGAATTGGACATATCTAGCACTAAAACATGCGAAAATCAGTAGTGCCACCCGAGCTCACTGGAGCTCGTTTTTTGAAAATTTTGAAAACCATGTGTGTATGCAAGAAATTTCATAAAAAAAACTTTGTATTTTGAGCTACACAAAAAGAGAAATTTCTGACAAATACAACCCAATTTTTCCCCTATCTTGGTAAATAATCCGGTGGTGCATACGTCCGGGAAGCGGGCGATATGATCGATTATCAGCGGCCGCGCCGTCGTCCGCTGCTGCTTGGTGCGGCAGGATCCCTAAGCAGTAAGCAGTCTGAAAGCGGCAAGATCCATGACCAATAAGCACTCTGGAAGCGGTAGATTGATGAATCGATCTATTATCTGATTTAAAGCCGAGAACAGACGACCTAAACCGGGTACGACGATCGATCATCGATGGACTAACCTAACCGGCTAAACATGGGTAGACAGGGAGATGGGCTGCTGCACATTAGCCTTCCGTGAATACCAGAACTAAATGGATCATTGATTTATACCAGCGGTGGGCTCTAGTCCTAGTAAATACGTGATTAGCGATGACCATCGGTACAAATAAATAGTATACATATACTATTTTTTTGCATGATAATACGATTCTCATTGATATATAAAAGACGAGATACAAAGTACGTATACACCGATCTTACAGATCCGGAAAGGTAGGATAAACCTATGTGACAAACCAACGCTTATCCCTCTTCTCCGGCACCACCGTAGCAGCCACCAAAGAAAAAAGAGACAAGTCACCTCTTCACCCGAGCTCGACGCGGCTCCATCGCTGATCATCAGCTTTTCGGACCTCCAAATTAGTTTGCCATAGGACAAACCATTGCCATTGAAAGAATCAGACCGGGGAACCACGACCCCGGACACGCCATCGAAATTCAACACTGGCACCCCCACACAACGACGTCGGCGTAGGGAACCAGAACCGTCAGCCTCCAACCACGAACCCAACACAAGGTTCACCATCTTCCAGCTGTCACCAGTGCAGATCACCGTCTGCACGTACTCCTGGACGAATCCTCTCTGCTCCACCATGGCGCCGGAGATAACGCCGCAGCTACGGGGACAGAACATGAGGAAAAACCCATCTGATGGAGTTGCCGCCGCCGCCTCGCCGACACCATCCATGAACCCTACAGCCACCGATCTGAAAGATCGGCAAGCACACAATGCCACCAACTCCGAGACACCGCCATGAAGGATAACGTCGGTGTGGGAGTGGAGTTGAGGCAGATTTATTTGCCGGGCGCCGCTCCCATCACCCCAACGACGCACCATGCCAAAACAATCCTAACCCTAATTACCATGCCAGAACGGAGAAAACGAGGCCCCCCTCCCTCCTGCCGCCGAAGCAGCAAGCGGAGGGAGGGAGGTCCAGCTCCCCCGCCGGTGGAGATTGGTGGAAAAGTGCTCCGCTTCCTAGTCGCCTGCGGCGGCTAGGGTAGGAAAAAGTAACGATACTACGTCTCGTATACATATACTATAGCGTGTGTTCTAAAAAACAAATACTATTGCGTGTATTTTTTTATTGGGGGAGGGGGGTCTGACCCCTGCTAGCCCCCTGTCTCCGCCCCTGCTACTTGGGTCCGTTCTTACGAACCCTGCACTTCATTCGGATGAAGATCCTATCAGGGGCGGAGAGATGGTTTTTTTTAGGGGTGGGGAGACATGGGTAACTTGGGATGTTTCCATTTGACCCATGCCCAACAGAAAGCCCAGCCCATAAAATTCTGTTAGAAAAAATGCTACTACTCCCCTCGGATCCATATTAATTGTAGGTGAATTAAATTATCAAAAAAAATTGTCGATGAATTGGACATATCTAGCACTAAAACATGCGAAAATCAGTAGTGCCACCCGAGCTCACTGGAGCTCGTTTTTGGAAAAATTTGAAAACCATGTGTGTATGCAAGAAATTTCATAAAAAAACTTTGTATTTTGAGCTACACAAAAAGAGAAATTTCTGACAAATACAACCCAATTTTTCCCCTAAATTGTGTCCACAATTTCGTTATTTTTCTTTATCTCGGAATACGACTTTTTTGCACAGAAAATTTCCATACACATAGAGAGCACACTTATGTATCCAAGTGAAAAATATTTGAATTTTTTAAACTCAAATTTATAAATTTCAAAAAGAATTGCACAAAGGCTCACTGGTGCCCGGGTGCACCAAGTCTGAATTCTAAAACATGTCTAGATATCTCTGATTCAACGACAATTAATATTGATTGGAGAGAGTATAATGAAATTATTATTCGGGGGCATGTTCCACTGAAAAATGTAATACTAAGGCTGGGAGCATGTGATTTTATTTTAGGTCTTGGAGTTGCGCCTCCTAGGTCTGTGGATTACCTTTGGCACTTTATCTTGCACTAGTACAAAGCGACACTAAGCTTACCCCCATCGATCGGCAACGATGTTCATAAGGGACACAATAGATAAAAGGCGACAATGCACACAGAAATGGAAACCCACGACCCAATCTATGTCACCAACCGTGCAGAATATATAATTGTTGCCAATGTAGCTAGGCCACATGAGGCACAAGCATTTTCTTAGGCTCACTTCTAGGGCTTCTAAGCAAATTGTTGGTCATAGATAAATGTTCCTGATGTGACCACGGGATTATATATGACCCCGTAACCTCACGAAAATCATGACCCTCTCATTTACTCCCCACCTTCTAGATCTTGACCCGGTGTGGTGATGGCGCTTGCGGGGACCTAGCTCTATCACACCTCTCCGGAGATAGGGCTTGTCCGACATGTAAGGGCACAGTGGCTCCTCCTCCATCACCTCATTTGAACACCTTTCTCACGACTTCTCCTCTCTTCGTCAGCCAAATCTGTTGGTGTCGAGGAATTAGTGGTCTAGGAGGAGAGGAAGAGAAGGTAGGACAAGAAACGCGCATGGGAGAGGAGGAGTCAACAAGGACAATAGAGGTTGTATGTGTGCATGGAAATTGGCAGAAGAAGATGACTAAGACGAGGTGGAGTCGACGCAGCTGGATCCTATATCCCATGGAGCAAAGATCTGCATCCGATGTAGTCGTCTCATATACCGCAGTGTTGTGATCGGATCCCCGCATCAAGAGCTGTCAGTCGGACCGGAGGACGAAGACCCGAGCTTCCGTAGAGTTCAAGGTGTAAATCCTTACGGCGCTAGCCGTCGTTCCCGTGAACCTTTTAGAGTCATTGCTGTGATATGTCTGCAGTGCTTTATTTGCTTTTGTGAATTTCTACTATAGCTAATGTTACCTATGACATTGTGGATCACTAGGTGTATATTTTTTTTTCTGTTGATAGAAGTATATGATGATTAAGTTTTATCAGTTCAAGTGTTGTTGGTAGATTTTTATTTGCCCCTAATTATGCCAAGACATGCATACTTATTGCTATGTTCTTGTGATTTTTCTTTATGGTCCTTAATATTATATCAAGCTGATATTTATCATTTTTGGTAAAGTTAACGACCAATGAGAAAATTTAAAACCTATACATATTAAATGTGTGTCTGACATTGCATAGAAGTGTTGAGAAATAACTAGAAAAATTAAACCATCCGTCTAATACCATACATTTTGCATACTATATAAGGTTCATCAAGTTATATGAGATATATATATATATATATAATATTCTCTCTCTTCTTTTGTTCAACACTTTTTTGCTCAACTTAAATAGGTCATGTGCTTATCCACTACAAGGATCCAGGTCTATTGCAACAAAATTGTTCGCCGCAATACATGCCGATTTGTGGCAATAGGTACCTATTGCCACGAAACAACATTCGTTGGCAGGCGTTGCAATTGGAATGGTAATAGGTTATTGCCACGAAAAAGCAATTGTGGCAATAAAAGTGTGCTATTGCAACAGTCATGTGGGAAGTTGCCACATTTTTTCCCGTGGCAGCACTCACCTGATGTCACAATTTGGGTTGTGGAGATAGCTTTAATGCAACGTGTAACAAATCGTGGCGACTGTTAGCTCGTGGCGATAGATATTTGTGGCGACAACCTATTCCAACGATACTTGTTTCATGGCGCATACTCTTCCGTGGCAATAGTCAATCGTGGCAAGAAACTATGACAACAATCCTTGTTTTCGTGGTATTAGGCATTTTGCCACGAACCGCTACGATTGTGGCATTAACTTATGGCAACAAACATTCCAGTCATCGTAATAACAATAAATTGCAACATACTCCCTCCATCCAGGATTTTTAGTCCTCTACCGAAGTGCAGCGCGAGCAAGGCGCAATCGTATTGGCCTGGTATATACTCGCTTGTTCTGCCATTTCAGCCAATCAAAGGGGCAGTTTTGATTTCGTTTTAATAGCGTAATTATGGCAGACATGCAAACCGTCGTTTCAGCCAATCAACGGGGCAGTTTAGGAATGGAATTAATGACAGAGAGAGGAAGGTGCGGCTGGGGTGGGATTTTTGAGTTACTAGTAATCTTGCACGCGCAATGCGCATCTAAGTTGGTTTGTGGTAATGTCTAATTTATGACCGTATTTTTATCCAAGGTTAAAACATCACATATTATCGCCATGATATTTCTTCTGTAAAATCGCTGCATTAGTTTTCACACTCTCCTACCCTCTGATAATATCCAAATTGGTTGCCGCTATTATGACAAATTACTGGCAGTTTCCAAATTGATTTTAATTCCTCCCAAAATCAGCGCCTCTAATTAATTCTCTGATTTACTCCCCTATTAACTCGGTTGTTGATTTGTCAAGAAAATAAATGTTCGTTGGATCTAGCGTTAGACTTTCCAAAAGAATGAAGGCTGACAATGTGTTTTAGTGGTGACTGGGTCCGTTGGATCTAACGTTAGACGGTCAAGATCGTTTGGATCCCCACACTCTGTGCCTTTTTATATTAGTGGTGAATATTAGTGGTGATTAGCGCACGGTTAAATATGGCAATAAATGATTACAGACCTTATTTGGGGCTAGTTTATGGACAAATAGAAAAACACTATAGGACTAAAAATCCTGGACGGAGGGAGTACTTATTTTGGTGGTGATAAATAGTTATCACAACGGGAAAAATATTTGTAGCGAGAAACTATTGCGACAATTTAAACTTTTTGTGGCGATACTCTATTTCAACAAAACTTAATTTGGTGGCACCAAACAGTAGTCACAATGAATGTGGGTTGTGGTAGTAGCCTATTGTAACAGTAAAAAAAATACAAACATTCAATTACAATATTCAAAATCATACGTATAATATGTAGATTCATAAAAATCATAATTCTCATAACAAATATCCATCAAATGAAACTCTAATATAATACAAAACTATCCGTGATATTACAGCTAGTTCTTTGGATCTGCAACAAAGTAAAGCGGACAAGCAAATGTAATGACTGGACATTTCTACCCTTCATACATGAATTTGAATTCTGCTAAAATAGTCCGTCATCTCCCAGCTGATCGATCGCCACAGCCGTGATACAGCATCATCTCTGCTCCAACATCTTGCTCATCCCTCGTACTCCCGCGTCTGGACGCCAAGCACCACATCCCATCTGCTCCAGCTCAGAGTATCCAATTGCTTCCACCCCAGCACCCCATCGTCAAGCAACACGTTGCCTCTGCCACAATAAAATCGACCAACAACAGAGTGAGGACTGAGTAGTGAATCGACCAAAAATAGAGTAAGCAATAATAATGGTGTGCATGATTTCAGGTCATAATTTAGATGAAATCGGTGCCGACTTTGCGATGCCTAATTCAAGGGAAAGAATAGTACAATATCAATATACGGAGTTTCTTCAGATAGTGCGAACATCACAAATTCACAATGCATAGTCGTACTCCACACAAATAGTGAAAAACTCAGTTAGCAAGATGAGTGTACCCTTCATTAAAAAAACAGTAAAAAAAGTGTATCTTCAGTGACCGCACCTCATCCTTTAACTTACAGTTTTTTTTAGCCAGTCTCGTAGGTGTCCTGTAGTTCAACAATGCAAAGTCATCATTTACTTGCAGCTAACAAATGATGAGTGGCACATAATTCGAACCACACCTATATGCTACAGCAGTATATGCTACTCTGAAATTAATGGACATGGTAACTAATATGTGGTACCGGAGGGAAGTAGCTTTTCCTAATAATAACACTCGTGTGGTACTGATTATCCCAGGTCCAGAAGTGCAATCGATTACTTGATAAGAGGCTTATGTTCATGTCTAGATATAAGGTCATTATTTACAGACACAATTCTCACAACATAAGGAGGATATGGATCACAACGATACCTCGACAGAGATGGTGCCGGTGAGGCGGTCGAGGTCCTCAAGCAGTTTGCCGATGCACACCTCGTTACAGGGGCCTTGGTGTGAGTTTGTATTATGTGCAAAACAATAAACCCTGAGAAATCCAATAAGTCAGCATGCAAATGGATTATTTTATCTGTATAAAAGGATCAGATGCTTGAAGCTAGTGACATGAAACATGAAGCACAATTTTTCATTTATAATTATGGTTTATATGAGGTCAGTAAGGCTAGCTGTGCCACCTGTCATACCTAGTCCTATTTAAGTGCAGAAAGACTGTTGAAGCTAATTTGAAGTTACTGAATATGAAAGGGGCGAAAAAAATAGCATACACATATGTCGTTTGTAAAGGAGGTTGCTGGCAGGAGGAGCAGCCCATCCGGCCTTCAGATCGGGTGGCCTCGCAAAGGAGGAGGCCGATGAGCAGTAGCGGCCAGGATCAACGGCCAAGGGCGGAGATCCGGCGCGTCAGGCGGCCTCGCGAAGACCGCGCGCAAGCCCAAGGCCACCGCAAACCCTAAGCTAGCCACGCGCGCCGCGGTCCGGACAGCTCGACGGAGCAGCGCTCACCGAAGCACGCACGCGCGTGTCGGTGAGCTAGTCAGCCAGCCGCGACGCCGTGGCTCCAGGGCGGCGGCGCTCGTTCTGATCCGGGGGTATGAGCGCGAGCAAATTGGGGAGGAGGCGCCGGCAGACGGGAGGATGGGCCGGGGCTGGGGGAGTAGGGGCGTTGGCGGAGGAAACCTGCCGGATAGGCGGAGGCGGCGGCGACGTCGAACTGCATCCGGGAGAGGGAGAGAGGATCGTGTGGGGAGGAGCTGACGACAGGGCTCAGGAGTTGTATAAGAGAGACCGTGAAAACACAGCGCGGGGATGGCAATATTTCGTAAATGCTTTAGGCGGGCACAATTTATACCAAACAAATTGAGAGAAAAGGAAAAAATATTAAGTGATTGGATGGAATTTAAGAGATTTTCTTCTGGATTAGTTGCGGGCTGGTGCAAATCTCTCCACCTTCCGTCATTTCAGGGCAGGAATCGCTGCACCTTGCTCTCCGTAACTACCGTGCCTATAGGTCGAGAGAGGTTCTGCGCGAGGGGTTGTGTGTGTTTCTTTTTTGCTGGTGTGGAGCGGACGGTTGATATGGTTCAGCTGGAGGCGATCCGTGGGAGGTGTCTTCTCGTGATCTGATTAGCTGAGACGAAACTGATGAATTGTAATAGGGTTTTTTTTTGTTGTGAAAAGTCGTTTTAAAAGTTTTTATATTTTAAGCTTTGTATTTTTTAAGGTAACTAACACGCATAAAATGATTTTATGAGGAAAGATTGCATTTTTGGCACGCAAGATTCAACACCTAGCTACGAACGGTCATGTTCGCCGTTTTGACCGAATTTTAAAATCATCATAAAAAATTCAAAACAAAACAAATGAGAAACTCGCCAAACATGAATGTTATGCATTTTCTCATGGTGAACCAAATCAATTTTTGGACCATCTTGATCTGAGGTCATATGCAAAATTCACGATGAATTTATTTTTTAAACTACCCTAAAAAAAGTTGAACTGCATCTATTTATGTGGACTCAAACTCGAGACAAGCCCATATTTCACGCCTACATGCAGCTTCTAATGGCCTATGGGCCGCGCGCAGCGATTAAGCTTAGAGCAAAAAAAGGTGGAGAACAAGAGCCTCTCCAACTGCGGCCCAGGCCCAGCAACGAACTAGAGTATAAATAAGCCTGGCGCCGTACTGCATCGCAAAACATTGATTGAACTCGTGGCTAATCTCCTTGCTTGTCGTCAGGAAGTCCCCTGTTCGAGCGCCCTAGGCTGTAGTTTTTGCTGTATTATTACAAAACGTGTAGCTCTCCTTTGCCAGCATGAATAGTCCCACGTATCAGCTTCGTGGGTCCTTTTTCGCAAAACGTGTTAGCTCTCCTTGGCCAGCGTATAAAAATAACAGGAGCTATAAGACACTAGGATATTGTTGCAGTATCTTGCTCCTTTTTCGTAACACCAGGAATTATTTTAATATGTTTTACATAATTTGTCGCAATACGTAATAGATATCGCAACACAATGAAGGTGAGGCAAAAAGTTTTCATATTACAACCAATGCATGTTTTGTTGCAATATGAAGCTATTTTTTTGCAACAATATCTATGACTAACGCCACAAGTCAAAATTGTTGCAATATATGTCCAAATATTACCACACAGATTTACTTTGTTGCAACAAAATGACTACTTCACGCAACGCAACACAACTGTCTCAATATCACTACCATATTACAACGCTGATATATCTTGTTGCAATACGTGGCTTCTATTGCAACAAAAGGAGTAATTAACACGACGAAACGAAACTGTGGCAATATGTAGATCCTATTACCACGAAATGAAATTTTGTGGTAATACCGTATTTTATTGCAACGAAAGATAGTTGTAGCAATAAATTTTGTTGCAATAGACCGGAATCCTTGTAGTGATCCTAGTTTTGCGCTAAGTCATTTTTCTAATTAGAGGCCTATTCTGGCTGTACTATAAAAAATGTTCCTCAAAGGAGCTACACCTTATGATATTACTCCACATGAAAATATTCAAATTGTTCTTTTCTTGCAATATGCACTCTGTGAGTCAAAACTCCGACGACCGAGTTGGTGAACAAATATCCTGCCAAGGGTTGGTTGGTCGAATGCTACCTTTCCTCAGCCAGAACTAACTTAGTGTAAACATACGTTATTATTTCAATGTTATCCAAATTTAGTTTGTTCATAGTATGGATATCAGATTATTATATTACTTTTTTATTAAAGCATAGTGTTGAGAAAATTAAAGGTGATGGATATTCTGAGGATCGCATATTGCTCTGCGACTAGCTAACTCACTCAAAAAGGATATAACGAGTCCAGTGAGATCATGGGTGCACTGGTCCTGGGAAGATATCTTCATTAGGTCCTTCAGCTCTTTGTTGCTAACGTAGCGACGCAAGCCAAAAATACTATTTTTCTTTCGTCGCAGGTTAGAAAATTTAGACTTTTCGCTCTTAGTAATGATATATAGGTTGTGGACAACATTATGTCTTTTGTGACATTGTGACTAAAATGTGTAAAGAGGACATTGCTTATGTGGTGGTGTATATATTACGAATAAAAGTGACGTTGTCGATATAGTGTGTGTGTGTGTTGTGAAATAGGTAAACATGTTGTAAAATACTATGTAATTGTGATGTGAAAGAAATATGTGGTTACTAAACACAGAATGCATAATACAAACAATGAAAACCACAAATATGTTGTCCATGTTACCACAAAGCAAACATGCTTCACAGTTTCCCATTTTCGATGTGGTTCAACATGGGCAACAGACATATGTGTATGTCCAATTTTGTTAAGGGGTCTTAAAGCATACCGGCCATTCCTCCATTGCAGATGATCCCTCCACAAGAGTAAAAGGATTGCAGCGACGAGCCATGTCGCTGTTGTTGATGAGGGTTTTAACCATTATCCATAAGTAAGGGTGGGCGTTTGGTCTTTCGGTTAGTTCGGTTCGGTCTTTTCGGTCTTTAACAATTTCGGTCATCTAGAAAATGATACCCGTAATAAATTCGGTCTTTCCAGTTTTTTGTTATTCGGTCTTCGGTCTATTCGGTTCGGTCTTCGGTCATGACCAAATAGACCAAAATCTAGTGCGCAAGAAGCGGAATCGACGCCCGGTACTAGGAAAGCGGGAAGAGATCGACTGGGTCTCTCGCGCACGGGAGAATCTACATTACACTGGGCTTGTATACTCACTTATTGCATATAGAGACTAGATGGTACGCTCGGTTCAGTAGTTGGGCCTATAGACTAGATGTACATAAACTAGGCTGGCACACAAATTTGGTTGTTTCCATACATAATTCTCTCAAAATAAAATAAAATCGGTCTTTCGGTCTATTCGGGTTATTTATAAGTGATGACCGAATTTCTGATTTAATTTCGGTCTTTTCTAATTTGCTACCCAAATTTCTAACGGTCTTTTCGGTCTCGGTATTTTCGGTTTCGGTCTCGGTCTTTTCGGTTTCGATTTTCGGTCTTCGGTTTTTATGCCCACCCCTATCCATAAGGTCACATTTTACTAGTGCTAACTTGGTATTGGTGGAGACAATGATGGTGTCCAGTTTGTTTTCTTACGTGGTTACCTTATTTTATTATTTTGTGCTCTTGGTCTTCTTCGACAATGGTGTGATTATGAAGCAGTGATTCTATAGCTTGCCTTTGGGCGTGTCCTCGACCACAATGAGTCTTCTCCACCAACCACATGACGATGAAGTAGCGATTCGATAGGGTGACTTCGGTGTCCTCGACCACAATGATTCCATGGATTCTACATTTTCACCTATTGAGCCCTTCAAAACTTTATAGGTTAGTCCAATACGCTCAAGTTTGGTCTTGTGGAGTTTCTTCAAAAGAGTTACAGTGAAATGTTGAGATACACAAGGCGAAGTTAGAGATCACTACTTTGAAGAATCTTGTTGTAACTTTTAGTTTTATCAAAACATCATCATATTTTTTTCATATCATGTAATTTGTATTTTTTTGCTGGGGAAATGTAATTTGTATAGTTAATCTTTAAAATCAGGTCTTTTTCTTTGGTGAAAAGGAAAAAAATCAATTAGATTATCACAGCGACCCCTATATATATCCATACCAAGTTGGTCCAAGGTAAATCAACAATGTTTGTTGGAACGAACACTGTCCTTACGAAAACGTAGCGTTGGTCCTAAACATCAGTACAACAATAGAGGTCATCAACTAATCTCCAAATCGATGGAGGACTCCACGCGACATGAAGACACAGTTTCCACGCTACGCAAGGAAGTCAGTGGAGGACGATAGAGACGACCCAACACGCTCACTCATGTACTAGATCGAGCCTTGATATCGGTCTTTATTTTCAATGTAAAATCTCGCAATTTATAGTGGTCATTATAACATGCAAAATTAACAGTCCCATCTGTTTGGATTTTTTTCTCTCCTTATATATACGAAAAGAAGATAAATTTTGATCATTCTCACACCCCTTAAAAACCATCAAAGTTTAAGTAAAACAACGTCTTATCCTTCCCCATTTTTCGTACATTACCGTGTAGAGCGAGAGAGCGCGAAGCACAGCCACACAGCGAAGGAGTCGCAATATCGAAGTCCCTTCTTCGTATGCAAAAACGAATTAGCCCGAGAAAAGCAAGAAAATGAGTGGAACTGTCTGAAAACGACCAATTCGTCTTTTCTACCAGTGACGCGATCAGACGGACCAGACGCGACATCACCGTTTTTTTTTGGCAGGCTATGCCGTATTCTCCACATAAGGAGCCATGCTTCACCTCTGCCTCCATCATCCATCATCCACCTCCGTTTCTCCTCTCTCCCTCATCGCCTCTGCAGACTGCATCGTTCGTCCATCAGAGTTATGAAGTGAGCTTGATTAAATTCCAACGGTACTGGGTTGTTTCCTTCAATTTCTGTGGTGCTAGTTGTGCTAATCCTCGAGTTGATCAACATTCTTCCGATGTTTAGCTAGAAATCCCAGAAATTGATCGACACGTGAAGAAGTATAGGCAGGACGCTATCGGTAGAAAAGATTCTGATAACTTTGTTAGGATTTCTTGGTCAGATTTTTCTCATCATCTCCGTGGCTGTTTGCAGATGGGTATACTGGTGCTTACGGTAGACCTGCAATGCAGCCGCTGCAAGAAGAAGATCAAGAATGTCCTGGAGTGCCTTGAAGGTAAGAACCAGGGCTTAATCTCTACACTCTAAATGGTATCTTGAAACCGAGAAACTGATCTAGATTTATGCTTTGAGGTGTTCTTGAATCAAACTGCACATATAGAACGGTTTTCCTATGGGAGCTTGTACGAGCAAACACAAAATATGTTGGGCAATAATAAATTGTGTTTACATGTAACAGAGGATTACTGCATCGAGAAGACTGAGTACGAGGACAAGGACAACCTAGTGATCGTCCGCGGCAAGTTCGACCCGGAGAAGCTGTACAAGAAGATCTGCTGCAAGGCCTGCAAGGTCGTCAAGCAGATCGAAATCGTCAAGGAATGGCCGCGGCCGAAGCCAAAAGAGCCATGCCATTGTCCAAAACCTGAGACAAAACCATGCCATTGTCCAAAACCTGAGACAAAACCATGCCATTGCAAGAAACCTGACCCGTGCCCAACACCTGAGACGCCAAAACCATGCCATTGCAAGAAACCTGACCCGCCAAAGCCATGCCCAAAACCATGCGAATGCCCGAAACCTGAGCCACCAAAAACATGCCCAAAACCATGTGAATGCCCAAAACCTGATCCGCCAAAAACATGCCCAAAACCATGCGAATGCCCCAAACCTGACCCTAAACCATGCCCCAAGCCTGACCCTAAACCTGATCCACCAAAACAAACATACAAGTTCGTGCCATACCCGTACCCGCTCCCGTACCCCATGCAGTGCCAGAGCTGGCCGTGGAACTGCTCTCCGGGGCAGTGCCATTGCTGCCCACCGCCGCTGCCGCCGCCTCCGCCACCACCCCCTCCGCCCCCGCCCCCGCCGAAGCCCTGTGAGTGCTCACATCACCATGGCTGTGGCTGCGGTGGCAAACCACCTGGGCCGCCGCCTAACTGCTGGCCTCCGCCCACCTGGCCGCCGCAGCAGCCCTGCTTCCCGCCTCCATGGACGATCGAGGAGGTCCCATCCGGCGCCTGCTCCATCATGTGACGGCTGATCTGTGATTACTACCATGAACACCGCCATTGCTTTGGATTAATGTGGTGGCACTACTTTAATTGTCTACCGTGCCTCAAAAGTGGTAATAATGTGATACTTAGTGCTGGTCCGTTGTTATTTGTGTACTCTACGTGCAATGTGGTTACAGCTCTTCTGATCTCCCAGAGTTAATTTGATTGTATATGTAATCGTGTTAATTTGCAAATGTAACTTTTTTCTTACTGTGTTCACTTGTGCATAATTGTTGGCACAATACCTACTGAAATTTTCTTAAACCAGAGGTTGCCGAAATCATTGCGATATGCTCAATATATGTGATTTATGTAATTTCTGTTTTCTTTTTTCGAAACTGGAGCATCGTTCCAGACTCTGCATCGAAACGATGTACACAGCCATGTATTTTTCTTTTTCTAGAACGTGCATAGCATATGTATGGTATACTAAAGAAGAGTAAAAGGAGGATAGCAGATTACAACATGCCGAACAAAGCGTGGTATGTTTACCTATAACATGTGATTTATGTACTCTGAGTCGGGTCCATAACCCGTATTATTTTCTAGTGAAGAGGGAGAAGCCAGGAATCATTTTTCTCATTCTACTAGTATCATAGCATACTCGTACGAGTATTTTGTTTATTTAAAAAAATAAAATCATTGGTTTCGTTTGATAAGAATAATTCTATTAGCCACTATTTTAGTTTTGTTTCATGGTAATGTCTTTGGATGCCTTCTGCCAGCCACTAGTTTAGTTCTATTTCACCTTATATTTGTTTTCAGTCCTCGAGTCCTATGTATTCTATTATTCCTCTAATAATCAACACTAATGATGCTCTTTGTCACAAATATAGTTCTTCACTACCCCTTTGTCTAGTTGGACATGCTTCTTGAATATGAATCTCGATCGCCTCCGCAAAGAACTTGCTACATAGGAAAAACAATTAGAAAAACATGTGAGTCTATGTTGGTGTTTCTTTGACGGCAAACCACTCAGCAATACTGAGACCCTAGGCTCAAGATGAGCCTGGCTTTAACTTAATGAAGCCACCACACAGAAACTCGGCAATACTCTTCATCTTAGAATACAATGTGTATATATTACGTATCACCAGGAAAAGTTTTTGACCAAAAATTACACTATTAGTTAAGGAATAACTTGTGATATAAATTGTAACAACAAATTAGTACTCCGAAACAGAATCATCTGAATCATTTTTATTTCACTGAAGTTACATATTTATAGGGTAAGTGTTGGTCAAAGGCTTGTCCTGACAAAGCCTAATACACAATGTATTTCTAGACAGAGGGTGTAGACATATTAAATTAATACACTAGCCAACTATCTCAGACTTGGAAACACTTTATTAAATTGATAAACTACTAGCCAACTATCTCAAAAATTGGATTTGATGGAAAATACTAGAGTATATTTCAACAAGGCAGGTCCTCATATTTATGGTTCCTCAGGTTTCGACCCATTTCTTAAATAATTGTAACCGGTTTAGATAATAGTGCGGCCATGGTTTTGCTTAATTATGTGGCAACATATACCTCAATTGTTTCTTGGCAGAAATACATGACATTTTATGAATAAAAATATTTTCATTTTAAGAAATAAATAAATACTTCAAAAAAATTCAGGGTTTTTGGGAAAAGGAAAATAAAAATATTTTTCAGAAAAATACTGACATTTTTAGCGGGACTAGCACATGTGCAAAATAATCCATAGGTTGACCTCAGAACAACTTACATGAAGGCAGGGACCAAATATAGACATTTTTAACGAAAAAAGGCCGAGACAATAGTCGAAGGACTATACACCAATCATAGATTTTAGCAACCTTTGAGGCACCAACTATGAGCTTTATACTCAGTAGAAACAAATTGTATGAAAACGAGGACATGGCAGGCTAAAATCAAGTAGAGATTTTATGACTCCCGGGCCTTCCAGTGATCTCTTTATTAAAAGATACTAAAAAATCATATTTATAACTTTAAAAAATCATGCATGTTGTCAACGATGTATCCCTCAGACGTATCCCTCAGACGTGTAAAATCTCGATTTGAAATACTTTATATTCTAAGCTACGCAAAAGTGACAAATGTGTGGATCCAAATATACAAGATTTTGTCATTTTTGTGTAGTTCGGAATATAAAGTATTTTAAATCAAGTTTTTACACGTTTGTTGGATACATCATTGACAACATGCGATTCTATTTTCAGATTTTTTAAACTTATAGATATGATTATTTATTTATTTTTTAAATAGAGGGGGGCCTTGGAACTCGGGAGGCAAAATGGCTTTTCGACTAAAATGCCCTATAGGAAGCACCGTAAGGAATAGGAAAAGGAACCATAATTGCACCCAATTGGAATTAGGAATATCTGGTGTGTTATAGCAGATAAGAAAAAAAATGGCAGTTCAAATAAAAACGATTCAGTGGTGCATTATTTCTATATTCCACTGTTCTGAAGCCACCATAAGTCCAAAATGAGCTGGGAGGCCAACCCTTTGCCTAAGTTTGGGGGCATCTATCTATTTATTTTTTGTGAACATCAATCATATACTGAATTATCAGCGAAGTTACCGTCATGCGAAATACATATTGCTAGAAATTCCGGAACCTGGTCGAGCCAGAAACACACCGGATTAGCGAGAAAGATACATATTTCCAGTTATATGAGCTGCCATGGTTGCAGTTATCCGGATTGGTCTCCCAGATCACCACTCCCGTCGCCTCATGCCCCTCCATCAGAGAAACGTATCATATCGACTTTTGGCAGCATGTACTCCTTCCGTTCTAAATTAGATAACTTCCATTTGTCAAAATATGGATGTATCTATACTTATAACATGTCTAGATATATACACATGTGGATAAATAAAAGTCATCTAATTTGGAACGAAGCGAGTACCTGAGAAGCCCAATGGTGGCCGAGTAGTAGGCCTTAGCCAGAGATTACGGTTATGCACCTTTCCGTTTCGGTCAAGGATGGATGGATAGATAGACTGTGTAGGTCAGTGGCCAACAACACAGGGAGCCCCACAACTAGATTGGTAGCCAAGCTACAGGGCAGTTCCTGCTAAAAGAGAAGTATGGTAGTGGTTACGGCGTCAATTCTGCACTCGACTGTTCTCAGGTACAAACCATACATATACATCCAAGTATATCACGTTTCGTCAGTGACACTTGCATAGACTTGCGCGAGAATCATGAGCAAAGTCTGGTTTAATTGAGTTACTTGACACAAAAAGTGACAGTACTTTTGAATCTAATTCATGTGTACTTTCAGTGACATCCTTTTGCTTGACTGAAGCTATTGTTTCAAACATCAAACTGGAAATGTGTGGACCTCCTATGATTCAGAACGAATACAGTGAGGTGATATTGTTATTCAGTGTACCAATCACCTCACATCTCCTCATGATGTAGCCTGAGTGAGATATGAATGCCCTAGAATGTGGTGAAAGTAGCAGTATCTGCAGGACAACATCGGGAACAAATTAACTTTGTAATTTGTAGATGGAGGATTGGAGGGTACATGCTGGCGCTGGGTACTAATTGGTTTAGGTGTATTGGTGTACTAGATGTCTAATTATTACATCTAATTAGTGGGTAAAGATATTTTTGAAACAACATGCATCTAAATTGTAAAAAATATATATCCAAACATTATCCTCGCATCGAGAAGCGGGAAACAAAAATGGTGCAAATCTGAGTTTGCTACTTTGAGTTTGTTCCACATGCGTGGATCGAATTCGAAACTGAGTGCCATGATTTATACATATTTAGTTAATACTGTCAAAATAATTTGTGTTTTCATAACCAATAGGCCACAAATTATTAAGAACACAATGTGCCCCCATGTTAATCGAACCATCACCGTCTCACAAGTCACAACTGGCCATGGTGCGGTAGCCTGCACATCGTTTATTGCTTGGTGGCCTAGGGTCCTAGCTATAGGCTCCCCGTCTAGCACAGCGGACAAGGGGTCGTTGACAGTTGTTTCGTTCTCGCTTGGGTATCCATCGGATCTGGACAGGCTACCAACTCCGGCGAGTAGTGGCATGGCTTCGATCGATCGACCGATATATCCACGTCCACGGTCCATTAGATTGGTCCATATATCTTCTCTCCTAGAGGCCAAGAGGGATCGATCGAGTACGGTGGCGATTGGTCGAACGACCTTCTTGTCTATATACGCACGTCGTTCCATTCGAATGGTCGAACCTACCCCGCGTGCTCCATTGCCGCTGGTGCCAAGCTTTCCGAGCGCCACGCGAGCGCATAGGACTAGCGGGGCTTTGACGAAAACGGATTTTCTACAACCCATATGACCCGCAACCCTTATCTCGACCGACCGTTCCCATGATTGAACACCCAAGATTTTGCAATGAATGGATTGAAGGTTCAACAAATTCAATGACAAATCTCGGCCGTTCAATCGCGGAAACGGACGACCAGAGATAGAGTTGTGCGCCATACGAGTTGTAGAATCCCATATCCGGGCTTTGACGTGGTGTCCTTGTTGGCGCCAAACAGAGTATGGCTCTGAGGGCGCTAGAGCTCGGCGTCCTTGTGACCTCTCGTGCGTAATTTCTTTTTTGATGAAGGATGATTTTGTTAAACTCAACCTATTCTCTGGATAGTTCAGATACACACGGCCACCAATAGATTATAGAAAAAAAAAAACCAGTTACATAGTCACCCCATGACAAATAAAATGATTAAGATGATGGAAGGCCGACGCAAATACTATGCCTTCACATATATCCGTTAGTACTTCAGAAAGTGTTATTTGCTCCTGATCTCCAGTGCTCGCTCCATAAAAAAATTGGAAAATTATATGTTGGATTTTTTTAAAATTCTGAAAAAAATCACGGGTGTATCCAATGGTGTATACCATAAATGTGCAAAATTTCAGTTTGAAATACTATATTATGGGTATGCAAAAATAACAAAATCTGGTAAAACTTAGAGATTTAAAAATAGGCATATTTAGATCCAGAATTTGTCATTTTTGTATAGCTCAAAATACAAAGTATTTGGAGTTGATACTATTGGCTACACCCGGAGATTTTTAAAAAATAATCTTATAAATATGATTTTGGGATTTTTTAAATTGGAGGGTCATTGGTGCCCGGAAGCAAAAAGTCTGTACCGTTAGTACTTGCGCTAACCGCGACATCACCACCGTAAATAGCCTATCTCTGAAGTACAGAAACGCAGCCAGTGTCCACATTAGAAAATCTACTCCACAAAAAAGGTTTTTTTTTCATTTAAAACCCGTCTGTTTTACATAGTAAATGCGACCATAATATGTCAGCCACTCCCACGAGGATAAGATTATACTTTTACAATTAATATCTCACACCCATTTAATAGTAAAGATTTGCATTGCAATGAGGCACATACAAGTTCGAAGACACCTGCAGGATTGGTCATACACAATGATAAAATTTGCACCATAAAAACGTGCTTAATATTATCATCATGATGACAAAAACTACATTTTCTCCTTTCCGGCTAATTGAGTTTTGCAAGGTAATACGTACTTGGTAAGGGCGACCTTTTGGAAGGTACCACACAAAGATTTTAATATCAATGGTACTCACATTTTTCACATTAAGTTAACTAAATAGTCTCGTTTGAAACTTTAGATACACGTCTCGCCGTCTCAGCTCCATTACCGCTGGTGCCAAGCTTTCCGAGCGCCACGCGAGCGCACAGGACTAGCAGGGCTTTGGGGTGGCACTTGTTGGCGCCAACCAGTATGGCTCTGAGGCGCTAGAGCTCGGCGCCCTGGTGCACTCTCCTGCATAGAAGCGATTTTCTCTTTCTTTTTCGACGACTGATGATTTTGTTAAACTCAACCTAGTCTGTACAGAGTTAACACGCACACGGCCACAAATAGATTATAGGAAAAAAGACATACCAGTTACATAATCACTCATGACAAATAAAATGATTAAGATGATGGAAGGCCGATGCAAAGATTTGCCGTCACGGATGTCCGTTAGTACTTGCACTAACCACGAGGTCACCACCGTAAATAGCGTGCAGCGTTCCTATCTCTGAAGTACACAAACGCAGCCAGTGCGCACATTGAAAAATCACCTGCAAAATTTTACCATTAAAACCATGTATTTTTACATAGTAAATGCGACCGTAATAAGTCTACCATCTCACTATGATGATGAGATTATACTTTTGCTTTTCATACCTCGCACCCAATTGATAAAATAATTTGCATTGCTATGAGGCAGATACAAGTTCGAAGCCACCCGTAGGACTGGCCATCTACCACGGGCAAATTTGTACCAGAAAATGTGTTTAATATTACCATCATGATGAAGAAACTACATTATCTCCTTTCTGGCTAATTGGGTTGTGCAAGGTTATACTTGGTAAAGGCGACCCTTTATAAGGTACCACATAAAGAGTTAAATACCAATGGTACTCACATTTTGCAAATGTGCTTATTATTGATGACCCACACATCATAATGGACTAGTTCGTCTGTATATAATCCACCAGAATTTTACCATTCTCATGTAGCCTCCAACGGAATCAGTCAAGAGCTTGCGACAATTGGACCAATGCGGACCGCCCTTGAAGGGTATGAACATACATAAAACTTGTCTTACATTTGATCTAGGATGGTCCATATTTGCATATCAGAATGGAACTAGCATTCCTTGTGTTTTCTCCAACCACACGGGAAGGGCTTGTGTTCTCTGTCTGACACTGAGACAGTGTCGATCGTTAGAGAGGTGATACGTCTCAAACGTATCTATAATTTTTGTATGTTCCATGCTTATTAAATATCATTGCCACATGTTTTTATAATGTTTTTATATCATTTTGGCACATTTTATGGAACTAACCTATTAACAAGATGTCCAGTGCCAGTTCCTTTTATTGTTGTCTTTTTGTTTCAGAAAAGCTAGTCGGGGATCTTTCTCGGAATAAGCTGTCAATTTACATGATTTATTTTTACGAAGAAGAACACACACCCGCCCCCCACGCCGCCCTCCTCTGGCGACCCGGGGGAAACCCTAGCCGCCACCCGCCGGACCTCCCCGACCCTCCTTCCTGCTTCGCTGCCGCTGGAGGGGGCGCCGGCAAAGCCGTGCGGACCCCCAGTGTCGAGGTGTGCCCTCGGCAATTCCCATGGTTGCTATACCTAGGGTTGATTGTGTGGTAGAGAACGCGTAGTATCGGTGGAATCGATGACTGACAAGCTGGATTTACCCAGGTTCAGGGCCCTCGAGTGAGGTAAAACCCCTACTTCCTGCTTGTCTGTGTTTATGGTATGAATATGAGGGTTACAAGGGTTCGGCGAGCTACTGATCTCGTCGAGGTTTTTGGTGGCTATGGATTCCTTGCCTTGATCGATTACCCTCCCAGCCTTTATATAGGAGGCTGGGTGTCGGGAAGCATAACCAACCAAGGTTTACATGTATGGAAAGTCCTAACCGACTATAATTTGATCTAACTTGGAAAGCACTCTTCGTCTCAGGCCTTCCTTCGTGGGCTTCGATTAATCCTTGGGCTTCTTTGATCATTACGTGCACCAGGTACCCATATGCTGGGGTACCCGCAGAGTATAACCTCGTCATTAGCCCCCGAGTACTTGCTTGACTCGAAGAATCGAGCATGTGCTCCCTTCATCGTGCACGTCATAGTCCTTGCTTTTATACTCCTGATCCGATGTAGTCCTTCTACTCTTAATTTGTTTCGATTGTATGCGTATGTGAACCAAGGGATATTAACATAGTAGGCCTGACTCACTCGAATATCGAGCTCAGTTAACTGCTTACTTGAGCAAAAACCTTACTAGTCTTCAATCAGACTCGAGTCCCTGGATTCGAGCCTGGAACGCAGTCGAAAGATTTTGCCTAGGGATATTGACATAGTAGGCCTGATTCACTCGAAAATCGAGCTCAGTTAACCACACATTTGGGCGAAACCATACTAGCCTACAATCAGGTTCGAGTCCCCGGACTCGAAGCTGGAACACTTTTGAAACTTTTGACTAGGGATATTGACATAGTAGACCTGATTCACTCGAAAATCGAGCTCAGTTAACCGCACATTTGGGCGAAACCATACTAGCCTTCAATCAGATTCGAGTCCCCGTACTCAAAGCTGGAACATACTGGATAGACTCGACTCAGGCCGTTGTAGGTCTTACTGATTCGTTATGTAGTTTAACTTTTGATACCTAACACGTCCGTCAGGATTTTCATCATGTCTGTTGACACGGAAAATTTCAAGGGAAAACACTGTTGGCGCGTCCCTCGGCCCATCTCGATTGCTCGGCGGGTCTTACCTTTGCATTTGCGTATGCAGCATCCGAAACATCTGCGATTGGCATAGTCCGGGAATTTATGAAGTTTGATTCTTTGATTTGTGAAGTACTTAATGCATTTTAATCGAGTCTGTAGTCGAGTGAATTTCTTACCTTGTTTTGAAATCTATGGGAGCGCGACAGCGCTCCCATGGGAGTAGCCCCCGAGACTATGTTTTATTTCATTTGGAGTAAAGGATAATCTCAATAATTTGTTTCTTCCTGATTAATCACGAGAATTTTTTGATATGCTCCCATGGGAGTACTTTTGCCAGTCGAATCCTTTGTCGATTGTAATCTTGAATCCTCCAATCGAATGTGTATGCTATCTTCATACCTGACGTCATTCGTGACGTCTTAGGCGTGCGCTCGCTGCTTTGACAAGACATGTCTGTGTGGGCCCAATGTTCAGAGTTTTGACCGCAGAAGACGCCGTTTCAGCTTTGATTTGACCGACGTGGCGTATTTTTCGCCGCGCCATCATAACCTCCTAGGGTTTTGTGCGTAGTGGGGACGTGGGATGCGACGGTTGCTCTCTGCGCTCGCCACGTGTACGGCCAGATACTATGCACGTTTGTACGGACGGTTATGATGAAGTTTTGCGTTGTGTGGTAAGTAGCAGTTTTTGCGCAAGATTTTGATTTACTTGCCATTCATTTCCTCTGTTCCTCTTCTTCCTTGCGCACCGCACACCATTGCTCTGCCTCCCAAGCTCCTTGCTTTTTGCTCCTTGTGCGATGGCGCCAAAGAAGATCAAGCGTGCCGCTGCAACTGTCCCCGCCACCGATCCAGCGGACAAGGGGAAGGATGCGGCCATGGCGAGTGAGCCTGCCGATGCGCTTTTGAAGATCCCCGGTGACTGGACGAGATCCAGTGTAACCGAGGACACCCTTTCTGAGTACCGTCAGAAGGGTTGGCTGCCGCCAGCTGACCAGCTGGCCGCACGTGCTCCAGGTCTGGAGGTACGCCCTGACCCTCGCGACGGCGAGCGCGTCTGCTTCGCGAATTCCTCCCCGCGGGTTCTCTTTCCCTTTGCATGATTTTGTGCGAGGGCTACTGTACGCCTATGGCTTGCAGATTCATGATCTTACTCCCAACAGCATTATGCATATCGCCTGCTTCATGGTGCTATGCGAGTGTTTCTTGGGGGTGTCCCCCAGCTGGGCATTGTGGAAGCATATCTTCAAGGTGCGCCACAATTGCCGGGGTAAACGCCCTTGCCCGGTGGGTGGATTTCAAGTCCAAGTGCGAAGCGATTCGCATTACTTTAGCTTGAAGACAGTCGATTCTGCCCAAGGCTGGCGGACCAAATGGTTCTATGTGCCAGTCGACCAGGTGGTGCTCCCGGCTTTTTCGATTGAGAATTCTCCGAAGAAAACGGTGGCCTGGGATCACCCTATCTCTCCTGCTGAAGCCAAAGAAGCCACCCCTTTGCTGAATGAGATTGGCAAGTTGCTGAAGACTGTTTCTGGTATTCAGTTGATCAGCACTTATTTGAAGATGCGAGTGTGGCCCATGCGCCTTCGTGCCCACCCGATGTGGCAGTATGAGGGTCCACTCGACAGCATCAGGATGAGTACCACCGAGTTGACGCAGAAGGAGCTCAGTGCTCAGGTGAAGAAGATCACGAGCATCAAAGCTTAAAAATCGACTTCAACTTCCCGCACGTCCCCTACGGGCCAGAGAAGGCCTTACCCGCAGTGAGTGATTCTTTTTGCCGTTTTTATGCCTCACCATCTGCCTTTGCATCCTTTTTGCTTTCGTTCTTATGATTATGAATTGTGCTTGTTACATAGGGTCACTCGACTGCCACCTCTCTCCCTCCTCTACCCGAAGCCGGGCCTACTTTGGAGACGGCAATACAGGAGGAAACCAAGCTGCCCATTGCTGACCCTGCTTCTGCCCACTCGACCCCTCAGGATAATCCCGAAGAAGAAACAGGGGAAGAGGTGGAACAGGTTGTGGCGGATGCTTCAGATGAATCAGATGCTGAGCAGGGCCTCGCAAGCCTAAACGCCAGCGTTTGGTTCTTCCGGAGTCTTCGAGTACAGAGGATGAGCAGGGGATACCGGTAATTCGGGTATCCCTTCTCCTGCTAAAAGCCATCCTCTGACTGTCTCCCCTCTGGCTTCTCGTCCTCCTGCACTTCGAGTAACACCTCTCGACTGGGTGTTTTCTCCCTTGGTGACGAACCTGATTCCGATGAAGAAGATGAGCCAAGGTTTGCTTTATGGTCTATTCCTTTATTTGTGGCCGCGCCTTTATGGTTTTTGTTTTTTGATTGGATGTATTTTTGCTTTATGATACCAGTGGCAAATCGCCATCTCCACCTCCAGTCGCGGATACGTCGATTGTGGCGCAGCCATCCATCCCTCCAGAAGCAGCACAAGGCACTATTCTTGAAGCGGCCAAGGACGCAACTGAGCTGATGGCTGCTGATTTGAACAAGGAGAAAGCTGCCCCAACGCGGATGCCGTGGCTTCCTCCTCCAAGCCTGCCTCTTGGACTGATCACGTGAGTGCTTCTGTCCTACTTATACTCGAAAATTTTGTTTCTTCTGCACGCGATGATAACATGCGTACTCTGTTTCAGCCTATGTATGCCGCCATGGCCCCTTGGGTTCAGGCCTTTGTTCGGGTGGAGCAAGAGAGGGACTCCCTGCAGTCAACTTCGACTGAGCTTGCGCGTAAGCGTTTTTTGCTAAAACTTTCCCTTCTTTTGAAGTTATGACATTAATCGGGAATGTTTGTGAACTCCACAGAAGATAAAAAATCTGCTGAGGAGCGTGTGGGGACCTGGAGAAACAGTGAAGGACTTGCAGACCAAGCTCTCTACCCAGCAATCTGAATCGAAGAAAGCACTTGCTGATGCTCAGGACGCACCACTCGCCGCGATAAGGAGCTTACTGCACGTCTGTCGAGTATAGCCCGTGCTGCCAAAGGTGAATGCACTGTCTTTGTGAGTAGTAGCTCTTTGGTTATTTTAGTAGCTTTTGCTCATGGCTTCTGCTTTCTGAATTTTGAAGGTTCCGAAGGCGCCTCGACTTCCACTAAGCCATCGAGTGACTCATTGTCACTCGATGATGCAATAATGGAACTCGAGTCTGTGCTGTCCAAGACCAAAGGCGATCTGGCTACCGTGACCAGTACCCTTAGCAATTTGCACGCGGGGATGTGTCCTACAGCCGCCGCTCCTTCGACTGCTGAAGGACTTGCTGCAGCTTTTGGCGAAAGATCGTCGATTGTGGCGGATTTTGCCCGCGAACTCACGGTACGCGGCTCGGAGTACACCCTCAGGCTTTTGTTAGGCAATGGTGTAGAGGCCGATTTCGACAGTGCTTTATCGGACTACCCGAAAAAGCCTGATGGAAGGCCGCTATCATTCAGGGGTGTAACCGAGCCAGCTACGCGTCTGAGCGAAATCTGCGTCCAGACTATGGAACGCCGGCTGAAGCTGTTAGGGCTCAGTCGCGTAAAAGTAGGGCAGAATCCATCTCGCAGGCCTAGGAACTCTTTACTCTGTAATTTGATTACTCGAACTGGCATGTATGCTTTTGCTACTTATGTTTATGCTAGTATATACTTTTGGGTGCTTTTGCTTGAATGAAATTTGCTGAATCATCTGAATTTTGCAACTTCGTGTGTCTGGGCTTCTGAATGTTGCGTTTTATGAACCAGCCACAAGAATGCGAGTCTGGTGGACCTTCTCCTTCTCGTACTCGAACATCTGGTCGAGCAAGGAATGACACGAGGGCACTCGCTCTTGCGAAGAATCGAGTGAGTGAACTAGAGCAAGAACTCAAAAACACTCGATCTGAGTTGGAGCTGCTGCGTTCCAAGCCAAGTTTTGCTACCCAACGCGAGGATTATGTTCTTGGCGAGATGGACAACATAAACAGGCAACTCGAGTGTGAGTTTATGACACCATTTTTGCTTAAAAGTTTTCATTTGTTTGCATTATGCTTTGGACCAATAACTTTGGCCTTTTGCAGGTTTTGTGCCTGATGCCCAGCAGGAAGTAGGAGGGTCAATCGACTCCTCGATAATGCTGTTGATGTACCAACTACTGGCAGGCAGCATTTTTATTTGGACAAGGTGCACGCTCGCACACTTGCTACTTTGAAGGATCGAGTATGGCGAAACGCCCAAGTGCTCGAGATGTGCAGGCGTATCTTCACTCGCCTAAATTGCGCGCTCTTCCCGTCAGGGCCTCAACCTCAAGGGTTGTTTCCTTTGATTGATATCTTTCGAGTGACGGACTCAGTCAAAGAGTCTTTGATGCAGCTTGCTATTCTTGGGTCCAACGCCACTATGGCTTACATCCGCAGCCGTAAGCCAAATTTTGCGATTCGACCTCCTGCAATTGGCACACTTGTATCCCAATCACATTTGATCGAGACACGCTCTGCTGCTGAGGAACTCATCGATTGCTGCAAGGAGCAGCTTTTTGGTCCTGTACTGGATATAAAGGATGAGCCAGATTCTTAACTTGTAAACTTTTTGATAATCGGGGCATTCTCCGAATGTAAATATGTACTCTTGTATTTGTGGCGAAATATTTATATGCGTATATTTGTGACAGCCCCCGAGTCTATCGAGTGGGATTTTTTTTTTTAACCCAGCCCTCGAGTATATCGAGTGGGGTTTTTTAGTTTTTATGCTTGACCCAGCCCCGAGTATATCGAGTGGGGTTTTTGAGTTTTTATGCTTGACCCAGCCCCCGAGTATATCGAGTGGGGTTTTTTAGTTTTTTGCTTGACCCAGCCCCCGAGTATATCGAGTGGGGTTTGGGTTTTATGCTCGAGCCCCCGAGTGTTTGAGTGGGTAAACAATAAAAGGCATATATGAGAATATGGAGGAACATGTATCTTTATTCGAAATATGTGTTCGACCAGCAAGCCGCCTCATTAAAAACCTTCCAGTCCCCTTAGGTACCCTGGTAAGGGAAAAGAGTGCGTCTGAAACCTGCTGGTTCTTCCGACATTATGCGCTATTACATATCTATGCATAGAACTGACGCAGATGCGCCCCTCTATGTACTAGTGTGACTTGACGACATGTTGACCGTCTCTGAAGGTTCAGTCGGTGCCCCTTGTGCTTCATCGCGTCGTTGATGACCTTGAGCCCTCTGTCGATTGCCATTTCTTGCTTTCTGGTAGAGGTGTACGGTCATTGGAGACCTCAAGCTCGGCGAGTGATTGCTCCATCCCGTACATCTCTGAGATTTTGCTGAAGTCACGGTCACATGAATCTGACCTTTGAAAGTTCCCGTTGATCGTGATGACTCCTTTTGGTCCTGGCATTTTGAGCTTGAGGTAGGCGTAGTGTGGGACGGCCATGAATCGAGCGAAAGTGGGGCGCCCAAGTATTGCATGGTATTGTGACTTCCAATCGACCACTTCGAACTCAATCGACTCGGTTCTGAAGTGAGTAGGATCTCCAAACGTAACATCGAGTTGTATGGTGCCTTCTGGGAGCACTGCTTTGCCTGGGACGATACCGTGGAAGGTACTTGTGGACTTTGGCAGATTTTCGACTGATTTGTTCATTCTGCGTAGCGTATCTGCAAAGATTATGTTGAGGCCGCTACCTCCGTCCATGAAGACCTTGGTCATGGCGTAGCCTCCGATTTGGGCGTCGAGTACCAAGGCTGCATGCCCTGGTCGATATACTGCGGGTGGATGGTCCTCTCGATTGAAGACAATCGGAGTTTCTGATCCTTTCAAAAAATTGTGATAGCTGGGGGTGCCATGACCGCCATATTGACGTGTCGAGTGTGTAATTTTTGCTCTCTATTGGAGGGACGTCCTCGCTGGATCATGTTCATCTGCCCGCGAGTTACGGGATATTTTTGTTCATCTCCTTGCTGCATCTGGTGCACGGCTGCTGCCATTTGTGTTCCCGTAACGGGTTGTGCTGGCACCATGTACACTGGCGTCGGTTGCGCTGGTGTTGGTGCAGTATACACCTGAGTAGGCTGTGTTTGCGGTGGTATGGAATATACCTGTGCTTGTTGTACTTGTTGCGGTGCTGGATATGCCTGAACAGGCTGTGCTTGTGATGTAGTCGATGGAATCTGCACTAGTTGAGGAGGTGCACGTCCATCTCTTTGCAGTCGCAGTATATGTTCAATCGCAAGTTGATCGAATTCCCTGCAATTTCTCAGCGAGTGGTTAGAGCGAAGCTTACCATCGTCCCCTTTTAAAGATGGAATCTGCAATAATCGTCCATCCTTTCTTCGATTGAGCGCTCAGGATCTTTGTCTGCTCGCCTGCGCCACTCTGGCCTTCTGTAGCTATCGCGGTCGTCGCGTCTGTGGTCTCGACTGTCACGTCGATCGTCTGTGATGGTCTCGATTACCTCGGCGGTCGTCCGTACGATGATCTCGATTATCACGATGATCGTCGGGTCGTCTGTCAGTTTGGTCGCGGCTGTCCCTTGACTGGACAAAGCCTGCTGCGATGAAGTTTGGATGGTCATCGTCGTGATAACGATTCTTGCGTTTGCGCCTTCGATCATCTCTGTAGCTATCTCTGCGGTCTCGACTGCCACCCTCGTGATTTTCATGTGAGGGTACGGGTCGAGTGCCTCGTACGGAGTCTTCTCCATCTGCCCACTTTGTTGCGAGTACCATGAGTGCCGCCATTGTCTTTGGATCTTCTCGACCAAGTGTTTCTTTGAAGTCTTCTCTCCAGAGTCCGTTTTTGAAGGCGTCGATTGCCCTATCTTCTGATACGTTGCCTACTGAGTTACGGATGGTGGTCCACCGCCGTATGTACGATCTCAGAGATTCATCTGACTTTTGCTTGCAGGTCCGGAGCTCCTCGAAAGTTTTGGGGCGCTCACATAGAGGCTCGAAGTATTTGATGAAATCACCTTTGAAGTGCTCCCACGAATCGTAGTATGATTCGGGTAGCGATTTGAGCCAATCGCGAGCTGTTCCTTCCATCATGAGTTGTATGTACTGCATAGCTGTAGTTGTGGTACCGCGCTGACATCCGACTGCCAGCCTGTAATCTTCTAGCCAGCCTGATGGCTCTTGTTTGCAGTTGAACTTTGGCGTGGTAGCTAGCGAAAACTTCTTGGGCATACGAGCCTCCCGGATCCGTCGAGTGAAGCATAGCGCTCCACATGGCCCGATTTCTGCTTCCGAGTCTGAGCTGTTGCTGTATGACCTCCTCGAGTGGCTCCTGCTGGAACGATGACGGCGTGAGCTTTTTCGACTGCTCCTTCCCCGAGGACTTCGACTGCGACGGTCCCGATCTGTATCTCTCCTTGGAGTTGCTTGTGGATGCTGTATGGCTTGTGCTGCTATTGCCAGTTGTTTGTACAGTTGGAGGTGCTGATCCCTCTTTGGGTCTCCTGCAGGAGGTTCGATTGTTCTGAGATAGGTGCCTAGCGTCATCAGCGCCCCGGCTGGCTCAGTAGGTATGGGGACTCCTTCCGCGTCGACTGCCATAAAGGCTGGGTTTAGGTTCGAGTGACCGCTGCACGATCTGCGTCTCCGAGGTTTATGAATCGTGACCTATTCGCGGGGTCGTTTCTGCCGTTGAACTCGTAGACAATGCTCTTCGCCGAGCACTCGATATGCTGGCTTGCTTTTTGCGTTCTTCGAGTACTGCTCGGTAGTTCTTCAACCGTATCGATTCTTGCCACTGGAAGTATTGTAAGGTCAATACCTCTTCCGGAGTTGCGTTTGCTGGTAGCATTGTGCAGCTTTCGATTACTTTGCTCACTTTTTCCGCCATCTCTGCGGTGATGGTCAGCGTGGTTGTTCCGTCAGGCATGGTGACTGTGCAAGGGTATTCTGTAGGTCGACGGCATGTTGCAGCTGCTGACGTTTCTGCTGTACTCGCGGTGTATACCTGATACGGTACCACCCGATCTTCTCCCATGTGTTGCTAATGCGCATTATGGATTCGGCGTCGTCATCCAGGCTCATGTTGGAGTTGCTTTGCTTGCTGGGGTTTCTGCCGCAATCGAGTTGATCTTCGAGTGCTTTGTCCAGGCTATCTGCGTCGCAGGTGAATATCTCGTGGCTGGCACGGATTTCTGGGCCGTTGAGATCGGCGAGGTATATGTTGTCATCTATGTTCTCCTTGTTCCCCGCGACGTCGTTGCAGTCGACGATGTTGTCGAGTGACTCGATTGAGTTGTTTGGGCGGTACGCAGATTCGATCTCGCTTCTTCCAAATCTTTTTGCCACCTCGTCACGGAACTCTTGCGAGGTCATGGATGTTGCAGAGTCGCTTGGCGATTGGATCGGGACGATCTGTGACGATGTCGCGGCCAAGATGGATGGTGTTGCAGTCGAAGCGTTGTCGATTGTCTCCGTGTCGAGTGTCTCCATGTCGAGTGGATCTAACAGGTCCTGCACACCATCTTTATCGACAAAGAAGTTAAATTTTCCAACTGTAATATCCAAACCTGATTCGAGTCCGGCAAAGGCTTGTTGAGCTTCCATCGAGTGCGGCATGAGCCTCCTTGGAGATTTTGGCGAGTGATCGCTTTTTGAATTGATGCTGGTAGATCTTGCCGGCGAGTTGCCGTTTGCAACGGTGGTCGGTGATTTGCTTTTTGATGATGTAGTAGGCGAGTTACCTTGTGCAGATGCGATCGGCGGGTGGCCGCTTGATGATGAAACCGGCGAAACCGTGAGCCCAATACTACCTTTTCCCACAGACGGCGCCAATTGTCGAGGTGTGCCCTCGGCAATTCCCATGGTTGCTATACCTAGGGTTGATTGTGTGGTAGAGAACGCGTAGTATCGGTGGAATCGACGGCTGACAAGCTGGATTTACCCAGGTTCAGGGCCCTCGAGTGAGGTAAAACCCCTACTTCCTGCTTGTCTGTGTTTATGGTATGAATATGAGGGTTACAAGGGTTCGACGAGCTGCTGATCTCGTCGAGGTTTTGGTGCTATGGATTCCTTGCCTTGATCGATCACCCTCCCAGCCTTTATATAGGAGGCTAGGTCTCGGGGAACATAACCGACCAAGGTTTACATGTATGGAAAGTCCTAACCGACTATAATTTGATCTAACTTGGAAAGCACTCTTTGTCTCAGGCCTTCCTTCATGGGCTTCAATTAATCCTTGGGCTTCTTTGATCATTACGTGCACCAGGTACCCATACGCTGGGGTACCCGCAGAGTATAACCTCGTCACCCAGTGAAGGTGGCGGCGGGGCGTTTTCTCTCAGATGCGGAGCTCCCGGCGTGAATGGCGTGGTGGCGGGCCTACGGGCGGGCGAGGGAGCACGGCAGAGAAGAAGGGCGCAGCGGCGGCGGCGCTGCGGTGCGGAGGAAGAGGGAGCGACGACGACAACGGGGCTGTTGGAGGTGCGCGGCGCGCTAGGCTGTGTGCCCGATCTGGGCTTGCAGCGGGCCGGCTGCTGGAGGTTCCCGGCGGTGACAAAGGGCGTGCTGGAGGTGCCCGGCGGCGACATCGCGGCTACAGGAGATGGCGCGGGTCATGGCCTGCCGTTGGGCATGCTAGGCCAGAAGGGTCACGGCCATTGCGCTCGGTCGCCGGGTGCGCGGTGCTAGTGGCGCCTGGCGGAACGGCGAGGAAGCTGGGGCGGCGGCCCCAGGCCATGGCAGGTGCGGCGGCGTCCGCCGCGGCAGGAGGTGCCACGGTGGGATTCCGGCGTGCAACGGCAGGAGCGAGGAGCTTGGTGGTTGGCAACAGTGCCCCTGTGTTTGTCTTGCTGCTCCCGGCGCTTTGCGGGCAGGTCAAGCTGAGGCGAAAGCCTTGCACCGACTCCGGTTGGTGCCGATGACGGCGGCGCCTCCGGGCATCGTTTCTCTTCTTGTTTGCGTCCTCGTGAAGTGTTGATTCTGACCGACGCGAGTGGTTCAAGATCTCCGGGTGAAAATCTAAGCTCCCTCGGAGCGGGCGACGGTGACGGACGCGTCACATCCTTGTTGGAGGCGTCGCCTTGGAGCTCTTGGCCCTCGCGGTGCGTCGGCTTCGTGGCGGTTGATCATGTTGGCTTTGTGGTCAGGGGAGGCGGATGTCGGGGTGGCGACCCCCGGACGGTGGTGGTACGTCAAGGCGGCGACCTCGGTCTCCTCTGCAACGACGGTCCTATGGGGCAGGGCCTTGCCCTAGCGAGGTTTGGGTGGTGAGCTGGTGCTGCAAGGGCAGCGAGTTCGCCGACTCGTCTAGATCACCTTCGGGCAATGCGAAGGTCGATCTGGTTACTACGCCGGGGCGGCGGCCCCGGAGCAGGTGGGCTTGGGTGGCGTCCTGGTGCTGTGCGGACAGCAGGCTCGTCGACCCTGGCTGGTTCGACTTTGGCTAATGCGGAGTTTCGTCCTGGTTGCTACGCTGGGGCGGCGGCCCGGAACAGGTGGCGTGTGTTTGTGTTGTTTGGTCGATTTGGGTCATGTGGGCGGTGGGTCGTCCCGCTTGTTTGTTTTTTTGGCCCTGTTTTCCACATAAACAGGGCGCTGTATAGTTTGTATGGTTTTTGGGCCCAGTTTCCCTTATAAACTGGGCCACCTCTTTTTATCTATTCGGGCGGTGAATACGACCACTTTGAGCTCAAATTTTTTACGAAGAAACAAAAACGGAGCCAGGAGGGCACCTGCAGGGGGCCCCATATGCCCTAGATGCCCCCAGGCGCGGTCCAGGGTGGACCGCACCTGTGCCCCACCTGGGCAGCTCTGAGACCTCCTCGAGTTGCCCTTTCGCCTATAAATTGTCCTCCTCCCAAAAACCCTCGGTACTCGATCATATTTTCCAGAAAATTTCTGAGGCCGTCGCTGTCGCCAACCCTAGATCGGGAGGGTTCTGAAGCTCTTCCCGGCACCCTACCGGAGGGGGAGATCATCACCGGAGGCATCTACAACACCATGCATTCCTCCGGAGTGATGCGTGAGTAGTCCACCACAGGACTACGGGTCCATGGAAGTAGCTAGATGATTGTCTCTTCTCCTTCTACTCCATTGTTTAGATCTTATGAGCTGCCTTACATGATTAAGATCATCTTTATGTAATGCTATGTGTTGTGTTTGCAGGGATCCGATGAATTATGGAGTCATGACATTATTGCTCAGTTTATCTATGATATGTTTTATTTATGATCTTGCATGCTCTCCGTTGCTTGTGTATGCTTTGGCCGAAGTAATTACTTGTATCAGTAGAGGGAGTATTTATGCTAGATAGTGGGTTCATGCCTCTCTTGTCTGAGCTCGAGTTGACAGAAACGATTAGGACTTGAGATGTGTTGTTGCTACTAGGGATAAAACAGCGGTGTTTATTGCTATATGTTGTAACCATTGCTTACATTACGCACCATGCTTATTGTAATTATCTGTTGCTTGCAACTTAATACGTTCGGGAGACATGCTGGATAGCGATCCCGGGGTGGATTATTAGTCATAGATGCAGTAGGATAACGGTCCATGTATTTTGACGTAATGCCCATATTAAATGAAACGGTGAACTTTGTGTCTTGATAGTATTGTGTTGCGCCCATGTTTGTCAATTGCCCCGCTGTAATTTGTTTACCCAACACATTTATCTTTTGGAGAGACACCACTAGTGAACTGTGGACCCCGTCCTATTTTCCTATATTTCTTTCAGCCGTTTTAATAGCTTTTCCTAGTCATTGCTCGCTGGTCATTTTTGGTCTCATGTTATTTTCCATCATACGTTTAATCCTTTGTGGTCAGCAAGCCGGAGAGATTGACACCCCCTCTGTTTTATTGGGGCAAAGTAGTTTGTTCGTGTGTGCGCAGGTCCACGTCAACAGCTTTCCGGCGCCATTGCCATTGTCACCTTTCCGAAGCCTTCTCCAAATCCTACTGGTTCGATAACCTTGGTTTTGCAATCAAGGGAAAACTGCTGCTACGCTACATCATACCTTCCTCTTGGGGTTCCCAGCGAATGTCCATCACACGTCATCAAGAGGTCGCTGATAGTGATACTTTTAATAACATGCTTGGGAATTTAGGTAGACGACGTCAATCCATAGAGAGTTTGCTGACAGTGATGGATTCAAAACAATTACACATATTCTCTCGGTGAAAACCCATGATGTCACATCAGGCTACATCCGAGAAATTGTCGACGTGCATGCAGGATGCCCTTGCTGAAGGTGTGAGATCAAAGCTTCTCTGTCAGGGATAAGGACCTCAAATTCGACCTTTGGTTGGAACTAGTAACATCCCCACATCTAGGTTGTTCCTTTTTGAAGGGTTTATCTCTGAGTAGCATTTTCATTAGGCCTCATGTTGTTTGTTCGATGAATTTTTAGGTTATGGTAGGTAGATATCAAAGAAGTACATGGTTTTGCTTAGATGTATTTAAGTCGATTTTAGTTCTCATCGGTGATTATCTTTGCTTGAAATTGTTTAATAACTAATAATAAATGACTATGTGCATCAATTGATGTAGATGTCGAGGGTTATCCTTATTTTAAAAAATATAGGAGCTTCCAATGTTCCATTTCTGATGCACCTAACTTTCTATATTATTGTATTACAACAAGATACTTAAAAATCAACTTATGTATCAGCGAGTTACTCCATGCATGCTTTTAGAGTAGAAACTGTAGATAATAAAACCGTGATAATGAAACCTTCAAAAGCCCGTCTAATATTAGATGGTTTTGTAAGAGTCTCATGATTTGTCCACACCAAGATATATATGAGAATCTAAAATCAACGTATTGTGTTCGGTAAAATATTTACCTTGGAATGGTAGGGTATCGAACGGTGCTTCTTCGTCATGAATGTTGAGGGAAAAGTTCCAAAAACACAAAATAGCAAAACATATTGTTGGGGGGGGATTATAACCCGGTAGGCCCATGAAGAGGGAAGCATGACCCGCCAGGCAGGAGGCCGAGCGAGGCCAGTTAGCCTTCACCATGGGCCGGGTTACACTGATGGGCTGGAGAGCTTGTCGGTGACCCGGCCAGTATAAGGAAGGCTCCAGAAAACCCGGAGGCGGTACGCGTCACGGAGTCCAAGACTTGGAGGGCACGAAGGACCAGAAGGTAGAGTAGGACTCCAAGTACGGGATAACCCGGCCTTGCCTTGTAACCGACCAGGAGACCCGGTGGCCTATATAAACCGGTTCTTAGGTAATAGATCGATAAGCTCAATCATACCCCTGTAACCCTAGACTCGTAACCCGGTGACTTACCATTCCCTGGGAATCGAGATCTTAATCATCAATACAAGCAAGCAGGAAGTAGGTCTTTATATCCTATGGAGAGGCTGAACCTGGGTAAATCGTGTGTCCCCGTAGAGCTAGACCAACTCCTGAACACCAGAGTCACCATGTCCCCCAACCTACGTTACCCCTGGTAACATCTGCCGTGACAATCCCACGATAGTTGGCGCCCACTTTGGGAGCACGTCCAAAGGTGTCTTCATCACGGGAGAAGCTCTGCGAGGCATGCAGAACCTTACCATTGGCGAGGTCACCATCAACTCACAAGGAGAAAGTATCGTTGACGATTTCGGGTGTAGCCCGGAGTCAGATCTGCTGGAAACCGGCGAGGTCATCCCGATCGGACGGATCAACGTCTTCGTAGGCATGGTGCACGCCGCGAGACCCGCCGTGGAGGAGAGCGAATACAACTCTGTGTCAGGAGCCGCCACCATCATTCAATCGGACGGTGAGGAGTCAGTAGGCACGGCAGAGATCGAGTTAGCCATGGCCACGCAGGGGGAACAGCCAGAGGAGTCGGCATGGACCACGCGTGGCGAGATCGATGAGGATACAAAATCAATCTTACCTTTGTTTGAAGATCGGTATGGTTACGGAATCGAAGAAGAGGAGTTTGAATCGTCCCCGGGTTCGGTGCGCCGGGTTGCAGTTTACACGGCGCCTGCGACAAATCTTGACCCGACTTCGATCTCAGCTGCGGCTACTGCAATAGCTGCCGCGTTGACCCAGACCCAGAAGCAGCAACAACAACAACTACCACCTATAATTCAAGAGCCGCCACGGGCCCGGGTCGATGGAGAAGCAGCATCAGTTACCAGCGAGAACGATGAAACAGCACGTCGCATGAACACGTTTGGGTTCCTGATGAATAGGGCGCCAGGAGAGGGGACGTCCAACGCTCCAAACCCACCCCTTCCGTTCAACAACAACTTGGTATTGGATCCTAACGCACTTACGGGTGTGATAACTTCGGAGAATGCAGCGACACGTGCCAGGGAGCTGGATACGGCGCGTAGGGCTCTAGAACAGCAGCGGCGAGAGGTCGCAGCGGAGAAACAGCAGATGGCGGCTAGGCAGCAGCAGGTTGTGGAGTAGGAGAACCGCCTTCAACACAACGCAAGTATTTTAGGGAACCGCCACAACGATCTGACCAGGGTGCAGAACTTGAGGCATCAGAGCCGGCTGGGCCTTGGAGGACACCAAGTAGACCCGGCAAATCTATTTGCAACACCACAGGATCAACCCATCAGGATAGTGCAAGAGGTTCCAGCTGCAAGAGCCGGCGCATGACAAGTTGGGAGAGCCGGGGAAGGAAGACCCGGCGCAGTGCCAGCCGGGTCACCACGCGTGCCTACTGGAGGAGCCGGAGGCAACAATGGAGCCATGCCACCGCCTGCACCCAGATTCCACACGCCGTCGGGTCATTACTCCAACCCAATACATAGCGTGTACGCCGCAACTCTAGCACTCGACCGTATTCCATTGGGGAGCACACCAGCTGAATTGGAGGCCCGGCACGCCATAGAGATGTTACATACAGCCATGGCCCAGCAGGCCAACTATCTAGACAACAGAAGTGCACTTCACTCTATGCCATACAATAGCAGATCCAGGAGCCGGCAGGGAGAAAGCCCAAGACAAATCCAGACCAGTTCAGTATGGCGAAGGGCGGCACAGGAGAATAGGGGATCGCAACAGTCTTCGAGGGAAGTAAAACCCAAATTTATTGAGTCGACACAAGGGGAGCCAAAGAATATTTATAAGCCTTAACAGATGAATTGTCAGTTCAGCTGCAACAGGAAATAGACTTGCTCGACACAGTTTATCAGTAGCAACAGTTTTATAGCAGCAGAAGTAGTGAAATAATAGCAGCAGTAAAATAAAACCAGCAGTAATAATTGAAGTAGACATCATGATTAAAATACTATAGGCATAGGGATGGATGAACGGGCGTTGCATGGATAAGATAATTCATATAATAGTCAAGTGTAGGGCATTTGCAGATAGATAATAATAAAGTATCCAGGTAATAATCAATCATAGGCATGTGTTTCGTATTTAGTCGTACGTGCTCGCAATGAGAAACTTGCACAACATCTTCTGTCCTACCAGCCCGTTTGCAGCGGGGCCTCAAGCGAAACTACTGGTAATTAAGGTGCTCCTTTTAATAAAGCACCGCACCAAAGCATTAACACTCCGTGAACACATGTGATCCTCACATTACAGCCATCCCCTCCAGTTATCCCAATTGTTATCACTTTGGGGCCTCGGGTTCCGGACAATTATATGTGTAAACAACTTGCAGATATGATCTTAAAACAATAATTAACCTCATGATTCAATAACATGTTCAGATCTGAAATCATGACACTCGGGCCCTGGTGTCAAGCATTAAGCATAACAAGTTGCAACAATGACATAAAGTACTAACAACGGATACTAGGCACCATGCCCTAACAATCTGATATTTATTACTGAATGATCTCATCCAATCCCTACCATCCTCTTCAGCCTACAGCGGGGATTACTCACACATGGATGGGGGAATCATGGATGGTTGATGGAGAGGCGTCGGTGATGATGATGGCGATGATCTCCTCCAATTCCCCGTCCTGGCAGGGTGCCAGAACGGTGTTTCTGGTCCCCGAAATAGGGTTTTCGGTGGCGGCGGAGCTCTGGAGTGTTTCTGGAAAAAGCGTCGATCCCCCCCCGGGTTTTTAGGTCAAGGCGAATATGTAGTCAAAAGGGGGACGCGAGGTGGTGCCCGAGGCGGCCACACCACCCCCCGGCGCGGCCCAGCTCCTACCGCGCGGGCCCATGGTGTGGGGCCCTCGTGGCCCGCCTCTGTCTCGTCTTCTGGCTCCGTGTGTCTTCTGGAAAAATAGGAATTCCAGGATATTTTTCGGAAATTTTCCCGAAACTTGACTTTCTACACAAAAACAAGACACCAGGGCAATTCTGCTGAAAACAATGTTAGTCCGTGTTACTTGCATTCAAAACACACAAATTAGAGGTAAAACAACAGCAAAAGTGTTCGGGAAAGTAGATACGTTTTGGATGTATCAACTCCCCCCAAGCTTAGCTTATTGCTTGTCCTCAAGCGATTCAGTTAACAACTGAGTGCGATAAAAGAAACTTTTACGAACACATTTGCTTCATATGATGTAAATATTCTCACTATATGATCAAGTACTTAGGCAATTCATAATAAAGGAATGTAGATAATGCCACCTGGTAGCTATGTGAACTATGAAAAGATACCAACACACTAAGAATAAATAACATGAAATAAATATATCTGCATGATTGCAATGTTCATAATAAGATATGATAAAGTGGTATCTCGCTTGTCTTTATTTGTAGAGCAAAACATAAATGCCAAGGCACCTCTGAAGTTCAAGTGAAGACTAGAAGTAAAAATATCAAAGATAAGAGCATCAAAGTTATACCACAGTTAACCGTATTCTGGGACAAGCACATTACACTAAGGGTGTGTTTGGTAGCCCGGTTCTCCTCAGAAAATCTCCTCCCACCCCGATATTTTCTGTTTGTTAGCCCGGGTCGTGCCTCTCCGCCCCTGCCCACGTCGCACGGAAATGGCTCTCAGCCCTGCCCGGTAGAGAAGCTCAGATCGAGCTTCGCTGCTCGGCAGGGCTGAGCTCGCCCGAAAATCCTGCCCCGCGCCCCGCACCGTGAGCTCAGACCAACAGGGGTCAATCTTCCCCACCCTCATTTCCCCCCAACCCAGCTCTCTCTCTCTCACTTCAACTCCTCTCGCATGACCGCCACCTCTCCTCTCAAACCACCGCCACCTCCTCCTCTCGCCGGCCTCCGCCGCCTCCTCGCGGAGCAACGCCGGCTCCTCATCGAGCCCAGCGCCGCCCAGCCGTAGAGGACAGAGCCGATCGCCACAGAGGCCGTCGCCCACCGCGTGCGAAGCAGCAGAGGACCTCATCGAGCACAGACGAGCTCGGCCTCCGCCACCTCCTCGCGGAGCACCACCGGCTCCTCGTTGAGCCCAGCGCCGCCCAGCCGTAGAGGACAAAGCCGACCGTCACAGAGGCCAGAGCCGTCGCCACAGGCTCTCCCGCGCGAGGAGAAGGAGGGGCTTGGCCTCCTCCTGGCGGCGCGTGGTGGAGGCGGACGGCGGCGGCGTGTGGCGACGGCGGAGGCTGCGACGCGACGCGTGGTGCTATGATGGTGGCGGCACGTGGTGCTGTGCTCTGCTGGGTGTGGCCGTGAGGAGCGGGAGGAGACGACCCCAGCGGCGGCTTGTGGCGGCAGCGGCGCACAGCGGCGGCGCACCCTGACCGGCCTCGTCCACGTCGGAGAAGGAGCTCTCCGGCGGCTCATCTCACCGGCGCCAGGCCAGAACAATAGCCCAATGCTTCTGGGGACCCAATTGCGTTTTCTATTTTGTAGCCAGGGGCATAATTATTTTTTTATTTTTTTGTAGCATGGCTCAAGTCATACAACTTACCAAACAAGATCTTAGCTGAGCACAGCTCAGCTCATACGATCCACCAAACACCACAAATAAAACACAGTTGTATGAGGTGGGCATGGCTAGACTTGGCTTGTATGTGTTGAGATAGCCCACCCAGGCTACCAAACACACCCTAAGAATGACAGTTATGCTCTCGAGAAGGTGCTCAAAGAAAAGATGGTGACTCAACATAAAAATAAATAAAAGATTGGCCCTTAGCAGAGGGAAGCAGGGATTTAACATGTGCTAGAGCTTTTTATGTATAAAACAGAGGTAAAATTTGTTTTGGGAGGTGGTTGTTCCTGTCAATGAATCAAAAAAATGGAAAGTACAATATGACCCCTACCAACCCGACTTTTAAGAGCGGCTCCCATGAAGGACGTTATTTCTACCAGTAAGGCAGATCATCCCTCTTTTCTCTTTTGTTTACACATGCAGATATTTCACTGGCATCATTGCTTGTCTGATAAATCAGGGCAAAAATGTGAAGAGAATTAAGCGGTTAAAGTTGTAATTAATCGGGACTGGGCACCCCATTTGCCAGCTCTTTTTGCAAAATTAATGGATAAGCGGATGTATATGCCGCTAGTCCGGTGGTAAAGTCTGTTTGACAAGTGACATAAAGGCATCCACCCCGTCCTCATGAGCTAAAAACAGTGTCACAAAATGAGAAGTGTTTTGAAGGTTTTAAAGGTAGCACATGAAAATTTACTTGGAATGGTTCGAAATACCATGCATAGGAATTTTTGGTGGACTCTTTGGAATAACTTGGTTTTTAAGGATTTGGAAGCACGAGCAGCATTCCCGCTCAGTACAAGTGAAGGCTAGCAATAGACTGGGAAGCGACAATCAAGAGAGCAATAACCGTCATAATCATGCTTGCGACAGAATAAAATTAATGGAGGCATAAAAGTGATACTAGAACTCTGAGGCAAAATAAATCATCAAGGCTTAATTAACTTTTTGTTTTTCAGTCATGAGCATGCGTGAGCATGTGCCAAGTCAATTCAAGTGAATCATTCAGAGGAGGATACCACCATGTCATACCCTTTTATGAATAGAAAAATGCAAGCAAATATCTATATGACATGTTATATACTATTAGTGAATTGGAACTGATCATATGAAAAACATGAACTACTAAGCATCCATTAAATAACATTGCCCCTCATACGAATCAGCTAAGCATGTCCACATGAGCGAGTATATGTACAAAAATGAAAAACAAATAGAGTTCATACCAGCCTCTCACCACAACTCGAGTTATCATAAATCGTCATTATTGCTTTTCACTTGTGTGGCTTGAACGATATGAAATGATAACCAAGCTCCAATGGAGTCATGGAAGACTGTTGAACTCTGCAACAACTATACAAAACCGAAGAAGAACAACAAATATTTTTGGGTTTTTGATTTGAAACGAATAAAGAAAGGAACAAACAAATAAAGCAAAATCTTTTTGGATTTTTGAATACTAAACCGAAGCTAAAAGATAAAGAAAACCAGTACTAAAAGTACACAAGAGGTAAACAAAGAGAAATAACAGAAATATTTTAGGTCTTTTTGGGTTTTGGAAAATAAAATCAAAACAAGAAACAACAATGAAAAAGAAAGAAAACGAAACATGGATAAACAAAGTACCGACCGAATATGATATAAAAGTGAGTGAGATGTCGGTATACCTCCCCCCAAGCTTAGGCTTTTGGCCTAAGTGGAGATCAATCATCGGCGTGGGTGTCCGCTCCACCCCGGTGAATCATCCCAAGCATGATCGTAATCAGGCTCCCGTGAAGAAGAAGGGGCAGAAGTCCCATAATCAAAGTGCTGGTACGGGAAGCCCCCGATGTCAGAAGGCTGAGTGAAACCCTCATCGGGCCCCTCTCCATCATCCTCTGGGCGAGGGCCATACTCCTCTAAGTATGCCTCAAGATTATCCTTAGATAATGACCACCTTTCCCTGGCATTAAGGTTAAACAAAAGAGGTGCAGGCAAACAAACTAATCGTTCGGACTTAATTAATCTGCACCTGCGTTTCTGGAAAAAGGTTATTTCATAGACTAAGTTATTCAAGGTAGCCCAATTAGAAACAAATTTATGACTTATCATGGAATTAATATCAAGCCTTTCTATAGGAAACTGAATGTCTAAATGATGCAGCCCCACACCATGCATAGCTAATAAACGAGAAGCAATAAGACCTCCACAGATTCCCCCTTTCTCGTGGTTAGCTGAAAGATGGAAAGCTATCAAAGCACCTAGATTATACGTCCTATCACACCTCAAAGCAGCTGAAATGAAAGCCAAATCATAAACAGATAATTTGCTTGCAGTTTTCCTAGCTAGAACACACTTGCCAATGTAATAGGCAAAATATCGAATAGACGGGAGTTGAATGCTTCGAATTTTACCACTCTCCTCTTCTAAACTTCTCCCTTGGCAGATTTCCTTATACATGTCCATTAGAGGTTTAGGTTGCCCTCTAATCTTCTCACGCGATCCCCAATGAGGTACCTTAATAGCTGTGCAAAATCATCAAAGGGCAAATCCACAACTATATTATAGATGTTATAGTGAACCACGGGGTTAGGTGAAGACCAACTGAATCTAAAGTTTTGCACTACCGACATAGTCAGTTTTGCATATTGATATGGTTCATCAACAACAAAATCTTCTAACCCTGCATTAGAGATTAGAGTGTTGAAATCTTGCAAGATTCCTGTAGCAGTCATGAAGTTAGAGCATGGATAGATTGAGGGGAACACGGCATCTTCGCGGTTAACCTCCATGACTTCATGCACCTCCAATTCACTGTAATCAAGTTGATATTCATTTATCCTTCTTTTCTGAAATTTTAAACAAGACCTCATAAAACATGATTTTGGAGCAACTAAATCAAAGAAACTACTATAGAGACTTGCAAGAGGGCTACACATGCATCAAAACTAATTAATCTAAGCATAGAACAAGCATGCAAACACATCTAACATGTCACCTACAGTACTAAAATGCTCAAGACATACACAATTAAACAAAATTCTATTTGGATAAGCGGAGGAGTCACATACCGGAGAGCAAATGGTCCAAATCTCAGCAACAAAAATGGGCTGAGCAAGGAGATCGAAAAATTCGAGCAAGAGCGGCAAGAACACGGGTTTGAACAATGGTGGTGTGTTTGGTCAGGAGAGAGAAAGAAATGAGAGGAAGATGGGTGAGTGGAGGGCCAGGTGGGACCCACACCATGCCACGGCGTGGCCCACACACCTGCCGCGCGGTGGGGTGGTGTGGAGGCATGGTGGGTCCCCCTGGTCAGCTCCAGGCACTCCCATGTTCCTCTTTAAAAACTAAGATTTATGGTATAATTTTCAGAAATTTTTGAAAACTTTCATTTTGCACATTTTCTGGGTATTTAAATAATAAACTTTAAGGCAAAAATAAAATTTTATAAAGACCAATTTCAATGAAAACTTTGCAAGTTCAGTAACACAACAGTAGGTAACACAACAGTAGATAAATTTTATGTGACATAAAAGAATTAAACCACATGAGACAATCATGTTACCTTAAATTGTATAGCAATAGATCCAATCATAATACTTTGAAATCCTTCTTGAGGTTCATAAATAGGGCAATCAATACTTCCCACTTTGATAGTTCTAAGATTGGCTATTGTATTTACTCCATATATCTTGTCCGGCTTTTTGGGAAAATAAACAGTATGCTCTTTGTCATTAACATTGAAGGTTACTTTTCCTTTGTTGCAATCAATAACAGCCCCTGCAGTGTTAAGAAAAGGTCTCCCAAGAATAATAGACATATTATCATCTTCAGGCATTTCCAACACAACAAAGTCAGTTAATATTAAACAATTATTAGCCACTTGAACAGGAACATCCTCACATATGCCAACAGGAACAGCAGTAGATTTATCAGCCATTTGCAAAGATATATCAGTTGGTATCAATTTTTCTAAATAGAGTCTCTTATAAAGAGAAAAGGCATAACACTAACTCCTGCTCCTAAATCACATAGAGCAGTTCTAACATAATTATTCTTAATAGAGCATGGGATAGTTGGTATACCTGGATCTCCAAGTTTCTTTGGAACCTTACCATTGAAAGAGTAATTAGCAAGCATAGTAGAAATTTCCTCATTAGGAATTTTCCTTTTGTTAGAGACAATATCTTTCATATATTTTGAATAAGGAGGCAATTTAATAGCATCAGTCAAAGGAATTTGCAAAAACAAGGGTTTCATCCATTCACAAAATTTATTATAGTGTTCCTCTTCCTTTGATTTATGTTTCTTATTAGGAAAAGGCATTTGCTTTTGCACCCAAGGTTCTCTCTCATTACCATGCTTTTAGCAATGAAATCTTCTTTAGTATACTTTTTATTCTTAGTATGCTTTTCAGGTTCATCTTCACTCTCCTCTTTATCAGAAGCATCATTTTTATCCTTATCATTGTTATGTTCATTACCACTTTCAGTTTCAGCATCAGAGATAGATATACTATTTGGATCATTAACATGCTCATTTTCTTTAATTGATTCAGGAGATTCTTCAACATGTTTATGTTTCTTCTTCTTCTTTTTCTTAGAAGGGTACTAGTTTCATTAGCTAGTTGAGAATCTTGCTCAATTCTTTTAGGATGTCCTTCAGGATACAAGGGATCCTGAGTAGAAGCACCACCTCTAGTTCCTACTCCATAAGCATGTTTTTCATTTTCTCTAGAAGCATTAACTAGCAGATCTTTTTGTACCTTAGTGAGTTGATCTATTTGAGTTTGAACCATATGGAAATGTTTAATAAGCATTTTAACATCATTAGAAGTTCTTTCCACAATATCATGCAATTTACTCATAGCTCTAGAATTTTCCATCAGATGATTCTGCACTCTCATATTAAAGTTATCCTGCTTAACAATATAATTATCAAATTCATCTAAGCATTGATCAGGAGTTTTAGAATAAGGAATATCCCTATCATCAAAATGTTGGAGAGAGTGTACCTCAACTACTGATGGGTGAGGAATTGGCTTACATAATTCTTCTATTGGTGGTAGATTCTTCACATCTTCAGATTTAATACCCTTCTCTTTAAGAGATTTCTTGGCTTCTCTCATTTCTTCATCACTTAGTTCAAGAATTCCTCTCTTCTTTGGTGTGGGTATCGGGGTCGGCTCAGGTATAGTCCAATCATCATGATTTTGGCTTATTTTATCCATTAATTCCTCAGCTTCATCTGGAGTTCTTTTCCTGAAAACACAACCAGCACAACTATCTAGGTATGTCCTAGATTCAACAGTTAGTCCATTATAGAATATATCAAGAAGTTCATTTTTAGCTAATTGATGTCCAGGCCGAGCTCTGAGTAAAGAACAAAACCTTGCCCAAGATTTAGGCAATTTCTCGGCTTCCAATTGTTTGAAATTAAAGATTCTCTGTAAAGCAGCATGTTGAGCACTAGCAGGAAAATATTTCTGGAAGAAAGCATTAACCAAATCCATAGGACTTTTAATGGATCCAGGAGATAAACTATTAAACCAAGTTTTAGCTTCATCTTTTAATGAGAAAGGAAATATTTTAGTAACGAAGTAACTGCGTTTCTTAATGTCATCAGAAAACACACTACTTAAAGTAGAAAGAGTGTTCATATGTTCTACAACACTTTCATTTTCAGTTCCTCGAAAAGGTTCTTTCTCAACAATAGATATATGTGACAAGTCCATAGAGAAATCATAATCTTTATCTTTTATATCAATGGGAGATGTAGCAAACTTAGCATCAGGAGACAGTTTGTAATTAACAGCACGTCTTGCAAGAAGATTTTTAATAGCACTAGCATCTTTAGAAGCATTGCATTCTTCAATAAATTCATCATCAAGTTCAACATAAGATTCCTCGAAATCATCACTAGTATGATCTCTTAATTCAGGTGAACTAACAGGTGTAATGGGACTTTCATTAGGTGTTTCAGCATTTTCAGTTTGTTTTGACTTAGCAATTGTAGCATCTAGAAAAGGACCTAATGAACCACTCTCATCAAGCACAGTAGAAGCATCATCAAAATTTCAGAAGTATTTTCAGATTCAGCAGAAGTAGCAGCATGTGAAGTATGTGTATGTGGTGGTGTGACAAGTTGACTTATAACAGACGGTGAATCAAGAGCAGCAGAAGTGTTCAGAGTTGTACCTCTCCTTGTAGTGGATGGCAATATGCGAACCTCTCATCACGAGGTTTACCCATGATGAATGAATTGCAGCGAACAGTATCACTCTCAGGTGAGCTTATAAATAGAGCTATGCTCCCCGGCAACGGCGCCAGAAAATAGTCTTGATGACCCACAAGTATAGGGGATCGCAACAGTCTTCGAGGGAAGTAAAACCCAAATTTATTGATTCGACACAAGGGGAGCCAAAGAATATTTATAAGCCTTAACAGATGAATTGTCAGTTCAGCTGCACCTGGAAATAGACTTGCTCGACACAGTTTATCAGTAGCAACAGTTTTATAGCAGTAGCAGTAGTGAAATAATAGCAGCAGTAAAATAAAAGCAGCAGTAATAATTGAAGTAGACAGCAGGATTAAAATACTGTAGGCATAGGGATGGATGAACGGGCGTTGCATGGATAAGATAATTCATATAATAGTCAAGCGTAGGGCATTTGCAGATAGATAATAATAAAGTATCCAGGTAATAATCAATCATAGGCATGTGTTCCGTATTTAGTCGTACGTGCTCGCAATGAGAAACTTGCACAACATCTTCTGTCCTACCAGCCCGTTTGCAGCGGGGCCTCAAGGGAAACTACTGGTAATTAAGGTGCTCCTTTTAATAAAGCACCGGAGCAAAGCATTAACACTCCGTGAACACATGTGATCCTCACATTACAGCCATCCCCTCCAGTTATCCCAATTGTTGTCACTTTGGGGCCTCGGGTTCCGGACAATTATATGTGTAAACAACTTGCAGATATGATCTAAAACAATAATTATCCTCATGATTCAATAACATGTTCAGATCTGAAATCATGGCACTCGGGCCCTAGTGTCAAGCATTAAGCATAACAAGTTGCAACAATGACATAAAGTACTAACAACGGATACTAGGCACCATGCCCTAACAATCTGATATCTATTACATGAATGATCTCATCCAATCCCTACCATCCCCTTCAGCCTACAGCGGGGATTACTCACACATGGATGGGGGAATCATGGATGGTTGATGGAGAGGCGTCGGTGATGATGATGGCGATGATCTCCTCCAATTCCCCGTCCCGGCAGGGTGCCAGAACGGAGTTTCTGGTCCCCGAAATAGGGTTTTCGGTGGCGGCGGAGCTCTGGAGTGTTTCTGGAAAAAGCGTCGATCCCCTCGGGTTTTTAGGTCAAGGGATAAGTAGTCGAAAGGGGGACGCGAGGTGGTGCCCGAGGCGGCCACACCACCCCCGGCGCGGCCCAGCGTGTGGGGCCCTCGTGGCCCGCCTCCGTCTCGTCTTCTGGCTCCGTGTGTCTTCTGGAAAAATAGGAACTCCAGGATATTTTTCGGGAATTTTCCCGAAACTTGACTTTCTGCACAAAAACAAGACACCAGGGCAATTCTGCTGAAAACAGCGTTAGTCCGTGTTAGTTGCATTCAAAACACACAAATTAGAGGTAAAACAACAGCAAAAGTGTTCGGGAAAGTAGATACGTTTTGGACGTATCACTCCCGCGACTTCGGCTGCTTAGATTATCGTTGACAATTCACGTGCGAGACGCGCAGCAAATTCCGCAGCACCTGCGGAGGAGCCGGTGGGGCGCCTGCGGCCGCAACAACAGTAAGTTTGCCAGCGCCAGGTGGTAGGGCAGCTCCTATCATCGTGGAATCAAACCTAGCAGGACCAAAGTGTCTCTCAGATGTAATCAGGTCCGAGCCCTTCCCAGAGAAATTCAAGGAACCCAACAAAATTGCCAACTACGATCCTAGCATGGACCCGGTGACATGGTTTGGCAGCTACGAGATGGCTATGTGTATTCGCAACGCTTCAGAGAATCTTTGTGCTAGATATATGTACGTCATGATGACGGATGGAGCCACCAAATTGTGGTTTAACAGCCTCCCAGAAAAGTCCATCAAGACCTGGAACGAGCTAAAGGCAGAATTTATCAAGAACTTCCAGGGGACCTGCAAGCGGCTCTTTACCATCGAGGACTTGGACAGATGTGTGCAGAAGAAGAACGAGTCAGCTCGAAGCTGGATGCGCCGGGTCACAGAAATCCTTCACTCATCTACAGATATTTTGCCAAGAAATGCAATTCAGTCAATGGAGAAAACAAGCAAATATGACCCACTAATTCAGAAGCTGGGTCGCATGATGGCAAGCAGCCGGGTCTCAGAGATTACTATGGGTGAGTTGATGGACGCATGCAATAAGCATGCTTCCATAGACAAAACCAAGGATGATAATGAGGAAGAAAAAGGGAAGGGCAATGCAAAAAATGGAGGAAAGAATCAAAATAGTGGCGGACAGAACAACAACAATGGCAATTGTATTCAGAACAAACACCCGTATGGTGAAGGAAATTCAGATCTAGTTGCTAACACCAACTCAGGGTATCAAAAACAGAGGAGAGATGGAAATTGTCGGGCCATGGAGACAACTATAACAGAGATAACAATTATCGAGTCCCGCCACGTCCAACCAGTCATTTAGAGGCTTTCAGGATGCCGTGTCCTCCCATAGCAGGAATGGCAGACCCGCCAATCACTCGTTGGAACAGTGTGCGGACCTGCAGAGGTGGAAGAACGAAGCAATACAACATGCTCTGCATGGCGGAGGCCACGGAGGAGGACCCGGGCAATGGTCCAGCACCCGGTGACAACGCAGGAGCCGGCAATCTAGGAGCTGGCCAGAACAGAGATGGTCAGGGTGGGTTTCAACAAAACCCAAAGCAGCTTGCCCAGTACCATGTTCATACTACCAATACAACAAGGAGAGAGAGAAAGTTAGTCAAGCGTGCAGTCAATGCAATTTCATCAGCAGTTCCGAGATATTTGAAGTGGTCAGAATACCCTGTTACGTGGAGTAGAGAAGATCACCCGCCCGTCGTCGAGCACCCGGGTCTCCTAGCCCTAGTGGTGGCACCTCAGGTGAGAGGCTATGTTTTGCACAAGGTACTGATGGACGGAGGCAGTAGTATCAACATCCTATATTACGAGACCTCTTTGCGTATGGGTCTTAAAGAGTCACAGCTGCAACCCACTTCCACAATCTTTCATGGTATAGTTCCTGGAAAATCGGCACGACCAGAGGGGAAAATCGCACTAGAAGTTGCTTTTGGCGAGTCCAAAGATAATTATCGTTCAGAGATTATCTCATTCGAGGTTGTGAAATTGCAGAGTCCATACCATGCTTTGTTCGGAAGACCCGCCTTTGCCAAATTCAGTGCGATGCCATGTTACATCTACTTGCACCTGAAAATACCAGGTCCCAGGGGGATCATCACTGTCCATGGAAGTCGGGAGATGGCCGCAGAGTGCGATGATGGTGATGCCGCCTTAGCTGAGCAGGCTTGTGCAGAAGAGGAACTTAAATTTTACAAATCCAAGGTAGACCCCAATGATCATACAACATTGAAAAGGCCAACTACTGAAGTTAAAGCAAAATTCAAGGCAGCACAAGATACAAAGATAGTTTATTTCACACCGGTGAATCTTCCAAGCAGTTTATCGTGGGGTCCAACCTAACTAACAAATAGAAAAGCGCGTTCATCAAGTTCATCCGTGAGAATAGGGACGTTTTTGCATGGACACCTATGACATGCCAGGCGTACCTACCGAACTCGCTGAGCACAGCTTACATGTTGATCCCAACGCTAGACCCGTGAAGCAAGGACTACGCAGGCTTAATGAGGAAAGATGCAAGATTGTTGGAGATGAGATAGCCCGGCTTTTGACTGCCGGCTTTATCGTGGAGGTTTACCACCCAAAGTGGCTGGCTAACCCGGTTTTAGTACAGAAAAGAATGGAGAGTGGCGTATGTGCATAGACTACACCAGCCTTAACAAGGTGTGTCCTAAAGATCCTTTTGCATTACCTCGTATTGACCAGATCATCGATGCCGTTGCAGGCAGCGAGCTCTTGTGATTTTTGGATGCATATTTAGGTTATCATCAAATCAACCTCAAAGAGGAGGATTGGGAGAAGATCGCGTTCATAACCCCCTTTGGAGCTTTCGGTTACAAAAATATGACATTTGGTTTGAAGAACGCAGGTGCAACTTATCAAAGGTGCATCCAGAATTGTTTTCATGATCAGATTGGCCGTAACGTGCATGCATATGTTGATGATGTTGTTATCAAGTCCCAAAAAGCCAGGTCTCTCATTGATGACCTGAAGGAAACCTTTGCTAATCTGAGGCGAGATAATATGAAGTTTAATCCCACCAAGTGTGTGTTTGGAGTTCCAGCAGGGAAGCTACTTGGTTTCATTGTGTCAGAGCGTGGAATCGAGGCAAACTCGAAAAAATTAAAGCTATCCAGGCCCTGAAAAAGCCAGAGGAATTGAAAGATGTTCAGAAGCTCAGAGGATGCATTGCAGCGTTGAGACGGGTTATCGCAAGATTGGGAGAGAAAGCCATACCTTTATACCGGCTCTTGAAGAAAACGGATAACTTCGTATGGAATAAAGAAGCAGATGATGCGTTTGAGTTGTTGAAGAAGCAGCTTTCAGAGGCACCAGTCCTGGCGGCTCCAGCCCCGAAAGAGCCCATGATATATGTTGTACATCGCCGCGGGACCAAGAGCCGTCAGTGCTGTCGTGGTCGTGGAACGCAAAGAAGAAGGAAAGGAGCACCCGGTCCAGAGGCCGGCTTATTATGTCAGCGAAGTTCTCACAGAATCAAAGCAGCGTTATCCACATTGGCAGAAACTTGTTTTCGGGGTCTTCATGGCAACCCGGAAGTTAAAGCATTATTTTCAGGAACATCCAATCACAGTGGTTAGTTCTGTACCGTTAGCAGAAATCATCAGAAACACTGAGGCCACAGGGCGAATCACCAAGTGGGCAATTGAGATGGGGCCATACCATATCAGCTATGAGCCTCGCAGTGCTATCAAATCACAAGCACTGGTAGATTTTGTTAATGATTGGACAGAGACAAACACGCCTCCAGTTGCGCCCAGTACCAAGTCATGGGTTATGCATTTTGATGAGTCTAAGCAACTTGAGGGCTCAGGAGCTGGCACTGTTACATGGTTTGCGTATGGCAAAGGAGATGAACATCAAGTGGATTTTGTGCTATGGAGATTCAGACCTCGTGGCACATCAAGTTTCAGGTACATGGGATAGAAAGATGCAAATATGGCGCCTTATAGGAGAGAAGTGGACAAGGTTGCCGGGTTCTTCTCAGGCTACCAGGTGGATCACATTGACCGCAGAAAAAATGAAGCTGCAGATGCTTTGTCAAGACTCGGCACTCGCCGGGAGCCGGTTCCACCTAATGTTTTCTTAGCTGAGTTATGGAGTCCATCAGTCAAGATACCAACAGAGGAAGATCTCGCATATCCAGACCCGGAAGATGAAGAGCTGGTTGTTGCCTTACACGTAATTCTAGAGTGGACAGAGCCATATTTGGCGTACCTTTTGCGAGGCGAGTTGCCGGCTCAGGAAGTGGTAGCCCGGCAGGTTGTGCGTCGCGCCAAATCAAATGTGGTCATTGAGGGCGAGCTCTTTCATCGAAGTACTTTAGAAGTGTTTCAGCGGTGCATTTCACCAGAGGAAGGCCAGAAAATTCTCAGAGAAATACAAGAGGGGGATTGCGGTCATCACGCTTCCACCCGGTCCTTAGTAGCAAAATCTTTCAGACACAGATTTTATTGGCTCACTGCGTTGGCAGATGTCGAGCGATTGGTGAGAAGATGTGATGGGTGTCAGAGATATGCCAGGCAAGTTCACATGTCGGCTCAGGAGCTAAGGAGCATACCATTAACCTGGCCTTTTGAAGTTTTGGGTCTTGACATGGTGGGCCCTTTTCAGATGTCCCCTTGCAAGAAAACCCACCTCTTAGTTGCTATTGATAAATTCACGAAGTGGGTTGAGGTTATGCCAGTCACAAATTATGAGGCAGCTACAGCAGTAAAGTTTTTGCAGAGAATCATACATCGCTTTGGATATCCACATAGCACCATCACAGATAATGGAACCAACATGTCCCTTGGAGAGGTATTCAAGTTTTGTGGAAACAGTGGTATTCGCCTTGACATTGCCTCAGTGTCACATCCACATGCCAATGGGCAAGTTGAACATGCAAACCTCTAATTGCTTAGAGGCTTAAAACCCCGTCTCCGGGTCCCGTGCATCAGAGCCGCCGGAGTTTGGGTAGAAGAACTACCATCAGTAGTCTGGGGCATCAACACAACCCCAAACAGATCAACAAAGCGCACGCCTTTCTTCATGGTGTACGGAGCAGAGGCCGTTTTGCCAAGTGACATCATCCATGATTCGCCTCGTGTGGCGGCTTATGTTGAGGCAGAAAATGAGCTAGCCCGACAAGATGCGCTAGATATGTTGGAAGAAGAAAGAGAGCAAACTCTGGAGCGATCTGCAATTTACCAGCAAGACCTACGCCGCTACCACAGCCGCCGGGTCAGGACACATACCTTTCAGGAAGGTGACCTGGTATTACGCTGGACGCAATCGCAAGCAGGGATGCACAAGTTATCACCTCCATGGGAAGGACCCTTCATCATAAGCCGGAATATGCACCGGCTCATATTATTTGGTGGATGCAAGAGAAGATGCAGACATAAACAATACAGATCACTCCACTAAAGCACTTTAGGAGCGAAAGCGGCCATGGAACATTGCCCAGCTTCGCCCTTACTATACATAGTTGTGACGCCCCAAAATCGGTACTATGCAGAATTAAGCGATCCCGCAAAAATCCGCATAATAACGATTTTAGGTCGCCCACCAGACATAACGTGCACGCCGAAACATGCGCGTTATGTGGGTGGAATTGTGATAACATTACAACAGTTCACGAAAAGAATCCACAACAACAACAGAAGGAGATATATATATACAAGAACGACTCAAACGAGTCAGAAAACAACTGATACATTACAAAGATCCAAAACACAACGGAAGCAAAAGGGTGTCCGACTACGGACAAGATACAAATTGGACTAAGAGTCCTGGAGATAACCATGGCGTCCATATCCCTGCCTAGGCTGAGCCGGAGGGATACCCAAGCTAACGTCGTCAGACTTCAAACCTGTTGACTGCACAAAAGAGTACAACCCAAAGATGGGTCAGGCACAACCGCCTGGCAAGCAATGCTCAAAAGATACCAACACAAAGACTACCAAAAGTAAGGGGAGGTGGACTGAGCGGCAGCAGCAGCACTAAACAACCTATAGAGACACTCTACAACTTCCGTCTACTGGAGAGGGATAAGAGAGCGCATCGGAACCAACTAGCTTCTAACACCAAACATAACACTTCCCAGATTCACCCCCTCAACCAAGTATGAGGAAGCAATCAAGGGAAACTCACACAGTTGTCAAATTTTAGTTACATCTTATTGTGAAAGTAAGTCTAACTTACTAGTCAAGTTAATTAGAATCATTAGGTGTAAGTTGTGTATGATCTTGTTAGCCAGCATCCGATCCAAGTTGTCCATAACCGCGGACTCGGCTTCTCGAAAAGATTTAACCCTGCAGGGATGCACCATGGTTAACCCATACACGTTCGAGCAACCCAGATAAAAGGTAGGGCTCCTCAACTCAACTTTGTTCCTTCACTACAGCAAGTCCAGGTACCACCCATCTGAGTTGTTACCCGCGTCCAGAGTCCGGCCGATACCTCCATAGCGGACTCAATCGTTTGCGTCTACGCACTAGGCGGAACAGACCACAGTAGGAAAGTCCGCTTCGCGTCGCACCGCACCTATATGCTCCCCCATATCATAGAACCTCTCATCATAACTGTCAAGTATCATGCATATGCGTATGATCGAATGGAAAGCCCGAACTAGGTTGTGGCGCCTGGACAAGCTGAAGTTCCGGTCAGAGTCGAGGGGGGTTCCATAGGACCACCCACGAGTGGGAAGTGCGCTCGTACTTGGATAAGAGGACAAGAACTGAGTTCCTAGTGCGACACTTAGCAGAACAAAACACCAACGCATTGGCCTTCCACCGGGTGCCTTATCATTTAGTTATAACCCACAAACATTATCATCATATTAAGTAAGTGAACCAAACTATCATACTAAGCAGGTGACACATAAGAAAAGACAGACTTGCAACAACAGACCTAAGCATGCAACTACGACTCGCAAGGCCAACAGGTAAACAAGCAACAAGGTAATAGGATGTGGGGATAAGGCTGTATGAGGCTGCATGGTAAACATGTATATAGGATCGTGACACAAGCATCGTAACATAAGGATAGCATAGATCAACGGCAGGAATGGAAGACAATGTAATGGTAGCAAGTGAGCAAAGCTTGCCTGGAAACACCGGTAGGGGTAGCAGAACTTGTCGTTGCTCACATCATCTCAACGTCTTATCGCGAAGAAGCAACAAACACTGGAAAGCGCAAAAGATGCATCTTACAACTACGGCAAAAGATCCAGCATGTTCAGGATATGATGCATGACATGGCAAGATGCAACTTAAGCCAAATTCAGCGGAACCAGGATTCCGACAATTAATTAGAAGGTTCAAGTTATATTATCTAGCCACAAAATTAAATGTTGATTAGCATGTGAGACATGGCATGGGTGTGCTACACAAATTAAATGGAATAGGGCAATAATTAATTAATTACCCCAACACATTCCATATTAGTTATTTAGGTGATAATGCAAAAGACGAATAAGCAACAGGCTAGATGATGCAAACAAGAGTATGGATGACATATTAATATCCCTTGCATTTCTCTGATAAAAATACATATATAACTTATATTATTTAGATTTATAAAACAAAGGATATGAATAAACAAGATTTGCACATTTTCTAAAAAGATAAAAGAAAAATAGACAAGAGAGGGAAAAAGGCTGGATTTATTAGCCTCGGGTGGATTCGAACTTGGGATCAGCTGGGTTCAGAAGTAGAGCGTGCAACACTGGGCTACTACTCGGTTTGTGTTTGGATTCGGAGGCGACTGTATATGAAGAAAGCAGCGACGTTAACTGAACTTTTTTTTTTTTTTTTTTTTTGAGAACACAGTACAACACAGACGCTCACAAATACGCATGTACACTCACCCCTATGAACGCACGCACGCACACCCTACCCCTATGAGCACCTCTGAAGGACGGTGTCGGCAGATCTTGAGGTTGACGAAGTCACCACGGGCGCCTCGCTGTTGACGGGCACGTCACCTACCACTGAAAGAATAGCGCCGAATAATCCTGGATAAATCCAGGTAAATGCAAACGCCCATGCCAAGTCTAGGACTTGAACCTGGGTGGGCTGGTTCCACCACAGGGAACCCAACCATCAGAGCCAAGCTCCGTTTGCGTTAACTGAACTTTGACCGGGAAGTTGCAGCCTTCAGTTGCGAGACGTGCGACCAGGACGAGATCGGCAGCGGCTGCTGCTAGTGCTCACGCGCGAATGCGCGAGCCCGAGGTTGCAGGAGAGTGCATCTTGGTGCTGGTGTGTGCAGGGAGAAGCGAAGCAGGAGGAGTAGGAAAAGGCACGACGTGCAAGCTCCCAGCTTTGCACCGCACGGTCATGGCGAACAAGCTCGGATTCGAGCGGAACGATGGCCACAGAGACGGATTGGAAGAAGGGATGCAGGGATGGAACCAGAAGCTCACCCTGGGGTTCTTGGTGTAGGCGTTCAAGCTCGAAGACGTCGGCCGGCGACGAAGACGACGTAGACGGACGGCGGACTTGGAGTTCCCGCGGACGGACGACGTCGTGGAAGAAGACCTTGTTGGCGACGATCCTTCGCGTTCCAGCTCCACTCCTTCCTGATCCGCAAGTAGTCGACGATGGCGCACCTCTTGGACATCTTGGCGAGGCTCGGTTCGACGTGTACGGACGGTGATCATGACGGTGAACGGCCATGGCGCTCCGGCGTAGGATCTGGACGAGCTCGTACCCGGGAAATAGAGGAGGGGAGAGGTGGATTCGAGGTGATGATCAGGAAGAGGACGCCTCAAGGGACCTCCAGGACAAGGCGGCTGGGATTTAGGTGGTTCACGGCGGTGGCGCCATGTGACGGCAGTGGCGACGGCCGCGTGCTCACGCTCTGGGGAAGAAACAAAAGGAGGAAGAAAGGGAGGGAGATGGTGGCGGCGCTGGGAGGAAGGAGGGTCGAGGCTAGGGTTAGGGAGGTGCCGGGGTGGTGGTTATAAAGGATAGGAGGCGCTGGTACGACTCGCATCGAGCGGCTCCATGTCGATCAGATGGTGTGGAGGTTGTTTGTACAGGTGACGTGTAAAGGAGGAAGAAGGAGTGATGGGCTGCTTCGGTTTGGGTTGGGAGAAGATGGGCCAGAAGTTGCCCTCCAGGCCTGATAAGAATTCATGGGAATTTCTCCTTTCTACATAAAGAGAGAAATAGAGGGATAAAAGGAGAGAAAGATAGATAAAAGAGAGAACAAGAGGGAAAATAAATTAGGGAAGAGAGGAAAAAGAGAGGCAAGACCTTTACAAAATAACTTACAAAACTTTAATTTTGATTTCAAATAGTTTTGCAATTATTCCCAAATATATTATTTTGGGTTATTTAAAAAAGAAAGAGAGGGAGAAGGATTTATTATTTGCAAAAACTAAAATAGGGTTTGCCAAAATAATATTTTTTAGTTCTTTAGCAAAACATGCAAGGTGATAACAAGATGCATGATGACATGATGATGCAAAAAGAAAAAAAACAAGCAAAACTAATTGGGGAAAACTCCCAGGGCATTACAATAGTATCAGACCAAGTTATCAGATGTAACACACAATGTAACAGGCAGCAGATTTTGAACGCGCTCTTTTCCTCGCCAGGGTACCTAAGGGAACTGGAAGGTTTTTAATGAGGCGGCTTGCTGACCTAAAATTATATGAGTATAATAAAGTTTGACAGAAAAATATCATCTTTCCCTCGCAATTTTTACCTTACAATTTTATTTCTATGCATTGTGTAGTTAAGTTTGTTTTATGTTTATAACCCGGCGCCTCCTATTGGGAGACTGTAACACCCCGATTTTGACTAACCGGTTTTTCTGAAAATGGGGTGAAATAAAAATTTCGAAAACCTTTTTACTTGGATTTCTCTGGGTTTTATCAAAACTCATTTGAACTTTTGGTGATTGATGATGAGATCATGTACCTCTCTTTGTCCCAACCCCGGGAATATGCTCTGAATATTTCCGATCACCTTTGATTCCATTCATTAGGGTTTCCTTGATAAAACCTTAATGCCTTTTCTATAGAAAAATAAACCCGATGTACCGCCTCTCCAAAGCAACCCTCCTTTATCTTGCTTAGAAAATTCCGCCAAAAATTCCAGAGACACCTATCCTCATGTATATCCCATATATGCATGAACATCGCCATGACCTATGCAACCTTTTCAGATTGAAGAAATTACCAAATCTGCCACTACCAGGCCATTTAATCCAAAACCCTCCTTCCACTCCACCATAAATCTTGACCACCTGAGGAAGTGTTTCATATCCCATTATAAGCCTTCCCCAGAAATTTGGGATCATTTGGACCAACTTTTTCTTGTAGGACACCCATCGAACACCTTCTGCCCTTTTTGAAACCGAAAAATGTTTACACATGAAACTTTCTCCAAATTGAGTGAAACTTGACCACCTTGCTCACTTACCAGTAGAACATCACCAGTAAAAATCCTAGCTCCATTGGGATAGTGGAAGTCCATTTTCATTTCATCGAACACCTTGAGGGCATTTGAATTTTTCAAAACTTTGCACTGGCTTTTTGTCCCAATTTGATGTTTTGCTTGCTGTGTGTTGGTTGTAGCAGTAGTGCAACCCAGTGACGTGGCCTGTTTTCCTTTTAGTGCCCTAAATCATCTGGAACGCGACAACGCCGCTCGCGTCGTGCTCTGGACATGCCGGTGCCGGCATGACCCTGTGCAAACCCTAGCTCCTGCCCTTATCCTCTGCACCAGTGGACCCACGTGCTCCACTATGCCTCCAGCATGGCTGCCTCATCCCCTCCTCCCCAGTGAGAGAGAGCCACAAAAAATCTCCAAAAAAAATTGGCCACCATGGCCGTGCACCCGCGAGCTCGGGCAAGTTCGGGGGAGGCGACCCCCGCCTCCGGTTCCTCCTCCCACGGCCACAGCGCACCGCCCTGGTCCCATCCCCGCCGCCGGCCTCCCTCCCGGTGAGCCCCTTGGCCATCCCTGGCCGTCTCTTGCTCGTCCAGTACGGGAGCAGAGGAGGTTGAAGACGACCGATCGATCCCTTGTTTTCTTTTTTTTCCGGTTCGTGCGAACCGTTTTTGGCCTGCCCAGGGCACAGCAACCACGGCCTGCTCCCGGCCCAGCCAGGCGCAGCGCGCGCGGTGCGCGGCCGTGGCCCATTTGCGGCCCGTGCTGTTTTTTCGCGTGACTTTTTCTTTTTCCCTACTGGACAGGTTTTCAAATGTCAATATGTTTTGAACCGTAGCTCCGATTGGAGTGATTCAAATTTCTAAATTCCTATCTTTGCGAGATCTGTCAAATGGTATGATTTCACATTTTCCAGTAAATATTCCGGGTAGCACATGTTATGTGTGATACCCTCCCGGTGGCACGGTGTAGGGCTACCGGTGCCGATTCCGCGACGTCTTCACTTCATCGATGAACCAGAGCACAACCACGTGACCCCGAGGCAAGCTAACCACTTGCTATGAGCTCCTGTCTAGTTATCTTGTTGTGTTTTGCCTGCTAGTCAATATTGATGTTGGTACCTATGATTTCATGTGTATGCTTACATGCCATGTTTATTTCCGAGCATAGATAGCGGTGCCATGTTGCATTTTAAATTGTCGCATTACTTTATAATTACTTATCTGCGCATCACCCCCCCCCCCATTCCCGAGGCGATGGGCTGGAGGAAACGCCACAGTCAAAGGAATGGGGAACAATACAACTGTGCGCCTCACACTTGCGTGGCTTTGTTTGATTCTTCTTCTTCGCCGAGGTGAGGAGCGGACGAATGTCGTCTTATGATCCTCGGAGTTGGGAGCATTGCCAAAAGAGTTATTTGCTACTTCTCCCTCCGTCAAACGTGGTTGGCATATGCCCGCCTGGACTGCGACGCTTGTGACATTTGCTTTCCATTTGGTTCTTTTTGCCAAGATTGCTGACACCACGTCGAGATAACCCTCGAGTGAAATGGATGCTCTCTTTCTTATGAATGCTTTTCGGTTCATTCTTTGGAGACTACATGCCCTACTAAATTTTGTAGTTGATCTGCGAGGGCGCTGGCCGGAGGAACCGCCACAGTCGTCCGATTGACAATACAAATGAACTATTGCTTGAAATATTATGTTGCTAATGTATTGGTGTTGATGATATATTATATTGATATTGTGATTGTTGTGTTGGACTAATCCTCTGTTGTTTAGACCTGTTATGATGAAACTTGATTAAATGAAACACCCCTCCAAACTTCGATAGGGTCAGTCCATAGTGCCACTAATCTGAACATCGAAAGCACTGCCACTGTCGCTCATATGGGCGGGCCTTGGCCTACGTAACCTATTGAGCCTCCTTTGATGCTACCATTTTGGCAAGACGAGTCGGTTAACTTTGTGGTCGGGGCTAGTCTTGTGAAGGTTCCGGAGCTAGGCGTCGCTCATCTGTTGGGGGCGTGCCGGATTCACTTCGTCATAAGACATAGAGTTGTGTCGGTAGCTATACAGGGAATGTCTTGGTAGCGTGAACGGTCGGGTGAGTGTACCTTGCTGAGTTCGCCTTAAGGATCATATCCTAAAGTACCGGCTGAGTGTGGTGCACTTAGATGGGTGGTATCTGCAACCTCTCGAGAGTGTCAAATCTGGATGTCTAGCCTCTTTCCAAGGTTATGGAACAACAGTTCTGTGTCGGTCACACTATTGTCTTTGTCGAGTCCGGAGGTTAAACATAAGTTCGGTTTGAAAGAAAGATGAACAACCTGATTTCACTAACTGAACAATAAGATGATGCCGGGAATGTTACTTGAGCTGTGGATGGTTACCTTGTTTAGGGATGACGGCATGATCGTTGGGAGCCTAGAGTTAGGACTGAGCCAACATTGACCGTGCATGCCCAACGTGAAAAGATAAGGCCAGAGGGCCTAGCAGTGTTGACGGATGGAATAAGGCCACTAGGCCTAGCAGTGTGACAGATATTGTTATATTACTCGGTACCACTTGGTACACCCGTCTACTCATCACATGTAAGCCCTTTGTATGATTGCTGGTATACGATCCAACCCCACCTGGCTTGGACTCTGTACCCGCGATACCCCTGTTGATTGATTATGCCATGAACTGTTTGCTATGCCATGCTACTTTCATGCCATGATGCTGGATATACTTGAGTAGACTGTTGCCATGTGGTAGGATTTTGTTTCTTTGGATAACTTGTTGCCTGATTGCCTGACTGTTCATGTCTTGTGGTTATTTTACTTGCGAGTATGTCATTGTACTCAGACTGGCTTTTCATCTGGCCAGACGTTGGGAGGATTCATCTTCTACCGTAGCAAGGAGATGCAACAAGAGCATGCTAGGATCAGTAGCCCAGCCAGATACCTGTGGACTGGAGCCGCTCCAAGCCGTTGCCTCATTTATGTCTTCCGCTGCCAGTTAAACTCTGTCCTGAGCCATGCTTGGCAAGATTTTGTAATGCCTCGATGGCCTTGTAAACCCTTTTGTAGCACTTTGTGCCTGATTGTGTAATGATTTCCGCTATATTGCATTGTCGTAACGTGCGGCCAGATATCTTGGGCTGGCGCACGGGGCGACCGCCTCTCTGGAAATTTGTGCCAGAGCGGGGTGCCACAGAGACTCGCCGTGGTTTTGCAATTAATGATATCTTAGGTCTTGGGGGCTGATTTCATACTCAAGACCCGGCCTTATGCCAACCTTGGTCATGGGGGGTGATTACTTCTATGGTACAACTACAATCCTATGACCCGGCCAGAAGTTAGAGCCAGCAAAAATTTCTTGATTATCTTGCTGATTGAGCTTGATGTGACTCGCAAATATATGGCATGATTGTTCACCTTTAAAATCAATCAGTCATTAGGCCCATTGGGACTTGTCTGACCCTAGTTTTAGCAGAGAAGACTACAGCAGAGAAAATCCATGCGAAAGCCGGCTCACAGTTAAAGAAACCAAAAGGGTCATCAAAACCAAAGAGTTTGCAGAACTAGCGAAAGCTTAAAGTTCATTACATATCAAGAAAATTCTCAAGGTGTACAGGCACACCTTCAAAATAATAGACCAAACAGTATTAAGTTATTACATCCTTGCCCATCAGGCCCAAAGAATATTGTTTTTCGCAGATAAAACAGGACATCTCTAGCAATGTTCAAGACCCGGTACTAGGAGCCGGGTTATCAGAAGGAGTTGCGGCCGGGTAATCTTCAGCAGTAGCGCCCGGGTTACCGCCTGTGGCAGCCACCAGGTCATCTGGCTTCGCCTCCGCTGCTTCAGTCCGGGTCTTCGGGGCTTCTTCAGGACGCCAAGTGACAAGAAGAAGAGAGTCAAAGTGATCCTCGTCTTCAGCTGTAGCACGGGCCGGAGGTGCCAAGTTTGGTGTAGAAGAACTGGAGCAGCAGCCTTGCGTGCACAAGAATCTTTGTAGCTTTGAAGCAAGTCAATGCGCTGGGGCTCTTCATCCATCGCCTCGTCATCGTTCTCATCAAACCCGGCTTGAAGGCTGGACAGCTTCATCTTGTTGGCAATTTCAGTGGCTACATACCGGGTCTTCTTGATAACCCGGCTGTAGGACTTCTTATCAAACTTGCTACCATCGGCGTTGAACTCAGGGAAGCCCTACACGAGTGGCGCCGGGTCAAAGCTGGGATGGTAGGCTTTTGCAAGAGCAAGACCTCGCATCACGCCAGCCCTGCAAGATGATTGCTTCCAAAGCTGTAGCCATTGGGGCATGGTGGATAGGTGGCCAAATACTTCATATATGGTGCTTGGCGAGTTCTCCCAGTTTCTGGCACTCTTGATAACTTCACAGCTACCGAATTATAACTGCCGCACAAGAGTATACATGCATTTCACCTTCTCAGCAGTAGTTTTCCAAAGGGTTGATTCACGTTTGCCTGAAAATAGACAAGTTACATGCCAGTACGGAAACTCGGATTACAAGTGGCAGATAAGAGGCGGCTTACTCACCAACTAGTGCAACAACCATGTGGTTGATCATTTTTTCAGGTCCTCCAGTTCTGCAGTGGTGGAATCCAGCTTCTTTTTGGTGTTGCCTAGCTGCTCCTTCCTATTCTCCTCATGTTCTTCAATCTCCTTCTTGAGGTCGGAGTTTTCTTGGGTTAGCTCAGTAATGGAATTTTCCAACACTTGCAACTGTTCTGCTGCTGTAAGCCGGACATTGGATTCAGAGTTCAACTTTTCCTTGAGCCGGGAAATTTCTTCCCAGTCTTGGCAACATGTTCCTGTTCACAACGAAAAGATATGATTAAGCCCCGAGTTACTGTAGGAAAGGTAACCCGGAACTTGGGGGCTACACAGTTGAATTTTAAAACAGAGCAGTGGAGTCCTAGGTCGCTGCAGGCAAGCAACCCGGCACTTGGGGGCTACACGCGCGAACTTCAAAATTTCCTAAGTATATAACTAGTCCATGGTCGCTGCAGGCGTGCAACCCGGCACTTGGGGGCTATAGTATTTGAAGTTTTCAATTATTTTTTTACAGATGCAACAGTTATAAAGAAGAAATAGTTAAGTCCCAGGATGATGTGAACATGCAACCCGGCACTTGGGGGGCTACTTTATTTGAAGTTGTTACTTATTTTTTTATCAAGCACCAAGCTTATTAACAGGTGAACAAACTTGGAGCTTGGGGGCTACAGAATATGTGGATATAAGGATAAAAGTGATACCTCATGGCGCTTCTTGCATCATCGATACTAGGTTGCTCTCAAATCCCATGTGCTGGGTGAGCCGGGTGAAGTACTCATCAAGAAGAACCGGCATCGATATGGATTCCAGAGCCGGTAAATCAGAAAAGGGAACTGGGTCCTTGCCATGAGCATTGGGAGCCGGTTTCACCTCTGGAGTAGTAGTTTTGTCCATTACCATGGAGGGGCCGTCAACTGGAACTTGTCGAGACCCGGTGATCTAGACGTCAGCTTCCTTGGTGCTGATCCTTGTTCAGAAGTTTGCTCAGCCAAAGTAGGCTCAGGTGCTTGGGGAGGAGATCGTTCTGGAGATGCAACAGGAGCCGGGTCCCCCATTGGCTTATCCACTAGAGCCGGTTCGTTGACGTGTGCCTCCACTTGAGTGGACTCCGTCATGGCTGGTGGGGGAGATGTTGGAGTAGGAGAATTCGGGTCATCAGTCAAAGCATCCTTGGCTCTGCAAAGAAAAATGGTGTGTTGTTAGCAAGCATATATGAAGAAACAATATAGAAAGAACAAAAGGGGTAAAGGTAAGTGTCACAGCAGTGGAACATGGGGTTCCCCTGATGCTGCCAAAGTGGGTCCTCCATCGGGGCCCACCAAGAAGATGGACAAGGCATGGAGTCAAGTACAGCAGATGGGTTAGCCCATCTGCCCCAAGGAAGCCCGACAAGTTCGACAGCAAGGCTCTGCGGCTAAGGACCAGGCGACCTTCCGGGGTCAACCCCTCGCCCGAAGAGAACCAGACGGGATACCTGCGGGTCCGTGCGCCCGGCAGGAGGTCAGGCGCATGTGGCGCCCCCACCGCGGAACTACAGAAAGATGCTGTGTGTCACCGGTCATGCGATACAACCGGAGGTTACTGGGTTACCACTCCCAGGCCAAAACCTTTGGCAGTGTGCTCGGCATGGATCATCGGCAACGCAACACCCCGAGTGATGCCATAACACAGGCACAACTATCGATGCATAATAGAGAGATCAAGACTTGTGGAACAACTGGCACATTACTGACTCTACGACTCAAAACATTATAGTTCAACTCTTATAATAGAGAAAGATAGCAAATATTACAACCAGAGGTCACAGACCCAACAGTACATCATGCGGAAGCGAATTAAGTTGTTCTAAACAACAAGATCCAAATTGGGCCTAAGAGGCCTACAGATAACAATTCCCAGCGCCAGCTGTCGCGGAGATGTCCCAAGCTGCCACCTGGGAACCCCAGACTACTCGTCGACGTCCACAAAGAACCCACCTTCAAGGTCGATGAAGTCCTCCTCTAAAAGAATCAACAAAGCAACGTTGAGTTCGACGAACTCTACAAGATTACTAGAGCTACTAGCTCGATGATTGGCTTACAAAGGTTTTATGGCTGTCTTGCATAAAGCTGGTTTTCTTTATTAAAAGACATCTGGCATCGACTAATCAGAATATTTTCAAAGGGGGTGAGAAGTAAACTCTTTTCTTCTGATCATCTTCATCAACAACCAACATCAACCACTGTATCTATCTACAAAGGCACCTGCCCGAATCACCCCCGAGGAAGCTAACCTCGCATTCTTGGAGTCAAGTTTTAATCATTCGGTTCATGTTCTCTATGGTCTTATCGTCCGTTCCCAAGTCGTCCATAACCGTGGACACGGCTTTTCGAAAATATTTAACCCTGCAGGGGTGTACTATTTTTAATCACCGGTACCGTCCTGCTCATTGCCTATGCAATTAACTCTCTTCCGGGGAAAGCCGGCTAAGTGGGAGCGGCTACAACCTTTACCTTGCTTGAGACTAACCCAGGATCATCAGTGAGGACGGGACAGGTTCAGTGCCTCCAACACCCTGCCCCGTGGCCACTCATTTTCCTAAACACCACCATCCTCATCCCAGTCCTGGCCACCGTATTCACGCACGCGCAAATGGAAGCTCAAACTAGAGGACCCTGGCTAGTCCCTCCCAAGTTAGTCGGTCGATAGGGATTCCAGATGTCCCACCGATGGAAGCACGCTCAGTCTTGGTTCAAGAGGTAAAGAACTCGCACCTAGGCGGCGAGAACGTGACAACACACCACATCCCCCGTGTCCTCTCATCCCCGCCTTTAAGCAGTTTATTAATGTCACCACAATTTTCCACCACATCGGTCATTCCATCAACTGTTCCGACAATGTAACATCCACCGGACCACTAAGCATTTAACTAAGCATGGCTAAACAAATACATAGCCGGTATAATTAACTCAAGACAACACTTCAATCCTATGGATATTAGGAAGGATACAGGTAATGGCAACAGGTATCTAATGCAACTAGTAGGATACTCTAATCCAAGCAAAAGACATTTAGAACCGAATGCAATATTATAGTGGGGAAAATAATTGCGGAAACATAGGAGGAGACATGCTCAGAGGGGCGATTACGCTTGCCTTGTTCAGCAGGCTGGTAATACGGGTCGTTAGGGTATTGCGGTGGAACCCCGACTGCTTGATCTATCGATGCATAAAAACACCGGAAAGGAACAATCAATTACCACACATGCATGACAAGTGAAATGCGCAAACACATGATGGCATGACCTTTTTAATGCACTGAAATTACCATAACAATATCTAGCAATTTAAATGGGGTTCGGGAATAATTGTTTCAACACGAGAGAATTATACCCCACATTTTCTTAATGGCTTTCCTAACCTTTTTAAAAAGTGCAGTACTGTAAATTCATTTAAACATGCATGAAAATCATGTTACTGGTTAGTCCACATTTTTCTGAGCATTTTGATATAAAGAACACATTTTTCTGATATACCAATAAAAAGTTATTGAATTTCTAAAATTCCTTCTAAAACTGCCTTTTTAGCAAATTCCATTAAATAGCATTAAAACTAATTATCCATGTTTGTAGAGGTGGTGAAACATGAAGTATATTACTTGCTGAACATTTTGATAGGTCATTCATAAATTTTGGATTATTAAAACTTAAGTTATGAATTTCTCTAATTTGGTTTATATTCTGCCCTTCTCATTATTTTAATAAAACAGCCATTAAACTAATTTAGTTGGACATGTAAATTATTCCAACAGACAGCCTTCATTTTTCTGAACATTTTGGTACCTCATTTGTAATTTTTGGACAAGTATTCCAAAAAGATATGGATTTTACAAATTTCTATTTGAATCTAGCTATTTATTTTAATTTCTAGAAAACTAACCGAAACATTTTTCACCGAGGGGCTGACTAACCACAGCCACTGACTGCAGGGCCCCAGGCCATGCTGGCGTCCACGTAAGCGAGCAGAGTCTAGTGGCCAGGGTTGACCAAGGGGAGGCGCAGACCGGCGCGGGCGACGGCGGTGACCACCGATGGCGGCGAGCATGCACTCAACGGAGGACCACGCGCGGGGAAGAGCTGGTGGACGCATTTGGAGCGGCACGGCGCGGGCTATCTACTGGTGGCGGCGCTGCCATTTATTGGCCACCGGACCGAGGCCTGCGTCGAGGCCGAGCGGCGGCCGCGGACGTCTACGGTGGCTACGGCGAAGAACGGCGATAGGAGGGGAATGGGCATGTCCAGGAGATCCGCGTGCTCACCCTCGATGCGTGGGTGCTCGCGGCGGTGGCGGGGAAGGTCGGGGTCGACGGCGATCTTGCCCGTAGCGCGGCAGCCGGAATGGAAGAAGACGAGTATGGCCCGCTCGATTCGCGGCTTCCCGTCTCGATTCCTCGGGCGGAGAAGGAGAAGAGGACGCGGCGGAGATGATGGTGCTCGTCGATCAGCTCGGGGCGTCCTGGAGCGGTGCCGTTGCGCGGCGACGACCTCGGCTAGGTCACGGCCATGGCAGAGAAAAACGAGAGAGAGGGAGCAGCGAAGAATAACTGGTGGGCAGGGGCTAGGTTTCCTCGGCACCTTCTTGTACCAGGCTGCGACTCGGGAATGGTCGACAGCAGGGGGAGGCGGCATCGGGCGGTCGGAGAGCAAGACGGCGACGCCAGAGCTGGTGCGGTCAAGCATGTTCGGTCGCTACAGGGAAGACGACCACGTTTTTACAGATAACCCCCTGCGCTTCTTTTCTTCCTTTTCTTTTATTTCCCTTTTGAAAACCAGTAGCTTAATTGAGGCACTTAAATTATTCCAAAAATTATGAAACTTTTTGGGTAGCCTCCTTAAACCAAAGGGAAGCCCTCATAAACATTTCAGGTCATTTGGAGATCATTTGCTTTGAAAGTAAAATATGAAATGCTTATGGCCATTTTGGCTTTTCCATAATTTAGTTTATTTGACAAAACAAATTCTTGTGCGAAAATATAATTTTGAACTCTTGGAGCTTCTTTGACAAATATATTAACATCAAACAATTTTTTTATTTGTCACTATTTTATTCAAACTCATTTGAATTGAGTTGAGGCATTTCTGGCAATTTGCTTTGAAATGGTGCCAACCCAATTATTTTATTGTTTAGCAAATTTAATAAGGATGCCATGATGCAATGAAACACAAAAAGTGAAAATTTTATTCACATTTTTAGGTTCACAAATTTGGGGCTGTTACAATTCTACCCCCCTTACAAGAATCTCGCCCCGAGATTCCTTGAGTAGGAAAGAGGGAAGAGGGTTACGACGGTCCTCAAAGATCTTCTCGGTGTAGATTGATTCAACGCATACTGAAGATCCTCATCGGCTATACTTCAAGGGCACCATCCAATTACACCTTCGGAAAGAGGGAACAACTCTAGAAGTTGGATCTTCGCGAAGATACAATGAGTGACTACCTCCTAGTCAAACTTGGGATGAGACTTCGAGCAGCCCTTGTATTGACAGTTAGGAGACATATGAGGGTGATGGGAGATTCTTAAGAAGTTTCCAGTTCGTAGACAACTGTTTCTCAAGGATTCAGAATATGAACTTTGCACAAGGCCTTGAATTTCTGAAGATGAATGTTAAACAAGATTCCAACTGATGAAGTGGCAACCTGTACAGGACAACTTGAGTAGGACCTTCCTCGCGAAGGAACATTTCGGATCACAGGAGAAGGATCAGGAAGATGGACCGAGAGAACCTTAGAAACTCCAGGAACGTTAGTATCGGGAAAACTTCTTGATGTTCTAGACATCGAGGTCAAACTTCTTGAGGATCACCAACCATCATTTTCTGACTGAGAGTCAAATCTGGTTAGGTGTAGATATACTTTAGACTCAGCATGTAGGAATAGGAAGCTGTTTCAATGGATACCACTTTGCTCCGACACGCAAAATTAGACATCCCTTTGAGAAGGAACTATGTCGAGTAGAGCTCTTGTCTTTCAATTCTCCAATTTGTTGTCTAAGCTCAACCACATAGTTCAAGATATCCAAAACGGTTTCTTGGAGAACGGAGCTATTCAGAGAAACATCTTACTCATAAGCTCAACATCACGATCAGGTGAGAACCTGGCGATACTTCTGTAAAGACCTCCAGAATATTACGATCCACCGGTATGCCTTTGAGCTCGAGAGATAATCATGCCTTTCAAGGCAAAACGAGGTGGTCTTGGGAGCTTCGGCATGAACCTAGCTCTTTGACCGAGGAAGTGCAACAGAGCAAACGCACTTGGTAGCATCGTAAAACTCAACTCATTGATCGGCTATCGAATCATGCTAAGAAGGACAATGGATCTCCCTGGATTTCAGTGCAGTAGGAACTGCTGAGAATATCTGATAGCCACATCATTGCTCACGTCTTATCATGCTCGAGTAACGAGTCACTCGGAAAACGGAGAGTAACGAGGTGTAAGAGCACCACTTCATCAAGAATGTAATGGTAATTGCCGAGCTTGCACACTCTTTATACCAGGATGTCGTGGTACTCTATGATTGAACAGAAACAGAGACTAAAATAAACCTCTTATTTTGCGGACTACAACACTTTGACCTAGTCCGCGAAATGGACAGGATACTGGAGTTTATTTCTCCTAACAAGATGAAGTGGAAAGCCTTGACGGACCACAAGATTGACTTGCATCGGAACACCCAATGCACGATTATAACTTGACTGTTGACCGACTGACAAGATCGTAAGAATAGTTCAACAGTAAGAAACAAGCTCAGGAGAATCCCAAGATGTTGCAGTTGCACAGGTTAGTACTTGTTTGTGTTAACCATGCCCAAAAAGGAGAGATGCAACCGAGTCACAAACATAGATTGGAGACTCGCTAAGAGAATTTCGGTCGTAACCCAAATGGTTCCAAGACAGAATCTAAAGCAAGGCTAAGGCAGAGCTAAAGTTACATAGCCAGCTGGGGTGTGGTAAACAGTTGAACCTTACCTCACGGACCACAGAGAGGACTTGGGTTAAAAGTCAGCTTCATGTACCGAGATTCACAAAAGGCATAACGATCACATGGGTAACAACCCACATAATTCAACATAGCAGAATCATAGCACAATCCGGGACTTTCGATTCAAGACCACGGTTAAAACCTAGAGAAAGGAGGCTTGTGGAACAAGCAGAATTGGAATTGCATCGTTCCGGCGAAAAGAGTTGGAGATTCGGAACCCGACAACTTGAATCATAAACTAGAGAAGGATCCCAGCCTTCAAGATCTCGTGGTTTCTACTCCGAAGTCCATTGGTAACTCGTGATTTGAAGTAACAGGTTAACAGATTTAGAAGCGACCCACCCAACGGGACACCTAATTTTGAAACACCAGATGAGATAACGAAACCTTTTTAAATCAAAACGAGGTAAGGTGACTCAGAGTTGGAGCGATACCAGGTAAGGAGTAAAAAGAATCCTAAGATGGTTTTCACAACTCATTTTTAGGTTATAAATAATTTTCACAACACTATACTCAACGTCGACCAGTAGAAGGGTTTCCTACAGGCAGTCCTGCTCTGATACCAACTTGTGGCACCCCGACCGCGAAACTATACAAAGATGTTGTGTGTCACGGTCATGCGATACAACCGGAGGTTACTGGGTTACCACTCCCAGGCCAAAACCTTTGGCAGGCGTGCTCGGCATGGATCATCGGCAATGCAACACCCCGAGTGATGCCATAACACAGGCACAACTATCAATGCATAATAGAGAGATCAAGACTTGTGGAACAACTGGCACATTACAGACTCTACGACTCAAAGCATTATAGTTCAACTCTTATAATAGAGAAAGATAGCAAATATTACAACCAGAGGTCACAGACCCAACAGTACATCATGCGGAAGCGAATTAAGTTGTTCTAAACAACAAGATCCAAATTATGGCCTAAGAGGCCTACAGATAACCATTCCCAGCGCCAACTGTCCCGGAGATGTCCCAAGCTGCCACCTGGGAACCCCAGACTACTCGTCGACGTCCACAAAGAACCCACCTTCAAGGTCGATGAAGTCCTCTGAAAGAATCAACAAAGCAATGTGGAGTTCGACGAACTATGCAAGATTACTAGAGCTACTAGCTCGATGATTGGCTTACAAAGGTTTTATGGCTGTCTTGCATAAAGCTGGTTTTCTTTATTAAAAGACATCTGGCATCGACTAATCAGAATATTTTCAAAGGGGGTGAGAAGTAAACTCTTTTCTTCTGATCATCTTCATCAACAACCAACATCAACCACTGTATCTATCTACAAAGGCACCTCCCCGAATCACCCCGAGGAAGCTAACCTCGCATTCTTGGGAGTCAAGTTTTAATCATTCGGTTCATGTTCTCTATGGTCTTATCGTCCGTTCCCAAGTCATCCATAACCGCGGACACGACTTTTCGAAAAGATTTAACCCTGTAGGGGTGTACTATTTTAACCACCGGTACCGTCCGGCTCATTGCCTATGCAATTAGTTATCTTCCGGGAAAGCCGGCTGAGTGGGAGCGGCTACAACCTTTACCTTGCTTGAGACTAACCCAGGATCATCAGTGAGGATGGGACAGGTTTAGTGCCTCCAACACCCTGCCCCGTGGGCACTCATTTTCCTAAACACCACCATCCACATCCCAGTCCTGGCCACCGTCTTCACGCACTTGCAAATGGAAGCTCAAACTAGAGGACCCTGGCTAGTCCCTCCCAAGTTAGTCGGTCGATAGGGATTCCAGATGTCCCACCGATGGAAGCATGCTCAGTCTTGGTTCAAGAGGTAAAGAACTCGCACCAAGGCGGCGAGAACGAGACAACACACCACATCCCCCGTGGCCCCTCATCCCCGCCTTTAAGCAGTTTATTAATGTCACCACAATTTAACACCAAGCCAACACACCACTGTTCCGACAATGTAACATCCACCAGACCACTAAGCATTTAACTAAGCATGGCTAAGCAAATACATAGCTGGTATAATTAACTCAAGCCAACACTTCAATCCTATGGATATTAGGAAGGATACAGGTAATGGCAACAGGTATCTAATGCAACTAGTAGGATACTCTAATCCAAGCAAAAGACATTTAGAACCGAATGCAATATTATAGTGGGGAAAATAATTGCGGAAACATAGGAGGAGACATGCTCAGAGGAGGGGATTACGCTTGCCTTGTTCAGCAGGCTGGTAATACGGGTCGTCAGGGTATTGCGGTGGAACCCCGACTGCTTGATCTATCGATGCAACAAAACACCGGAAAGGAACAATCAATAACCACACATGCATAACAAGTGAAATGCGCAAACACATGATGGCATGACCTTTTTAATGCACTGAAATTACCATAACAATATCAAACAATTTAAATGGGGTTCGGGAATAATTGTTTCAACACGAGAGAATTATACCCCACATTTTCTTAATGGCTTTCCTAACCTTTTTAAAAAGTGCAGTACTGTAAATTCATGTAAACATGCATGAAAATCATGTTACTGGTTAGTCCACATTTTTCTGAGCATTTTGATATAAAGAACACATTTTTCTGATATACCAATAAAAGTTATTGAATTTCTAAAATTCCTTCTAAAACTGCCTTTTTAGCAAATTCCATTAAATAGCATTAAAACTAATTATCCATGTTTGTAGAGGTGGTGAAACATGAAGTATATTACTTGCTGAACATTTTGATAGGTCATTCATAAATTTTGGATTATTAAAACTTAAGTTATGAATTTCTCTAATTTGGTTTATATTCTGCCCTTCTCATTATTTTAAAAAAACAGCCATTAAACTAATTTAGTTGGACATGTAAATTATTCCAACAGGCAGCCTCCATTTTTCTGAACATTTTGGTACCTCATTTGTAATTTTTGGACAAGTATTCCAAAAGATATGGATTTTACAAATTTCTATTTGAATCTAGCTATTTATTTTAATTTCCAGAAAACTAACTGAAACGTTTTTCACCGAGGGGCTGACTAGCCACAGCCACTGACGGCAGGGCCCCAGGCCACGCTGGCGTCCACGTAAGCGAGCAGAGTCTAGTGGCTAGGGTTGACCAAGGGGAGGCGCAGACCGGCGCGGGCGGCGGCAGTGACCACCGATGGCGCCGAGCACGCGCTCAACGGAGGACCACGCGCGGGGAAGAGCTGGTGGACGCATTTGGAGCGGCACGACGCGGGCTATCTACTGGTGGCGGCGCTGCCATTTATTGGCCACCAGACCGAGGCCTTTGTCGAGGCCGAGCGGCGGCCGGCGGACGTCTACGGTGGCTATGGCGAAGAACGGCGATAGGAGGGGAATGGGCATGTCCAGGAGATCCGCGTGCTCACCCTCGATGCGTGGGTGCTCGCGGCGGTGGCGGGGGGAGTCGGAGTCGACGGCGATCTTGCCAGGAGCGTGGCGGCCGGAACGGAAGAAGACGAGTATGGCCTGCTCGATTCGCGGCTTCCCGTCTCGATTCCTCGGGCGGAGAAGGAGAAGAGGACGCGGCGGAGATGATGGTGCTCGTCGATCTGCTCGGGGCATCCTGGAGTGGTGGCGTTGCGCGGCGACGACCTCGGCTAGGTCACGGCCATGGCGGAGAAAAACGAGAGAGAGGGAGCAGCGAAGAATAACTGGCGGGCAGGGGCTAGGTTTCCTCGGCACCTTCTTGTACCAGGCTGCGACGCGGGGATGGTCGACAGCAGGGGGAGGCGGCATCGGGCGGTCGGAGAGCAAGATGGCGACGCCAAAGCTGGTGCGGTCGAGCATGTTCGGTCGCTACAGGGAAGACGACCACGTTTTTGCAGATAACCCCTGCGCTTCTTTTCTTCCTTTTCTTTTATTTCCCTTTTGAAAACCAGTAGCTTAATTGAGGCACTTAAATTATTCCAAAAATTATGGAACTTTTTGGGTAGCCTCCTTAAACCAAAGGGAAGCCCTCATAAACATTTCAGGTCATTTGGAGATCATTTGCTTTGAAAGTAAAATATGAAATGCTTATGGCCATTTTGGCTTTTCCATAATTTAGTTTATTTGACAAAATAAATTCTTTTGCGAAAATATAATTTGAACTCTTGGAGCTTCCTTGACAAATATATTAACTTCAAACAATTTTTTTGTAACTATTTTATTCAAACTCATTTGAATTGAGTTCAGGCATTTCTGGCAATTTGCTTTGAAATGGTGCCAACCCAATTATTTTATTGTTTAGCAAATTTAATAAGGATGCCATGATGCAATGAAACACAAAAAGTGGAAATTTTATTCACATTTTTAGGTTCACAAATTTGGGGTTGTTACAGCGCACCCCCGGGTCCTCTATCCGTACCACCGAGAGGATAAGATCGCCAGCTCACCGGAAGCTGGTGGAAGACTTGGGCGCCAAGATGAAGGCCGCGCCCTGGTGACGTTGCCACGAGCGCGGTTGGTGGGGCGGACAGGCTTTGTCCGTCCCACCTTTTCCAAGGGCGAACGACCACGCCGCCCTCCAGAGGATACTTGGAGGAGAGGACGCCACATCTCCTCCAAAGACCGCCGAGGGGTTTTCCCGCCAAGACCCTTCATGCCTCTCGCGTGCCCATGTCGGATCCCCTTAGCCTATAAAAGGAGGACCAGGGAACCGAGGGGAGAGGGAGCAAAAAGGAAAATAAAGCAAGCTAGAGCTCAGGCAAGACTAGACTAGGGTTCGGAGGGTAGAGAGAGGTGATCTCCCCAGGGCAGGATCTGCTCTTCGTCTACCTCCGGCCAAAACCCTGTCGGTTTCTCCCCAGAACACCCTTGTACACCACACCATGATGAACCACTCAATCCAGACATGCAGGAGTAGGGCTTTTAGCCTCCGGGCGGCCTGAACCTGGGTAACTCCGTGTGTCTTTCTGTGTTGTTTGCTCTCTTCCACCGACGAAGAACTTGGTGACCTTGCTCCCGGGTAAGGCATCTTCAGCCTCCTTCACGCCCCGTGCCGAACCTAAAAAGGGGGTATCATCTACTCCCAGTGTCCGTCACCCGAGACACGACATCTGGCGCGCCAGGTAGGGGGTGCAAGCGCTGGATTCGTCTTCTTCTTCATCAACCTCAAGTTCTGCGTCAAGTTCATCGTCAAGTTCTACATCATGCACTTCGTCCGAGACCAGATCTGAATCGAGTTCTCTGACCGTCTCAGGACCTTTGTCGAGCTCTGCGTTCGTGGCAGATTCAACAGCCTGTTTCTCATCCGCAGCGGAAGTTGCCCTGAACTCTTCTTCTCCAACAAGGTCATCAGCACCCTTCGGCCAAGGTGGACGGTCGCCTCATCAGCAAGCGGGAAAGATGTCAGAAACTCGGGAGGTCCGTGGTGAGCCAGCCAGTCAGTCAAGTCGGAACAGCTGGGGGCTAGGGGAAGCTCTGGGTGCAGCCCGAGCGCTTCTCTCTTTCCCACCAGATCATTGTAAGAACGATCCCCGTGCGAAGGCATGCATCGCTAGCTTAGAAAGTCTGTTGAACTATGCTCATCAATGCCACACTCCCACGAGTTCTGCACCAACCATCGATGCTGGCACCACCGTCCCTACACCAGCGCTGCCGGAGGAAGTGCGGCCCGAAGATCCTCATGGCAAGAAGCCCATGGAGTCTCTCCACGAAGGCACTGGCCAGAGCTCCAATCCCCGGTGGTGCTCCCGAGAAGAAATGGAGGATCGGGTGGGCCCGTACCTTCGAACTTGCTGCACACCATACCCGGCGACCGTCCTCGACCTCTATCGCCTGGGGCAAGAGACGGGGGAGACACTGTGTCATTACATCTGGAGGTTCCGGGGCATCGTCGACCGCATCCCCCGGCTGATCTCCGAGAAGTCTCCGTAATCGCTGTCTTCCACGTCAACGTCCGCAACCTGAAAATGCGCGAGAAGCTGAGCCTCCATACTGTGGAAACGTTGGAGGACCTGTGGAACATAGCTGACCGATGCGCCAGGGGAGAGGAAGCTCTCAACCTTCCTCCCCGCCAGGCTCGCTGAAACATGTCACTGCAAGATGTACCCGGAAGTATCAAGTTGTCAATCCAAGAGCTCCTGTGATCAATAAAAGATAAGTGCTCCTTGAGCAAGTCCTCTCTGTGTATAGCTATCTATTTTGCGGGTATAAAACATGTGTAAGAATCTGGAACGTGGCTCGACCGTCGATCGAGCACTCATGGGGTAGCGACTCTCCCGGGGGTAAAAAGCGGTGCGAGACCTGATACTTCCCGGGGACGTGCGTGCCAACAGAGTGAGCGGCCTTCTGGGAATCGGTAGGGCTTGTGAGCACATTCCTGACCAGTTAGGGCCTCACAAGTAAGCTTACTTCCCTGAAGGATCCCTCAAAAAGATGTGGAGACAGTAAAAACATGCTAAGCTCAGTAAAAAATACTCGCAAAGTAGAGTAGCAAAGCAAGTTCTAGCATATTACATCCAAGTTTTGGAGTCTAAGCATGAAATCTGACTCAGAGTTTTATTACATTTGGGGCACGAGGTGCTCAAATGTTCTGCAGGAAACCTAACGGCGCGGGAACATCTTCATGGCAATTGCGGTCGCGGGAGCATTCACCGCCTGGCGGGAGTCCTCGGAAGGGGACGATGCCGTGAAATTCGGCATGATGGCACCCGGGTTGGCCTCCCGGAACGCCGCCATCACTGAAGTTGCTGTCAGCCTGCTCGCCTCATGCTTATCGCGAACTAGCTGGCTAGCCATATTGTTCTTGAAGGATCGAACGTCGACAGCAACCTTCATGATGAACTCTGCGACAAGGGGCAAGCTCTGGCAGTTCGGCTCCAACTTTGGAAGTGCAGTGCCCAGGTTCAGCCGCTCCACCCGGAATGTAGCTTCTTGGCAGGCCTCCGCAATCTTGGCAAGACCTTCCTGATTGGAGCGGCGAAGCCCCGACAGTTCAGTTGACGCTTGGGAGTTGGCCAGGGCCAGCTCCTGGTTGTTCTCTTTCAGCTTCGCAAGCTCGTCACTCCGCGTCTTCATAGACTCTTCGAGTTCAGATATCTTCCAGCCATCTTTCTCGGCCTGCTGCTGCAAAGCGCGCACGGACTCTTGCTCCTGGTGGAGGGTTTTCCTGATATCCTTGATGATCTGGTTGTTTACCTCCTCCTTATGCTGGCGGCCCATGATCTCCTTCTCCTTGGCCTCGAGCGCCTCTTGGTGGAGGTCAACGGCTTCTTTCTGACGCCGCTCCATTTCCTGCTCCAGCTATAGCTTCTGGCTTTCCAAGGATTTAATCTTCCCAGTCAGCTCATCCTCCCTGGACGCCAATTGCAGCTCCCTCTCCACCACAGCCTACTCGCGTCGGTTGTACTCAGCTTTCTGCTCAGCACCTTTCCACTCAAGGGACTCACGCAGGCTGGAAACTTGAACCGCGAGGCGGTTGAGCTTACCCATTCCCCTCTGGATCAGATCTTTGGCTTTCCCAATCGCCTCCACGATGGCCGCCTCGTGACCTCTGTTCTCCTCTTCCAATTGACGCATCCCGCGGAGAATGGCGTCCATGGCATTTTCTCCACTGATAATGATCTGGGGAGCCACCTCTGAAGAACTCCCCGGGGCACTGGCAGCTTTCGAGCGCTTGGCAGCGAGGTCCTCCTTAATCCTCATCAACTCGGCAATCTCTTCACTAGTTCCAGAATCCATGGAGAAATTGGTGAACGTCCTCAGAATCTGCCCGGTCATCAACAAGCTCTCCAGCAAGTCGAGGGAGACCTCGGGACCCGGCGTGTCACTACGGTTGTGGCCTGGAGCAGGAGTCATAGTTTGGGTCCCAGCCGCGCGAGAGCTGGGCGCACGCTTGGACACCTCTTGGCCATCCGAAGGAGTAAAGGAGGGCGGCTTCTCTTGGCTAGCAACGCCTAGCAGGTCGCCCAGGGAAAAGACATTCGCCACAGAAGCATCTGGAAGCAAGAGAACGTCAGGAATATTGGAGACATGAAACAAGAGCGGCGTAACCCGTGAGCCTGAGTATACCTTCTTGCTCTGGCGGACTAGCGTCGGGACCTTCTCTAGGGCGGGCCGGGGAGGCCACAGTCGCGCTCCCCACCCCGCTCCCACGACGACCGTCAACTTCCGCCAGAGGGGGAGGGAGCATCCCTCCGCCACAAGCTCCGAAGCTGGTAGCGGTGTCATCTTCCACCGTGTCGTGCCACCTTTTGCTGGTCTCCAGGGAGAGTGAGCCCCTGCACCGACACATGGTCACTTTCCTTGGAGAGGAGAAAAATGAGAAAAATGCAAAAAGTTGGACGAAGTTTGGGGAAAAGCATACTCCCGGGCGCGCTTGCTCCCCAAGGGCACCGGCACCTCCGCAGACCCGGCGGAGGAGGCGTGGGGGCTCTGCTGATGCTCGCCCGGAGAAGTGACTGGTTCCGCCACAGGAGGCGAACGGTGGGGGGGACACCCTTGGTCGCGAGGCCAAGACAAAGTCGGCCGCGGCAACCTCCGCATCCATGAGGTCGCCATCGCCACCTGCCACCTCTGTGGGCGGGGGAAAGAATGCTTGCCCCTGGATCGGGGACCACGGCGGTCTTCGGAGAGCGGTGCGGGGAAGAAATCTTCTCCCCCGCGTCCTCACCATTGCCGGCATCTTCATCGCCATTGCCGTCTTTACCATCGTCCTCATCGTCGATGCCGTCGTCATCGCCAGTGGCGGCCTCGTTGCCGCCGCCACCGTCTTCGTCATCAGAGCCAGCGGACTCCTCCCCGGATTCCTCCTCTTCGCTCTCTTCTTCCGAATCAGGGAGTTCCCCTTCCTCGTCAGAACTAAAGGGAGCCTTGGCCTTCTGGGTTGAAGTCCTGGCAGGTTTGGGCCCGTGGTCAGAGCGGCCCACAATTCTGAGGGCATTGCAAGTCGGCATTGACTTCAGAATCTTTGCCTTCTCCGGGTCGTCACACAGGGGCCGGAATCCTGCCGGCAGCTCATACTTGACATCCCGGGTAAACATCCCGGTCATGTTGTCCCGGCGGAGGGCGCGGTCCATGTCAGGACTCCTCAGTCGAGATGGGTCCAAGGGACCCTGGAAGTCCCAAGCTGGGTGTGGCCGCTCCTGCAGAGGCTCCAGGTGATTGCGAAGGAAGTGGGCAACAATGGCAGCTCCGGAAACTTCTTTCTCACGAAGGAGCTTGAAGCTTGCTACCACAGCCGAAAGATCGTCATCCTGGAGGCTGACGCACCTCCAGGTTTCCAGGCTCACCGGATGTTCCGTCGGTTCCTCCAGGAGTGATAAAGCTTTTGGCTCCTCGACCAAGAACCAGCGTTGCCAAGTGGCGGAACAGAGCCACGGTTGGCATCACCCCGACAAATGCTTCGCAAGCATGGGCGAAAACCGTCAAATCCAAGATTGTGCCCGGGGTCAGATGCAGAAGCTTTAACCCGTACACGCGCAAGATCTCCAGAAAGAAATCTGAGAAGGGAGGAACGAGTCCCATCAGCATGAAGCCATCAAAAATTGGAATCTGCCCAGGCGCCCTGGTCTCCGAAGGTGGGAAAACCTTCGTCAGCACTCGAGCAGGAGCATCAGGCACCTCGTCGGACTCCATCACTCCGAGGTGCCTGGCCTTCCGCATCATCTCGGTGTTGTCAGTATAGTCGCTCGGGAACAAGGCATGCTGCCTGCGAAGCTCAGCCGCTCGGCGCTGCGCTCCGATCTGCGCCGCGCCCTTTCGGATCTGGCAGATAGCTCCTGCCTCAGGAGTGAGGACCTGCTGACCCTCTTCTTCCGGGCCGCAACCATTAATCACGCCATTGAAGCAGAAGGAGAGCTATGGCGGCGGACGGCAGAGGTGGCGGCTCGAAGCTGGGAGAAGGAGATGGGAATGGAGGCGGCGATTTTGGGGATTTGGGAAGATTTGGGGAGCAACAGTGTCGGGGGGGCTGCCCCCGGGTAGGGCAAATAGGTGGTGTTGGGAGTTACAAAGTGGAAAGGAAGGTCAATCCGGGTCACGCAAGCCAGATAACTTGGACCGGATCGGTTGGGAAAGCCGGTTAGTACTTAACCTTGTTTAAGTGCAGGGAGATGCCAAAGGAGATCAGGCAAAGTCTGGCCGGGTCAAAGGAAGAGATCCGGCTCAACTAGCGGGGTTGCCTGGAAGGATCCGGCTTACCTGCAATGTCGGATACTGCACAAAGGCCAAGTAATGTCAGTAAGTTCACGGGTCCTGCAGGCCTCCTGCCCGAGGCTCAGAAGATAGCCAGGTCAAGCCACGGGTTTTCCGGGTCATTAGGCCCTAGGCGCTGACTAGGCTAATTCGGGAAAGGGCGGTGGCCTAGGCTCCGGTGGGCTACGCTGGCTTAAGCTCAAAGAGGAAAAGATAGACCTGCCGTTGGACTGACGGTGAGTTGGACTGAGTGACAGTAGCCAGAGATTGTCCTGTTCCTCTTGTCCATGCCATTATCATCTCCGGCCAGGGGCAAAAAGGTAATCCGGTTAGTGTATAAGTAGACTAGCACATCCTCCAGTGCGAAGAGAGACAGAGGAGGAACCCTAGAGCTCATTTCCCCCCTTGGTAGCTTCTTCTTCATCGTGAGCTCTCACCATTGTTGCTTCATACAGCTCGAGGAGCGCTTTGTACTTGTCACATTGATATATAAAGAGAGTAGGCTAGTGCTGCAGTAGGGGTGTTACCTCAACAAGAGGGCCCCGAAGCAGGGTACATCTTGGTGTGCTTTGGTTGTTCTTGGTTTTGCTCGTTCTTGCTTGTTCTTGCGTGTTCTTCGTTGTTCATGCGTGCTTCTTAGCGCGCACGCCCTCCCCGGATCCCCCAACGTCCTAGCGAGCCCCCAACTTAAGTCATCCTATGGCATCTGCCGTGACACCACCATGACAGTTGGCGCCCACCGTGGGGCAAGCAGTGGCGTTGGCTGGGGTTTCCATCCGGACGGGTTCCGTCACCGGCTCCGGCGTGCGTGTGCGGTCCGGGCTCGTCTGCAACTACGGCAGGTTCACCTTCATCAGCGACAACGCCGGCTGCTTCACGGGAGGGCCACTCCCTGTGGATGGATACTTCATCCAGTTCGGCAGCTTCCTCACCTACGTCACCACCGAGCTTGTCCGCGAGTACCCGGCGCAGGTGCTCGTGGCCGAGGATCCTCCTTCATTCCGCGCAGCTCTCGGACGACGTAGCGCTCGTCCCCGGAGTAGCGTGGAGGTGATGATGACCGGGCCAAATGTTGGAGTAGGCAAAGGAGATGCCGGCAACAGCGTGCCCGAGGAGCTGGTCACGCCAACCGATCTGGGTGACAAGCCGACTCGGACGGCGAAGTTCCCAAAGGAGAAACCGGATCCGGTTGGTCCACTTGGCATGTCAAGTAGGGAGGCTCCCTTAGAGGATGTCCTGGAAAAGTTAGCTCGGCCAGTGGCACCTGGGGCAAACGTAGAGCTTACTATAGCTCAGTTAGAGGCAGAGCGCCTGAGGTTGCAAAGAGAAGCCCGGTTAGTGGTAGAGTCTAGGCAAGCATTTGATAGAGACATGAGAGAATATAATGCTGCCAATGGTATCACCGATGGTTTCACTCCGCTAATGCCTCACCCACGCAAGAGGGCAGATTTGCGTAACAGGGGCAAGGACCTCAATGATGAGTTAGCTAGAGCCGCAAGATCGAGCTCGAGTAAAGCTACTAGTCAGAGGTCGGGCACAGGCAAGCCGGTGTATAGCTCCCCGGCCAAGAATCTTAGGGCTGCAGCGGCAGCGCGAGCCGAGTTGACCACACTAACCGGGGATGCTTGGCGCAAGCAGGCAGAGAGGGTCAATGAGCTGGTTGATGTGTGTAACCGGCAGAATGAGGCTTACCGGAAAGCTAATCCGGATGCTGGTGGTTCTCGGGTAGTAGTGTCGGCTAAGGCTGTTAGCCAGAAATCCAAGGGCAACCGTCATCCCCACATGTCGGAGTTGACCGGGCCCAAATCGTGAATTCGGGCAAGAGCAAACAGTTGCAGGCCTATGATGCTGAATATGCCGGCAAGCAGCTAGCAGCTCAAGGAAGAGGTGGCCAGAGCAGAAACAATGGCGGTTAAGGCAATCCAGGAGCCAGAAGGAGTAATTTGGCTGGCCGAGGTCAACCACCTCGTCCTCCTGGGCAGAATCAACCCCGGCCAGAGCAGCAAGTGATGGTGCAAGCGCAGCAGCAAGGTGGTGGCCAGGCGGGCTACCGCTATGATGATGGTAATTCGGCTATGGCGCGAGCCGGATACCAAACGTATGATAATGCACTTGCATCCAGGCTGGGACCTCGGACATTGGATCCGAATGATCAGCGTCTCAAGTTGGATAGGATTTACCAGTCCGAGAAACTGGAAGAGCAAGGCCCACCAGGTCCTCCTTGCTTTGGGCCTCGGATCATGAACGAGCCGAACGTGTCGTTGTTTCAGCTTGGCCGGGTCACAAAGCCGTATAACGGCAGCACTAAGCCACAGGATTGGCTGATAGACTATGTATCCTCAGTGCACATTGCGGGGGGCAATCGCCGATGGGCGGTCTGGTATCTCCCGCATATGTTGGAAGGGCCAGCCCGAATTTGGCTGAATAACTTGCCAGAGGGTAGTATCAACTCTTGGATGGACTTGGAACAAGCGTTTTACAGCAACTTCTCCAGCACTTACAAAAGGCCAAACCGACCTCAGCTCTTGTCTACGTGCAGGCAGGAAGAGCGGGAGACAGACCGAGAATTTTTGACTCGGTGGAGCAACATTCGCAATTCTTGTGAAGGTGTCGTGGAGGAGAAGGCCATTTCTTGGTTTGCGCATGGTTGCCGACATGGCACCCTGCTTTGGCAGAAGCTCCAGAGAGATATGCCAAAGACATTGGCAGAAATAATCCGGATAGCAGATACGTATGCTCTTGGTGATCCGACGCAGCCAACGTTGGATGCGGTGGAAACAAGCAGGAGGCAACCGGTCAATAACCGAACAGGACCATTGAGACCCAGTGACCGACATGAGTTCGGTTACAAGAGGAGAGATCCGGATTATAGATACGGTGCAGATCAGGTTGCTGCGGTAAGTATGGATCATCCTGGAGCAGGAGATAGCCAGAGACCAAAAAATGAGGGTCCAGCTTGGAGGCCGAATCAAGGTGTCTGGGCAAAGAAAGTGTGGGATGGACCGAGTCCACCTCTAACTTTTGAGGCGATGATAGATGGGCCTTGCCGTTATCACACAACAGACCCACGGAAGCTGGCCAATCATTCGACTCGGAATTGCAGCTGGCATCATCGCATCCAGGCGGAAGGTCAGAGAGGGCCACCTCTGAGAGGTGCTCCTAGACCGAATTTCAGGCTGAACACGCCTTTTTCCGGAGCCAACGCAACCCGGTGAACGCAGGAGCTCCAAGGCCGGCAGTCACAAAGCCGGTTAACCTAGTGGGTATGGGAGGCAACAACAACGATGCTGGTCTGAGTCGGCAAGGTGGATACCCCAGAAATGATTACAAGGAGGCTCATCAAAGTTATGTGGTGTTTGTGACCGAGCCAACTGACAAGAAAAGTCAGTTGCGAAGAGCGAAAGAGGTGAATGCAGTCATACCAGCAGTCCCAAATACCTAAACTGGTCCGAGCAGGAGATCACTTGGAGCTGGGCCGATAATCCCAGGGTTATGCCAAGCCCAGGGCCGATCAATTTTTTTGAACTTCTAACGCGAAGCAAGGGATGAGCGCTTTGTTGCGCCTGCGGATACGTTTTCTTGTTGGGTCGGTTTGTTTCCTTTAATACTTTTGGCTCTCGGGATGCACTAGTGGTGGATCCGACTTTGGTTGGACCCAAGATTAATGTGAGATTCAGCCGAGTCTTGGTTGACAATGGCAGCGCTATAAACATCATGTATCGAGACACATGGTCAAGTTGGGTTATTCGCCGAATCAGTTGCAGCAGAGCAGCTGTACCTTCCATGGTATAGTACCCGGCGTGTCTTGTTCCCCAATGGGTAAGATATGGGTAGATGTGCTGTTTGGTACCAAGACAATCACAGACTTGAGAGTCTCGAATTTGAGGTGGTAGACTTGGAAAGCCCATACCATGCTCTGCTCGGCAGGCCAGCATTAGCCAAGTTCATGATATCCACTCATGTGGCCTACCTCAAGATGAAGATGCCTGGCCCGAATGGTATCATCACCGTTGCGGGAGATTACAAGAAGGCCATACAGTGTGCCACGGTTGGTTCCACCTTAGCCGAATCATTGGTGATCCAAGCTGAGAAGAGCAAGATGCATGAAGTAGTGGCAATGGCGAAGTCAGCTCAGCTCGGCGCTGGCTATGACCAATCCGGATGCAGGTGCAACATTTGAGGTGCCCAAGGAGACAAAGAAGATCCCCATTGACCCGGAGAATCCGGAGCGCATGGCCATCATTGGTGCCGGGTTGGGCGAGAAATAGGAAAGCGCGCTCTGTCACTTCCTCCGTGAGAATCGGGATATCTTTGCATGGTCGGCTAAGGACCTGCCTGGTGTTCCGAGGGAGTTGGCAGAGCACTCTTTATTTGTCAGGCCGGATGTGAAGCCGGTGAGGCAACCGACTCGTCGTCTTTCAGACGATCGAAGAAAAGTGGTGCTGATGAGCTGGCTAAGCTACTTGCAGCCGGATTCATTATGGAGGTGTTGCATCCGGACTGGATATCTAATCCGGTTCTGGTAGAGAAGAAGAAGGACGAACCAGCGGTGATCAAGGTGTGGCGTATGTGCATCGACTTCACCAACCTGAACAAGGCGTCCGAAAGATCCATTTCCTTTACCTCGGATTGATCAAGTGATCGATTCTACTGCTGGGTGTGAGTTGTTGTCTTTTATTGATGCGTACTCTGGTTTTCACCAGATACCACTGAACCCAAAGATCAAATAAAGACTGCTTTTATTACCCCGTATGGGGCGTATTGCTATCGTGTCATGTGTTTCGGTTTGAGAAATGCCGGTGCAACTTATCAGAGATGTATGCAGAAATGCTTACACTCTCAAATGGGCAAAAATGTGCAGTGTATGTCGATGATATCGTCATCAAAACTAAAGAAAAACGCACTCTCCTCGAGGATCTCGAGGAAACATTTGTGAACTTGAGAAAGTATCGGTTAAAATTGAATCCGGATAAATGCACCTTTGGTGTCCCGGCCGGAAAGTTGCTCGGTTTCCTTGTATCGAGCCGAGGTATTGAGGTGAATCCGGCTAAGATCCGAGCCATAGAAAACATGAAATTGCCTAAATGTCTAAAAGATGTGCAAAAGTTCACCGGGTGTCTAGCCTCGTTAGTCGGTTTGTGAGTCGGCTAGGAGAAAAAGCCTTGCCCTTGTATCAGTTGATGAAAAAGAGCACCGGGTTCACATGGACCCCGCAGGCAGACTCGGCTTTCAATGAGCTAAAAAAGATGTTGTCCACTGCACCAATTTTGGCATCACCTTTGCCGAATGAGCCAATGCTACTTTACATTGCGGCCACTAACCGGGTCGTAAGTGTGGTGATAGTGGTAGAGCGAGAAGAGGAGGGTAAATCCGTGCAGAGACCGGTGTACTATTTAAGTGAGGTGATCTCAACCTCAAAGCAGAATTATCCTCACTACCAGAAGATGACATATGGTGTATACCTGGCGGCCAAGAAGTTGAAACATTACTTCCAGGAGCACCCGATCACCGTAGTATGCGAAGCTCCAATCTCGGAAATCATTGGGTGCAAAGATGCGACTGGCCGAGTTGCCAAATGGGCAATAGAAGTGTCTCCTTACACCCCGCATTATGAGAGAAGAGATGCTATCAAGTCTCAGGCTTTACCGGATTTCCTTTGTGACTGGGCCGAGATGCAGTATGAGCCACCCAAGCCGGATTACAATTACTGGAAGTTGCACTTTGATGGCTCCAAAACCAAAATCGGACTAGGTGCTGGGATAGTACTCACATCACCGAAGCAAGATCAGTTGCGATATGTGTTGCAGATTCATTTCTCAGCATCAAACAATGTGGCCGAATATGAGGCACTGATCCATGGGCTTAATGTGGCTAGAGACATCGGCATCCGCCGGATAGAATGTTTTGGTGATTCAGATTTAGTGGTGCAGCAGTCTTCTGGAAATTGGGATGCCTTGATGCCAATATGGCACTATATCGGTTTCATGTCCAGAAAATTTCAGGATTTTTTGAAGGCTGCGAGTACAAGCACATACCTCGGCTGGAGAACGAAGCTGCTGATATCCTGTCAAAGCTGGGTCGTCTAGGGATGCAATCCCACCCGGGATATCCTTGAATCACCTAAGGATCCCTTCAATCAAGCCTTCGCCTGATTCCGAGTCAATTTTTATCCCAAAGCAAGAATCTGAAGCTGTTCCTATGAATGTTGATGTCGGGTACATTTGGGAAGACCCGGGGACTGCGCACCGAGACTCGGGGAATGATAACCGAATCTTAGGGAAGAGGAGAAGAGAGGAAGATGGTGCTAACCGAATCTTAGGGAATGGACAGAGACTGATAGAAGAAATAATGGCGGCCGAACCAGTGGAAATAGATGAGCACTTATTCCCTTTGCATCCAGTACCGAAGTGGGCTGAAGAAATCATGAAGTTCATGTCGGAGGGGAGTTTGCCAAATGATGAAACCGAAGCTAGGCGAGTGCAGAGGAGGTCCAAGGGTTACACCATCATCAACAAGGAGTTATACAAAAGGAGTGCAACCGAGGTGCTACAACGTTGCGTGGAGCCAGCCGAGGGCAAGGAGATGCTCTTGGAGATACATCAAGGAGAATGTGGGCATCATTGCAGTACAAGAGCCCTGGTGGCTAAGGTATTCCGGCATGGGTTTTACTGGCCCACTGCTCATGCAGATGCAGAGGACATAGTCCGAAATGTGAAGGATGCCAAAGGTTTGCCAAGCAGACACACCTACCCGCATCGGCGCTCAAAACAATTCCTATCACTTGGCCATTTGCTGTGTGGTGTTTGGATATGGTGGGAGAATTCAAGCCGGCTAGAGGTAACATGACACATATGCTGGTAATGGTGGATAAGTTCACCAAGTGGATAGAGGTGAAACCAATCCGGAAAGTGGATGGTCATTCAGCTGTAACTTTCCTGAAAGAAATCATTTTGAGATACGGTTACCCCATAGCATCATCTCGGATAATGGCACGAACTTTGCTGTGGGAGAGTTTGCCCGATTCTGTATGGATAAGGGGATCCGGTTAGACATAGCCTCAGTGGCACACCGAGTCCAATGGACAGGTGGAAAGATCAAATGCTTTGGTATTAGCCGGGATAAAAGCTCGGTTAATGGAACCTCTGGTAAAGACTCCGGGGTGCTGGATAGATGAGATACCATCAGTACTATGGGGTCTAAGGACCACGCCGAATCGGTCAACTGGCTATACGCCATTTTTTCTGGTCTATGGGGCAGAAGCAGTGCTACCCACTGACATAGAATATGATGCACCAAGGGTGACGATGTATACCGAAACCGAGGCAAAAGAGGCCCGGGAAGATGCAGTGGATCTGCTAGAGGAAGCAAGAGAATTGGCCCTATCTCGGACAGCAGTATACCAGCAGAGTCTCCGACGTTATCATAGTCGGAAAATCAGCCCTCGAGTGTTTCATGAGGGAGATCTAGTACTAAGGCTGGTGCAGCGCAGCAAAGGCCGACACAAGTTATCACCTCCATGGGAGGGACCATTCATTGTGAGCAAGGCTATGCACAATGACTCGTACTACCTTGTAGATGCACAGGAACCAAGGAAGGATGGCCTGGACAGACCCGGAAGAAACCAAGCGACCCTGGAATGTAGCTCTGCTTCGACCCTTTTACTCTTAAGGGGCGCAATGTATGTATCTCAGTTTATTATAAATGAAATTTCGGCAATCCGAGTCTGGACTCGGGGACTGCCTCGTCCTTATGCATGTGTTTTTTATTACTGTTTTGTCCATACCGTTCATGTGTCGGATTGCTTTGAACCTCGTCCCAAAATTCAAGTAATGTATGCTATGTTGTTGATCTCGTGACTCGACTGACAAACACCAAAATGGTAGTCAAGAGCAGAGGTTGGGAATATGGGAAACATGAAAATGGACTCGGGGACTCGGTCCAAAACCGATTCGGCACATGTCGTTTACTAACCCCTGTTATTTCTTTTTTGTTTATGTTAGATGATTCTAAACCACAACTCGCATGTTGCAAGTATTGTATGCTATGATTCCTATCTTGTGACTCGACTGTCGAACACCTAAAAGGTAGACAAGAGCAAAGATTCGGCAAAAATAGTAAACAAGAAAACAGACTCGGGGACTCGGTTTAAGATGATCCAACATAAACCTAGTCCGGATCACATTAAGCAAAATAAAAGTAGTCTCGGAAGAACTTAAATTGTATATTACATCTGCTCCCGGCATACCGGGGATTTAATGTTTTTCATTAAGATAATTCAGGAAGAAGGAGCCTAGGTTGCAGGAGACTCGGTTGCAGGGATGGACTCGGATGTTGGAGGAACCTCGGTTGAAAGAGGACCCTCACTTGCAGGAATGACCTTGGACGGAGAGCTTGAAGGCTTGGCAGACTCGGAAGCATCCGGATCAGCTGAAGACTTGGCGGTCTTGACTAAGCCTTGTCGGCAGTCTCAGCCGAGTCAGTGGCTGGTGTCTTGGAGGTCTTGGCTGGAGATTGTTCGGCGATCTTAGCCGAGTCAGAAGCTGGCACTTTGGTGGACTCGGTACGAGGTTGATCGGCAGAGTTAGCCGAATCACCAGACTCGCCCTCAGACTCGGCGTATTCTTCAATTGAAGCATCGTCTGATTCCTCTTCTTCAGTTTCTTCCCCATCCGAGTAGACCGGAGCGTCCAGATCAAGATGCTTTGTATTTGCAAATTCGGCCATAAAATTGGCAGCTTCTTCGCGGATCTGGATCCGGTTCGGATCTGAAGCCCATGAAGAACCCTCGCGAAGTGAGCGCACTTTGACAAGATCAATCAGTTCATACCAAGACATGATAAATAGCAAAGCTGCGTCAGCACCAGCGCGGGCGGACGAAGATCTCCACTGCTTTAACCGGGTCTTTGCCTGATCCAGGTCTTTGATTAGCTCATCCGCAGATCGGGCTTGCCGAGCTTCAGGAAACAAGACTTGGTGAGCTTTGAGACTGGCATTGAACAGATCAGTGTGGGACTCCTTTAAAGGAGCAATCCGAGCTTTAAGTGCAGTAATGTGGTCTTCGATATCCCACGTCTCGGTAGGGGAGCCCCAGTTAACTTAGCTCTCTCAGCTCGGGCATCTCTCACAGCTTTGGCGGCTTGAAACCGGATGCTGGTAAACTCTCCTACATATAGATGAGCTAACACTGAGTTAGACGAGAGGGAACAAAATTATGAGTCGGATAAGAGCAGAAGGGAAAGAGGAGATTCGGCAAACTTACGATCCATGTCTTCATTGAGGCTAGCAAGGTCAGCCAGCCATTTTGCGCTGATCGCCTTGTGAGCAGCCAGATCATCTTTCGCCGCTTTAGCTTCGGCTTCAGCGTCTTCAACGACCGTTTTGATTTTCTGGTCCAATTCGGCTCGTTTCGCAAGCCCGGCTTTCAGAGTATCTCGCTCCTTCTGGATCGAGTCTTTCTCTCTCTGCAGCGTATCCCGGTCGTTCTTGAGCTTGGCCTTCACCTTTCCAACCCGGTCAAGCTCCCGTTGGAGCCGAGTCACTTCTGACTTTTCCTCCGATAAAGCGCGCTTGTGCTCCTGATCTTTCTTTTTCATCTCCTCACCTTGCGCATCGAAGGAAGTTTGGAGGGCCTGGTGTTGCAGACTAGCTGCTTAAAGATCCGGCTGCGAGTAGTCGTGCATTCCTGAAAGAAAAAAGGTTAATGGCGTAAAAAGAGTCTCGGGGACTGGCACCCGAGACTGTTGAAAAAACTAGCAAGATGGAGCCAAAACGAATCTCGGGGACTGGAGGCCCGAGATTGATAAAAATTAACCGACTCAAGGAAAAGAGACTCGGGGACTGGGAGTCCCACGATTTTCTCGGCTAAAACTAAGTTCATGATCAATTTTTTTTAGAGATTCAAGCCGAATGACTTTCTTACTCAGAGGAGTATCAGTCGTTCGACCCGAATCTCGGGGACTGGGAATAGTGCAGATTGATCATGATAACATAAAAGCAAATTCGGCAAAGTTACCTCGAGGACCCGGTTAGCGTCGACGACCGAGGCCTGCACAGAGTGTAGAGATTGAACATCCGGCTAGGGCCAGCCGGATGTGGCGACGCTGTTGTAAGGAGCCTTCGGCAAGGTCCGCAGCATTCCAAGCTTTAACAAATTCCTCTGCGGAGCCGAGGTTGTCGCCGCTCGGAGTGCGGAGATTCGGCAGGACCTGGCCGCTAAGTCGGGCGCGAGTAATCGCCTCAGAGAGTTGGTCATGCACCCGAGTCACTGATGGAGTGAAGGAAATCTGCTTGCTAGCAACCACCTGCTTATCCGAGGTGGTTGAGGTGTTGCCAGCGGCGGCTTGAGTCGACTTAGGAAGAGGCGATGCGCCCGGGTCTTGGCCGGATCTGGTTGTTTCGGTTGATTCTGGGGTTGATCCTGGACGGTCTTCTTCTTCTCTGGGAGGGACGCTTGTTGTGTTTCCTGTTGCTGCTTCTCGAAGGACTGTTGCTGCTGTTTCTTCTTCTTCTGCTGCTCTTGATTCAGCAGAGCTTGAGCCTTGGGGGTAGGGCGAGGATCCGGCTTAGGCAAAGATTTAGCCGAACTCTTGGTTTCTCCTTCTCCAACTCCTTCAGAGGACGTGGCCAAGTTGAATCTCGGGTAGGAGCTGAGACTTCCTCTTTCTCCAGAACAGTAACCGACTCTGGAATGAGAGTCGGCGGAGGAGTCTTGGCAGTTGTGGCACGCGCGGGAGAGGTGGCCGTATCCAGTGGGGGAATGGGAGAAAGAATGGATGAATGAGTTTGCTCGGTGACGACGACGTCACTGCGTAAAGTAGAGTAAACAGTTAACTCGGATAACGATAACTCGGATAATAAAGGAAGAAGCAAATGAAGTTAAGTTGGCATTACCCCTTGGTGGTAGGCATGGGCTTGAGCCGATTCGGCTTCAAGGCGGCTTTCTTTATTCTCTTGGCTGGAGGGGCATCTGATCCGGACGCATCATCGTGTTTCCGAGATGTCCCTTGAGCATCCGGTTTGGCTGGAACACGAGGTGGTGACCATGAAATCGGAATAGCATCAATGGGATTTAGGATCCGGCAATCATCATCTTCGTCGTCGGAAATGTTGTAAACAATTGATTGCTTACCCTTGCGGATGGGCTTGGCGCGGAATCGGCAAATAATCGTCCGTATCCGCATCCTCTTCGCCCTCGCGCAGTGGGCTGCGATCCCGTCCCCACACCTTGGTGGAGAGATCTCCATCTTCGGTGATTTGGCGGTCGAACAGCTGCAGTAGAGGCAAGGCAAGTTGGGATTAGTCCGATGACACTTTGGTGAAGTATGGATTAATTCGGAGAATGATGAACTAACCTGTGGTGGAAGTGCATCTCGGTGGAACGGCTCCACGCCCCATTTCCACTTGTCCGACATCTCGGTGTAAGCAATGGCGTTTACCCGTCTCTTGACGGAAGCTCTGGTGAGGTCATGTTTGCTGATCCGGGTAGGATCTAGCAAACCGCTCATATGGCAAATCTTGTGCTGACGTTGTTGAAGAGGACTGACCCGGCGACAGACGAAGGCTCGGAGGAGATCGTCCGAGAGCAGGCCCTTCTCCAGAAAATTCTCCAGAGTTTGATGTATGACTTGAAGCTCTGCAAGAGTGTCAGCCGGATCATATCTGAAGTTCAATTCGGCCGTGGGGGGCTCGATCTTGAACTCAGGCAAGTTGAGAGCATCATGGCCTTCAACGCTCTTCACGTAGAGGAAGGACCTTTGCCATTTCTTGCAAGTATCCAGGCCAGTGATCCGGGGAAAGATGGAACCCGTCCTCGGAGTGATGCTAGCCGAACCACAAGCGGTCATCGCCTTCGGGTCACTGCCCGGGATTGTCTGTTTCCGGAGGTGGAAGTACTTCGCCCAGGTTTCGACAGTCGGCCAGAGACCGAGATATCCCTCGGTAAAGGAGGCAAAAGCCGACAGGGAGACAAAGGCGTTAGCCGGAAGGTGGTGAGGTTGCAGGCCGAAGAAGTCTAGGAATCTCCGGAAGAAGTCACTCGCGGGAGTCCGAATCCGCGCTCGAAATGCGCTAGAAATACAACGCGTTCACCCGGTTGGATGACCGGTTCGAGTTCCTTCCCCGGTTTTCGGCATATAACGTTAGGTGTTATACGCCGGGTGCTCAGCAGCCATTCCAAGTCATCGTTTGTAACATCGGAACCCTCCCAACTGCCGGGGGGCAACTTCGGCATATCCGAATCAGTCCTGCAAGAAATCGGAGATAACCGAGTTAGGAGCTGCAGTCTCAAATCCAGAACGAGTCGGATAATGGTGTAACCGAATCAGCTGTTAAGGGATTCGGTAAAGGCTATCCCGGATAAAATTGTCCAGTTATTGGGGAAAAGCAATCCGGCTAGTAACTACAAACATCTTTTCGTGAGAATTAGGGTTGCGCAAGATCTACCGCAGCAGTAAAATAGAGAGGAAATCCCAAGTAAAAATACGGTGGAACTACTCAAGCGATGGCAGGCCAAACTAGGGCAATCTAGTGCAGAACCTGGAAAGGAGATCTAGGGAATGCACTAAGGCGTGACAATGGACTCGTACGTGAGTGAATCTTCCAGAAACAGACGCAAGTTCCCAACGGGATATGAACTTGCTCGAGGTCGCCATGGCCGGAAGAAGAGGAACTTACGGTTGCAGTACGGCGAGGAGGAGGCCTGGCGAAGAAACGGCGGCGCAGGACGCGGTGCACGGCTCCGGCGAGTCTTCTCCGGCGTTGTCGAGATCTTCGGCGCGGCAAGGTCGCAAGGGCGGAATCGCAGCGGCGTCAATGGCACAAATGGAGTTCTCGAAGTGGGAGGTGTGGGGAAGAAGAGGAACCCCGCACCCCTATATATAGCCGCTAGCTGGTAACTGGTGCACTACCGCGCGGTTCTCGAGGCGTGGTCGGATCAAGTGTGCACTGAAACTCTGCGGTCGCAGCTGTGGCCGTGTATTTCAAACACATGGTGGGTCATAGAATTGGAAGCGGTTGTGCGGATCGAGTGTGTCGGTCAGCGAAGAAACCGAGGAGATGCGGTCATTTAGTCAAATGCACTCAAGTATCTGCTGGACCCGGATAATGCGCTGACAATAACATGTCAGATCAGAGACCCTGATTACGGGGCTTTGCGCAGAGATTCGATTAATGGCGTTTGTTTTTAACCTGCTACGGCCCTCCATCCGAGGCTGTAGGACCGCACCAGCTTTGGGGACTACTGTCGGGGGGCTGCCCCCGGGTAGGGCAAAGAGGTGGTGTTGGGTGTTACAAAGTGGAAAGGAAGGTCAATCCGGGTCACGCAAGCCGGATCACTTGGACCGGATCGGTTGGGAAAGCCGGTTAGTACTTAACCTTGTTTAAGTGCAGGGAGATGCCAAAGGGGATCAGGCAAAGTCTGGCCGGGTCAAAGGAAGAGATCCGGCTCAACTAGCCGGGTTGCCTGGAAGGATCCGGCTTACCTGCAATGTCGGATACTGCACAAAGGCCAAGTAATGTCAGTAAGTTCACGGGTCCTGCAGGCCTCCTGCCCGAGGCTCAGAAGACAGCCAGGTCAAGCCACGGGTTTTCTGGATCACTAGGCCCTAGGCGCTGACTAGGCTAATTCGGGAAAGGGCGGTGGCCTAGGCTCTGGTGGGCTACGCTGGCTTAAGCTCAAAGAAGAAAAGATAGACCTGCCGTTGGACTGACGGTGAGCTGGACTGAGTGACAGTAGCCAGAGCTTGTCCTGTTCCTCTTGTCCATGCCATTATCATCTCTGGCCAGGGCAAAAAGGTAATCCGATTAGTGTATAAGTAGACTAGCACATCCTCCAGTGCGAAGAGAGACAGAGGAGGAACCCTAGAGCTCATTTCCCCCCTTGGTAGCTTCTTCTTCATCGTGAGCTCTCACCATTGTTGCTTCATACAGCTCGAGGAGCGCTTTGTACTTGTCACATTGAGATATAAAGAGAGTAGGCTAGTGCTGCAGTAGGGGTGTTACCTCCACAAGAGGGCCCCGAAGCAGGGTACATCTTGGTGTGCTTTGGTTGTTCTTGGTTTTGCTCGTTCTTGCTTGTTCTTGCGTGTTCTTCGTTGTTCTTCATGCGTGCTTCTTAGCGCGCACGCCCTCCCCGGATCCCCCAACGTCCTAGCGAGCCCCCAACTTAAGCCATCCTATGGTATCTGCCGTGACACCACCACGACAAACGGCCACAGTACTGCGAGGCGTGACTCATAAGGCACCCCACGCGTCACGTCGCGGCCCCATTACTCCGACTGACGTGGGGATCGAGGGGGCTTTCCGCTTCAAGCGCTCCCTCCCATTGGATTCAAGATAGATGTTGACCGTCCGTGTGAACCGCAACGTTCGCCGTGACCAAGTCCAAGAGAAGCTCGGGGGCTCGTCTCTACTTCACCCTGGCGAGCCTCGGGCAAAGCAGGCAAGGCGCCGGGTACCCACTTTGGCCAACTCTTTGGCCATAGCCCCGCAGCAGCTGAAGCAAGAGCCGCCAGGACCATGCCCGGAGGCTACTTTCGCAGCAGTGGAACATGGGGTTCCCCTGATGCTGCCAAAGTGGGTCCTCCATCAGGGCCCATCAAGAAGATGGACAAGGCATGGAGTCAAGTACAGCAGATGGGCCAAGGAAACCCGACAAGTTCGATAGCAAGGCTCCGCGGCTAAGGACCAGGCGACCTTCCGGGGTCACCCCCTCGCCCGGAGAACCAGACGGGATACCCGTGGGTCCGTGCGCCCCGCAGGAGGTCAGGCGCACCCCCGGGTCCTCCATCCGTACCACCGAGAGGATAAGATCGCTAGCTCGCCAGAAGCTGGTGGAAGACTTGGGCGCCAAGGTGAAGGCCGCGCCCTGGTGACGTTGCCACGTGCGCAGTTGGTGGGACGGACAGGCTTTGTCCGTCCCACCTTTTCCAAGGGTGGACGACCACGCCGCCCTCCAGAGGACTCTTGGAGGAGAGGACACCACGTCTCCTCCGCCGAGGGGTTTTCCCACCAAGACCCTTCATGCCTCTCACGTGCCCATGTCGGATCCCCTTAGCCTATAAAAGGAGGACCATGGCACCGAGAGGAGAGGGAGGAAAAAGGAAAAGAAAGCAAGCTAGAGCTCAGGCAAGACTAGACTAGGGTTCGGAGGGTAGAGAGAGAGGTGATCTCCCCAGGGCAGGATCTGCTCTTCGTCTACCTCCGGCTGAAACCCGGCCGGGTTCTCCCCAGAACACCCTTGTACACCACACCATGATGAACCACTCAATCCAGACATGCAGGAGTAGGGCTTTTAGCCTCCGGGCGGCCTGAACCTGGGTAACTCCGTGTGTCTTTCTGTGTTGTTTGCTCTCTTCCACCGACGAAGAACTTGGCGACCTTGCTCCCGGGTAAGGCGTCTTCCAGCCTCCTTTGCGCCCCGTGCCGAACCTAAAAAGGGGTATCATCTACTCCCGGTGTCCGTCACCCGAGACACGACAGTAAGTTACCCGGTGTTGATTTGGATATCCTTGGGTGTGCTCACGCTGTCCGAGGAAGAAACTGACAAACAATGGGACTTAGCGACCCGTATTTTGCCAGCTAAAGGATGTGAAGTATTGGGAGTCTTCTGTAGTAGTTTGACCCGGCGGGATGAAGCAAAAGGGGGAATACCTGTGTTGAGGGACTCCTGGCTTATTGATGACCGGGTCCTGCGCCTCTTGTTGGCTTCAACTTCTTTTTCCTGTGGTGGATCTTCAAGTTGAGAATTGTTCATCATATAACTAGAAAGGCGAGAATAAGGCAACTTTATAACAGATGCCTGGATTCTCTTGGCAGTTGGAGGTTCGGTGGTTTGTGGACCTGACAGATCAGCAGTAGCCGGGTCAATGGGACCTGGAACAAGAGTTGTCGGGTTATTAGTAGAAGAGCCCCCAGGAGCGGCCTCACTGTCAATCAGATCAAGGTAGAGCCGACCAGTGGAGTCAAGCTCACCTTCTTCCTCCTCTTCATCATTTGCTTCGACTTCGTCTCCATCAGAAGACGAGACAGGAGTATATGAAGGAGATATGCCCTAGAGGCAATTAATAAAGAGTTTTATTTATCATATGTCATTTGTTCATAATACGTTTTTGTATCATGCTATAACTATATTAAGCGGAAACATTAATACACGTGTGATACGTAGACAACCAGGTCCCTAGTAGCCTCTACGTGACTAGTCCATTGTGCAATCGATGATCGAGGTTTCCCGATTATGTGACAACGGTGTCAGTTGACAATGGAGTCATATCGTCGATAGAATGATGTGGTGGACATACCCAATATTTGTAGGATGTAGTCATTACGCCTTTGACCGTGAGATCAACTCTTATCGCTATTCCTGGAAGATGCTTTGATTGCATCAAACGTTGTCGTCGTATCGGCATCTTGGATAGGAGACGGGGTCCTGCTAGCCGAGGGTGAACGTAGGGCAAGAAGGTGGACATCGTCGAGGTCAGGATTGTACACGGCAGTTTACCTAGCTTCAGGCTCCACGGTAGTGGCAGAGCCCTACGTGCTGCTATAATTCACTATGGGGCAAATAGTCGAGGTACAGGTTACAATGAGGTTGATTGTATGTTGACTGGATGAAAGTATGAGAGTATGCCCTAAAGGCTTCCCGTAGTCTGGCTTATATAGGCGGCCGACCTAGGGTTACAAGGAGATTACGTATTCGGCAAGTATACAGAGTCCTAAACCTAGCCGGCAAGTCTGCCGCCTTCCGTCTTGGTCTTGGTGGCTTCGTGGGCTTCAGTCTTGGGCCTCCTCCTTGCCGGCATCCGCCTTCCTTGGTCATCAGCTATCTGGGCCGCCCGGCAGGCAAAGCCTTTACCACCACTACGGGCCACCTGGGACTAGCCGGATTGATCCATGCTGGTGAAACCCCTAGTAGGTATTTCCCCAACATTAGCCCCTGGAAGGGTTCGAGTTCTTCAGACGTCGTCTTCTTTTCTCAGCAATGTCCGTCTTGTCTTGTAGGCGGCTGAAGAGCTTGAAGCATTCCAAAGTTGAAGTAAGCGGCGATCCGCCTAAAGTAGTCGGATGGTCTGCCGCCTACATGGGAAAGACGGCCTGACCATTGTCAGGAATCTTCCTGGCACCAGTCTTGTCATTTGACCGATCCCGTCAAATGTTGACGGATGACGTCAAGCAGTCCACGACAGTTTGGACAGGGCGTGCGTCATGATTACTTCTCCACCATGCACGAGAATCGGGGTGAAGACCGCAGACACCGTTGCCACGACGTGCAAATCGTGGGCACGTGGCGGAGATCGTGCGCCCCCCAATCTCGCGCACGGATCTTGACGTGTGGATTTAAATACCCAAAGGGCACACCGAGATTGGACTTCTTCCCCATTTGCACCCACCGCGGCCTCCTCAGCTTCCCGAGCTCTCCTCCTCCCCGCACTCAACTCCGGCGAGCACGAGCAGAGCCTCCACGGCAAATGGCGAGCACTCAGCAAGATTCGGCGGCAGCGCTGGCTGCGACCTCGGCGGCCATGGTTGGATCTGGATCTGCGCCAGTGGTGGTGGTGGTTCCCGCGAGCGCGCCGGAGATCTCTCCTGTCCCCACCGCGGCCTCGGGTGAGGTTTCCTCTTCTTCTCCAACTCCGGTGGCCCCTGCAGCGTCCACTTCCACCTTCCCACTCCCATCCATAGCGGCGACCAGCGTCGAGGCCACGGCGGAGGCAGAAGCTGCCGCCGACGATGACGCCGAGGAGGAAGAGGAGACAGCAGACCTTGGCTCCAGGTATTGGTTGCCGTCAGTTGTGACATCAGCTTATCTGAAGGTGCTGGAGGAAGGCGGCTACATACCGCCCAAGACGAAATGCTCTTGGAGGGTTCCAGGCGACGAGGCAGCCCCTGACCCGGAAGACGGCGAGCGCGTCATGTTGGCGTCGCACTGCCTCCGTGGTATGTCTTTGCCGTTTCCGCCTTCTTTCTGGCGGTGCTTAGTTTCTACGGGCTGCAGCCACACAACATAGCGCCCAACAGTATCCTAGTGCTAGTCGGCTTTCAGGCTTTGTGTGAAGGGTACTTAGGCATAGCTGCGTCCATAGAGCTATTCAAGTACTGCTTCCTATGCCGCCAGCAAACCATACCAGGCGGCCATCTGGCAACCTGCGGTAGCGTAACCTTCAACGGCCGCCAACCCGACTGGTACCCAAAGATCCCATATATCGAGTCGGTGAAGCACTGGACCAGCACCTTTTTCTACTGCAAGGACATCCCAACATTCAGCACAACACAGGGGATGCCTGTTTTTGTCAACGGTCCGCCAACCCACAAGGCCTGTTGGATGGCAAAGGTGCCGCTTAGCAGCTTGTCGGCTGAGCTTCGAATTGCCATCAGGCGGATCGAGTTCTTGACAAAGACGATGAAGGCTCCGCAACTTGACGGAGTTGACACCGTCATCTGCTGGGTGTCGAGGAAGATAATGCCACTCCGCCATCGTCCACTGAAGATGTGCGAGTACAAGGCGGATGACGCCGGCAACAGCACCCTCGAACAAGATGCACTAGAATACCAGCTCAGAGAGCTTGTGAAGCCTTTGTCGGTGAAGGCGGCGGAAGGCGTCGCCATGTTCACCCATGATAACCCAGCCCCAGTGGTAAGCCAGAGCTACTTTGTCACTTCCTTGATGTCTTTGACCACTGGGTACTGAATTAACGTTGTCTTTTTTCCTTTTCAGCTGCAAACCTTGGGAGATGAAGACTTGGCTCCTAACTGGTATGACACCGGTGCCAGCAAATCGAAGAAGCGTAAAGCTGGCAGCTCCACCAAGGATTTGAAGAAGAGGAAGAAGGCGGCCACCTTTGCCGAGGCAGAGGATGAGACCTTGGGGGAGAATATCCCATTCAAACGGTAGGCAAGCTTTTGCTTTTCCTGACTTCACGATTTTGATATAAGTTCTTACTGAGGAACTTGCACTTTTCTGCTTACAGGGGCAAGCCTGCCATGCCCAAGCTCCGCTCCAACTTGAAGATTTCTGCCGGTAGGGGCAAGCCACCACGGTCTTCTCCAGCCACTGCGCCAGTAACGCCTACAGTTGGCGTTCCCGCGGTTTTCTGCCAGGGAACATACACATCTGCTGGTACCGCAGAGCCGGCTTCGGAGAAGATGGCGGCAAAAGATCGGTTGCCGGACCCACTACTTCCAAGACGGCTGAAGCTTCGGCTAATGATGCCGCTCGATTTATTGCCATGAAGCAGGAGATGGATGACGAGATGGCGGCTGGCCATGGCGGATCGTCCTCCAAACCCAGCTCCCAATCTGGCAAAGGATTACAAGACCCTCGGCAAACGCTAAGGACCATGCGTGAAGGTACCCGCAACTGGTACTCGCACATGGATGATCTTCGCGAAGCCCTGCACGGTCAACTTGAGGTAATTTACCCTATAGTCGTAGCCCCCGAGCACTTTGGCGGTTAAAAAATATTTTAGCCGGCAAGGTGGTCTCTTTGACTATATAGTGCTAACTCAATGTTGTCTTCGTGTATGCAGGCCGTTCTTGCTTCTAATCTTGAGCTGTTCCGTGCTCAAGAGAAGAAAAACAAAGAATATCAGCAACTGCAGGAGGATGTGGAGATGAAAAACGGCCAGATTGCGAGCTTGGAAGAGGCTCGCAAAAAGGATGAAGGTGACAAAGTTTCTTTGCCTTCTTTTCGTCCGACTTCTTTTTGCTTTTGCGACAAGTATTTTAGTCGTCTCTCTTTATTTGTAGAATTATTAAACACTGCGCAAGATATACTCAAGAACTCCACTGACATGCAAGCTTTGATGAACGAAGCTGCAGATCTTGCCGAATTGGTGTCAAAGTTGAAGGCGGATCACGCCAAGCAGCTGGAGGAGCGGGAACTTGCCCATGCCACCGAGGTTAGCAAGTTGACGGGACAACTTGAAGCCATGAGCAACAACCTCGACCAGGTGAAGAAGAATGCCAAAGCGCAGCAGGAACAACTGTCACAGGCAGTCCAGCTAGCTCAGGAAACACTTGAGAACCATTTGGACGATGTCAACGCCATCCACGAGCATGTCTTGGGTACGTCTCTAATCCTTCATCCTTCTTTGGTACTTTGAATTCTTGAAATTTCAAGCTGTAGTGTGTAACTGTTTGCATTTGTGCAGTGCCGGCTAATCTGGGTGATGACATGGCTACGACACCGCGCCTTGCCCGTATCTTGAAAGTTGGCGAAATCGTCAACCAGATTGTCAGTGCGGGCAAAGCGTTTGCCGCCAAGTTCTACCGTGGCGAGGACGGCGATCCCGTCAACTTCGATGCCTTGCCGGACTTGCTAGAGAAGGCGGCAACCGAACATGACGGCACGCTACGATCAGCAGCACAAGGCGGAGCCAAGTTGGCATTGGCGATGACGGCGGCGTGGTATCCGGAGGCTGATATTCATCAAGTCACCGAGTACTTCCCCACCGAAGAGGAAAACAACCAAGCCATCGTGATGCAGGACGTGCTGCGGTCTGTTCGGGGCTATGCGACCCGGGTTGCCAACATGGTTGACATCCGCAAGTTCTACAAGGAACACCCGGATCCACATGTTGCCACAGCCGATCCTCCTTTGGCGGATCTTGAAGCTGCCGTAGGTGGAGAAGGCGAAGCCGGAGCTGACGAGCGCAGCCCCCAGGATGGCGGTGCCAGCCCCAAGGATGCCGGCATCAACCCCCAGAATCTCTCAACCATCTCCACCAAGGCGGCGACTCCTTAACTGTCCTCTCCTGCAATGGCAACACAAAAACACTGCGTTAATCTGTTAACGCAAAAAACTTTATATTTTGGGTTTGTAAATATCTGGGCCAACATTTATGCTACACTTGGCGGTAGGCTTATTTAAGTGGCCCGCCTTAATATGTATCTCGTTTGCATGTTTGGCTTTTATATGTTGGCGGAACCTCATCTTAGTTACTTTAGCTGAGCCAACGTGGTGCAATACCAACTAATTTAGACTCAGAGACCAAATCCAGCATGTTGGTGCCAACGACATACTACTTGGCGACCCACACACAAACAGACAGATAGGCATATTAGGCGGTGCAAAGATTGTTTGCTTTTTTAGCCGGCAGGCGGCAAATGTCAAAGAAGTTTGAACCTTAGCGCGGAGCAAAAAATATTTTGTTCGGTAACTTTGATGACAACAGATATATGATTGCGAGAAAAGAAAAAGATGGCATGATCCCAAAACTGAATGAGCAAACCACAGACTTTTATTTCATAATCATATAGTACTTATTACAATGTGGAAATTGCTAAGTGTAAAAAGGACGTAACTACTCAATGTTCCAAGGTCGCTTGGTTTCTTCGTACTTGTCGTCAACCTTCCTCTTGCGCTTGCGATCTCGTTTCTTCTTGTATCCGTCTCGAGCGTCTACCAAGTAGTAAGATCCATTGAGCAACACCTTGCTGACCACAAAAGGTCCTTCCCATGGCGGGGATAACTTATGCAAGCCTTTCCTGTCTTGGATTAGGCGGAGGACCAGGTCACCAACTCTAAAACTACGTTGTCGTACTCTTCTGCTATGATAACGCCTCAAACTTTGTTGATAGATGGCGGATCGTGCAAGAGCAATGTCTCATTCTTCATCAAGTAGGTCAAGGCCATCCTATCTTGCATCTTCTGCGTCTTCCTGGACGTAGGCTTGAATTCTGGGAGAATCATACATGTCGGTCGGCAACACTACTTCTGCACCATAAACTAAGAAGAAAGGAGTAAACTTGGTTGATCTGTTTGGAGTTGTGCGCAAACTCCAAAGGACAGATTGCAATTCATCCACCCAAGCCCTAGCCGCTCTGTGCAATGGTACTTCGAGACGTGGTTTGATGCCTTGTAGGACTAAACCATTTGTACGCTCTACTTGACCGTTTGCCTGCGGATGTGCTACGGAGGCAAGATCTAGGCGGATACCATGCTTATAACAGTATTCCTCAACTTCGCCTTGCGACAAGTTAGTGCCGTTATCGGTGATAATGCTATGAGGCACCCCAAACCGAGAGATTATTCCCCACAGAAAATTTGCGGCGGTGGCACCATCTAGCTTTTTGATGGGCTTAGCTTCAACCCACTTGGTGAACTTGTCTACAGCCACAAGTAAATGTGTGTAGCCATCAGGCGCCGTTTTAAACGGACCAACCATGTCCAAGCCCTAGACTGCGAAAGGCCATGTGATGGGTATTGTTTTAAGCTCCTGAGCTAGCATGTGTGATTGCCTGGCATAAATTTGGCAGCCCCTGCATCTTTTGACTATATCCTCTGCATCTTGCTTGGCTGTCAACCAGTAGAAACCTTGTCAGAAAGCTTTTGAAACAAAGGCGCGTGAGTGTAACATCCCAAAGTATTATCAATATTATTATTCCAAAAGTGAGAGCCAACAAAAACTTTTGTTGATCATTATGTGTTGTTTGTCAATTGTTGCTTGTGTTAAGTGCTTCTTGTTACTTGAGTTGTTGTTCTTGCTGTTTGTGTGAGTGTTTGCTCTAGTGAACACTAGTAAGAAAGAAAGAAAACAAAATACGAAATCAAAGCAAGAAAATAAAAGTGACAAGTTGTCACTTAAAAATCTCAAAGTGACAAAGTCAATTGTTTTTCAAACCAAAGTCAGTGGAGATGTAAAGTAAACACTCCCCATTTGGTTCCTACCACTTTCCCCTCTCAAATATTATTTTTGAACTAGTTTTAAAATTCTAAAATAAAAACAAATTGAAATAAATTAAAATAACATAAACAAAGTACTATGAAAGAAATTGATGCAAAACATTTTATTTTGCAAAGCCAATTTTTGTGGAGCTTCTACATGTTATGGGGAGGCCCCACAATTATTTGCAAATTTTTCTAAACAGTTAAAGTACCCCAATTAAATTCCAGAAATGCTGCTGGAATTGAAAAGAATAAAAAGAAGCAGGGGGTTTTCTGCAAAACCGTCGTCGACTTCAACCCCGACGACCGTCGCCGTGTCGCCGCGACCGTGCTCACCGTTTTCCACGCTCCCCAGGCCCCCTGGCCGCGCACCCCCTCGCTCCCGTGCCTCTGCAGCCGCGGCGCCGCAGAGGAGAGCAGTTACGCCGCCCCTCGCCTCGATTTCCCTCCAGTGTCGCCGTGGCGAGCTCGCCGTCGTCGACCAAATTGGCCCAGCTCGCTGCTCCCCGACACGCCGCGCTTGGCCGAGATCTTCTAGAACACGTCCGGACCCCGGTGAACGCCTGTCTCCACGTCCCTCGCACCGCCGCGTCGGATTGGGGAGAAATATCTCCGCCGTGCGCCGTGGACGTCGCCGTGCACTCCGTCCACCGTACGCCGCATCCCGCGCTATAAAACCACCCCAAGCCTCTCTATGAACACCACACCACCCCACTCCCTCACTGCCCCCTCTCAATTCGCCGTGCACCGCCAGGAGGGCGTGCTGTGCCGTAGCCACTGCCGCCGTCGAGGTCCGTCGTGGCCGCGACGCCACAGTGCCCCATTCTCTTCTCTCTGGCCTCTACGCTCTTCCTTAGCTTCACCGCACTCACCCCATCCCTTTTCCCTTTGATCAGTGCTCAGACGTGGCCGTGGAACCTCGCCGGAGTGGCTGCCCGTGGCCGTGGAAGCGCGAGAGCGCGCCGCCGACGAACCAGCCCACCCCAGCAAGTGTAACTCGTCCAGAAGCTTCCACCTCACCACCGCCGTCGATCTGCATCATCTCCGCGACCTCCCGAGCCCCTAGGTGAGAGATCCTTCCACCTCGCCGTCGCCGGCGCGGCAGCGCCGCCGATTTTTGGTCGCCGCCGATGCTGTGGATCGTGGACCGTTGGATCTCGATCCAACGGTAGCGTACCGCTTCGATTAGAATAGAGAGAGAGAGACTGACGGCGGGCCCCGCTCATCAGGTTTTAATCATTTTTCCCGCGCGCGCTGTGTCGCTGACGTGTAGACCCCACCTGTCATAACTTTCAACATTATCCACAACAGTGGATTTTCCTAATTCAAATTCTCTGAAATTTTCAGTACTGATATCAACTTTAAATTCAATATCTCGAGATTTAGGAATCCAAATAAATCAAACTCAACTGTTCTGAAAGCTTAAAATTGTTTAACCAACACAATTGGTCTCATGTCATTTAATTAAATAAATAAAAAGTATTATTGAAAATACTACAGAAGGTTTAAAACTAAACTTGTTTGTTTCTGATGCTCTGTTAGTCCAAATAATTCCAAACCAATTTTTCTAGCTTAGTACTGCCTTGTGTTAGCTCCCCTAATTTTGGTAGAATTAATTAAGCAGTATTAATTGTTGACTTTAAGATAAACCCTTCTGGACTAAACAAACAAATATATTTATTGGTTGATCCAAATGAGTTAGGACCAATTTTGTTAGCTCACATATAGCCATGTTTAGTTACCCCTAAAAGGGTTTAATTTTTGGAACAATATAATTTAAATGGTAGCTAAAACTTGATTATTAAGCTACTGGATTCAATCCAATGTGTAGGGAGTTTGGTAACTCCAAATGATCCAATTCAAATTGGGTTGTCTTCTACACATCAGTAGCTTTCTATAGAATTTTAGTTTGTATTTTTGTGACCAACAGAACTCAAGTTGTGGAATTAAACATGAATAACTAGTTTCTGCCATAATTTGGACTTAATTAAATAATGTTTAATTCAATTATTTGAAAACCAAATTGTGTGGTTTGATGTGTGCAGTAGCTAATTGTGATGTTGATGATGGTTATGTTGAGATGATTGCTTGTATAGCTTAGTGATTGTTTGCATTGTTTGTTTATTAATTAGACGAGAACGTTGTCGGATATATCGAGGAAGGAGAGTTTGCTGAATTTGAAGAACAAGAGCAAGATCACTTTGCCAAGCAAGGCAAGCTATTCTCTGAGCTTGCACTACAACATATGCATCTACTTTCATAACATGTTTACTCTCAAAGCAAGATTTATAAAACCCATTTCAAAAGTATATGGATATTATTTTGCCACCCTATGTAGTAGTTTATATAAAACTTTAGGATGGGAAAACAATGTTGTTTATTCAAAACTCCTTTGAAATTTCTTGTGAGTTTATGAAATGCCGAGATGTCGGTGTTGGAATGGAGAAGGAAAATGGTGATGTTTATGAAAAATGCACAGTGTCCTAGTACTATGGAAACCAATCCTACCCTGTGCGACCACATTTACCACATATGGGAAAAGGCGTAGTCATGTAGTTTGCTCTTATTAGTATGGGATACCTCATCGACGGAGATGACTCCGTTATGCATGAGGGGATGGTCCGAGGATCTACCCCCTGACCCGGGTCCTCACACAAGTTGGTGGGGAGGATAGAAGGTTCCACCATAAACCGCCGGACAAAACTATGAGTCCTCACACTTAGGGTTTCTGACGGGAAACGGACTGGGTGTCGATGGAAAGTGTCATATGGGAAGGATCCTATACTAGCATGAGCAAATAAGAGGCTATGGCCGGCGGCTTACTTCGCATACACCTGGTATGGCGAGACGTGGCAGACACGATGAGTTGCCGGATGGATGTGGGTTAAAAGCGTGCTACCTCTGCAGAGTGTTAAAACTATTCGAATAGCCGAGTCCTCGGATATGGACAATTGGGAGACTGTCCTAAGACCTTGTGCAAGTTTTTAAAAGACTTTGAGTTTTAAAAGAAAAATGAAGTGGAGATGTTTCCTACACCTATACCAACGGATCGGTATGAGGTGGTTGGATGAAAGTGGACCATGACGGGCTATGGTCGGAAAAAGGGGAGTTTTGGAAAAACAGATGAAAATGGTGACTTCTTTAAAGATAGTTATAAAACTCTTCTTACCTTTTTCAATAAAGATATAGAGATGTTTTAAATAAATAAAAGTTGTCAACTAAAATAAAACTGGTGCATACTCATGTTGGGGTAGTTTGCGAGTACATTCAAATGTACTCATATTGGTTTCGTCCCTGGCTATTGTCCTAGCCAGACTACGAGGAGGAGCACTACGCCGAGCAGGAGTATGGCGACTTCTACGCCAACTAAGGATCTCCACAAGTCAGCTGCCTGTCGGGTTGTCATCGTTAGAATATGATGTCTACTACGCCGTAGCTTCCGCTGATATATTTGGTTTGGCCCATGAAGGCACCTATGTAAGAACTTGGTCTAAATGACCATTTATGTAAGACTTTTATTCGGTACTGTAATGGATGTAAACTTTGGTATCCAATTCGGATTATGTGCAACGACAGACTGATCACGGGATCGTTGTGTTAAGCATAATCGGGTATTTCGGACAGCTAGTCCGGGGTCCCCACAGACTTGGTATCAGAGCCATCCTGACTTTAGGAAACCTTAGTTAGCATGGTCGTTTGTCAAATGTTACAAAAGATGAATTTCTAAAAAGAAAGGAATGAAGTATTTTTGAAAATTGCTTATCTCCAATCCTCTTACTTATGCAAAATTTTACTCTCATTAAATATTACATTTTCCTTATCCCTAAAATTTTACACCTCTCATTAAGCTTAAAATTTGACTCACTTGTTGCCCTACTATATTAAAATTTTGATACACTTGTCACCTAACTAACTTAAAATTTTGCTTAAAAACTGTAGATGGCACTCCATTGGACCGAGTTCGTTCAGCTGGAGAAGGACAGCAAGCTGACGTTTGAGAGGGACTTGTTCGAGTTGACCAAGCTGTTAGGTCGCCCCGCTCCAGAGTTTGAGGGAGCTCAGATTGATGTTCACGGTGTGGAAGGCTGAGCTGGCTCATCAGGTCGTCAGTTCGCAGGAACATCAAGTCTCCCAGTTCCAGGACACTCATCTTCACCACCAAGGAGGCCACCTGGGTTGATGGTCTCTGTACTGCTACACAGAGGATGCTAGCCCGACTTTGTGAGGAGCACAAGGCGGAGTTAGTAGACTCCCGTTTCCGGTTCTACGGGAGGCGCAACTGCGATGGACACCCTACTCCTTCACCTTACCACCCGATGTTTGGGAGCTACATCATGGACATGGAGATCTTACTTCAGTGCACTCAGGATGATCTGTTGCGCACTAGGATTCAGCTCCACTTTGACCGCGAGTCGCTCGTTGAGCTTCGCGAGAACGAGATGAAGCTGATGGTGGAGAAGGTTGCTCTTCTCAGGAAGAGGGCCCAGCTGAGGAAGACTATCGTGAAGCTCCGCACGAAGGTGGCAGAGCAGGACGGCTGATTGAGGATCTAGAGCACCATACTGACGAGATGGAGGAGGAGGGCGAGGATCTCCGCAAGGAGAACGACGCTTTCCTCAGTGACGATGATGACTTCGTGGAGGAGATGGACTGTGAGGAGGAGGATGATGAGGAGGAGTTAGTTGACGAGGAGGAGGAGCCACTCGAGCCAGTTCTCGAGGACGAGGAGGAGGATCCCGAGGAGCCAGCCTACCAGTCAGATGCTGACGTGTTAGAGCTGGAGGTTCCACCTCAGTAGGCGAGTGACTTGATCACTACCGCAGGATTAGGTTGACCCCTATAGCTAGTCGAGTAGTAGTAGTGGTTCTTTTGGAAACCAGATGTTATGTATCTAGATAAGGTGATGTGTAAGCTTGATGTTGTAAGCTTGATGTTGATGTGAACTCCTTGATGTGTTGTTTGTGAAATATAAGTATGTTTGTCTTGTTTAAATCTGTGTGAAATATTTTCATATAAATCTTAAATTAATCAACCACTTGAGAGATCGTCTTTTCCCTTAGTCGAACTTTTCTTGCCTTGTCTCTTATACCCGGTGTGCTTCAGGATGCCGCCCCGTCGCGCAATGCGGAAGGATCAGGATCAGCACCACCACCACCGGACCCAACCCCCACCCAACTTCTCGCACTTATCATGGAGGAGCGTGAAAATGCCCGGCAAGAGCGCCAAGCTCATCTCGCTGCCTTACAACAACTCGCAGCCGCTTATAACAACAACAATAACAACAACAACAACAACAACAACAATGGTGGCAATGGCAATGAGAACCAGCGATCCACCTTAGGTGATTTTCAGAAGACCAACCCACCCACCTACTCCAAGGGACTTCACCCACTAGAAGCCGATGATTGGCTTCGCACCATCGACAATAATCTTGAAGTTGCTGCTGTGGGAGAAAATGAGAAAGTGTTGTATGCAACCCACTATCTCGCTGGACCTGCAAGAGCTTGGTGGGAAACTACCAAGACTCTCCAGCCAGCTGGTCATGTCATCAACTGGGCTGAGTTCCAGGAGAAGTTCCGCAAGAAGCATATTCCCAGGACTTATTGAGAGGAAGAAGGATGAGTTCCGCAAGCTGAGGCAGGGAAGTAGAGATGTGGTCGGTTATCTGGAGGAGTTTACCGACTTATCTCGGTATGCTCCTGATGACACCGACAAGGAAGAGAAGAAGATGGAGCGTTTCATGAGTGGACTCATGATGAACTTCAGTGTGCTTGGTTATCCATGACTTCCGTGATCTGGAGTCACTTGTGGACAAAGCCATCCAGCTGGAGACCAAGCGCAAGTCTATGTATGAAGGTCGCAAGAGGAGGATGAATGCTCAGGAAGGTTCGAGCAGCCAGAAACCTCGTATCTTTCAGCAGAACACCAGGCCTGCCTATCGTCCACCCCAAGCTCCACGCCCCAATTACCCTAACCGCCCAAACAACTTCAACCGCCCCAATGACAATAACCGTCCCGGAGGAAACTTCAACAACTTCACCCGCAATCCCAATGTGATCTGCTTTGAATGCGGCAACAAGGGTCACTACTCCAAAGAATGTCCCAATCCCAAGAGGAATGTCCAGCGCCCCAATGCGCCGGCACAGAACAATGGTCAAGGCCGCAATGGAAATGGAAATGGCAAGAATGCCGCACCTCGCGGAAATGCTGCTGTTGCCAAGGGTCGTCTGCACCACATCAATGCTGAAGAAGCTCAGGATGCTCCGGATGTTGTGCTGGGTACGTTCCTTGTCAACTCAGTACCTGCAACTGTTCTGTTTGATTCTGGTGCTACCCATTCATTTGTTACCCAAGAATTTGTTGCTAAGGGAGGTTTAGTTAGAGCCTCTTACCCAAACCCATGGTCATCCAAATCCCAGAATCCACCGTAGAGACCAAGATGTTTTGCTCCGATGTACCCCTTGAGATCAAAGGAGAAAAGTTTCCAGTTAACTTAATTGTTCTGGGAACCCAAGGCATCGATGTTATACTCGGTATGAATTGGTTAGCCAAGTACCATGGTCGAATTGACTGTGCCAGAAGAGCTGTATCCATCACCACCGACAAAGAAGTAGAAGTGGAGTATGTGTCTGAAACTAGTCAATCTCACCCAGGCTGCCATGAGAGCATAGCTCGACCGCCCTAGATGAGATCCGTGTTGTTCATCTGTTCAAGGATGTTTTCCCAGAAGAATTGCCTGGTATGCCGCCAGACCGGGAATTGAGTTCATAATTGAGCTTATCCCAGGAACCCCCATATCCCAAAGCCTTATCGGATGAATCCGGAAGAACTGGTTGAGTTGAAGAAGCAGTTGGCTGATATGCTAAGCAAAGGTCTTGTCGCCCAAGCGCTTCACCATGGGGATCACCCATTATATTTGTGGACAAGAGAGACGGTACCACACGCCTGTGTGTGGATTATCGCAAGCTGAATGACGTGACCATTAAAAATAAGTACCCTCTTCCCAAGATCGAGGATCTGTTCGATCAAATGAACGGAGCCCGAGTCTTTTCAAGATCGATCTTCGGACAGGATACCATCAGTTGAAGATCGAGAGACAGATATTCCCAAGACCGCCTTCACCACTCGTTACGGTTTGTTTGAATACACCGTGATGTCTTTTGGTCTGACCAATGCCCCAGCCTATTTCATGAATCTCATGAACAAGATTTTCATGGAGTACCTCGACAAGTTCGTGGTAGTTTTCCTTGATGACATCCTTATTTATTCCAAGACCGAAGAAGAGCATGCTGAACACCTGCGTCTAGTTTTGGAGACCCTCCGAGAGCACCAGCTGTATGCCAAGCTTAGCAAGTGTGAGTTTTGGCTCAGTGAAGTGGCATTTCTCGGACATGTTGTGTCTGCCGGAGGAATTTCTGTTGACCCTGAGAAGATACAAGCCATTCTTGACTGGTTATCCCCAACCAATGTTTTGAAATCCGAAGCTTTCTCGGACTTGCCGGTTATTACCGCAAGTTCGTTGAAGGATTTTCCAGTATAGCCAAACCTCTGACCCAACTGTTGAAGAAGGACAAGAAATTTGAATGGACTCAGAAGTGTGAGGATAGTTTCCAAGAACTGAAGAAGAGACTAACCTCAGCCCCAATCCTGATCATGCCAGACGTCACCCAGAGTTTCGACGTGTATTGCGATGCATCACGCCTCGGACTTGGTTGCGTTCTGATGCAAGAAGGCAAAGTTGTGTCGTATCTGTCCCGGCAGTTGCGACCGCATGAAGAGAATTACCCAACCCATGACTTGGAGTTAGCTGCTGTTGTTCTTGCTCTCAAAAGTGGCGTCCCTATCTTGCGGGACATCGCTGCGAGGTCTATACAGATCACAAAAGCTTGAAGTATATTTTCACCCAGAAAGATCTGAACCTGCGACAGAGGAGATGGATGGAATTAATCAAGGATTATGATATTGGAATCCATTATCACCCGGAAAGGCTAATGTAGTTGCCGATGCCCTTAGTCGCAAACCTTGCACCCTGAATGCCCTGATCCAAGCCGAACAGCCAGCCTTGTTCAAAGAGTTCCAAGATTTTGGACTAGAGCTTGTTAGCCATGGTTATCTCGCCAATTTAGAGTTAACCCCAACCCTGATGGATCAAATCAAAGAAGCCCAAAAGGTCATGAAAGCATAGAGGGAATTAGGAAGAAATTTCCCTCGGCAAAGCACCCGGTTTTACCGAAGATGCTGAAGGAGTGCTGAAATTCAATGACCGTATCTGTGTGCCCAATGTCACGGAACTTAAGGAGTTAATCCTGAAGGAGGCCCATGAGACCCCTTATTCAATCCACCCCGGCGGAACCAAAATGTACCAAGACCTTCGAGAAAGATTTTGGTGGCATGGAATGAAGCGAGAGATTGGTTCATTCGTAGCCAAGTGTGACATCTGTCAGCGAGTTAAGGCTGAACATCAGCGACCCGCTGGATTGCTTCAACCTTTGAAAATTCCCGAGTGGAAGTGGGATGAGATTGGAATGGATTTTATTACCGGACTTCCAAGATCCAACCGAGGCCATGATTCAATCTGGGTCATCGTTGATCGACTGACCAAGGTTGCCCACTTTGTTCCTGTCAAGACCACTCATACCGGAGCTCAGTTAGCAGACCTGTATATTTCCAGAATAGTGAGCCTGCATGGTGTGCCTAAGAAGATTGTATCTGATAGAGGCACGCAATTCACCTCAAGATTCTGGAAATCCCTTCATGAAGCCCTCGGAACCAAGTTAGCCTTTAGCACAGCTTATCATCCCCAGACCGATGGCCAAACTGAGCGAGTGAACCAGATATTGGAGGACATGCTTCGCGCATGTGTTCTATCCTATGGTTCCAAGTGGGAAGATTGTCTTCCGTTTGCAGAGTTCTCGTACAACAACAGTTATCAGTCTAGTCTGCAAATGGCCCCTTTTGAAGCCCTTTACGGCAAGAAGTGTCGTACACCCCTGAATTGGTCCGATACCGGAGAAGCAAATTGTTCGGACCAGATACCCTCCGTGAAGCTGAAGAGCAAGTTCAGCTTATTCGTGAACGCCTCAAAACTGCCCAATCCCGTCAGAAGAGTTACGCTGACACCAAGCGCCGTGATCTCACTTCAGTCGGAGATTATGTTATCTCCGAGTGACACCCCTCAAGGGAATGCAGCGTTTCCATGTCAAAGGAAAATTAGCGCCAAGGTATATTGGACCCTTCAAGGTCATTGCTCGTCGAGGAGAAGTATCCTATCAGCTGGAGTTACCCCAGGAGTTAGGAGATTATCATGATGTCTTCCACATTTCCTTGCTCCGGAAGTGTCTTGAAGTTCCTGACCAGCCTGATGTTTTCAAAAACATCGACCACCTCTCCATCGACCTGAACCAAGACCTGACTTATCGTGAGAGACCCCTCAAAATTCTCGAAGAAGATGTTCGTGTTACCCGAAGACGTGCGATCAAGTTTTACAAAGTCCAGTGGACTAACCACTCTGAAGAAGAAGCAACTTGGGAACGCGAAGATTATCTTCGAAGCGAATTCCCAGACCTCCTTAAAACCCAAGCCTAGCAAATCTCGGGACGAGATTTATTTTAAGGGGGGAAGGATTGTAACATCCCAAAATTATTATCAATATTATATTCCAAAAATGAGAGCCAACAAAAACTTTTGTTGTTTATTGTTGTTAATTGTTCTTGTTCTTGTTACTTGAGTTGTTGTTCTTGCTGTTTGTGTGAGTGTTTGCTCTAGTGAACACTAGTAAGAAAGAAAGAAAACAAAATAAAAATCAAAGCAAGAAAATAAAAGTGACAAGTTGTCACATAAAATCTCAAGTGACAAACTCAATTTTTTCAAACCAAAGTCAGTGGAGTTGTAATGTAAACACTCCCCATTTTGTTCCTACCACTTTCCCCTCTCAAATATTATTTTTGAACTAGTTTTAAAATTCTAAAATAAAAACAAATTGAAATAAATTAAAATAACATAAACAAAGTACTATGAAAGAAAATGTTGCAAAACATTTTATTTTGCAAAGCCAATTTTTGTGGAGCTTCTACATGTTATGGGGAGGCCCCACAATTATTTGCAAATTTTTCTAAAATGTTTAAGTGCCCAATTAAATCCAGAAATGCTTCTGGAATTGAAAAGAATAAAAAGAAACAGAAAGGACCTAGTTGTGATAAAAGAAAAGAAGAAGCAGGGGGTTTTCTGCAAAACGTCGTCGACTCACCCCGACGACCATCGCCGTGTCGCCGCGACCGTGCTCGCCGTTTCCGCGCTCCCCAGGCCCCCCTGGCCGCGCACCCCCTCGCTCCCGTGCCTCTGCAGCCGCGGCGCCGCAGAGGAGAGCAGTTACGCCGCCCCTCGCCTCGATTTCCCTCCAGCGTCGCCGTGGCGAGCTCGCCGTCGTCGACCAAATTGGCCCAGCTCGCTGCTCCCCGACACGCCGCGCTTGGCCGAGATCTTCTAGAACACGTCCGGACCCCGGTGAACGCCTTGTCTCCACGTCCCTCGCACCGCCGCGTCGGATTGGGGAGAAATATCTCCGCCGTGCGCCGTGGACGTCGCCGTGCACTCCGTCCACCGTACGCCGCATCCCGCGCTATAAAACCACCCCAAGCCTCTCTGTGAACACCACACCACCCCACTCCCTCACTGCCCCCTCTCAATTCGCCGTGCACCGCCAGGAGGGCGTGCTGTGCCGTAGCCACTGCCGCCGTCGAGGTCCGTCGTGGCCGCGACGCCACACTGCCCCATTCTCTTCTCTCTGGCCTCTACGCTCTTCCTTAGCATCACCGCACTCACCCCATCCCTTTTCCCCTTTGATCAGTGCCCAGACGTGGCCGTGGAACCTCGCCGGAGTGCTGCCCGTGGCCGTGGAAGCGCGAGAGCGCGCCGCCGACGAACCAGCCCACCCCAGCAAGTGTAACTCGGCCAGAAGCTTCCACCTCACCACCGCCGTCGATCTGCATCATCTCCGCGACCTCCCGAGCCCCTAGGTGAGAGATCCTTCCACCTCGCCGTCGCCGGCGCGGCAGCGCCGCCGATTTTTGGTCGCCGCCGATGCTGTGGATCGTGGACCGTTGGATCTCGATCCAACGGTAGCGTACCGCTTCGATTAGAAAGAGAGAGAGAGAGAGACTGACGGGCGGGCCCCGCTCGTCAGGTTTTAATCATTTTTCCCGCGCGCGCTGTGTCGCTGACGTGTAGACCCCACCTGTCATAACTTTCAACATTATCCACAACAGTGGATTTTCTAATTCAAATTCTCTGAAATTTCAGTACTGATATCAACTTATAAATTCAATATCTCAGATTTAGGAATCCAAATAAATCAAACTCAACTGTTCTGAAAAGCTTAAGAAATTGTTTAACCAACCCAATTGGTCTCATGTCATTTAATTAAATAAATAAAAAGTATTATTAAAAATACTACAGAAGGTTTAAATTCTAAACTTGTTTGTTTCTGATGCTCTGTTAGTCCAAATAATTCCAAACCATTTTGCTAGCTTAGTACTGCCTTGTGTTAGCTCCCCTAATTTTGGTAGAATTAATTAAGCAGTATTAATTGTTGACTTCAAGATAAACCCTTCTGGACTAAAGCAAACAAATATATTTATTGGTTGACCCAAATGAGTTAGGACCAATTTTTTAGCTCACATATAGCCATGTTTAGTTACCCCTAAAAGGGTTTAATTTTTGGAACAATAAATTTAAATGGTAGCTAAAACTTGATTATTAAGCTACTGGGTTCAAACCAATGTGTAGGGAGTTTGGTAACTCCAAATGATCCAATTCAAATTGGGTTGTCTTCTACACATCAGTAGCTTTCTATAGAATTTAGTTTGTATTTTTGTGACCAACAGAACTCAAGTTGTGGAATTAAACATGTTTAACTAGTTTCTGCCATAATTTGGACTTAATCAAATAATGTTTAATTCAACTTATTTGAAAACCAAATTGTGTGGTTTGATGTGTGCAGTAGCTAATGGTGATGTTGATGATGGTTATGTTGAGATGATTGCTTGTATAGCTTAGTGATTGTTTGCATTGTTTGTTTATTAATTAGACGAGAACGTTGTCGGATATATCGAGGAAGGAGAGTTTGCTGAATTTGAAGAACAAGAGCAAGATCACTTTGCCAAGCAAGGCAAGCTATTCTCTGAGCTTGCACTACAAACATATGCATCTACTTTCATAACATGTTTTACTCTCAAAGCAAGATTTATAAAACCCATTTCAAAAGTATATGGATATTATTTTGCCACCCTATGTAGCAGTTTATGCAAAACTTTAGGATGGGAAACAATGTTGTTTATACAAAACTCCTTTGAATTTCTTGTGAAATTATGAAATATCGAGATGTCGGTGTTGGAAATGGAGAAGAGGAAAAATGGTGATGTTTATGAAAAATGCACAGTGTCCTAGTACTATGGAAACCAATCCTACCCTGTGCGACCACATTTACCACATATGGGAAAAGGCGTAGTCATGTAGTTTGCTCTTATTAGTATGGATACCTCATCGACGAGATGACTCCGTTATGCATGAGGGATGGTCCGAGGATCTACCCCCTGACCCGGGTCCTCACACAAGATGGTGGGGAGGATAGAAGGTTCCACCATAAACCGCCGGACAAAACTATGAGTCCTCACACTTAGGGTTTCTGACGGGAAACTGGACTGGGTGTCGATGGAAAGTGTCATATGGGAAGGATCCTATACTAGCATGAGCAAATAAGAGGCTATGGCCGGCGGCTTACTTCGCATACCCTGGTATGGCGAGACGTGGCAGACACGATGAGTTGCCGGATGGATGTGGGTTAAAAGCGTGCTACCTCTGCAGAGTGTTAAAAACTATTCGAATAGCCGAGTCCTCGGATATGGACAATTGGGAGACTGTCCTAAGACCATGTGCAAGTTTTTAAAAGACTTTGAGTTTTAAAAGATTAATGAAGTGGGAGTGTCCTTACACCTATACCAACGGATCGGTATAAGGTGATTGGATGAAAGTGGACCATGACGGGCTATGGTCGGAAAAAGGGGGAGTTTTGGAAAAACAGATGAAAATGGTGATTCTTTAAAGATAGTTATAAAACTCTTCTTACCTTTTTCAATAAAGATATAGAGATGTTTTTAATAAATAAAAGTTGTCAAATAAAATAAAACTAGTGCCTACTCATGTTGGGGTAGTTTGCGAGTACATTCAAATGTACTCATATTGGTTTCGTCCCTGGCTATTGTCCTAGCCAGACTACGAGGAGGAGCACTACGCCGAGCAGGAGTATGGCGACTTCTACGCCAACTAAGGATCTCCACAAGTCAGCTGCCTGTCGGGTTGTCATCGTTAGAATATGATGTCTACTACGCCGTAGCTTCCGCTGATATATTTGGTTTGGCCCTTGAAGGCACCTATGTAAGAACTTGGTCTAAATGACCATTTATGTAAGACTTTTTTTCAGTATTGTAATGGATGTAAACTTTGGTATCCAATTCGGATTATGTGCAACGACAGACTGATCACGGGATCGTTGTGTTAAGCATAATCGGGTATTTTGGACAGCTAGTCCGGGGTCCCCACAGTGAGGAAGTGTGATGTCCACACACGCCAGCATGTATCTCATCCAACAATTCTCTGCCTTCTTCGGGCGAAATACAACGTTGGTAAACACCAGTGGTGCTACATTTGTATAATTCGCCGTTAATTATTGTGAATGCCTTAGCTCTTCTTATGATTTGCCTTTTCAAAACCTCATCGTCCGGCAACTCCTGATTTATGAGGAAGTCCAAATATGGCATCGTCCAATCCGGCTTTACCAAGTAGACGGCATAGCTGGCGTCTTCTACTGGTTCTGCCGACTCTGGGTTAAGGAGGTCAGCTCCTTTTATTGACGGCTTGTGCAAGTGTTCCAGGAAAACATCTTTTGGTACCTTTTTGCGTTCAGACCCCATTCTGGCAAGTGTATCTGCCGCCTTATTTTGAGCCCTTGGGATGTGGTAGACCTCGTAGCCTTGGAAGCATTTGGCGAACTCGTCAACGGTAGCGCGATATGCCGCCATTGTCTTGCTTTTTGCGTCCCAAGTGCCACGTATCTGTTGCGCCACTAAGTCTGAATCTCCGTAGCAGAGGACACGCTGGACGCCTAGTTCCTTGGCAATGTGTAGACCATGAAGGAGAGCTTCGTATTCAGCAACATTATTAGTTGCTTTGAAGTGAATTTGTAACACATAACTAAGCTTGTCTCCTTGAGGGTTTCTTAAAACAATGCCAGCCCCCAAGCCCTGAATCATTTTTGATCCGTCAAAATGCATGATCCAATATGCGTCTTCAGGAAGAGGTACTTCGTCCATGGCCTCCGTCCAATCTGCTACAAAGTCTGCTAAGGCTTGAGATTTAATGGCCGTTCTGGGTTTATACGTGATGTCGAAGGCGGCAAGTTCGATGCCCCACTTGGCAACGTGGCCTGTCGCATCTGTATTATTGATAATATCCCCCAGAGGCGCCTTACTCACAACCGTGATTGAATGCTCCTGGAAGTAGTGCCTTAATTTTCTGGCGGCATAGAAAACACCGTAGACCAGCTTTGGTAATGCAGATAACGCTGTTTTGAGGCGGAAAACACTTCACTGATGAAGTAAACCGGACGTTGTTCCGGCAAGTCTGAGTTTTCCGTCTTGCGTTCCACAACCAGGACCACGCTAACAACCAAGTTGACTGCCGCAATGTACAACAGCATAGGTTCCTGCGTTCGAGGAGCTGCTAATATTGGAGCAGACGTTAACGCGTTCTTCAGCTGCTGCATGGTGGCGTCTGCTTCGTCTGTCCACTCAAAGTTGTCAGATTTCTTCAGAAGCCGGTAGAGAGGTAATGCCTTTTCACCAAGACGGCTAATGAAACGACTGACGGCAGCCGCCGAGCCGGCAAGTCGTTGCACGTCCTTCAGGTCCTTGGGCCTGGATATGTTGAGGATTGCTTTGATTTTTTTGGATTTACCTCTATTCCTCGTTCGGAAACGATAAAGCCAAGCAATTTGCCGGCTGGAACCCCGAAGACGCATTTTTTCGGGTTGAGCTTCATCCTATATACCCGGAGGCTATCAAAGGTTTCTCTCAAATCGTCAAGCAAATCTGCCTTCTTTCTTGACATGACGGCGATGTCGTCAACATAGACATGAACATTGCGGCCAATTTGCTCGTGAAGGCATCTTTGCATACACCGCTGATACGTTACGCCGGCATTTTTTAGACCGAAGGGCATCGTGATGTAGCAGAAGGTCCCGTAGGGTGTAGTGAACGATGTTTTGACTTGGTCGGATTCTCGCATTTTGATTTGGTGGTACTCGGAGTACGCATCCAAAAAGAACAGCAGCTCGGAGCCGGCTATGGAGTCTATGACCTGATCTATACGGGGCAACGCAAAGTGGTCCTTAGGACAACACTTGTTCAAACTAGTATAATCAATGCACATTCTCATTTCCTTATTAGGTTTTGGAACCATTACAGGATTTGCCAACCAATCAGTGTGTACTACCTCCCAAATGAACTTGGCTTCTTGCAACTTGATGATCTCCTTCCCTATTGTTGTCCGCTTCTTTTCACCGTAGCGCCTTGTTCCTTGCTTTACTGGCTTTGCCCCTTCATAGACATTAAGAGAGTGCTCGGCAAGTTCCCTCGGGACACCTGGCATGTCGGCTGACGACCACGCAAAGATGTCCTGATTCTCACGGAGGAACTTGACGAGCACGCTTTCCTATTTGTCGTCCAGACCTACCCCAATGGTGACTTGCTTGGAGCTGTCACCTGGTACCAGGTCCGCCTTCTTTGTGTCTTCGGACGCTTTGAAAGTGTTCTTCGGCTCTGCGGTCTTAATACCTTCCGGCAGCTGCGACGTATCAAGCTCCTTTTTCAACATGGCTAATTCCTCTGCATGGAGGACTGCCTCAGCGAAGGCGGCGTTGCCACGCTCGCACTCCTTTGCTTTCTTGAAGTTGCCACTGACGGTTATTATACCATTGGGTCCCGGCATCTTCAGCTTGCTGTAGATGTAACATGGCCGAGCCATGAACTTGGCGAAAGCTGGTCGTCCAAAGATGGCGTGGTAGGCACTTTTGAAGGGGACTACTTCAAACCTGAGATGCTCCGAGCGGTAGTTTGTCTTAGGTCCGAAAGTAACCTCCAGTTTGATGCTTCCCATTGACTTGGCTTGCTTTCCCGGAACGATGCCATGGAACTTGACCTTGCTGTGGTCAAGCTGGCTTTCCGACAAGTTCATGCGCTTCAGCGTGTCCGCGTAGATGATGTTGAGGCTGCTGCCGCCGTCCATCAACACTTTGGTGAGTCTGAAGTTGTCGACAATTGGGTCGACGACAAGGGCATATTTGCCGGGGTGAGGTACGTGATATGGGTGATCATCTCTATCCCAAGTGATTGGCTCCTCCGACCAGTCTAAATACTGGGGAACGTCTGGCACTGTGGCGTTTAGCTCGCGCATCTCCGCCTTTTCTTCCTTTGCCGAAGGAGTGCCTAAGAAGCACACCAATTGGCCATGTACCTTGGGGTATTTCTTTTCTTTGTGCACAATCTTAGGTTCCTCATCCTCGGACATGGATATTGCCCCATCATCGTCTTGCTTCTTTGTCTTCTCAGCTTTTTTGCTCTTTTTTGGCTTCCAGCCAACCTCGGGGTCCTTCTTGAAGTCTTCCATGAAGCGGTATTCCCCTAATGTGTGCTTGACTTTGCCTAAGGACGCGTGGATTGGGCAGGGCAAGGCTTTTGCCTGATCGTATGTCAGGCGTTGCTTGCTGGAGCCGCCATCTTTACCCTTTCCTTTCCACTTGCGGTTGTCCCCTTTGCCTTCGAAAGCGGCGGCAACCTCGTTTGATGGTCCGGCTTTGTCGTCCTGGGGGGCCTTGCGTTTGTGACTTGCTCGCCTGCTTGGCGCCATGTCATGTGCGCCATCTCCATCGCTTGCATCATCATCCGCCTGTGCGTACATGGCTGCTACTTCAAGCATGACTCCGAGATCCTTGACCTGCATGCGTACGAGCTTATGTCTGAGACTTGAGCCCTTCAAGATGCCTGTGGTAAAGGCATGGATTGCTTGTTGTCGTCTACGTTTTCGTAACTTGCCTTCGTCTGAATCCACCTTGCCAAGAAGCTTGTAGCTGTTTCATCTGGCTTTTGCACACAGCGAACCAAATCTGTGTATGTATTGGGTCGCTTGTATGTGCCCTGGAAGTGCTGCGTGAACACCTTTTCCATGTCATGCCAACTATGAATGCTTTTCTCCGGCAAGTTTTCGATCCAGCTTCGGGCTGTCCCCTCAAGCATGAGGGGAAGGAAGCGTGCTGCGACGAGGCCATTGCCTCCGGCAAATTCAACTGCCAGTGCGTAGTCTGATAACCATGAGTTTGGCTTGTCCGCTCCATTGTACCTTTGATGAGTTTTTGACACTGATGTCATGTCTCTGGGTACTTGGACGTTGCGGATGGCTGGGCCAAAGCACTCAGGTCCTAGATAGGCATCCTGCTTTCCAGCCTTAATGTCATTGAGACGATGTCGTGCATCTTGCGGACTGAGCTGTTTGCCGGATCTGTCGGCGTTAGGCTCGTCCTGCGCTGCCGGCTGTGCCTAGACTCGTTGTTGTGCCCCCGGCTTCCACCTTCGTGCCTGGGCACTGGTGGTGGGGACGGTGTGCGGTCGCTGCTTCTTCTTGGCGGCGGGGCATTGTCGATTGCCGCCACTCCTTGGCGGCTGCTTGCTGCCCCTGCTTCCGCCTTCTTCCCGCCTAGGCGGAGGAGGTGAGGCCTTGCGCCTGTTGCCGGTTCTGGACGCCTCGTCACGCTGCCTTTTTGGAGGTGGTGATTTGCGTGGGTCCTTGTCTTTCCCTTTTCCGTGGCTACTGGAGCCGGACGGATCTTCGGGGTTGCCACCGGCCGCAGCTTTGCAAGCGTTGGATTTAGATTCCAGCTTTCCTCCTCTTGCGTCCGCCATGTCGGCGCGAGAATCAGCACGGGCCTGCTGCTCTAGAGCTTTGTGAGCAAGGATCGATGCATAGTAAATCTTCTCGTCCTTGTCATAGTCATCATTGTTGAGGATATCTAAGGCGGCTGTAGTGCTGAGGACAGGGGTGGCCATGATGATGTCCCCGTTCTTGTCCTTACGCTGTGCCGCTGTAGCCCACTCGAAACCAAGCTTTTGGGCAGGAGATTTGAAGTTGTCAGGATCCCTGCCCTTCTTGTTTTTCTTGTCGACCACAGGTCCTGCCGGCTTGGGCAATGGAGTAGTGGTGAAGAGATTGCGCCTGGGGTCTAACTTGGCGGTTATCTTAGCGTTTTCCTCCTTGGCTTCGTCGAGGAGGCCCTGGACCTCTGCTTGCTTATTTTTGAGGTACTTGGTTTGCTCCACCAAGGTGTTTCGAAGTTTCCCTAAATCAGCCGGGTTGGTTTCGTCGGTCACCGGCATGTTGTAACACCCGAAAATTTAGACCGAATTTTAAATTAAATTTTGGACGCCGGAAAAACTTTTCGGGTTTCAAAATATTTTATTCAAACCTGTTAGTCTTTGATGTGACTTTGGTTCGAGCTCTTAGAAAATTCCCCCACAATCCCCGATCTTTGTCGACCTCCACCATAAATTCCATGACATTGTTTTATCTGTTAAACCATTGGTTCCAAAATCCTTCCGGCCTATCCCACTAAAAGCCACCACCGCAATTTCAGCTTGGAATAAATTCTACCCAGCTACCATATAGTTCCCTCATACACAGAGATCACTTCCACGGAAAAATATTTCATAGCCCCATGCAATATTCCTAAGTTAAACCCTATTCCCTATTATGTCGGTTTCAATCCGAAAATTATCCAGACACCTTCCACTCATCCAAAATTCCACGATTTTGGGGAGATGCATGAATCCACCTCCTGAACATTTCACTCCACTGTCCCAACCTCATTTGAGTAATATATGAGGTACTTCCTTTGTAGTGCTCTTTCCTTGCCTATTAGCAAATTCCAAAGGAACCGCTCTTTGTATGTCTCCAAAAATTCTACAAAAATTCAGAGATGACCCCTAGGCAGTTTGTAGTCCGTTTTGTGCAAAAATATTTGGTACCTTGTTAAGAAAATATTTGACCTTTCCTCTGTCCAAGTTTCTGCCCTAAAATTCAAATGTTTTCAAAATCTAGTCAAATGATTTTTGTAGTAGGAGAAGAGTGCCTAGATGCAAGCATTAGGAGTTCCCACACCTCTGGGCAAAGTCTTGACCAAACCAAAATCATTTGCCTCCTCAAACAATCGAATTCAAATTGGACCAGTACTGTTTTTCAAAAGTTCTAGTCGCACGAAGTTTCGAATTTCCAAAAACTTTAGTCACCAAAGTTGTGGAGTTTTGATTTTGGCATGCAGTGGTGAAAACCCCATCGCGTTTGGAGCTCCGAGTCGCCAGGAACGCGACGATGCCGCCCGTGTCGCGTCCAAGCCGCGCGCTTTGCTTAGACCCTAAACCCCGATTACTGTTGTGGACGGCGCCTAATCCGTGTCTGCAGTGCACCTCGTGCCCTCCCTGTGCACCAGCTCCCCTTCTTATCTTCTCCACCGACAGCACAGGGCTTGGAAGATAAAGGGCAAAGCTCTCCTGTGCATCCCCCCTCCTCCTCCCATTTTCTCCTCCTTCCCTCGGAACCGTGGAGAGCAACTCAAGCTTCTCGCACCCCAGCACCCTCACTCTCCCCCTCCTGGAGCCCCTCTGCTCCTCTAGCCACGAGAGGGCGGAGCCCTGCTCCGTTCCGGCCATGGACGACGCCGTCGGTCCGCTGACCACGGCGAGCTCCACGCCGAGCCCTCCCTCGATTCAAGCCGTGGAGGAGTTCCCCTAGGTCCCCTCTTCCTCCCGGACAACTTCTTGTGCAAAATGGTGGCCCGAGCCCTCGTACCCGTCCGAGAACCGCCGGCGGCGAGCTCGCCCAGCACGCTCACGTGGCGGTGCCTCCAGGGCTTCCCCGTGGCCGTGGCCGACCTCGCCGGAGGCGGCGCATCGGGGCGGTCCTGCTCGCATCACGGCGGCTGGCAGCACGCACCAGGGTGGCGGCGGCAGGCGGCGGCCGAGCCGGCCCGAGCCGCGCAAGGCGCTCCCGAGCGTGGTCAACGCAGGGAGGAAGAGGCCGCCGACGTGACGCTAGCGTGGCGCCTTGTGACGCCGACCAGCGGGGCCCGGCGTGGCCCAGCCGCCACGTCAACCAAGTGGAGACGTAATCCGCGTATTACGTCTTCCAGAACCGAAGACGTATTCCGCTGAAATGCGCGACCAGCCCAGCCCGGTTCTGAAATCAGCCCGCTCTGTTTTTTTTCTGGGTGAGCAGCGGATAGCTATCGCTCGCTCGCTCGTTTCTCCCAAACCGTAACTCCGATTGAGGTGATTCAAATTTGTAAATTCTTAGTTTGAAAAGCTCTGTCCAGTAGTATCAGTTTTACATTTTTTGTAAAATACTTGTATGCTCAGCACCTTTGTGTGCATGCGTAGGTTTTTCGCGGTACCGGCAAACTGAGGCCCTAAACCGCGACGTCCGTGACCCCCCAAACCAAACGGTGTCGATCTTCGGAGGCAAGCTAAACCCTTGCTCTGAGAAGTCCCTCAATGCTATTTGTTATTTGCTTATTGCCATACTGAGTGTTTATATCTGTCTGCGTTCGGTATATATGATGTCGGTCTGTTATTGTTGTGTTCAATATGTTACTTCGAATATTGCTCCTGCCATGTTTTATTCATCATCCATGTATGCATTAGAATGACGTGTGAATTAAATTGTGCGCCTCGCACTTGCGTGGCTTTGTCGAACCCTCTAAATAAACAACTATAAAACCTGCGTTTCTATGATTGTTTGCTTCTTCTTCTTCGCCGAGGTGAGGTGCGGACGAATGTCGTCTTATGATCCTCGGAGTTGGGGGCATTTGCCAAAAGAGTTATTTGTTTCTTATCCCTCCATCAAATATGGTTAGCGTAAGCCACCCGGACTGCGATGCTTGGGAGCTGACTTTCCATTTGGTTCTTTTTGCCAAGATTGCTGACACCACGTCAGGTTAATCCTTGAGTGGAATGGATGCTTTCTTTCTTATGATTGCTTTTCGGTTCATTGTTTGGAGGCTACATGCCTCACCAACTTTGTAATTAATCTGCGAGGGCGCTGGCTGGAGGAACCGCCACAGTCGTCCGATCAAACCAATGAAGCTATATTTTGTAGTTGATCTGTGGTGGCGCTTGTTGGCGGGATCGCCACGATAGTCACCCGGTCGACGCTAACCAACTAGTTGATTTGTGGTGGCGCTTGTTGGCGGGATCGCCACGATAGTCACCCGGTCGACGCAAACCGACTAAACCATAATTCGTAATTGACCTGTGGTGACGCCGGCTGGAGGAACCGCCATAGTCACGCAGTTAATACAAACAAACTATTGCTTGAACTATGCTGTCGCTAATGTCTTGTTGTTTGATATATATTATTATGATATTGTGATTGTTGTGTTGGAATAACCCTCTGTTGTTTGGACTTGTTATGATGAAACTTGATTAAATGAAACACCCCTCCAAACTTCGATAGGGTCAGTCCATAGTGCCACTAATCTGAACATCGAAAGCACTATCACTGTCACTCACATGGGCGGGCCTTGACCTACGTAATCCTATCGAGCCTCCTTTGATGCCACCCTTTTTGGCAAGTCTAGTCGGTTACCATAGTTGGTCGGGGCTAGTCTTGCGAAGGTTCCGGAGCTAGGCGTCGCTCAATGGTTGGGGACGTGCCGGATTCACTTCTGCATAAGGCATATAGTTATGTCGGTGGCTATATAGGGAGTGTCTTGATGGCGTGAACGGTTGAGTGAGTGTATCAGACCGTCATATTGATGTGATCCTAAAGTACCGGTTGTTAATGATCCACTTGGATGAGTGAAGTATTGCAACCTCTCGAGAGTGTCAAATCTGGATGTCTAGCCTCGTTCCAAGGTCATGGAACAACAGTTCAGTGTCGGTCACACTATTGTCTTTGTCGAGTCAGGAGGTTAAACATAAGTTCTGTTTGAAAGAAAGATGAACAACCTGTTTTCACTAAGTGAACAATAAGTTGATGCAGGGAATGTTACTCAAGATGTGATTGTGAACCAGGTTAGGGATGGCGGTGTGATGCGTTGGGAAGCCTATAGTTAGGCCAGAGCCCACATCAACCGTGCGCGCCCAGAGTGAAATGATGAGGCCAGTGGGCCTAGCAGTGATCACAGGTGATGTTGTGCATTATTTGGTACCCACTTGGTACACCCGTTTACTCGTCACAGGTAAGCCCTTTGTATGATTGCCGGTACATGATCCAACCCCACCTGGCTTGGACTCTGTACTGTTGATACCCCCGTTGCTTGCTTATGACATGTTTGGTTGTCAATATCATGCTACTTTTATGTCATGAATCTAGAGTACACCTTGCCATGTTGTAGGGATTTATTTCCATTATGTATACCCTGCTGCATGATTGTTGGATTGTTTGTAGTGAGTGGCGATTCTTGCTGAGTGCATACAAATGTACTCACGGGCCTTGTGATTGTGGCCAGATTTTGGCGAGGACTCAACTTCCACCTTAGCAAGGACCAGGAGCAGAAGCGTGCTAGGATCAGTAGCCCAGCCAGATACCTGTGGAGTGGAGCCGCTCCAAGCCATTGCCTCATTTATGTCTTCCGCTGCCAGTTAAAACTTTGAGTTGGGCCATGCTTGGCATGATATTTTGTAATGCCTTGATGGCCTTGTAAACCTTTTGTAGCACTTTGTGCCTGATTGTGTAATGATATCCGCTATGTTGCATTGTCGTAATGTGCGGCCAGATATCTTGAGCTGGCGCACGGGGCGACCGCCTCTCTGGAAATATGTGCCAGAGCGGGGTGCCATAGAGCATGGTATCAGAGCACCAGGCTGGCTATAGACTACCCTAGCATGGAAAACCCCGCCTTACTTTTACCCGACATGAGCCCAATGGATTTGACCCATCTCCGCCTAACCGGCATGGCTCGTGACGGTCAATAGTATGGTGCAGTAGGACTTGTCCCATTCCCTGAGAGAGGCTCGCCGATTTCTTCCATGAGAAGGAATCGACACAACCCAGCTTATATGAGACCCAGTCCTAGCTGCCGTTTAACCCCACCCTCGCCTGCTATCCTTAGCCAACCCAGCTCTCTTGAAGCAGGATCCCGCAAAGGAATCCCGCATTCTCATCCTACACCCAGAGCCAGAGGAATCCGATGGCAAACCCCAAGGTCATCCTGGAAACCACCGCCGCTGATTATGGCGGATTCCCAGTGATTCTTCGGAAGGCCGTCTCTGATACTCTTGGCAGGCCTGATCTCCCTCGGTATGTGGTGTTCAAGAACTCACTCTCGCTAGACGGGAGTGAATTTCGAGCGAACGTGCATATCGGCTCGTGTCCGTTGGGCACAAGCATGACGTACCTGATCCCAGGTAGGAGCATGCCCACTCTTGCTCAAGCCATCCAGATAGCAGCCTATGAAGGTCTCGTCCGCCTACGGTACTCAGAACCTGCAATGGCGAAAAGTCGAGCTTTCCACTTTCTCCCAGCCCGACCCCAACCTGGCGCGGAGGCCATCCAAACCTCCATCGAAGGCGAAGCCGACCCTGCCGTCATCACCCTGGTCACCTACGCAGCTGCAATGACCAGGTTCAGCAATTCTCTGATAGAAGAACTCGCAACCACAAGGCGCAGCCTTGGTCACGCTCACTTGCAACAGTGTCGAGCAAGGAACCCACCTACCCTCAACCATGGGCAAGCTCGAGGTACCGGAGCCCCAGTCCCAGATGACTTGCTGGAACGCAGTCTGGATGTGTCTGTGGCGCAAGTACTAGCCCGAATGCAGCAACAACCCCAAGAACAAGGTGTAATCCTTGAAGGCAGGCCGATGATTCCCCACCCACCGGAAGATGCAGATGTGGACACCACTCTTCGTCTTGGCCCCGCTCCACCGACCCCCAGAGGCCGTCAAGCGGAATAGAGCCCTGTTTGTTTAGTCTGAGTGACGCTCGTATGATGGTAGGTGAGAAGCCGTGAGCTTGTTTGTTTTCCTTATGTTGGTTGTAATGCAAGTTTGTTGTCTGTTTCTTGGTTGATGTCGAATCAGCCGAAATAAAACTTGGTATTCTTATCCTCTGGTTAGCCACTTGGTTGACACATGATGGAAGATCATGCCTTTCTTTAGTTAAAGGTTTGGAAGAAAAGACAGATCACTTAAAACAGGGACAGTATATGTGAACCCAGACGCATATACCCACCTGTGAGTAATGCAAACTTTGAATGGGATTATTTTGTAGTATGCAAATTATTTTGTGTGTGTTGCATAAGTTTAACTATTAAGTGGAAGTATTTTATGAGACACTGTAACCACGGTGTCCCGCCCACTTAATGTTGGCTCGCGCATAGGTTTGAAAAACTCCTACATGTAGCACCCCAAGGTTCCTCACCCAATATGAACCTTGTCTGGACGCATGTTAAAGAAAGGGCCCGAGCCCTCCACGAGCAACTCCCTCCCAAGCCTTAAAATGCTTGTTGAGTGTTCTTTCTCGCTGGAACACAGAAGGATTTTTGTAGAGTGTTTTCTGTCTATGTTTGCTTGTGCTTGCCTATACGGTATGGTTGAAATGATTATGCCATACTGCTGCAGCCGTTTGTTTTGGGCCATAAAATGCAGAAATGTTTTATAAAATGATGTTTTGCTACAAGTAGAAATTCTCCTACCCATGCTTGTATCCCTGCCATTTAATCTTGCTGCAAGACACGAACTGTACACGGATGGACAATTTCCGAAATTGATGATGCAAGTTCTACTCCAACTGGGACACCGCGACTACTTCAACGTGAAGAGGTACCCCGAGACGTGTTATTTTCCTCGTATCCCGGAGTTCTATAGGGAAAATTTCTTTGCAAAAACAAACTTTGGGAATGGCTCTATCCCACAAAATTTTGGTGTTTGTGATCCCACCCTTGTGGCGCGAACATCGTTGTTTGAAAACAAACCTTGTTTCTTTTTCCAAACTGGTATATACATGAAAGGGGCACCTGCCATGTATGTATTGCTTTGGAAAAATAAAACCTTTTGTTGTACGCACATGAAAGGGGCACCTGTTGTGTGTGTATAACTTGTCAAAAATAAAACCTTAGGAGAAGGTTATGATTAGCATATCCCTGCCTTTTGTTTATAAAGGTTTTTGAGTTCTTACTCACCCCAGTTGATCTTGTTAGATTATTTGATAATTTGGTTGTAGATCTTGTTTGATCTTGCCCTGTTTGTGCAAAACCTTAGATTTTAAATTCATAAGCATGTGAGTAGATCCTATGTTGTTTGATGTATGAGCCCTACCATGCCATCCCTAGAATGCATTAAGTGCGATAAAAATATCGAGCCTTGAGATACCTGGTTTTAGGAAAATCCCGTTGAGTGTTGATCTCTCTATGTGAGTCCAATTATACTGGTTGTAGAGGGGTTTACGCAAAAGGGTTATAAATATAGGGGTATATTAAGACCGTACAAGAAATATCTTGTGTAACCCCGGGAATCTCTATAAGTCTCCGAATCTCGGGACGAGATTCTTTTTAAGGGGGGAAGGTTTGTAACCCCCGAAAATTTAGACCGAATTTTAAATTAAATTTTGGACGCCGGAAAAACTTTTCGGGTTTCAAATATTTTCTTCAAACCTGTTGGTCTTTGATGTGACTTTGGTTTCGCGCTCTTAGAAAATTCCCCCACAATCCCCGTTCTTTGTCGACCTCCACCATAAATTCCATGACATTGTTTTATCTGTTAAACCATTGGTTCCAAAATCCTTCCGGCCTATCCCACTAAAAGCCTCCACCGCAATTTCAGCTTGGAATAAATTCTACCCAGCTACCATATGGTTCCCTCATACACAGAGATCACTTCCACGGAAAAATATTTCATAGCCCCATGCAATATTCCTAAGTTAAACCTATTCCCTATTATGTCGGTTTCAATCCGAAAATTATCCAGACACCTTCCACTCATCCAAAATTCCACGATTTTGGGGAGATGCATGAATCCACCTCCTGAACATTTCACTCTACTGTCCCAACCTCATTTGAGCAATATATGAGGTACTTCCTTTGTAGTGCTCTTTCCTTGCCTATTAGCAAATTCCAAAGGAACCCCTCTTTGTATGTCTCCAAAAATTCTACAAAAATTCAGAGATGACCCCTAGGCAGTCTGTAGTCCGTTTATGCAAAAATATTTGGTACCTTGTTAAGAAAATATTTGACCTTTCCTCTGTCCAAGTTTCTGCCCTAAAATTCAAATGTTTTTAAAATCTAGTCAAATGATTTTTGTAGTGGGAGAAGAGTGCCTAGATGCAAGCATTAGGAGTTCCCACACCTCTGGGAAAAGTCTTGACCAAACCAAAAATCATTTGCCTCCTCAAACAATCGAATTCAAATTGGACCAGTACTGTTTTTCAAAAGTTCTAGTCGCACGAAGTTTCGAATTTGCAAAAAACTTTAGTCACCAAAGTTGTGGAGTTTTGATTTTGGCATGCAGTGGTGAAAACCCCATCGCGTTTGGAGCTCCGAGTCGCCGGGAACGCGACGATGCCGCCCGTGTCGCGTCCAGGCCGCACGCTTTGCTTAGACCCTAAACCCCGATTACTGTTGTGGACGGTGCCTAATCCGTGTGCTGCAGTGCACCTCGTGCCCTCCCTGTGCACCAGCTCCCCTTCTTATCTTCTCCACCGACAGCACAGGGCTTGGAAGATAAAGGGCAAAGCTCTCCCGTGCATCCCCCCTCCTCCTCCCATTTTCTCCTCCTTCCCTCGGAACCGTGGAGAGCAACTCAAGCTTCTCGCAGCCCAGCACCCTCACTCTCCCCCTCCTGGAGCCCCTCTGCTCCTCTAGCCACGAGAGGGCGGAGCCCTGCTCCGTTCCGGCCATGGACGACGTCGTCGGTCCGCTGACCACGGCGAGCTCCACGCCGAGCCCTCCCTCGATTCAAGCCGTGGAGGAGTTCCCCAAGGTCCCCTCTTCCTCCCGGACAACTTCTTGTGCGAAATGGTGGCCCGAGGCCTCGTACCCGTCCAAGAACCGCCGGCGGCGAGCTCGCCCAGAACGCTCCCGTGGCGGCGCCTCCAGGGCTTCCCGTGCCCGTGGCCGACCTCGCCGGAGGCGGCGCATCGGGGCGGTCCTGCCCGCATCACGGCGGCACGCACCAGGGCGGCGGCGGCAGGCGGCGGCCGAGCCGGCCCGAGCCGCGCAAGGCGCTCCCGAGCGTGGTCAACGCGGGGAGGAAGAGGCCGCCGATGTGGCGCCAGCGTGGCGCCTTGTGACGCGACCAGTGGGGCCCGGCGTGGCCCAACCGCCACGTCAACCAAGTGGAGACGTAATCCGCGTATTACGTCTTCCAGAACCAAAGACGTATTCCGCTGAAATGCGTGACCAGCCCAGCACGGTTCTGAAATCAGCCCGCTCTGTTTTTTTTTTCTGGGTGAGCAGTGGATAGCTATCGCTGGCTCGCTCGTTTCTCCCAAACCGTAACTCCGATTGAGGTGATTCAAATTTGTAAATTGTTAGTTTGAAAAGCTCTGTCCAGTATTATCAGTTTTACATTTTTTGTAAAATACTTGTATGCTCAGCACCTTTGTGTGCATGCGTAGGTTTTCCGCGGTACCGGCAAACCGAGGCCCTAAACCGCGACGTCCGTGACCCCCCAAGCCAAACGGTGTCGATCTTCGGAGGCAAGCTAAACCCTTGCTATGAGCAGTCCCTCAATGCTGTTTGTTATTTGCTTATTGCCATACTGAGTGTTTATATCTGTCTGCGTTCGGTATATATGATGTCGGTATGTTATGTTTGTGTTCAATATGTTACTTCGAATATTGCTCCTGCCATGTTTTATTCATCATCCATGTATGCATTAGAATGATGTGTGAATTAAATTGTGTGCCTTGCACTTGCGTGGCTTTGTCGAACCCTCTAAATAAACAACTATAAAACCTGCGTTCCTATGATTGTTTGCTTCTTCTTCGCCGAGGTGAGGAGCGGACGAATGTCGTCTTATGATCCTCGGAGTTGGGGGCATTTGCCAAAAGAGTTATTTGCTTCTTATCCCTCCGTCAAATATGGTTAGCGTAAGCCACCCGGACTGCGACGCTTGGGAGCTGACTTTCCACTTGGTTCTTTTTGCCAAGATTGCTGACACCACGTCAGGTTAATCCTCGAGTGGAATGGATGCTTTCTTTCTTATGATTGCTTTTCGGTTCATTGTTTGGAGGCTACATGCCTCACCAACTTTGTAATTAATCTGCGAGGGCGCTGGCTAGAGGAACCGCCACAGTCGTCCGATCAAACCAACTAAGCTATATTTCGTAGTTGATCTGTGGTGGCGCTTGTTGGCGGGATCGCCACGATAGTCACCCGGTCGATGCTAACCAACTAGTTGATCTGTGGTGGCGCTTGTTGGCGGGATCGCCACGATAGTCACCCGGTCGACGCAAACCGACTAAACCATAATTCGTAATTGACCTGTGGTGACGCCGGCTGGAGGAACCGCCATAGTCACGCAGTTAATACAAACAAACTATTGCTTGAACTATGATGTCGCTAATGTCTTGTTGTTTGATATATATTATTATGATATTGTGATTGTTGTGTTGGAATAACCCTCTGTTGTTTGGACTTGTTATGATGAAACTTGATTAAATGAAACACCCCTCCAAACTTCGATAGGGTCAGTCCATAGTGCCACTAATCTGAACATCGAAAGCACTATCACTGTCACTCACATGGGCGGGCCTTGACCTACGTAATCCTATCGAGCCTCCTTTGATGCCACCCTTTTTGGCAAGTCTAGTCGGTTACCATAGTTGGTCGGGGCTAGTCTTGCGAAGGTTCCGGAGCTAGGCGTCGCTCAATGGTTGGGGACGTGCCGGATTCACTTCTGCATAAGGCATATAGTTATGTCGGTGGCTATATAGGGAGTGTCTTGATGGCGTGAACGGTTGAGTGAGTGTATCAGACCGTCTTATTGATGTGATCCTAAAGTACCGGTTGTTAATGATCCACTTGGATGAGTGAAGTATTGCAACCTCTCGAGAGTGTCAAATCTGGATGTCTAGCCTCGTTCCAAGGTCATGGAACAACAGTTCAGTGTCGGTCACACTATTGTCTTTGTCGAGTCAGGAGGTTACATAAGTTCTGTTTGAAAGAAAGATGAACAACCTGTTTTCACTAAGTGAACAATAAGTTGATGCAGGGAATGTTACTCGAGATGTGATTGTGAACCAGGTTAGGGATGGCGGTGTGATGCGTTGGGAAGCCTATAGTTAGGCCAGAGCCCACATCAACCGTGCGCGCCCAGAGTGAAATGATGAGGCCAGTGGGCCTAGCAGTGATCACAGGTGATGTTGTGCATTATTTGGTACCCACTTGGTACACCCGTTTACTCGTCACAGGTAAGCCCTTTGTATGATTGCCGGTACATGATCCAACCCCACCTGGCTTGGACTCTGTACTGTTGATACCCCCGTTGCTTGCTTATGACATGTTTGGTTGTCAATACCATGCTACTTTTATGTCATGAATCTAGAGTACACCTTGCCATGTTGTAGGGATTTATTTCCATTATGTATACCCTGCTGCATGATTGTTGGATTGTTTGTAGTGAGTGGCGATTCTTGCTGAGTGCATACAAATGTACTCACGGGCCTTGTGATTGTGGCCAGATTTTGGCGAGGACTCAACTTCCACCTTAGCAAGGACCAGGAGCAGAAGCGTGCTAGGATCAGTAGCCAGCCAGATACATGTGGAGTGGAGCCGCTCCAAGCCGTTGCCTCATTTATGTCTTCCGCTGCCAGTTAAAACTCTGAGTTGGGCCATGCTTGGCATGATATTTTGTAATGCCTCGATGGCCTTGTAAACCTTTTGTAGCACTTTGTGCCTGATTTTGTAATGATATCCGCTATGTTGCATTGTCGTAACGTGCGGCCAGATATCTTGGGCTGGCGCACGGGGCGACCGCCTCTATGGAAATATGTGCCAGAGCGGGGTGCCACACGTGTGCAGAACTTCCGCCAAGGTTGCCATTTTGCCTATCTTGCTGGGCTCGCCTTTCTCTAGAAACCTCTTCTTTGGAGCCCCGGGAGGCTCTGAAAACTGTGGATCGGTTGCCGGGGTCCCCAGGTTGGCGGCGTCAGTTGCCGCCACCTGCGCTAAGGCTGCACGGTGACATCCGCCACGAAAACCTGCTGCATGTTGACGGAGGAGCCCGTAGCCACCTCAGAAGGCGTAGGCTCAGGTGCAATGAAACACTGCTTGACCCGTTGCTCAAACATGCTTGCAGAATCTTCTTCGGAGTCAGAATCTACGTTGATGTGAACAGTAGATCTGGATCCGGCATCCGACATCACATCATCCTGGAGCGCAGGAAGAATAGATTCGGGATCTTGGCTGTTAGGCTGGGAGTCGGATCCCAGTCCTGTCATGCCGACAAAGTGTAGATCTGAATCTGCGGACTCCTGAGAGGAGGCAAACTCAGATCTGTCTTGATTGTAGGGCAGGTGGGATGGCGAGTAAATTCGTGGCAACCCATATGCCTCGGAAGTGTAGCCGATGAATACATCGACGCCGCCAAATGGCACAACTCCGCATCCGACAATGTAGTCGTCTGCAGGGATGTAGGACTCGTCGCAGCGGATGTAGTGGTTGTCGCCGTAGCGAACGGCGCGGCGACGGCGATTGTTTCGCCGATGCCGCCTACGGTTCCTGCCTGGAACATGACGCCTAACGCCTTAGGCCCCACGGTGGGCGCCAACTGTCGTCGTATCGGCATCTTGGATAGGAGACGGGGTCCTGCTAGCCGAGGGTGAACGTAGGGCAAAAAGGTGGACGTCGTCGAGGTCAGGATTGTACATGGCAGTTTACCCAGCTTCAGGCTCCACGGCGGTGGCAGAGCCCTACGTGCTGCTATAATTCACTATGGGCAAATAGCCGAGGTACAGGTTACAATGAGGTTTATTGTATGTTGACTGGATGAAAGTATGAGAGTATGCCTAAAGGCTTCCCGTGGTCCGGCCTATATAGGCGGCCGGACCTAGGGTTACAAGGAGATTACGTATCCGGCAAGTATACAGAGTCCTAAACCTAGCCGGCAAGTCTGCCGCCTTAGGTCTTGGTCTTGGTGGCTTCGTGGGCTTCAGTCTTGGGCCTCCTCCTTGCCGGCATCCGCCTTCCTTGGTCGTCAGCTATCTGGGCCGCCCAGCAGGCAAAGCCTTTACCACCACTGTGGGCCACCCGGGACTAGCCGGATTGATCCATGCTGGTGATACCCTAGTAGGTATATCCCCAACAAACGTCATTGCTTATATAGTATGACAATAACGGTGTCCCTCTCAGGTATCGGAAGGGAGTATGTTGAGATGCGGGATCAAGAGCGGGATTTGCCAATCCGCATAGCAAGATAGATACTCATGGGCCCACTCGGTGAGATTATGTCAAAAAAGCTTGCAAGCATGTGACTAGGTCACGGGGACATATTATCACGGACGAGTAGAAGATGGTGTTGTCGATAACAAGATCAAGCTAGGTATCATGATATCTATGAACGAGTCTCGGACACGCTAAGTATCGCCAGGCAAAAAGTTTAAGACTCGACGTCTAGGTTCGAACGATGAAGTTATTCGTTATCTCACAGGGATTAATTCTGGGTATCCAAGGTCCACGAATTAATCATTAATCGGAGGGCGTGTCTCGATTATGTCTGGCGAGATCTCGAACAGCTAGGGTAACACACTTAAGGGAGGATGACATTTATAACTAGATTGGAAATAAAGAGAAAATAAAAAGAGCACCGGAAATGTTCCGGGAGAGTTCCGATGGAGATCGGAGAGCGACGAAATAGTTTTCGGAGCTAGAATTAATTAGATAAAATGTATTTGATATTAATTAGTTGAATTAATAATTAAATATATTTTTTATTTAATTAAATTTGAATTTAAAAGGCATTAAAAGCTAAATGGGCCTTAGAGGCCCATTAGGGGAAAATCCCAAAAAGGAAAAAAAAAGGGAGAAGGGCCAGCCGCCCTAGGTGGGCCGAATGGGGCCCACCTAGTGGCCGGCTGCCTCCTTGGCCGGCTAGGCCATGTGGGGATTAGTCCCACATGGCTTAGCCAAGGGAGATGGTCTCCCTCCTCGGGTGCCCCTTGCCTTTGAAAGACACACCAATTTATCTCTCTCTCCCATTTAATCGTGACTCCGCAATTGGAGTCGTGTACGGGGTGAGTGTTTCTCCACCATAGCACTCCGCCGTGCTGCTGGATTTCCGGTTCAAGTCTTTGTTTCTCGTCCCTGGATCGGAGCCCGGAGGAAGTCATCTTCGCCGTACGTGTGCGATTCCCTGCGAAGTGCCACGCCTATGGCGCTCGGAGGTCTTCTTCCTCTACACGACCTTGAGGTCGGCTTCGTCGGCTTCATCGACAACGCTTGTGCGGGAGCGTGATCCCGCTTTTCGGTCTACAAGGGTATGTATATCGATCTCCTGCGTATTACTATATCTGCAGAGTATAGATCCTGGCTAGTTTAAGGTTATCGTTATTAGGAAATTTTTTGTTTTCTGCCTACGATCCCCTTTCAGTGGTATCAGAGCCGATCTATGCGTAGATATAGCTGTACGCTTTTAGAACCCGTGTTTATCACGGGGGCATCGTTCTTTTATTTGCTACCCTCTAGCGTGCACTTGCTTTTCCGGCGGCATTGAGTTGATGAAGCGGCCCGTACCGACCTTACGCGTATGCTTACACGAGACTGGTTCCACAACTGACATACGGCTTGTACCGTATATGTGGCTGGCGGGTGTCTGTCTCTCTCTCTTTAGTTGGTCTTGCATTTTCAATGGAGGGCCCGAAAGGGATAAATAAACATGCAATTATTTGATCGTTGTTGTGGTCATAGGTTCGTAGGTATGAAGCGGTTCTATTTACGACAGCCCCTAGCCACGTAAAATATGCAAAAGATAAAGTAGAAAGCGTCTAACTTTATTTTGCAGGGGCAATATGATATGGTCAAGGTAGGTTTATTAAATTGTTTATAAACTGTGGGCGCGAAGGAGACCATCGGCGCAAGACCATATCATGTCGCATTACATTTGATGTTTTTGAGTGCATCTTATATTGTGTATATATATTGTTATATATTAGTTACACGGCGGTAGTAATATAAGATGATCCCTCCAAAATACCATTAGTGTTCTCCTTTGGCGTGCACCACCAAGAAAGTTCTACGTTATGAGGCAGGCCATGACGATCGGGTGTCATACATATCGTCGTTCGCATACAGTGGGTGTAAGACATGTTTGCACAAGCGTTTACGCTGGAGGTTATAATGGCGAGCCTAGCATGTACAGACATGGCCTCGGAACACGGTGACCGAAAGGTCGAGCATGAGTCACAGAGTTGTTGTGATTGACATTCCGATGTCTACCTTTGAAGTTGTGTTGCCGGCTCTGACGATGAGGGGTTGCACAATGGATTAGGGTCGTGTAATCACTGAAGCGATTAGAGGGATATTCGTTTGAGTGGGAGTTCTTGTAGTTTATTTTCTAAAAACTTGAACTCAATTAAATTTATGAACAAAGTCTTATGTTTTTGCAAATTCCATTGTAGATGTCTCGCCCCACCTTTAACCTAGGCCTGTTCCTTGAGAAAGAAAAGCTTAAGACCAATGGGTCTAACTTCATGTCCTGGTTCCGCAACCTGAGGATCCTCCTCACTCCCCACAAGGTGGCTATGTCCTGGAAGCCGCCATTGGAGATCCCCCTGCGATCACCGCCTCTGAGGATGAAAAGAAAGCCTATCTGACCAAGACGATGATTTCGCCTTCGTGCAGAGTGGCATGCTCTACGCCATGGAAGCTGACCTGCAGAAGCGTTTTGAGAAGATGAGTGCCTTCGAGATAATCTCTGATCTCAAGGCTGTCTTTGCGCCGCAGGCCAAGGCTGAGAGGTATGAAGCTTCTGAGCTCTTCTTCTCAGCCAAGATGGAGGAGCACAGCAGTGTGAGCGAGCACGTGGTCAAGATGTCTGGCTACGTTCAACGCCTGAACGCTCTGGAATGCAAGATTCCTGATGAGCTGGCGATTGATAGGGTGCTGCAATCGTTGCCCCCTAGCTTCAAAGGCTTCGTCATGAACTACAACATGCAGGGCATGGCTAAGAGCCTGTCTGAGGTGTTCGTGATGCTGAAGACTGCTGAGGTGGAGATCAAGAAGGAGCACACGCTGTTGATGGTCAACAAGACCGTCGATTTTAAGAAATCCTGTGGGAAGGGAAAGAAGAACTGGAAGCCGAGGAAGGATGGCAAGCCTGTTGCCCGATCCAAGGCCAACAAATCTGGTCCCAAACCTGGCGTGGAATGCTTCTACTGCAAGGGAGATGGTCACTGGAAGCGCAACTGCCCCAAGTACCTGGAAGACAAGAAGGCCGGCAAGATTGCCGGGAAAGAGAAAGGTATATGTGATATACATGTTATTGATGTTTACCTTACATGCGCCCGGAGTAATACCTGGGTATTTGATACCGGTTCTGTTGCTCACATTTGTAACTCTCAGGTGGAGTTGCAGAATAAACGGCGCCTGGCGAAGGATGAGGTGACGATGCGCGTCGGCAATGGATCAAAAGTTGACGTGGTGGCTGTCGGCACTCTCCCTCTACATCTACCATCGGGATTAGTTTTGGTTTTAAATAAATGTTATTTTGTACCGTCTCTGAGTGTAAACATTATAAGTGGTTCTTGCTTGTTGCAAGACGGATATTCGTTCAATTCAGTACAAGTGGTTGTGCTATTTCGATGAATGATATCTTTTATGTTGATGCTCCTGTGAATAATGGTTTATTCTGCTGAATCTCGATCGTAGTACTCACATTCATAACGTAGATGCCAAGAGGATTAAACTTAGTGGCGATACCGCCATGTATATGTGGCATTGCCGTCTCGGTCATATTGGTATAAAGCGCATGAAGAAACTCCATACTGATGGACTTTTAGACTCGTTGGATTTTGGATCCCTCGATACATGCGAACCGTGCCTCATGGGCAAGATGACCAAGACACCGTTCAATGGTTTCATGGAACGGGCGTCGGACTTGTTGGAGTCATACATACAGATGTGTGTGGGCCAATGAGCGTGTCGACACGCAATGGTTATCGTTACTTTGTCACCTTCACCGATGACTTGAGTAGATATGGGTATATCTATTTGATGAAACACAAGTCTGAAACGTTTGAAAAGTTCAAAGAATTTCAAAGTGAAGTTGAAAATCAACTCAACAAGAAAATCAAGCACCTTCGATCCGATCGTGGTGGCGAATATTTGAGTTTTGAGTTTGGCACACATCTGAAGGCCTGTGGCATTGTGCCGCAACTTACGCCGGCTGGAACACCGCAACGCAACGGTGTGTCCGAGCGACGTAATCGTACCCTATTAGATAGTGTCCGGTCTATGATGTCTCTTACCGACTTGCCCGTATCATTTTGGGGATATGCGTTAGAAACAGCCGCATTCATTTTAAATAGGGCTCCGTCCAAATCCGTAGAAACGACACCGTATGAGATATGGCATGGCAAGAAACCCAAGTTGTCGTTCCTGAAGGTCTGGGGTTGTGAGGCGTACGTTAAGAAACTACAGCCCGACAAACTCGAACCGAAATCGGAGAAAGTCGTCTTTGTAGGGTATCCACGGGAAACCATAGGATACACCTTCTACAACCAAGCCGAGGGCAAAACGTTTGTCGCGAAGAACGACACCTTTCTCGAGAAGGAGTTTCTCGCCAAAGGAGTAAGTGGGAGGAAAATAGACCTCGACGAGATAGTTGATCCTGAACTCGAAATTCCGAGTGGCGCAACGGAAACTGTTCCGGAACCGTCCTCCACAGATGGAGTGGGAGCAAATGTCGAGGATGCTATTCTACCTCGTAGGTCTGGAAGGACACGTGCCACACCAGAGTGGTACGGCAACTTGGTCTGCACCGTCATGTTAATTGAACAAGACGAACCTACGAACTACAAAGAGGCTATGGAAGGGCCCGAGTCCGAGAAATGGCTTAAAGCCATGAAATCCGAAATAGGATCCATGTATGACAACAAAGTATGGACTTTGATGGAGATTCCCGAAGGGCGCAAGGCCGTCGAGAATAAATGGATTTTTAAGAAGAAGACTGATGCTGATGGTAATGTGACCGTCTATAAAGCTCGGCTTGTCGCAAAGGGTTTCCGACAAGTTCATGGAATTGACTACGATGAAACGTTTTCACCGGTAGCGATGCTAAAGTCTATTCGGGTTTTGCTAGCACTTGCTGCATATTACGATTATGAAATATGGCAGATGGATGTCAAAACAGCGTTCCTAAATGGCAACATTGAGGAAGAGTTGTATATGGTACAACCTGAAGGTTTTGTCGATCCAGAAAATGCTGGCAAGGTATGCAAACTTCAGCGTTCCATTTATGGACTGAAGCAAGCATCTCGGAGCTGGAATCTCCGCTTTGATGAGGTGATCAAAGGTTTTGGATTTATCCAAAATGCGGAAGAGACCTGCATTTACAAGAAAATGAGTGGGAGCTCGGTTGTGTTCCTAGTTCTATATGTGGATGATATATTACTAATTGGGGATAATGTGGATCTTCTGAATAGCGTGAAGAAATATTTAAACAGTAAATTTTCGATGAAGGACTTAGGAGAAGCTGCATATGTATTAGGCATTAAAATCTATCGTGATAGATCAAGGCGTCTATTAGCGTTAAGTCAGAGTACTTATCTTGATAAGATACTGAAACGGTTCGGTATGGAGACGGCAAAGAAAGGTTCTCTGCCTCATCAAGAATAAGGTATTGAGAAAGTCTCCCTGTGACGGCACATGATAAAGCCGAGATGGCTAAACATCCCTATGCCTCAGCCATAGGTTCGATCATGTATGCCATGTTAAGTACACGACCCGATGTAGCATTGGCTCTTAGTTTGACGAGTCGGTTCCAAAGTAATCCTGGAAAGGATCATTGGATAGTTGTTAAGAACATTCTTAAGCATCTCAAGAAGACAAAGGAAATGTTCCTTGTGTATGGAGACTGTGAAGAAGAACTTGGCGTAACAGGTTACGTTGATGCAAGTTTCTGCACAGATCCAGATGACTCAAAGTCACAGACAGGATATATATTTTCAAGGTGAACGGTGGCGCTGTAAGCTGGAGAAGCTGGAAGCAACCTATAGTGGCCCAATCTACAATGGAATCGGAGTACATTGCTGCTTCGAAGCCGCGAATGAAGCTGTATGGCTGAGGAAGTTCATCATCGAGCTTGGAGTGTTCCCTAGCGCGCAAGACCCCGTAACCCTCTACTGCGACAACACGGGTGCTATTGCTAACGCGAAGGAACCAAGGTCTCACTCAACCGCCAAACACATTCTCCGACGCTTCCATGTGATACGACAGTATGTACAGGAAGGCGATGTGAAGATTTGCAAAGTGCATACGGATCTGAATGTGGCAGATCCCTGACAAAGCCTCTTCCACTACACAAGCATGTAAAACACCAGAATGCTATGGGTGTTAGGCTTTTACCAAGTTGTAATCTAGAATAAATTGTACTCTAGTGCAAGTGGGAGACTGAAGGAGATATGCCCTAGAGGCAATTAATAAAGTGTATTTATCATATCTCATTTGTTCATAATACGTTTTTGTATCATGCTATAACTGTATTAAGCGGAAATATTAATACACGTGTGATACGTAGACAACCAGGTCCCTAGTAGCCTCTACGTGACTAGTCCATTGTGCAATCGATGATCGAGGTTTCCCGATTATGTGACAACGGTGTCAGTTGACAATGGAGTCATATCGTTGATAGAATGATGTGTGGACATACCCAATATTTGTAGGACGTAGTCATTACGCCTTTGACCGTGAGATCAACTCTTATCGCTATTCCTGGAAGATGCTTTGATTGCATCAAACTTCATTGCTTATATAGTATGACAATAACGGTGTCCCTCTCGGGTATCGGAAGGGAGTATGTTGAGATGAGGGATCAAGAGCGGGATTTGCCAATCCGCATAGCAGGATAGATACTCCTGGGCCCACTCGGTGAGATTATGTCAAATAAGCTTGCAAGCATGTGACTAGGTCACGGGGACATATTATCACGGACGAGTAGAAGATGGTGTTGTCGATAACGAGATCAAGCTAGGTATCATGATATCTATGAACGAGTCTCGGACACGCTAAGTATCGCCAGGCAAAAGGTTTAAGACTCGACGTCTAGGTTCGAACGAAAGTTATTCGTTATCTCACAGGGATTAATTCTGGGTATCCAAGGTCCACGAATTAATCAATAATCGAGAGCGTGTCTCGATTATGTCTGGCGAGATCTCGAACCGCTAGGGTAACACACTTAAGGGAGGATGACATTTAAATAGATTGGAAATAGAAGAGAAAATAAAAAGAGAGCACCGGAAATGTTCCGGGAGAGTTCCGATGGAGATCGGAGAGCGACGAAATAGTTTTCGGAGCTAGAATTAATTAGATAAAATGTATTTGATATTAATTAGTTGAATTAATAATTAAATATTTTTTATTTAATTAAATTCGAATTTAAAAGGCATTAAAAGCTAAATGGGCCTTAGAGCCCATTAGGGGAAAATCCCAAAAAGGGAAAAAGAAAAAAAAGGGAGAAGGGCCAGCCCTAGGTGGGCCGAATGGGCCCACCTAGTAGCCGGCTGCCTCCTTGGCCGGCTAGGCCATGTGGGGATTAGTCCCACATGGCTTAGCCAAGGGAGATGGTCTCCCTCCTCCACCTATATATATGGGTACCCTTGCCTTTGAAAGACACACCAATTTCTCTCTCTCTCTCTCCCGTTTAATCGTGACTCCGCAATTGGAGTCGTGTACGGGGTGAGTGTTTCTCCACCATAGCACTCCGTCGTGCTACTGGATTTCCGGTCCAAGTCTTCCGCTGCTCGTCCCTAGATCGGAGCCCGGAGGAAGTCATCTTCGCCGTACGTGTGTGATTCCCTGCGAGGTGCCACGCCTGTGGCGCTCGGAGGTCTTCTTCCTCTACACGACCTTGAGGTCGGCTTTGTCGGCTTCATCGACAACGCTTGTGCGGGAGCGTGATCCCCGTTTTTCGGTCTACAAGGGTATGTATATCGATCTCCTGCGTATTACTATATCTGCATAGTATAGATCCTGGCTAGTTTAAGGTTATCGTTGTTAGGAATTTTTTTGTTTTCTGCCTACGATCCCCTTTCAGTATAGCCCACACACCACCATTCCGGGTCCTGGTTAAGACAAGTATGGTTTGTGTCAGAATGTGTCGGGTTATCAGTTACAGAAAAGAAAAAGATAGGACTTTTACCGTGGGAGGTTTGTGGTTGCACTGAATGGGGCAAGCCGGTCAGAGAATTACCACTCGGTTTTCGCAAGCAATTTCTTGGATGTTTTCAGGATTTGATCATCAGTAAGCACTATCTCGGAATAGCGCATGTTGTCAGTGGATTGCCGGTGTATTCATGAAATAACCAGGTCCTGATACTGAGTGGCTGAATATGCCACCCGATCCCGCACTTGACGAGGTATGTACCTTTGAGGCCATGGGCAAGCAAAGCCCTGGCCCGGCGAAGAAGAGGTTCAATCAAGACCCGGTCAGCCTCTTCTGCATTACTGTTCATCTTGGGGTCATACACCAAGGGGGAGTTTCGGAAAGCCAGGAAGCGGGCGTCATCTGTCTCAGGAGAGGTGTCTTTGCAATAGAAATATGTGTTTTGCCATCCCTTGGGGTGGCTGGCTAGAACCAAAGCCGGGAAAGTGCAAACTTTACAACGTTGAATTGACACCCCGCCATATGGTCCCAGAGCTTGGTCTTTGCGGTTTGGGGATTGCAGTAGAAAATTTCGAGGAATAATTCTAAACTAGGAGCCATTTGGAGATAATCCTCACAAAAGACCACAAAGTTGCTGATATTGAGAATGGAGTTGGGAGCTACGTCTTGCGGCCTAAGACCGTTGTATTTGAAGACTTGACGAAAGAATAAAGAACCAGGAGGGCAAGACCGCGCACAACATGATCGAGAAAGACTACAATTTCACCTTCGCGGGGTTCGAGGCGGATCTCTTCTCCTGGGGCGCGCCAGCTGATCTCGTTCTTAGAGGGGGAGCTCGCCGCAGTTCACGTATTCCTGCAGCATCAGCTCTATCATAGTGGACTTGGTCCAATTGACCGGAGCAACAGTTAGGGTGCCCGAGCCTGAGGCACGACCGGTCGTCTTCTTCGCGCCCCTGGGCCCCTTCGCCAGCTTCTTGTCCTTCACCATTGCTGATTGAGCTTGAGCTTGGATAAATGTGAGGGTAAACCCTTGATAGTCCATTTTGCATCACTATTTTATATCATAATTTACTGCTATTCATCGATATATTTCATATTTAGAAGTGTTACTTATGTTATTTTACCTATTTTGCATGTTTGATGAATAATGGAGAATTGGACACCGGAGTCAGGATTCTGCTGGAAAAAGCACCGTCGAGATGCACTATTTCTGAAGATCAATAAATCGAAGGAGACATATGGAAGTTCCTATTTTACCAGAAGATGGAGGAGGCCAAAAGGGGAGGCTGAGAAGGCACCTGGGGGCCCACCACCTGGCGCGGTGGGCCCCCTGCCGCGCCGCCTGGTGGTTTGGGGGCCCGGCCCACCTCAGCCGTTCCCCCTTCGCGTACTTGACCCCCTCGGAACCCTACACACAGAGGACGGCCATCGAAATATTCCGCCGCCTCCACGAGGCGGAAAACACCAGAGAGCGAAAAGCTCCCCTGCAGGAAGAAATCTGCCGGGGGAAATTCCCTCCCGGGGGGGAAATCGTCGCCATCATCACCGTCATCGAGCTGGACTTCATCGGGATCATCATCATCTCCACCGCCAACATCATCATCACCGCCGCTGCACCCCGTCTCCGCTGTAACATCTAGGGCTGAATCTTGTCTATTTCATAGGGGAAACTCTCCCGGTGTTGATTACTCTTGTTATTGATGCTATTGGGTGAAACCATTGGACTAAGGTTTATGTTCAGATTGTTATTCATCATCATATCACCTCTGATCATGTTCCGTATGATGTCTTGTGAGTAGTTCGTTTAGTTCTTGAGGACATGGGAGAAGTCTTGATGTTAGTAGTGAACTATGTTGAGTAATATTTAATGGTTTGATGCTTAAGTTGTGGTGTTATTCTTCTAGTGGTGTCATGTGAACGTCGACTACATGATACTTCACCTTTATGGGCCTAGGGGAATGCATTGTGTATTCGTTTGCCAATTGTGGGGTTGCCGGAGTGACAGAAACCTGAACACCCGTTGGTATATCGATGCATGAGGGATAGCAGGATCTCAAAGTTTAAGGCTGTGGTTAGTTTATCTTAATTACTTTCTTGTATTTGCGGATGCTTGCAAGGGGTATAATCACAAGTATGTATTAGTCCTAGGAAGGGCGGTGCATTAGCATAGGTTCACCCACACAACACTTATCAAAACAATGAAGATTAATCAACTATATGAAGCGAAAGCACTTGACAATATTCCCGTGTGTCCTCAAGAACGTTTGGTCATTATAAGTACAACAACCGGCTTGTCCTTTGCTGTAGAAAGGATTGGGCCACTCGCTGCAACTATTATTACTGCATTTTATTTACTTGTACTTTATTTATCTGTCATATCAAAAACTCCTAAAAACTTGTCTGTGAGCATTTACAGTGAATCCTTCATCAAAACCGCTTGTCAACACCTTCTGCTCCTCGTTGGGTTCGACACTCTTATTTATCGAAAGTACTACGATACACCCCCTATACTTGTGGGTCATCAAGACTATTTTCTGGCGCCGTTGCCGGGGAGTGTAGCGCTATTGGTAAGTGGAATTGGTAAGGGAAACATTTATTGTACGTGCTGTTTTTATTTTTGCCTGCTGCTATATCTCATTATGGAGGGGTCTTCTCTTGAATTCCTATTTGGGAAAACAACTACCACTGCTAAGGTAGTAGAGGAGGCGCCAGATGAGCAGGTAATACCGTTCAAAATTCCTATGAAAATTGTTGAACGTGTCACAAATAACCGCTATGCAGGAGATGGAACTGTCCATCCTGGAGATCATTTGTTATTTCTGCATGAATTGTGCGAGTTATTTAAGTGTGCAGGTATCTCGATGGGAGAAGTTAAGAAGAAATTATTCTCTCTATCACTGTCTGGTAAAGCTGCACATTGGTATAAACTGCTGAAGAATGGGTATTCTCTTGGATGGGAGGAAATTGTACCTCTCTTTTACTCCAAATTCTATCCTCCAAGTGAGATTCATAAGGATCGGAACCTCATATATAACTTCTGGCCCTATGATGGAGAGAGTATCGCTCAAGCGTGGGGGAGATTGAAGGCATTAATGCTCAAATGTCCCATTCATGAGCTTCCTGGTAATTTGTTATTGATAACTTTTATGCAAGACTCTCCTTTCAAGATAAAACTCTATTGGATACCACTTGTGCTGGATCGTTCACTCGTAATAAAGAAGAGTTTAAGTGGGACCTTCTTGATCGGATTCAGGAGAACACTGAAGGATGGGAGAATGACAAAGGTAGGGAGTCAGGTATAAACTATGACTTTGAGTGTGTTAAAAAATTTATGGATACTGATGATTATCGCAAAATTAGCACTACTTATGGTCTTGACTCTCAAATTGTTGCAAACTTTTATAAAGCCTTTGCTTCCTATTTCGGTTTGCCGAAGGAGGGTTTTAAAAATTATCATGAACCATATAAAGATGAATCTGTTTCTCATATATCTAAAGGTGTTGAGGTTAATGTTGCTGATCGCATTATTCCAGAACCTTATATTGAAAAAGTTCCTTTTCCTAATAAGATTAAGGAACATACTATCATAACTGGTGTTGTTAGTAAAAGTAATAAGAAAACTACCAAACCTGATGAGCAAATAACTGTTGAACCTGTTGTAGCATTGGTTAAAGATCTTGTCACTGAAAATTTAGAAGATAGACACATTATCTTTTGTGAGGATGCTTCTAATATTGTCTCACATCCTAAAAGTTCTAGGAAGTCTAGTGTTCCTGTGCTTTCTGTTAGGATAGGTGATCATTGCTATTATGGTTTATGTGATATTGGTGCAAGTTCTAGTGCTATTCCTTATGAGCTTTACAGGGAAATTATGCACGAAATTGCTCCTTGTAAACTTGAAGAGATTGATGTGGTTATTCAGCTTGCTAATAGGGAAACTATCTCTCCAATTGGTATCATTAGAGATGTCGAAGTCCTTTGTGGTAAGACTAAATACCCTGCTGATTTTCTTGTACTTGGGTCGGCTGCCAATGATAGTTGTCCTATTATTTTTGGTAGACCTTTTCTGAATACTTGTGGTGCTGTTATAGACTGTAAGAAAGAGAAAATCTTTACTAAATTTGCTGGTGAATCTTATGAATTCAATTTCTCTAAATTTGCTAAAGCACCTTATGAAACTGAATTGCCTAGTGAGGATTTTGAAATTGCTCAACTTGCATCTATTGTTCTTGCTCCTAACAATGCTTTGCAGCAACATATGGAGAATCATGAAAGTGAGAACTTCAGGGAAGAAAGGAATGAGCTTGATGAAGTATTCCTTCGTCAACCTATGCTCAAACACAATTTACCTGTGGAAGATTTGGGTACCACAATGCCACCCAAGGAGGATCCTGTTTTTGATTTGAAACCTCTGCCTGATAATCTTAAATATGCTTATATTGATGATAAGAAAATATATCCTGTTATTATCAGCTCTAAACTTTCAGGTACAGAGGAGGAAAGGTTATTGGGAGTGTTGAAACACCGCGGAGCTATGGGATATACTCTTGATGACCTGAAGGGAATTTCTCCTACTATATGTCAGCACGCCATCAACATGGAACCTGATGCAAAGCCTGTTGTTGAGCATCAGCGTCGTTTAATACCCAAGATGAAAGAAGTGGTAAGAAATGAGGTATTAAAACTTCTTGAAGCTGGTATTATTTATCCTATTGCTGATAGTAGATGGGTAAGTCCTGTGCATTGTGTTCCTAAGAAAGGAGGAATTACCGTTGTTCCTAATGAAAATGATGAACTAATTCCTCAAAGAGTAGTAGTTGGTTATAGGATGTGCATTGATTTTAGAAAGGTTAACAAAGTAACTAAGAAAGATCATTATCCTTTGCCTTTTATTGATCAAATGCTTGAGAGGTTGTCCAAGAAAACTCACTTTTGTTTCCTTGATGGGTATTCTGGGTTTTCTCAAATTGCTGTGAGAGCGCAAGATCAAGAGAAAACTACTTTTACTTGTCCTTATGGAACTTATGCTTATAGACGTATGCCTTTTGGTTTATGTAATGCTCCTGCTACTTTTCAAAGATGCATGTCTGCTATTTTTCATGGCTTTTGTGAGGAAATTGTGGAAGTCTTCATGGACGATTTCTCCGTCTATGGAACTTCCTTTGATAATTGTTTGCACAACCTTGACAAAGTTTTGCAGAGATGTGAAGAAACTAGCCTTGTTCTTAATTGGGAGAAATGCCACTTTATGGTTAATGAAGGAATTGTTCTTGGACATAAAATTTCTGAAAGAGGTATTGAAGTTGATCGAGCTAAAGTGGAGGCAATTGAAAAGATGCCTTGTCCCAAAGATGTTAAAGGTATTCGTAGTATTCTTGGTCATGCTGGTTTTTATAGGAGGTTTATTAAAGATTTCTCTAAAATTTCCAAGCCTCTTACTAATCTTCTTCAAAAAGATGTACCTTTGTTTTTGATGATGATTGTAAGGAAGCTTTTGAAACTTTGAAAAAGGCTTTAATCACCGCTCCTGTAGTTGAACCACCTGATTGGAATTTACCTTTTGAAATTATGTGTGATGCTAGTGATTATGCTGTAGGCGCTGTTCTTGGGCAGCGAGTAGATAAAAAGTTAAATGTTATTCATTATGCTAGTAAAACTCTTGATTCTGCTCAAAAGAATTATGCCACTACTGAAAAAGAATTTCTAGCTGTAGTTTTTGCTTGTGACAAATTTCGACCCTACATAGTTGATTCGAAAGTCACTATTCATACTGATCATGCTGCAATTAGATACCTTATGGAAAAGAAAGATGCTAAGCCAAGGCTTATTAGATGGGTACTTCTTTTGCAAGAATTTGATTTGCATATCATAGATAGAAAAGGTGCTGAAAATCCTGTTGCTGATAATTTGTCTAGATTGGAAAGCATTCCTTATGATCCTATTCCTGTTAATGATAGCTTTCCAAATGAACAATTGGCTGCAATAAGTGTAAGTTCGCGAGATAGTCCTTGGTATGCTGATTATGCTAACTTTATTGTTTCCAAGTACTTGCCTCCAACCTTTTCAGCTCAGCAAAGAAGGAAATTCTTTTATGACTTGCGGCATTACTTTTGGGATGACCCACACTTATATAAAGAAGGAGTCGATGGTATTATGCGAAGATGTGTTCCTGAATATGAACAACAGGAAATACTGAGGAAATGCCATGGAAGTGCTTATGGAGGGCATCACGCTGGAGATAGAACTGCGCAGAAAGTTCTACAATCAGGTTTTTATTGGCCTACCCTCTTTAAGGATGCAAGAAAGTTTATTTTATCTTGTGATGAATGTCAAAGGGTTGGTAATATCTCTAGACGCAATGAAATGCCTATGAGTTATTCTCTTGTTATTGAACCATTTGATTGTTGGGGATTCGACTTCATGGGTCCTTTTCCTTCTTCACAAGGTAATACTCATATACTTGTTGCTGTTGATTATGTCACTAAATGGGTAGAAGCTATACCTACTAAAAGTGCTGATGGTGAGACCTCTTTAAAAATGCTTCAAGATGTCATTTTTCCTAGGTTTGGTGTACCTAGATATCTTATGACTGATGGAGGTTCTCATTTTATCCATGGTGGTTTTAGAAAGACTCTTGCTAAATATGGTGTTAATCATAGAATTGCTTCAGCCTATCATCCTCAAACTAGTGGACAAGTAGAATTGTCAAATAGGGAGATTAAATCTATCTTGCAAAAGACTGTTAATAAATCTAGAAAAAATTGGGCTAGTAAGTTAAATGATGCTTTATGGGCTTATAGAACTGCTTATAAGAACCCCATGGGCATGTCTCCTTATAAAATGGTTTATGGTAAAGCTTGTCACTTGCCTTTAGAATTAGAACACAAAGCTTATTGGGCAGTGAGAGAACTTAATAGAGATTTTAAACTTGCCGGTGAGAAAAGGTTGTTGCATTTAAGTTCTTTAGATGAATGGAGAAGTGAGGCTTATGAAAATGCTAGACTCTTTAAAGAAAAAGTTAAGAGATGGCATGATAGGAGAATTCTTAAAAGAGAATTTAATGTTGGTGAGAAAGTTCTATTGTATAGGTCTCGTCTCAGATTTTTTGCAGGAAAGTTACTCTCAAAATGGGAAGGACCATTTGTTATTGTGGAGGTGTATCGTTCAGGTGCAATAAAAATTGCTTCATTGAAAGATAACTCTACACAAGTGGTAAATGGTCAAAGACTCAAGCATTATATTTCTGGAGATTCTATTAATGAAGAGGTTGATACAATTAAAGTGGTGACTCCGGAAACTTTCATTGAAGAACATTTTTCTGGGACTGCAGAATTCGATTCGAATAGGTAACAGTTTCGGTAAGAAAAGTTTCGCGAATAACTTTCTAGAAGATATTTTCGTCGTTTTTATTAAATATGGAAAAATAAGAGACCGAACCGGATGGGAGACGGCACCCGTGGTGCCCAAACCATAGGTCGGCGCGGTGGGCCCCCAGCCGCGCCGCCTGGTGGTTTGAGCACCCCGGAGCTCGTCTCCGATCAGGTTTCCTCCTGTACCTTCCTTATGTTGTAAAACTTTTTGCTATATAACTCACCCGAACCCCCGAGGTTCGTATCTCGCCTTTTCATCGTGTTTCGTTTCGAGCTGTTTCTGTCCAGATATTGTTTTCAGATTTAGAAGCGCCATGGTCTCCAACAACAACAACAAGGGCAAGGAGCCTTTGGAAGACGAGACTCAAGACCCCAAGCTGAAGGAGGAAGTCAAGAGCGAAGATGAAGGAGAAGTGGAGGAAGACCCGCGCGAATACCCGCGCGCTACCGTTGCAAGCATCGGAGTGGTGGCAAATCCATTCAAGCCCAGGCAAGGGCGCGGATGAGCACCGGAGGGAAGGTTCCACGACGCTTCTTGGCTCCCAGGACATCTTCCCCAGGCATAAATAACCCCTTCCATACTCTTATCCATAAGCATCAAATTGAGAGGATCCCGGAGGCTGATTGCCTAGTGGTTGGAATATAGATCGTTCTAACAATACAGGAAAGAGGGATTCTGCTGCTGAGGAGTGGGGAAACAACTCCAAGAGTTGGGACTCGCAGTCTGACAAGTTTATGAATCGCATCGAACACAACTCTGAGCTGATTCGCGCCCTCACCTACAAGATTGATGAACTGAAGGAGCTGGTTGATAAGCTTATCAAATTCACCACCACCACCGAAGGAGTAATTCATCATAAGTATTGGCATCCCCTTGGTTTGTTCCAAGCTTGGGGGAGTGCCGCGGTATCACATCATTATCTTTACCTTTTACTTTTCCATAAAGTCATATCGTGAGTAGGGAAGTTATCTTATATGATGGTTTGCAATGTGGAAGTATCTCTCTTTTAGTTGGTTATCTATGTATCCCTTGGTGTGAGTTGCCGTTATGAAATATTAATGAGAAGTTTTATCATTTACTTTCTGCATACTTTATTTTAGCTTGCAATTCTCTTTCATATTGATAACCTTGTTGTTAGTATAGGGATCACTTTTTAGAGCACCAAGTTAATCTTTTTGGTTTTGGCAAACTTAGCATTGGTCAGTAGTAGACAATACTTTGAGACTTAAGTAGAGAGAGGGAGTGCATGCAAATATATTATTCCATGATCTTTCTTTCTTTGTAGCTCATAAGCTTAGTATTCTTAAGTTAAACTATTTGTGCTTCTAAGGAAGATTGCATGATTATTCTTATCACTTGTATAATTGTTTGTATCCCTCAACTCTTATGCTTGCTACATAACCTTGCTAGCCAAAGACCTGTATCGAGAGGGAATGCTTCTCATACATCCAAACCTTGAGCCAAACCATTGCCATTCGAGTCCACCATAACTTCCTACTATATGGTATTTTGCGCCATTCCAAGTAAATACTTCATGTGCTACCTTTAAATTATTCAAAACTTATTACTCCTAGTTTTGTGTCACTGTTTATTAGCTCATGAGGGTTCTGTAGAGTTTCTCTAGCACTTTTGTCAAACAGACTTTCACCAATGGACTAGTGGCATATACACCGCTTATCCAACAATTTGCAAAAAGAGCTGGCAAATGGGGTGCCCAGTCCCAATTAACTACAACTTTCATTAATAATTCTCTTCACATGTTTTGCCCTGATTTATCAGTAAGCAACTTAATTTGCAAATAGACACTCCTCCATGGTATGTGAATGTTGGAAGGCACCCGAGGATTCGGTTAGCCATGGCTTGTGTAAGCAAAAGGTTGGGAGGAGTGTCAACTATAAAGAAACTAAAATACATGTGTAAACAAAAGAGAAGAGGGATGATCTACCTTGCTGGTAGAGATAACGTCCTTCATGGGAGCCGCTCTTGAAAGTCTGGTTGACAAGGGGTTAGTGTTCACTTTACTACGATTCGTTGACAACGACATACATAGCTCAAACAACTATTTTCATACTCTCTATATGCTTTGCAAAACTTAAAAGCTCTAGCACATGATTTAATCCCTGCTTCCCTCTGCGAAGGGCCTATCTTTTACATTATTGTTGAGTCAGTAAACCCATTCCTCTCTATCTCAAGCAAGCATTTGAGTTGTTGAGATCCAATTAGTTATATGTGTTGATACTTCTAATCATATCTCTCATTTCCTTGTTTCGCACAATAGCTTTTATCCGAATGAATATAACTTTGAAAGTTATCAATGACTGTAAGGAGACTGTTATGATTAAGGCATGTAAGTTCTGCTATATAAGCTCTGATATAAAGACTCTTCTCGAAAGATAAGTATGATCTGTTAATTGTTCTCTGACCAAGAGTTTAAGTTTGCCTTCACCAATCATGGTTCTCTTTATGCACTTCATCGTGGTTCCCTTTACTTATTTCAAGTTAGATTATATGAAGGGAAGTTGCTGTCTAGAATGACTTGTGTATCAATGAATGTGATGCTTCTTGTCCGTATTTTATTTATCGACACTTTGCTCCATAAACTTGTGGTCATGTTTACTGAGCTCAGTTTTCGCTTGGGGACAAGCGAGGTCTAAGCTTGGGGGGGTTGATACGTCCATTTTGCATCACTATTTTATATCATAATTTACTGCTATTCATCGATATATTTCATATTTAGAAGTGTTACTTATGTTATTTTACCTATTTTGCATGTTTGATGAATAATGGAGAATTGGACACCGGAGTCAGGATTCTGCTGGAAAAAGCACCGTCGAGATGCACTATTTCTGAAGATCAATAAATCGAAGGAGACATATGGAAGTTCCTATTTTACCAGAAGATGGAGGAGGCCAAAAGGGGGGCTGAGATGGCCATGGGGCCCCCTCATGGCGCGGTGGGCCCCCTGCCGCGCCGCCAGGTGGTTTGGGGGCCCTGGCCCACCTCAGCCGTTCCCCCTTCGCGTACTTGACCCCCTCGGAACCCTAACACACAGAGGACGGCCATCGAAATATTCCGCCGCCTCCACGAGGCGGAAAACACCAGAGAGCGAAAAGCTCCCCTGCAGGAAGAAATCTGCCGGGGGAAATTCCCTCCCGGAGGGGGAAATCGTCGCCATCATCACCGTCATCGAGCTGGACTTCATCGGGATCATCATCATCATCTCCACCGCCAACACCATCATCACCGCCGCTGCACCCGTCTCCGCTGTAACATCTAGGGCTGAATCTTGTCTATTTCATAGGGGAAACTCTCCCGGTGTTGATTTACT